>CM075494.1:2285000-3485000 GCA_037950675.1 Hypophthalmichthys molitrix
CAACTGAAAATATACATGGTTTGATAGTACTGATAATAAACATAATCAGCTTGATAACATGCCAAAAAAATTAATACACCTGTCAAAAAATGGGGTTAAAAATTAGAAAATTTTGATATTTTTAATTAAAATAGTTTTGTTTTCATATAGGCCTACTAATAACATGTTACTTATTTTATTAACAATTTATACCTAAATGTATGTTCTATGTTGTTTTCTGTCTAATAACCCATAAAACAGAAAATAAACATCAGATCAGTATTTTGTAGATATTTGGTTATTTTATGTACCAATTCCTATTCAACGAACTTTTAACGGTTATATTTAACTGTTTTAACGAAATTTATCGGTTAATCATAATGTTTGTAAGACAGAATGTCCTCTGTAATTATTTTATTACATTTTTTCATAATCACGAACTCATGAAACGTGTAGTGTTATGAGGTGCACATGTAAATAAACAAACTTTAGCTGTTTAGACGTAAACAAACAACATGTTAGTGATACACATAAATAAATATGACGTACATATTCATATTTACACACCTGGAAAAGCGTTTCCAGACATGATATTAGCGCCAGATTCACAATGACAGTGTTTTTGTTGACTCTCGGTGATTCTGGCGCTGGTTTTGTTGTTCGTTCGTTTCGTTCAGAGACTCGCGCTGCGCAGAAGCGGAAGATCAAACGTCATCAGTGAGAATTCGAATGAAGAGGATTTGGCGCCACCTGCCGGACACTCAGCGTTCCCTAGACAGCTGACTATGAATTAGAGGCAGAAATGTTAAAATGCAGTCAGCTTTAAATAATGTTGGGAAATTATCTTTTAAATGGGGATGTGAATTCTCTGTGGAGAAAACCAAATATAGGTTCTTTACAAATAAAAAATGATGAGATGGAATGTGGAATGTGGTTTGACACAAAAATTAAAGGGATAGTTTACCCCAAAATGAAAATTCTGTCCCAAACCTGTATGAGTTTCTTTCTTCTGTTGAACACAAAGGAAGATATTTTGAAGAAAGTGTGTAACCAGGTTGCTTTGGGGCACCATTGACTTCCATAGAAAAAATAAATAAAAATACTATAGAAGTCAATGGTGCCCCAGAACTGTTCAGTTTACCACATTCTTCAAAATATCTTCCTTTGTGTTCAACAGAACAAAGAAATTTATACAGATTTGGAACAACTTGAGGGTGAGTAAATGATGACAGAATTTTCATTTTTGGGTGATCTATCCCTTTAAACTCACATACATACATAAATAAGATGGAAGAAGATTAGAACAATACTAGACTATGGATGTATGGTTTATGGATCAGATTTTCTTTCACTTTCGATTCGACGTCATCCTCCCCTAATGGGCGTGGCACTGGAGAAGAAGGATAACCCAGCTAACAGGGAACTACTTTCTCTAACGTTATGTAAAAGTTATGTAAATGTTAGAAAAAACATTCCTAAAATAATGTTTCAGGAACAGTCTTATAATGTTTTCATAGTTAAAATACATTCTCATAACGTTGAGAGGAAACATTCTTAGAACAACATTGTTGGAACGTTTTTATGATGTTATTTGTACTTGACTGATGTTCTCATAATGTTGAGCGAAAACGTTCTAGGATATCATTCTCAGAACATCCTTTTAATGTTATTATTATTTGCTGAATGTTTTCATAATGTTATCATAATACGTTCTGAGTACAACGTTCATGAAACGCCCTTACAATGTAATCTGTACTTAATGAATGTTCTCGTAATATAGAGAAAACGTTGTAGGAACAACGTTCATGGAACGTCCATACAATGTTATTTTTACTTAAAGAACATTCTCATAACATTGAGAGAAAACGTTCTTAGAACAACATTGTCGTAACGTCTTTATGATGTTATTAATATTTGCTATATGTTTTTGAAATGTTAGTTGGAAGTTCATCTAACATTTTTTTTAAACGTTACTTGTTTGATAAATAGAACTGAAGAGAACATGAAGTCACAAGACACATGCATAAGGAACAAATAATGAATGCAAGTTGTATATAAAATATACAGGCAAGCAGGAATAATACATCTCAGCTAAAAATATGTTTTTAGAATGTTTTGATAACATTCCCATTAACTTATGAAAACATTATTCACAAAATATTTTTTAAACATTCAAAATATAATAAATATATATATATATATCATTTTTATATATATATATCATATATTTATATATATATATATATATATATCATCATTTTTTATTCAAAATTTAAGACTTCATTTAATTCAGAAGTAATTGAAATATTTACTCACGTCAACAGACTGTAATCTGTCAGATAAACAGACTTTACTTCAGTTCTTCTGTTCTACACACAACAAACACAAACTTATTATGTATTAAAGCAGAACAACTTTAAGATTTTTTATTAAGACCAAAGCAGTTACTGAATGTGCCACCACGTATACTGTTTTGTGTAGAGTTAGTATCACAAGCGTTTAGTCAAGTCACCTTTATTCATATCATGTTCATTTCTTATAGTGTCAACGGAACTGACTTAACCCTGTCTATCCTTGAGTAGAAACAGAGAAAATCATGCAAACTCCAGAACAGGGTCCAGTAACCGATCTAATGAAATCTTAGAGAGATATCATGTGTTCTCCAGTAAATGATGTTTCAGCTGTGACAGTGAAACTTAAATCTATTGCTAAGTTTAGGGTGTCAGATTTATTCCTTCATCTCTGTGGTGTTCAGATGGACCGAGGAGGGGTCAGATAAATTGGTAGTGGGAATATGTGGTCCTTTGCTTCACAGATTATTTTAAAAAGATGTTAAACAATTCAGTCATGTTGTTTCCAATTTCTACCTTATTGTGATGTGTCACCACAGACTGACAATGGTGGGCTTTAGGTATAATGTCATACTTTTAAGCAATCTATTGAATAAAGTGCTATGTAAGTACGTGACTGGAGTGCTAATTTAGCTTGTGCTAACATCCAATGGTGTTAGAATCAGACGCTTTTCTTATGCTTTCTATAAAAAAAAATGCTTTTCCTCCTATCATTGTTGCTATTTGGACTCAGCTGTTTGTCGTTGCAATCAGCGCTCGCGCTGATCATTTCCACACCTGTTTCTTCTTTACTCTAATTTTATCTGCTATTTCTCTCTGCTGTTTTCTCACTTCTTTGCCAGATTATTAAGCGTGTTTTCTTACGTGTTATTCGGCTCTTTATGCTAGCAGGATCCCCTTCTAGTATTCATTGTTTGTTCGTCTTAGTCTTAGTCTTAGTCTTAGTTTCAATTCCCCGACTTATTTGTTTGGCACCGCGTCATACCTATTCTCTGCCCAGTCTCCCTGCAGCCAGAGATCGTGTGGATCACCTGCCACCTGCGGTACAGTCACTCCAAGTCCGGGACAGAGCCTCAGTGTTGCTGTGAGCCCTCCGCCAAGACCAGGATCTCTTTTGTTTTTTTATTTTTTCTTGAACTGTTTTCCAGCTGCAAACACCCAGGAAGCAGGTGCTCGGCAGTCTGCCTGAGTTTTGATCCTGTTGCTTTAATAAACTGCATCTGAACTGAACTGCCCATTTGCTTCTGGGTCCTCTGTCCGCTCTGACACGATCTCAGCAGTGTGGTTACAGTATCGCTGCTCTCAGCTTTTCTCGGGTTGATTCACACCTCCTGTTCCCTTTCAAAGGCTACACTCTAAGCTGCGCTTAATAGAGCACTGTGGGAACGTCTTTAGTCGTGACCAGCTGTGAATATACAGGTGCTGGTCATATAATTAGAATATCATCAAAAAGTTGATTTATTTCACTAATTCCATTCAAAAAGTGAAACTTGTATATTATATTCATTCATTACACACAGACTGATATATTTCAAATGTTTATTTCTTTTAATTTTCATGATTATAACTGACAACTAAGGAAAATCCCAAATTCAGTATCTCAGAAAATTAGAATATTGTGAAAAGGTTCAATATTGAAGACACCTGGTGCCACACTCTAATCAGCTAATTAACTCAAAACACCTGCAAAGGCCTTTAAATGGTCTCTCAGTCTAGTTCTGTAGGCTACACAATCATGGGGAAGACTGCTGACTTGACAGGTGTCCAAAAGACGACCATTGACACCTTGCACAAGGAGGGCAAGACACAAAAGGTCATTGCAAAAGAGGCTGGCTGTTCACAGAGCTCTGTGTCCAAGCACATTAATAGAGAGGCGAAGGGAAGGAAAAGATGTGGTAGAAAAATTGCTTGTGCACTTAGGGATAACCGCACCCTGGAGAGGATTGTGAAACAAAACCCATTCAAAAATGTGGGGGAGATTCACAAAGAGTGGACTGCAGCTGGAGTCAGTGCTTCAAGAACCACTACGCACAGACGTATGCAAGACATGGGTTTCAGCTGTCGCATTCCTTGTGTCAAGCCACTCTTGAACAACAGACAGCGTCAGAAGCGTCTCGCCTGGGCTAAAGACAAAAAGGACTGGACTGCTGCTGAGTGGTCCAAAGTTATGTTCTCTGATGAAAGTAAATTTTGCATTTCCTTTGGAAATCAGGGTCCCAGAGTCTGGAGGAAGAGAGGAGAGGCACACAATCCACGTTGCTTGAGGTCCAGTGTAAAGTTTCCACAGTCAGTGATGGTTTGGGGTGCCATGTCATCTGCTGGTGTTGGTCCACTGTGTTTTCTGAGGTCCAAGGTCAACGCAGCCGCATACCAGGAAGTTTTAGAGCACTTCATGCTTCCTGCTGCTGACCAACTTTATGGAGATGCAGATTTCATTTTCCAACAGGACTTGGCACCTGCACACAGTGCCAAAGCTACCAGTACCTGGTTTAAGGACCATGGTATCCCTGTTCTTAATTGGCCAGCAAACTCGCCTGACCTTAACCCCATAGAAAATCTATGGGGTATTGTGAAGATGTGATATGCCAGACCCAACAATGCAGAAAAGCTGAAGGCCACTATAAGAGCAACCTGGGCTCTTATAACACCTGAGCAGTGCCACAGACTGATCGACTCCATGCCACGCCGCATTGCTGCAGTAATTCAGGCAAAAGGAGCCCCAACTAAGTATTGAGTGCTGTACATGCTCATACTTTTCATGTTCATACTTTTCAGTTGGCCAAGATTTCTAAAAATCCTTTCTTTGTATTGGTCTTAAGTAATATTCTAATTTTCTGAGATACTGAATTTGGGATTTTCCTTAGTTGTCAGTTATAATCATCAAAATGAAAAGAAATAAACATTTGAAATATATCAGTCTGTGTGTAATGAATGAATATAATATACAAGTTTCACTTTTTGAATGGAATTAGTGAAATAAATCAACTTTCTGATGATATTCTAATTATATGACCAGAACCTGTATAGTGAAAACACGAATTAATAGCTAAGTAACAAGATCGAAGCACATAATACAAGACACTTTCTTTTAAAATCTACAGGAGACTTTATTGATTATTCTAACATAAACTAATCTAACACAAACACACACACACACAAACATTCATACATGTTGCAGAAAGAAAGGAAGTGAAAAAGAGTTTTAAGAGAGAGTGAAATGATGAGCATGATTTCTAGCAAAATATGCATTTCATAAAACCTGATCTGAACGAACCATGAATCATTAATTTAATGCACCGGTTCAGCTTTAGAATCTGGAGGTACTTGCTTGTCGACATTAAATGTGAATCTCCTCGTCAGCGTCCTTGGCTTGGAGAAAAGGGTTTTTCCGAGTCAATGATTTGTTGCAGGATCTTTTCAGGTCCGGATTGTTGTTAGGTAAAAACCAATCACGTTTGAGCGTGCTGGCAAATGAAATTAAGTCTTGTAGTGGCTGGAGTGTAAAGTTGAGTCGGCAAAAGTCGTTGGTTAAACTTTGCAGCAAAACTTAACTTAGAACACAAGACTCTCAACGGAAAAGAAGTTAAAGAAAAGGAAAGTGAGTAAAAGTTGGATGGCTTGAATGAGCTGCTTGTCTATCCTTGGTCTTCATCTTAAGGCTGGTTCACACTGTGCGATTTTGGCCACGATTTGGTCATCTGAGACAAATTTTGCAAATCCTAAAAGATTCCTATAATCCTAGCCTAAAATCTGTACTCTTTGATTGCTAGTTTGACATGTTCACATCAGCCGGTTAATGACCGTTGCGATCAAATTTTACCTCCGACGAAATTCTGGCAGTGTCAGAAGATTTGGCGCACAGTCCTGCAGTGTGACTTCTCCTACGACGAATGTCAAATTGTCTTCGTTTTTCAAGACAAGCCGTGATCAAAATTAACGATATCTGGCCTGCTCCAGACACTGTTGTTTCAGTGAGACATTCTCCTTCCTTTAGTCCATTATTTTCTTTCAATCTGCCAATGTCTTCTTTGTTCTCTTTAACTGCGTGTGCATTTTGATTCATTCTTTATTTGATAATTTTCAGTCTCTGGTCCTGCTCTTCAAATCTCTTAATTAGAGTTTGAATTGCGTCATCAGCTTGTTTACTTTTGACTTTCTCCTTTATTCTTGCTTTCTTGGGGTTCGGACTGGGCACAGATGTGTGTTCATGTCTTACTTTGGCAGTTTCTTCCACCATTGCTTCAACAACTTCGTCATCACATTCCTCCATGTCCGGTATTGGCTTAATTAGCCATCTCATTTAAATTTAAAGGAACGGAGGGACTCTTTATAGGTACACCAAAACCAAAATTCAGATAACGATGGATGCAATTCCCACACTTCTGGTAGGTTTCTTTGCCAGAGGTATCAATTTTAGGACGATATTAAACTAATTTTATCAGAGCCTGCATAAATGCTACCGCTCACTCCGCCATCTTGGATTTCCCCTAATAATTTGTTGTGAAGCCAGGAGCGTAGAATACATGGGGGATCTTAAAGAAATCGAGATCTTAAAGAACTTGTATACAGGTGTGGAAACAGATTCTTCTGTTTAGATAATGAGTCTGCCAGTTTCCTACAGTTCAGAGATCTGATCAGTGAAATAGAGAAGATGGTGGAAGAGAATGGAAGGACACACTTCACCAATGACATGTTTGAGGAAACAGAGAAACACATTCAGGAGATTCAGAAGCAGAAGTTAGATGAGAAAGTGAAGCAGTACAAACAGGAGCATGAAGGGGTTACTGTTACTCAAACTGAATGGCAGAAAATATACTGGAGGTTAGTAGAGGAGTCACGACAGGAAGCTGAGCTGTCTTTTTCTGAAGCATTACTTATATAGCTGTTCTATTTGGGCCTGCTTGTGTGGTTTCTGGGGCATACATGGCAGCCGTTGACACGATATAAATGTTAGCAGTGACCAATGAAGAGAAAATGAGTGCCATAAAGGAGGCTGAGAGCAAAGGAATCAATCCTAGAAAGGCAGCAAAACTTGCATTCAAAGCTACATGTAAACTAGCAAAACAGAAGATGTGTGGAGTTCAGTGAGAGGTTCAGTAATGGTCAGACAGATGAACACGTGATATCTAGATTAATGACAAGCTCCTTCAACTGAACTCAAAACTTTTTTCTTACCAGTTATTTTGAAAGTAAAAGCATCTGCTCAATGCACAAATGTAAATCTAATCAGACTGTGTTTGATTAATATCGGTATCCAAAGTGAGTGGCTGTTCCTTAAGTGAGGGATCAATGACAAAATATCCGAATATTGAATGAATAAAGTTTGTATAGAGAACATAAGATCTTGAGTGGTGTTTCTGCTGTGTTGATGAATCATCTGTAAATTCATCTGATAGATGATTGTGTCAGACCCTTATATTGTCCATGGTGACCATAAATCCATGACCCTTAATATAGATCCTCTTTCTGTCGCTTGTTCATCAAACTATCTCTTAATCATTACCCTCAGTAAGATATTCCCAGAAATCATACTACGTTAATATGTTCTGTTACAGAAAACTGACAGCAATGCCTATCTATCATTAAATGGAGAATTGTATCTGTTTTGTTGTAATTGGGTGGCAGTTCCTCTTTAGTTAATGAAGTTATAAACACAATTATAAAGCTATAAACCCAATAAACATCACATTACTTCAGGTATTCAGTGAATGGCATGAATGAAACCATTTTCATAAACACAACACTGTCTTAACTCTGTAAACATCTTAACTCTGCTCAGGAATTACCCTGATATTATAAACATTATTAAACAATTATAACGTTATTGCTGGAAGAGAGATGTACACAGGTTTTTTGGTCGGTCGGTCGTTCTCTGAATCATACATACGCACATTTGAGAAATGATCGTAAGATCAAATGTAGGACGGATTCTACGCAACACTTTATAAATGAGGCCCCATGGGCTGTGCATAAGTGTGCATTGAGAGCATCAGCCACAAAGGCCCTCATGAAGACAAGGGAGTTCCAGATGACCTCGACTCAGATACACCATGGCAAGTCATTTTAGCCAAGTATCCAGTGTCATTATTTTCAGGAAAGAAGAGGTCATTTTCTAGCAATTGGCTTAAAGGGAGAAACTGGTTGAGAACAGAAGCAGATACCATGTTTTAATTTCGCCTGTAAAGTCTCCAACTTTCACGACCAGGGGATTCCGGACTGGAAACACACCTTAGGAACAGAAAAGGGACTGGAAAAATATGCTAGGTCTATTAAACACTGATCAACAAAATCGCTAATACTTCTCGAGCATAATTGTCAAGATTGAGTTTCTCTGTGCAAATCAGCTGCCACTTAGAGGACACCAGTGGCCAGTTGCATAAACTGCTTAGACTAGTTAGTCATCTAATTTTTTCCGTCAAGACTGGTCCTAACTTTTTAAAAGGAACCCCTGGTGTTAAGACTTGTATGGCTTAATATAACTTATTGAAATATGTAGTAGTCTCTTACTGAAATATGTAGTAGAAAACCAATGAAAGATTTATGTTATTTAAAAAAATCCATAACATATTTGGACAATGGGCGGCGCCATTTTGTTTGCGTTCTATGTCGATGACGTCAAATGGTTGCACTCTGTCAGCTACTTACATTACTCTATGGCTATTTTTACCGCAACACAACTCGGAATATAATATACGATGCCACATTGTGCAGCTTTTGGTTGTAATTTTCAGTCAATGAGCCACAAGAGAAGTGCCCTAAACTGTCCTCACATATCTACAGTATGCAACCCCCCCCCCCACACACACACACACCCTCACACCCTCCTTCCTTTCCCATCTGACTATGAGGCGTTCCAGGATGTCTTCAGTAAACAGGCAGCCACCAAGTTACCACCTCATCGGCCATGGGACTGCAGCATCGACCTGCTGCCTGGAGCCACCCCTCCCAAGGGTTGGGTTTACCCCTTGTCCATCCCGGAGTGCAAGCTGCTGGAGGATTACATCCAGGAGGCTCTCCAACAACAGTTTATTCGACCATCCACCTCACCAGCGGTCTCAAGCTTCTTCTTTGTGGGTAAGAAGAACGGGGGCTTGCGGCCCTGTATCGATTATCGAGCACTCAATGAACAAACTGTCAAACTCCCTGAGGAGTCAAACTCCGTGGGGCTTGCATCTTCACGAAGTTGGACCTGCAGAGCGCCTACAACCTTGTTCGTATCCGAAAGGGCGATGAGTGGAAGACTGCTTTCATCACCCCTACCGGAGAAATGTGAGTTCCATCGCCCCACGGTCCAGGTCCTCGGTTACATCCTGAGCGCCAATGGTATCCAGATGGACCAGGGGAAGGTCCAAGCCATCCAGAATTGGCCTCAACTTCAGAGAGTTAAAGAGCTTCAACGATTCCTTGGCTTTGCAAACTTTTACCATCGATTCATCCAGAACTTCAGCATCCTTGCTACTCCACTCACGTCCATGCTCCGTCTGAAACCCAAGTCCCTGTCCTGGACCCCAGAAGCTCGAGCCGCATTCAACAAACTCAGGAACGCCATCCTCACTCATCCCAATCCTGAGCTCCCTATCATCGTGGAGGTGGACGCCTCCACCACAGGCGTGGGAGCAGTGTTGTCTCAATACCACGGAGAGCCTCCTCTACTCCACCCTTGCGCTTACTACTCCCGGAAGCTTTCCCCAGCGGAGCGGAACTATGACATTGGAAACCAGGAGTTACTTGCCATCAAACTGGCGTTGGAGGAATGGAGGCATTGGCTGGAGGGTGCCCAACACCCCTTTACAGTCATCACGGATCATAAGAACCTGGAACATCTTCGTAATACCAACAGACTTAACCCTCAGCAAGCTCGCTGGGCCTTCTTCTTCACACGTTTCCAGTTTACCATCACACATTGACCTGGAGAGAAGAACATCAAGGCAGACTCACTCTCACATATCCATGCTGTGACACTGGCATGGACTTGAGAACTGATAACTGAGTTTGCACGAGTGAATGGATCCGAATCACAGTTTTTTAAAAAGGGACTGTCTCGTCTACCAGAAACGTATGTATATATATATTTTTTTTTTTTGAACATTATTTTTCCTGTCTTTGAAGAAAAGGAAGAGACTTTCTGTTTTTGAACAGGTGGCTATTTGTTTGATTTAATTACCCTGCCATATCTGGACACTCCAACACCAGCCCAGTTCTACTGTGAGGTAAAACTTTAACTCTGGGGTTGTGAATCTTACTCAGGTATGCGAACTGAAAATATTCGATGTGGAATGAAACTTCTGTAATGTACTTTTAAGTGAACTGAGTACCATCTGAGCATTCATGCTATCAGAACTGTTGTTGTTTTTCTATTTTTGAGTATTATTGTTGACAGAAAAGAAACTGAACAGAAGTTTGAATCTGAACAAAACTTTATTTATTTATTTATTTATTTATTTTTTGTACATTTCTTGGTAAAATCATAAGAGAAGTGACACAAAGAATTTATTCCATGACTGTTGTTTTCTTTATTTTGTTTAATTCTGTTAAACATTTAAGAAATAAGTGGAAAACTTCTGGTATCTTGGAGTAGGGGCATTCCTACTGTCTTGTGGGCTGATAGAGGGGAAGAAGGGTTAATCAACACCATCATACTCTGGGGAGCTACCGTGTATTTCCAGTTCCAGAGCCTCAATCCTCATCAGTCGCTTCTACAGAAGACAAAAGCAATATTAACAAGGCACATAAAAACATACTTATATATATATAAGTACAGGAATTAATTGTACTAGGGGGTGAGGACCTAGATCTTGTCAATCCCTAGTCATCCAAGATATATTACAGCAGAAGATAAACTCACCCCTACATTGTAGTGAATTTCCCCGCACATAGCAAATTCATAGCTTTATTTTGCATCCCAAATATTTGTAAAATGTACAGAGTAATGAGACAATTGAAATTTGCCACTACTGCTTATTTCAAGGCGTCGTAAGCAGGGGTGTAGCACCGATTGGGTGGTGTGATAGTGTGTGGGTGGCCCCTTTGCCAGCATCCCATGATCCATGCTATTATATATTTTATTTAATTTCACACTTTTTAAAATAATAGTGTACAACTATACACAGAGCACTCACTGATAGAAAAACAGTTGTACTAAATATCATGTAACACTCACATTTGTGTTTGAATTGTGCTATATTTAAATAGAGCACCCCAGTAATATTAGACATACAAATGACAGTTTAATAATATTTTAATTGGAATTGTTTTATTAACAGACATTGTGCTATTCCAAAACATTAAAATTTTTCTAAACTATTTAACATTGTAGGTACCTCTACAAGCATGATGAACACAGGATTGATATTATCCTGAGCCATATATTACGCTACATGTCTGAAACATTTACGCTATATATATATATATATATATATATATATATATATATATATATATATATTATGCTACATTTATGCTATCATCACGTGTATAGTTTAAGAATAGCTGCTGAACATTATACATAGTAGAAATAATGGCAATTGTGATATTACTTTAATCTTTCCTGATTGTTACTGAGATGAACATTTTTATACATTTTAAATAATTTTTATCATGTCTGTAAAATGTTAAAAGTGTGTTGGATTTGTAAACAATAGCTGCCTGGATCTTGTGATGCATTTTGTGAGTGTTTAATGTTTTTAATTTTTGATATACATTTTTTTTAGTTTACTATCATCACTGTATCATCTTCAAATTATATGACCAAGTTTGCTCTTATTAATATTTTAATGCAAGATCCACACAAACATTGTTTACATATTGTTTTCCATATTTACAGTTTATCTCTAAAGATTTGTCACACACTTTGTGTTACTTCAGTGTTTAGTGTACGATAGGAGCGTTTATTACCGGCTTAGTAACAAGTTGTTTCTCATTACGTAGGAAAATGCAGACTCCCGTTCAGCATCTATTTACACAACATAAGCGGCATATAGGTCGCCGTATAGCTTGCCTCATTCGGTCTCTTTGGAGACATCTCACATTCAGATTGAGTTCATACTCCATCTGTATCAGCTGTAGGTACATCATCATTAATTTAATTCATCTCTGAAATGAAAATCAGTTCAAGTCTTTCTCTCAGTTTGATTCACTCACCTGTTCTGGATCATCCTCACGCTCACAGATGAACCGCGCTTCCATCTGAAAACAACAGAATATTGTTAAGAAGGATTCATCCAATCAGAGTGCTGTTTACTGAATGGCGTCACGTCAGTCAGTGCCTCGCAGTCAGCAAGAGACAAGAATGCTCCAATGCAGAATTTATGTCCTTTTCCTTGAGTAGCGCTCTTATGTTAATGACCAGCATGTAAGTTGTTTATTTCTTATTATCCTGTGATCTTTTCGATGTGTTTGAAGGCAGATTTGTGTACTTTATTGATTTACCACGAGCTCATTTGTTCGCCATCGCGGCAATCCGCGTTAGCGGCCAAAGTTCACTCGTTATATATAACTAAGGTCTGAGTACAATTATAGTGCGAGTAATATCTCTGGATGGTGATTTATATTGTTATTTGTTTATATTCATGTATATATTACGTTATATTTAGTTTCTTTATCTGCCTGCCTGTAATAACACGTTAAAGTCGGCGTGAAATCAAAATTGACCCTATTTACTTTGTTAGTGCATATTACTAGTCTTGTGGTGAACAATTAATCCGTGCAAGTTAATACACAGAAAAAAATTGTTTGTCGTGATAATCTTTAATCAAAATCTGAAAAGTTACTTCCGGTCTGGAATGATGTTCCTCCCTGATGGATTGAAAACGCTTAAACCACTCCCCTCCAACCGTTAGTCCAACTTTTCTGTACACCTTGTCACACAGCAGCTTTAAGGCATTGCTGTTTTTTGTTATAAGTTAGAAATGACAAGGAGGCAGAATCACGCAATACAAAGTCAATGGAGACGGTTGGATTGTGATTCACAAAATAACCTAATAAAATGAATGAGAATGTGATTGATGATAACCTGAGCTCTTGTGAACTAGTGTCAGATGTAAAGACTGAAGTACGATGTTAGGAAAGATCAGTCTGGACTCACCTGAAGATCCTTTTACGCAGCATGAAACAGATGAAGATGATGAAGATAATGATGAAGACAGCAAACAGCCACCACAACTGATCTATACAAGTGATCAAATATCAAATCATCTGATCAATAACAATGATGAATCAATATTAGAGTTTAAAGGGTTTAAAGCTCTTGATGTTTGACCTGAGAGCTGGAAAGACGGAGTCACTTCATCCAGAACATCTTTAAAACACACAATAATCACAAATATCAGATAATATGACAGAAAACAAAGGCCTGTTCACATTCAAACTGGATTGAGTCTGAATCAGATCTGAATCAGTGTTTTATTAGTGAATTAGACACACGTTAATCAGCTGAAACTCACCTGAGTTTGTAGTTGCTGCAGTTTCATTCCTCACTGAAAAACACATTCATAATCATCATGATTCACTTACAGAAGATTCACTTCAACACAGAGTTTGATCTGAATCAGGACAGATTCACTTCAACACAGAGTTTGATCTGAATCAGGACAGATTGATGTGTTTTACTGAAGTGTCTCTCTCACCTCTGAACATGGTCTCCATTCTCAACTGAAATGAAAGAAAGAAGCATCAGAGCAGCGTTTACAGTGATCATGAAGGATTAAATATGAAAACAAATGGAAGATTGAGTTAATTTACTCCATCAGCAGAATGACAGATGATCTCATGATTCAGATTCACACAGTCAGACGTGACGAGATGATCAGATTTTACAGCCGTCACAGGATACATCAGTTTGTGTGGATCTGATGGATCTGCTAACAGATGCCCGCCCTGAACAAATTAAACACAAGACAATCAGATCATTGTGTGTGTGTGTGTGTGTGTGTGTGTGTGTGTGTGTGTGTGTATAATGTTGTAGTTTGAGGACAGAAACACACACTCACCTCTGAATACCAGCTCTGATCACAGTCACCACTGGTTTGATTCAGGATATTAGACTGAAGTCTGTATTCGAACCCTCCTTCAGTCTGAATCTCTCCACATGTTTTATTGATTCTGTTCATGTTCCAGTGCAGAAGAGTTTCAATCTTTTTCTCTCACAAAGCATCACATTTTAGAAGAAAGTCCTATAAAATGTAACAAAACAATGACATACAAATATGACATTATTTTTATACTGTAGGACACGAGGGCGCTACTGATGAAATAATGAAATAACTAATGAAATACTGTAACTAATGAAATAATGAATGTATAGACCTCTACTGCAAAATCTGGAAAAACTTTAATAACAAAACAAAATGCAAATACAAACACTTGTGTTACAAATGAGTCAACCTTAATAAATTACTCTAAACAATACATTCATAATAAATAGTCCAACAAACAAACAGGTACAGTAGGAAAAAATACTAGTTTTCTTTGTCTTATAATAGCCTGATATCTTATGATTATCTTTTATTGCGCAAAACTATCAAAGTGTGAAAAACTGATGCAGAGCATAAAAGTGCAGCAACTTTACTAAAAGTGTATAATTGTTGTATCGCTGTTTGAATAGGCTGAATGGATTATAACATTTGACATATTCTGAAAGCGTGAATAAATCGAGATCAGAGCTCGCTGATTTACTTCAGTCACACGTTGTTTTTCTGAAACATTTTACATTTTATCGACTCCGTTTCATCACAAAAAAGAGAAATGAAATGAGACACCAATAAACGCAATCCGCGAACAGACTTCCCCGTGATTGGGACATGTGGATTAATTGATTGTCAACAGTCTTACACACATATTATTGCTGCAAATTTTAACAAGAGCATTTGAATAAATGTGTGTTATGTTTATGAAAATGTGTTTCTAAACATACCATGTGCTCAGAATACTCATCATTAGCTGAGCAGTCATTGAGAACAGTGGTTTGACAGCTATCGACTCACTGTAATCAAATTATACCAATGTCAGATTTAAAGTTAAGAATTGTGTGACCCTGGAAAATGCCAAGAAACAGCGGCAAAAGTTATTTTAATGTTAGCCTGTAACAGTTCCAGTAAACTGTTAACGTCTTCTTTACTTTGTGTAAGTTGTAAAGTTGTAATGTTTACTCCCTGCCATTAGAGGGCACTAGAGGGTCATTATCAGGGAGATTTCTCTAGGCTAGAGAGTAAAAGGAAGGAGGAAGTTTGAGTAAGATATACTTGTTAGCTGGCAGTGTTTGCTCTCCATGCTTTCATCTTGGAAACCCTGGTTGAGGAACATTTATGTTCTACATCTCAATGTGAGTTTATTGGTTTCTTTATCTTCTCCAGAGGTTTTAGTGGAAAATGTATTTTGTTTGCTGAACCTCATGTTGTATTGTTTGTTTTTGCTTTTGCTTTGTCCAGAAGGTTTTTGTATCTACTTGATTTTGAGGACATCTCATCTGGTTCAAGATTTTGGTTTGTGTTTCTCCTCAATTTGGGATTATATCTGAGCTCCTTTACAAACCTGTGATGGGTGAATTACAATCTCATGCTCTTAATATCCTAACATCTACAATGGAGTGAAGAACCAAGGACATTTGTGGTACTCAGGACTTTAATGTTGGGTGGACATTTATAAGTACTTGCTTCCAATGGTGAAAAGGTTGATAATTCTGCTTTATGTATTTTTGTCAAGACATTTGTGGTGTTCCAGAATTGAATATTTTGCTGACAAGGAAATACAATGTGGTATTAAGTGGTGATTGATCCCTCCTCATTTATTTATGTGACTCCTGATTTAATTGTTACAGCCTCTTATGTAGCCTAAATCACATCCTCGGGCACGCGGTCGCTCATTTAGAACGCTCCGAATTACCAACATTAAAACGAGGTAAAGAACAAATTAACGTTCATACACACGTGTTGAGAATTAGGCGGAAAGTTTTTGTGAGATGTTCAAATGTGCGAATAGTGTATGGAATCATTAGTGAATGAGACCCATTGTTTCATTGAAGAACTTGTTCAATAACCAGCTGCAGTGTGCAAACTTGTTCAATCACAAAAAAATTATTGTTGCTGTAAATATAACGTGAACTATTGTCCCTTGCTGATATCTCTACTCTGCTTTCTCATTTGCCAACTATGTTTCCTTATGCTCAACTGAGTTTTACATTTTCAAAGATACTCAGTTGCCTACTGTACAACATGTAAAGTGTTGAGAAATAAACAGAGGTATTCTTTGTCCCTCAAAGTATTTTTCTTCCAAAACAGTTTGAGAAAATGTGAGGATCATACTTTTGTGAAAGTGGAGAGCTATTGTATCTCTAAATATTTTTTACATAAAGTATTATGGATTACATTTTTTCTTTTGCATAGTGGACACATAATCTACCAAAGCAGGTGACTATTTAGGTACAAATATTTATTTTGTCAGTAACCCTGAGATTGGCTAACAGAAGTACTTTATTTTAAGGGTTTTACATAAGGTTTGTGTCTTGGGGGGGGAAAAAAAAAAAAATCTTCACACTGTCAAATGCCAAATCCTACCCTAATTATAGAATGACCCATAAATGCATAAATACACAAACGGCTTCCGTTGTGCAAGGAAGTGAGTCAGAGTCCTTCCTGAGTCTGTGATTAAGAAATTCAGTTTATAGCTTGATTTGTCATTTTCATTCTCATGTACAGGTCTAATTGTTCGAGAAGACAACAGCACATGTCAATAATACAAGCATAATTCTGAACATCGAGCCATCATGAGATTCTTCATCAGTTACTTGGCGCAAGACAAACTCAAATATTAAAGCCGACTATAGTGTCTGACACGAAGACAAACTGTCCAAACTATAATAAACAGATCGGATATTAAATAAAAGCAGATTTTACTTGTTTAGGCTACTAAAAACTTGAATTAATTTTAATAAGAAACTTTTGCTATGGTTAAAAAAATGTTCAGTGATATTTTCCAAAGACTTTTGAATTCTCAATATAGACCTGATGGCAGCTAGTAAGTTTTGTCATGCTGCAAGTGTGGGAACTTTTAAACCACGCGTGTGACAACTAGCCCCGCGCGCGCTCCCTACATTATTGTCTAATGAAAGGCTGTGGTTCAGGTCAGGATCCACACGTTCCCGTTTTGCATCACTGGAAATAAACTGCATATTAAAATAAACTCTCTAATATCTATACCAAAGCCGCTGCTTGAGAAAAGCACGGAGTTTCATCAAATTCTAGAGAGTCACGAACAACCTGACTAATGAACACCAGCAGCCACACTATAAACATTATCCCTGCATACTTCACACGGATATTACTTTCAGTTTATTTAATATGCATTAGTATTGCTCTGTTGACTTTCTTTGTTATGCCATTGCGCACCTCCTGTTAATAACATTATCTTATTTCCAGTTATTATATCACATAACTGAGACTTGTGATAAGCGTGTGACTAATAAACGACTATTGATTTGACTACAGATCCAGATTGATGAAATTTGATCACACGAGAGTAAAACATCGATGCCGTTTTTGCATTTTGCATGTATATTTGCTACACATCTCAAAGCAGAGCGCATTATTGCTTACCTGTGATCGGATCTGAGGCGAAGTGATCTGTCGATGTCAGCAGAATGATGAAGATATGAATGAATCGCGACTCACGTCAGCGCATTTTTTTTGCGGTTTTTCTCTCCTAATTTGCAGATCTATTCATAGCACCCCCGTTGCTTTCTCTTTTTTTTTCTCTCTTGTGCAGCGGAAACTGACTCAAATCTCAACGGTGAGTAGAAGAATGTCATCTCACTGTACCCAGTATTTAAAAAAAGGTATTATTGCGTTCATAAAGCGAGCCTTTCAGTGGGATCTCAGTCTATACCCATAATTCGCGCAAAGCGTCATGGAGCATAGGAATAAGGTGAATAAATATTGTTTTTGAACTGGGATCTCGTGATTGTACTGTACCGCGTAAAATGCATCTCCCTGATCAAGTGTATAAGGCATGGGAGTCGGAACCATTGTATGTTGGTGGGACGAGACCCACCCACTTTTTAAGACCAATGATATTGGACCCAAACACTTTTACCGTCTCTAATTCAGCATTTGTTCACTTTTCAGAGCGCGTCAGTCACTTAATTAGACATAACCGACTGTGTTTTGTAAACCTTTTGTTTATTTGACAGTATTGGCACATGTTTATTGCGTTGTACAATATATAACAGACTGTGTTAATGGGTCACAGTCACACTTAGCCCTATTCATTATTTCGTGAGGTATTCCTCTGGATATGCAATCTCTTGATTCTTTTTCCCAAATCATTTCCGTCTCACCTTATATTTTCGCAGGGTAAGATCGATCATGGCCACTAATTAATAATTTGTTCCCAACTAATAAATTCCCTTATTTTACTGAAATTACAGACACGTAAGCCGATTACTGTTTTAAATTAAGGAGGGACGAGGAAATTAATTAGTCGTAAAAACGAAATTATTAATTATTTATTATTATTATTTGTTATAGCTTGTCTATAAAAATGTAGGCTATTGTGGTTTTTCCTCTTCTTCAGCATGTCAGTTCGTAGTAGGCCTATTTCCTTCCCACGCGCCAGTATTCAGTTTCTCCTGGCAGCGCAACATCTTGTGCGGAAGATAGCCTACAGTTTGCTTTTCTGACAATTTTCAAATGGTGACAATAGATTTGGAATATTGGGGAAAATCATGATATAAAACAAGATGGGCTCTGTACTGCTCATATGTCAATGCCCTCTCAAAGCACAGAGCCCGATAGGCTATGATGAAATAGTTTTATTAAACTGACTTGTTTACAAAATTTCTAGTGCTTTCCTTGCTCAATGACTTTGTATCGTTTCTATTTTAATGCACTTTTAAAGATTGGATCACCATAATTTGTACAAAACGGGCTTGCTTCTTGTGTCCGCTGCGAGAAACGCACCTTGCTTAATTGACGATCGATAAGACACTTCTCCACACACCACCAACAGAGCATAAGAAATACCACAAATAAGAATATTTTTTAAAACATCGCCAAGTAAAGCGCTGCGTTTATAAAGAAATGTCTCTTTACGACCATAACAAACGGGACACTTTTCAGACGCGCATTCCAGCTTCGCCTCAGCCACAGGCGCAAGTCAAACGAGCGGTGAGGACGGGGGACCTTCAGTTTAACAATAGTGAACTGCGGTCAGATGAGATGCTGTCAGGCTATGTCATTAAAACTCCAATCAGCCGTTAGGCTACAGCCTACTGCGCTCGAAGCGCGAACTCGATTGCTCGCGCAAATGCGGCGGCGCGCGCTGCATATTAGGCTATTTTATAGCTTAACTAAAGCGCAAAAGAAACTGCGGGCATGCACCGTCGTTATTCTGTTGTAAATGAAGTCACGAAATGACCAAACATGCGATTAAAGCAGCCTCAAAATTGTGCATTCATGTAGTATGCATTTGTTGGCCTTAAAACGTCTTAAAATGCATATATGTACACCAAAGAAATCTAAATTTCTTACCGGTACCCGGTAATTTAAGGTAATTAAAAGGTTTGTGTCCCTTTATTCTATTCAAAAAATCAATAACTACCGATTGATTTTGCATTCTATCTATCCATCTATCTATATAATTGCATCTATCCAAATTTGGGGGGAGGACCCACCCACATTTTTTTTGCTTCTGACGCCCATGGTATAAGGTATTAATAAAATAAAGTAATAGCAAATAAGCACGTAAAAACAAATCAGCCAGGCCAACGGGATTTCTCTTTTCCCCGATGCTCTCGATGTCTCCTTATATTTAGCAGAGTTAGCCTATTAATAATAAAAAATGATGGCACTTCCGGTGAAAAGAGTCATCTTCCGTGTTCAGTCTTTTACTCCTTAAAGGGATAGTTCACCCAAAAATGAAAATTTGATGTTTATCTGCTTACCCCCAGGGCATCCAAGATGTAAGTGACTTTGTTTCTTCAGAAGAACACAAATGATGATTTTTAACTCCAACCGTTGCAGTCTGTCAGTCATATAATGCATGGCAATGGGAACAAAATCTATGAGAGTAAAAAAAAAAACATGCACAGACAAATCCAAATTAAACCCTGCGGCTCGTGACAACACATTGATGTCCTAAGACACGAAACGATGGGTTTTTTTTATCAGTATTCATCCCTGCAAACAGAATTCATTCCTACACCCAAAACTGCAAGAGCATGGCCTCATCTAATGCATATATAGCAAGTTTGTGATATTGGCCTTCTGATTGGCTACAACTGCCCTCAAGCTCTCCTTCCTAGAGAAATTGTGTCTGGTAAACGGTATTTTATCATTTTTTTTTACCTCTAATACACCACTATGTCCAACTGCCTTGAGCACGCACACGGCGTTGAACTTGCAGCTTCACCGCAGCTGGACTGAGCGTCAGTAGCAACCAGTTGAGATCATGGTCATTTGACTGATTTAATTGAGATAAACCCATCTAAAACGTCAATCATACAAAAGAATAGAGTCATAAGAATAAATTCATAATAATTAAAGTGTATTTCCATGCAGTGAGAGTGATAGGGAATGCGTTACACTCTACCAGACTTACTGGCAGCTGCCACCAGCCACTGACAGGTCACGTGACCTGCCAGAATCAGACTGGCAGCTGCCAGCCAGTTGAAGATTGAACCCCCATTCACAAAAAGTCTAAGACAAAAATCTACCGGAGGCCAATTTAGGTAAATAAATAAAAAGAAAGAGGGGAAACATGCAAAAGATAAAGGCATATATGCAGCTATTACTCATATGGTAATGATAGTAGGCAAATAAAATGTAGGGCCTATTGTAGCTCCCCCCAGTAATTTCACAAGCACAAGGATTCTCTGATGACTGGTGATTTATTGACTGCTTCCAACTCAAGATGCCGTGAGAACTAAATACACAAAATTAAAGTTAAAATAAAGAATATAAAAGCACATAAATAAATAAAATAAATAAACATTTTCTTTGTAAACCTTTTAACAGCATAACTATAGCCTTTGCACAGATATTGCTCTTTTCCACATAGCAACACAATCCACATTAATCACATACAATATAAACGAAAAACTTACTTAATTGGCTGTTTATTACCAAAGGAGAACTTAATCTTACATCTGATGTCCTTTTTAACTCCCAATGAGTAGAATGTAAACATTTAGAAATGTAGAAAACACTTCTACTTTACACATGGTGCAAACATCCTCTTCCTGGTTCACTCTGTGATTTCATAATAAAAGTCTCCATTCAAACAGCTCTTTATTAAGCAGTTTCAAATTAAAAGATCTTTAACAAAACATTTATAAAATAATTAAATAAGAATGAAAGATAAACTGACTTCTCTGTCAGTTACATTCCCACCAAAGCACTTTCTTGTGATTTTTGTAACTCAGTAGCATAACTTTTAATCAAAAATATTATGAACTAACCCAAGCAATGGTAGACACAAGGTAAGCTCTTAATCTGCTTCAATCAGGGTAACTATTTTCTGGATGGGCCTTTCGAGGTAAGTTGGTTTAGTAACACGTTTGCCCTTTTTATCCAGTGTTGAATCACTGATCAATGACTTGATCAGAATGACAATGTCATTGACCTTTGCATTTCTACGACGTTTGTGCCATTTCTGCCTGTGTTGCAGGTTTAGATGATATTCTTTTCTCCATCGTGACCAGAACACATTCGCTAAATACTGCACCTTATGCAATCTCTTACGAAGGTAAAGTTTTTCCTTGACAAACTCTCCAGGTGGTGGCAAAATTATTGAAGACTTCATCGTCAAGATATGGTTAGGTGTAAGAGGTTGCGGACCAGATGGATCATTCAGATGCTCTGTGGTTCAAGGTCTGCTATTCACGACAGCCATTACTTCATAGAGAAATGTTCTTAGAGAGGCACTATCAAGTCTTTGAGCTGATTGATCCAGAATGGATGTCAAGACACTTCTTATTGTTTGAATTTGCCTCTCCCAAATGCCACCCATGTGACTGGCTGATGGGGTGTTCATTATGAACTCACTGCCAAACTCCTTGAGGAGTTCTTGATTAATTTCCTTTAGTGCTTCAGCAAATTCTCGTCTTGCACCAACTAAATTAGTACCCTGGTCAGATCTAAGTTGACGCACTGGTCCACGTGTGGCAATGAAAGCATGCAAAGGATTAATGAATGCGTCAGTGGACAAATCATCCAGCATTTCTAGATGTACACCCCTGGAACACATACATGTAAGTAGAAGCCCATAACGCTTCAACTCCTTTTTTTCTTCTTTGACGTAGAAAGGACCGAAACAATCCATCCCACAATATGTGAAAGGAGGGGTTGTCTCCATACGTTCCGGAGGAAGATTCGCCATCCTTTGCTCTTCAGTGCATCTTCTGAGTTTCCTGCACCTAGTACATTTGTAAATATATGAAGACACTGCTCTGCTACATCACAAAATCCAGAAACCATTTGATCGTGATTTATAGTCATTCCTCTTCCTTGGTGATACACTTGTTCATGATAATGTTTATGAACTTGAGCTTTTCGCAACTCTGGGTCATTGTCCACGATCTCTCCCACCATCTCTGGGCAGTTCAACTTGCCACAGAAACTTTGGTCCTGTAAACCAGTTGGAGGATATGAGCTCTTCTGCTGTAAGGCCTCTGGACGCATAATCGGCAGGGGTCTCTTCAGAGGTCACATATCTTCATTGTTTAGCATCTGTACTTTGACATTTGTACATGACATTTCTTTGCATCATTATTAATGTACCCAAGGACAACCTTTAAGTCTGTCCAGAAGTACTCATCTAGGTCGTCTATCTCTAGCTCTTTTCTGAGCAAGTCACTTGTTTGTACAGCAACTACTGCTGCTGATAACTCCAGCCTTGCTATGGTTGTAATCTTAGTAAAAGCAACTCTGGCTTTGCCCATAACCAAGGAACAATGAACATCTCCTGATGTGTCAATGGCTCTGAGATATGTGCATTCTCCATATCCCGATACACTAGCGTCAGAGAAATGATGAAGCTTTAAAGCTGAACTTCCTTAAAGGTCGAAAGGAGATAACATCGCGGAATCTTCACATCAGCCAAGTGTTGCAGATCTGAAAGCCAAGCTTTCCACTTTGGTTGCAAATCATCCTTAAGTGGTTCATCCCAACCAGCTTTACCTTGACACATCTGCTGTAGTGTTTGCTTACCAACAAGAATGAAGGGTGCTGCAAAGCCGAGTGGGTCATATATAGAAGCCACAGTGGACAGGACACCTCTTCTAGTGAGTGGTTGTTCCTTAACGAATACTCTGAACTGGAAGCTATCAGATCTGATGCACCATTTCACACCAAGTGCCCTTTCCATGTGAAGCTCACCCAAAGCAAAGTCATGATCTACAGCACTCTGAGCACATTCTTCCTGAGGAATCGATGCTTTCACTTCTTGACTATTTGATACAAATTTATGCAAACAAAGCTTTCCTGTGCTACAAAGTTCTCTTACTTCCTTTATCAGCTAGATAGCTTCGTCTATAGTTGAGACACTTGTCAATACGTCATCAACATAGAAATTCCTTTCTATGAATCGAATGGAGGTTTCACTGAAGCAACCATGACCTTGAGCGGCAATATGCTTGAGGCCGTAGTTGGCACACCCGGGTGATGAGGCTGCACCGAAGAGGTGCACTTTCATCCTATAGACCTGTGGCTGGGATTCTAGATCTCCTTTCTCCTACCAGAGGAAACGTAAGTAGCCATTTTTGACAGAAAACATAGGTCTTCTTGAGAAATACAACTCTCCTCTGCTGCCTTTTCATTGAAGTCAGACTCAAGAGCTTTGATGGCATTTGGCGGAGTGATGATTTCCTTTATTTGTGTTCTACAGATGTCCTGAACTTCAATTGTAAGATTAAGAGAAGACTGTAGACTTGGCATCACTTGTTTCACTATCATACGATGGCTCACTCCAATGGCATTCCCGTAGTCTACAGAGGAATTTCCACAGCCAACAATGCTCCAGCCAGATCCGTTCTTTGAGCAAATGGCTGATTTTCTTTACCAGACACAATTTCTCTAGGAAGGAGAGCTTGAGGGCAGTTGTAGCCAATCAGAAGGCCAATATCACAGACTTGTTGAGGAGCAATCTTCTCAGCTATATGCATTAGATGAGGCCATGCTCTTGCAGTTTTGGGTGTAGGAATGAGTTCTGTTTGCAGGGATGAACTCTCTTGAATAGGTTACTGGCAGAGAGATCTTCTTATCTGAATAAAATCCTCTCGCCACTAGACCAGCTACCTTCTGGCATGGAACAATTGTACCCTTTGATACCATTGTTGAGAGCTTCAGCTGCACAGATTCTTTCTTCGTGTCAAGAGCTTGAGCTATCTCTTTCAGGATGAAGGTAGTATCACTGGGTGTCGAGAAGTGCGTATACCAGAACTTCATGATTTGGTTCACTGGTAGTTGAGACCCATACTGGTACAATTGTAGAGGTATGAGTATTATTCTCATCCTGTATTACTCGGTTGGATGTTGCTTCACTTGTGTTTTCTTTATTTTGCATCAACTCTGGTTTTCTTTCCTTCAACTTGTGATCTGATTAATTTGATCTGATTGTGGAGTCCTCTTTGCTTCTTTGGTACGATCCTCATGTAGACATTATGGGTGTTTCTTCTGACACTTCTCACTTACACTTCTATCTTCACAGTTCTTTGAGCGATGACCAGGCTTTAAACATCCAAAACATAACTTGTTCATTTGAACAAACTTGATTCGTTCTACAACATTCTTCTCTATAAATTTACGACATTTGTGAATACCATGTCCTGGTCTCTCACAGAAGGCACATTTGGCAGCATCTGCTTTCTCACTGGACTGTACAGTTAACATCTTTGCTCTAGTGTCTTGATTTCTTGATACCTTACCTTTTCCAACCTCATTAGACTTCAGTGCATGAAGTGATGTAACTGCGTTTCAAGCTATTTTAGCTTCTTGTGTTAGAAACTTTACAAACTGACTGAAGGTAGGAAATGTCTTAGTTTCTTCTTCAGTTTCTATGACCTGACAATTCCACATTGAGGCCAACCAATCAGGAAGCTTGGAAAGGATTTTCTGGTTCTCGTTACAATCATTAAGGTCTTCAAGGCCTTTAATCTGAGACATAGCTGCTTCACAGCCTCTGAGGAAGTCAGTAAATTCTCTCAGCTCAACACTGTCCTTTAAACCAATCTTTGGCGATGAATTAAGCTTGTCTTGGAAGCCTTTAGCAATAACAAATGGGTTTCCATACCTTTCTTCTAGTATGGCCCATGCTGCATGATATGCCGATTCCGTGGCATAGCAGGAAGTAACTTTCAACGGCGCTCTTAGCTGGTCCTTCTACGTATGTACGTAAGTAGGAAAGCTTCTTGTTCACTGGTATGTTTTTTTCTGTCAAACAGAGTTTGAAACGAGATGTTCTAATCACTTAATCTGAGAGGGTCTCCATAGAATGTTGCAGGTTCGGGTATAGGAAGAAGACTTGAGCTGATAGATTCTGCTAACACCCTAACAAGATCTGCAGTGCTGTCTTCTTGATGTGATGTTGTCACGCTTTCCTGTGGAGGTATGCTCTGTAAGATGGAGCTGCTTAACTTTGGTACATGCTTCTTTTTTTTACAGATGTGCAGTCACAAAGTAGCTCTCGTTTCCTCCTTTGAGTCTTCGTTCTGCTCGTAAACCTGCATTTGTGCCTTTGCAGCATTTAACCTTTTTAGTGTCTCCAAGCGTTCAAGCTCTCTGTGCTTGTCTAAAAATGCCTTCCATCTAGCAGCATTTTCAGCTTCAATCTTAACACGTAGCCGAGCTTCTTCTTCTTCTTTCTAGTCGTCGCTTCAATGCTTCAGCTTCTTGTTCTGCTACTCTCTTTTTTGTCTTTGAAGTTCTTCAAGTTCATGCTCTTGTTGCTGTAATATTTCCAAAGTTGCTTCAGTTGCAGCAATTTCTGCAGCAGCCTCTTGTTTCTTAGCAGAAGACAAACTTGAACCTCTGGAGCTCACACTTGAATTGTTCACAGACTGAGAAGAAGACCTGGAACTTCCATGACTTGATTTGGAGGCTATGGATGAGAACACTGAACCAGTATCAATACAGCATGCTCCTGGTCTAAGAGGATCTTGACCCTCAACTCCCTCACCGAGACGACTCCATGCAGACTCAACTATCATTTGTGACCGCAACACAAGTGTCTACTCTGCGATGAGTATCACTGTCTGGACTTACATTTTGTCGCAACTCATCATAAGCAACCTCTACATCCTTTGAAGCACCACTGATTGCATCTATGAGGCTTTGTAGCATGTCATTGGAGAGACGCCTCATTAGTCTTTGTCTAGCATCTCTAGCAAGAGTCTCATAAGAGCTTTGAAAGTGTTTTTTAAGTTTAATAAGCTTCTCATCATGTAATTCTTTACCTTCCTCTGTAAACTTGCGTGCTCTTTGACTTCTTTGTGGCTCTTGTTCTGTCGTATCATCAACAGCTACTGATGTGTGTGTGTCTACACATTCTTGGGATTCTAGCTGCTGCTGTGATTGCACAGTATTTGTTATATTTTCTTTGCCACCTTTAGCACTATAAAGAACTATACTGAACATAGGTAGGTGAATGCTCATCCACTACGGGGCTCCGGTAAGAAGCGTGACAGGAGATATGGAACTGTTCGACTCTTTATATTTGTTTACATACTTGGCATCATTCAGCTGTACAGATTTTCTATTATGTGCGCAAGGTATTGAATGTGGTCTTTCTGAAATAAACAGAATAGAAATATACATCAGTGTATGTCTAATAACATTAGGTTACATAAATATAAAGAGCAACTCACTACACTGACACGTTATACATGTACCAATGTCACAGAGAGGGGATTAACAGCAGTGAACATATGCACGTGAATCACCGTATATAGCTCTCATATTATAAAATCGTGCACAATGTAAAATTCGGTTGCACAAGCTGAATATTTAAACACAACAACATAATAAACATGCATCACTTATAATTTGTATAATTAAATAAACTTACATTCAATCACGCACATTAACACCTGAAGAAATGGCGGAGCAAAGACTGGTGAAAGTGAAAGTGAAAGTAAAACACAATGGCTGAATAGCGGAAACTAGCGCCACCCAGCGGAATACACTGTTGTTTCATGATAAAAGTCCTTCCCGTATCCTCATACAGGGAATTTAGAACAAGCACACTGACCACCTTCTGCCATTTTCTGTATCTCTTAGTTATAATGACTACTGTAATTGACCAAATACACATGTAACGTGAATCGTACTGGACATGGGTATTTTCACCAGATGTTTCTCTCTTGGATTGTTAACTCTAGTTAAAGTGGTATTTTAACAGTTCAATCAACAGACATTCAGCAACACTTAGATTAGGTTATTTGTAGGCTTTGCACTTTGCTATTATTCACAATTATCATCTTACTTGCAGCTTGATACCTGCACCAAAATTACTTAAACTTAAAAAGGTAAGTACATAACACCAGCACTTCTTTAAACACTGTACTGCACACTTAAAGAGTCTGCACACTTTAAGCCTTTAAACTCTGTGCATGTACACAACCATGTATCAACCATGAGGCATGAAACTCCAGGGCTGAAAATGAGTCTGCGAGGTGTCGGCGACGCGTCAGCGAGCCTCTTTGATGCGTCTTTGAGTAGTTCACACATGAACATTGGTGAGCGCTGATCACTTGCTGATTTTCCCCCTGATCACAGCCCATTACGTTATGTTTAGTTTCTTTATCTGCCTGTAATGACACGTTAAAATGGCGTCTTTCATATCTAATGCCATGTGTAAGCTTTCGACGCCATCTTGTGGACAAATTAAGTACTGCAACAACTTTAATAATGTAACCTGAGGGCTGTTTCATAAAAGTGGCTAAGAGGATTAAACGAGGATTAAACTCCAAAACCTGACTTGAATGAACCTAACAAATGAATTGGGGCTTAAGTGGTTTCATAAAAGGTAATTGAAGTTCACGGAGTCCCGCTAATTTGATCCAGGTTACCTAGTAAAGGTAATTGCGCGTGCACGCTTTCCTTAAGCAGCCCTAGAGGTCGATCATGGATCAAACATGGATCACATTTTGTGCTATTTTATGCATTTGACACATAGTGTTTTCCTCAGTGTATTCACACATTTATTCTCCATCTGTAAATGTTAGAAAGTCATGCAAATATTTCCATTTTGCTGCTAAACTTCACAGTGAACGAGCGCTGCTGCGCGCATGCGCGCTAAACAGACGGGCTGCAGTAGAAGCGCAATAATTCTGACTAAAATATACATTTTGCTAAAATATTTGATGTTGGACATTAAATGTGCCTTATGTACAATTTTAAACCTACAAGTAAGTGTATTTTTATGATAGTAACTGTAAATAGACTATTGTATTGGGGTAAATCAATATACTGTAGGCCATTTACTGAGTTTAGATTCATCTGTGCATATTTATTTTAATTTTTAATTTGTGATTTTAATTTCTGCTCTTCTGATAACCATAAAAGGTACTACAGCTGCCAAACAAAACCAGAGAGAAATGTATTCATACATTTTAAAACAATCTAATTAAATCTTGGGCACAAAACATTTAGCCAGTAAGAAAAGAAAACCTGTAGGTTACACACACACACACACACACACACATACATATATATATATGAGACCAGAGTATAGATTCCCAGAAGTCTATATTTGGGTAAATATGGGCCTTTGACTACAGTGGGTAGTTCACAACCATGTCCCTTCTGCAGGCTGCATATTACTTTGTCACTCTTTTCATAGCTTTTGCTATCTCTGAAACACTTGCTTGGTATTTCTCCTGCTCTTTGTCTAGCAAAAAAAATCCCTCATCTCTAAATGAAAGCTTAAAAACGAGGACCTGATTCTTTCAGGAGCCTTGTCACAGGTCTATTGATTTTGAATTTCTGTTAGTTTCTGTGTTATTTTCACACTTAAAACAATAATTTGGTAATCCTCTTGTACCACTTTTGTTCTGAGAAATAAGTCTCCTGACAGTTCTCTCCCAAGTGCTTCCATTGTTGTCAGTATTAAGTCTGAGAATGATTCAGTGGGCTATATAACACTTTTAGTTGTCAAGAAATTACTTCTCTTTAAATGTTTTGGTTCAACATACTTACCTGTTGATCAAACATTGCCTTAACTTACACCAATTTTTTATTTTATTTTTTATTTAGATCTATTTAGTAAATGTGTGTGTGTGTGTGTATGTATGTGTATATATATATATATATATATATATATATATATATATATATATATATATATATATATATATATATAGGACTGATAGTGATTAAGTTTGTTTTATGAAACAGAATTCACTGACAATAAGTCTGACTAACTAAAATAAGCCTGGCTTGTTTTCTAATCTTGTTTTATGAAACAGCCCTCTGGTGAGTTTGTGTGAATATTTTTTTTTTCCATCTGTAGATCTGGCGCCTCCTGCTGGACACAGTTGTCTCTGTCTCTAGGAGACGAATGCAAGTCAATTTCAATTTCAGTTCAGCTACTTTATTAGCGTGATTGTGTCTACAAACAATATTGTCAAATCATTACTACACAAAAGAAATAATGACAAGAAAATGAAACAAATATTAAAGTATTAGAATAAGATTTTAATCAAATAAGATAAAAAACAATATACATGTCTGTAATATAATGTTAACTGTAAAATAGGCATATCAAGACATGAACAAAATCAGTATTTGGTTTTCTCCGTCACCTCTTTATATTTGTCACAGTGAAGGAGAAAGTGTCTTATTAAACAAATACAGAATCACTGCAAACATTTCAAAGAAACATGAGCAAATATGTATTAATATCTCACTGAATGCTGTTCACTCAGATACACATTTGGAAACTCATTGTTATTATGTTTTTTCAACATTTAAGAATAATAAACTATACGTTGAGGTTATGTAGGAATTAAAAAAGGTGAATTAAATATAAACTGTTATATTTTAGTTTCTTCAAAGTATCGTGTAATTTACACAACTGTACAGGTTTAATCAAGACAGTGTCGTAATGTCTCCAAATGGGATGTTTTTTACACAATATTGGAGCTCCTGAGTTCTGTGGTTTTTGGTCCAAGTCGAGCATTTATAAAAAAGTAATAATAATAATGAAAAGTTTCAACAACAGTTGCAATTGTATAGTCAAACAAGCGTTCCCTCTTTTCCTCTACAGATGGTCAGTCCATCCAAACACACTCGCTGTGTTTCAGTATAGTACAGCACGATCACTGTGATCAGTATATGAGCCGCTTACTGTGACTTCTATCTTTGTTCCTTTTCCTTCTTCATCAGGATTTCCCTTCCTCCGATGCACTTTCCATGTTCCGTCCTCCATTTCCTCTCTGATTCCCCTTTCTTCAAAGATCAGCCCAGAGTCTCTCTGGATTTCTTCAATTGACTTGTTGTATTTTTTCAACGATGTTCGTAAGTCCGCAATTTTCTTGGTTTTGTCACTTGACTTGATCTTTATATATAATAATTTCTCATTGGGCATCTTATAGCATTCTGGTTTTAGTACTTCCCCGTCATTATTCTCCACAATTATCACCTTAAACAAGTGAGTTGGCACTGCTTTCCCACCCAAAAACTTGTATTCCACACGCTTTTCACTTTTATTTTGATCATTATTATCCTTTTCATTGCTTGACAGGTAAAGTGGTCCAGTGTACACATGGACATTACGGACTTTTTCTTTTTGAGCAATTTCCCGGCAAAGTTCCTCCAAATCGCTCCAATATTCATTGTTAAAGTCACGCTGCTGTGGTACAGTATTGCTTATAAAAAAAGTGTCATTATAGGCTTCCTGACACCACTTGTGATTGGCAGCCGCAGCAAGATGACCTTGGTTGTATCCTGTATTCTCATATGGATTCTTATCGGTGTCCATAGAGGGTCGGAAGAGGGGATGAACTAAAGTATCACCTTTAAAGTTTTCCCTATAAACATTTTTATTGGATTTTGGACTCTTGTTCAATATCTCATACACCCATGCAGCATTCCTGGTTCGATTGTCATATAACGTAATGTAAAAATTGTTTTGGAGTATTTGAGTAGGTGAAGGGACTTTGTCTATTAATTTATATGAGTTTTCATTTTGAGGGCTTTTCACGATTTCCATTGCAACTGTATTTGAGGCCTTGCATTTTTTGTCGTTTTCATCTGTTTTTGTGGCGTTTTTATCTGTTTCTGAGGTGTTTTCATCTGTTTTTGTGGCTTTTTTATCTGTTTTTGTGGCGCTTTTATCCGCTTCTGAGGCCTTGCATTTTTCATTGTCAATCATCTCTGCGAATGGGATGCGTATATATATGGTTTTATTGGCACTGGGATCTCCTCCAGACTGCTGATTATCCTCCTTCAGATCAGACTGTGTTTCTTCTCTTTCACTCTCATCATAACCCTGACTTCTTTTCATCACCTGCAGCAAAATAGCAAGAGACCAGCATTTTCTTCTTGCTGAGAATGTGTACATGTGTTTTTTTGTTTTTCTCCAAGCTTTGTTGATGAACTCAACTGGCCAGCGATCAGGCAGTGTAGTATTATAATACTTTTTGTATTTCCTTTTAATATCTTTTTCATATTCTGTAAAGTGAGAATACTTTTTAAAGTATGATGACAAATCCTCAACTATGTCATCTAGTGTAGAATCTTTTCCTTCCTCTTTCTTGGAAGCGTTTTTATCACTTCCAGAAGATTCAGGATTGGAGGATTTTTGTTGGTTTTCAGGCATCTTAAGTCAGATGTAGAGCTAAAACACGAGGTCTTCAAGCACTTCAACCAATGATCTTCTCTTCAGGCAGGGATAAAATAATATGTGCTTCTGGAAAAGGAAAAAATAACTTTATTTCAAAATTCAAGACTTCATTTAATTCAGAAGTAATTGAAATATTTACTCATGTCAACAGACTGTAATCTGTCAAATAAACAGACTTTACTTCAGTTCTTCTGTTCTACACACAACAAACACAAACTTATTATGTATTAAAGCAGAACAACTTTAAGACTTTTTATTAAGACCAAAGCAGTTACTGAATGTGCCACTGCAAATACTGTTTTGTGTACAGTTACCTTATACCGTATCACAAGCGTTTAGTCAAGTCACCTTTATTCATATCATGTTTATTTCTTATAGTGTCAACGGAACTGACTTAACCCTGTCTATCCTTGAGTAGAAACAGAGAAAATCCAGTAACCGATCTAATGAAATCTTAGAGAGATATCATGTGTTCTCCAGTAAATGATGCACAGTGTTTCAGCTGTGAAACTTCAATTTATTGCCAAGTTTAGGGTGTCAGATTTATTCCTTCATCTCTGTGGTGTTCAGATGGGCCGAGGAGGGGTCAGATAAATTAGTAGTGGGAATATGTGGTCCTTTGTTAAAAAAAAAAAAAAAAAAAAAAAAAAACCTGTAAACAATTCAATCATTTCATATTTTTATTGCAATTACAATCAGAAACATCCATACCCATGGCTTGCCATGTTCATTATAACACTTATTTTTAATGCAGTTTTGTTGCACTTTATATAATAGGAAATTTAGTCCCACCTTGTAGGGGAAACTAGTTAGTGCTGTTCTGGAAGACTGAATAACGAAAAGATCTTAGTCCCTGTTCCCATTGCTTTTAGTCTCGTTACACACGAATGTATGATATTGTTTCTAATTCCTACCTTATTGTGATGTGTCACCACAGACTGACAATGGTGCGCTTCAGGTAGGGTAATGTCATGCGGTGTCCTCCTGAAGTGAAAATGTATATGTGAGACACAGTAGTACTTTCAAATTTTAAAAAAATCAGAATCGGCCAAGAAAACTGCAATAGGCACATCTCTAGTTAAAATAGTACCAAGCTTTACCCCCATCTCTAGCCAAATATTCATTCCATCCAGCCCTAAAATGATCACTTTTAACTACTTTTTGACAGAAAAGTCTACTGGCATTATTTAAACAATACACTATTTCATCATACATCAGACATAATCATGAATACGTTTGGGTTTGTTATGATTATCAATATCACACATAAGTCTCAGTTGATATAACTTAAACACTTCTCTATTGATAGTTTATATTGCAAAAGTTCTGCTGCATCATGCAGCGATTTCAACTCAAATACACGTGATCAGTCCAGTTGAAACTCTGCTTCTCAATCAAAATATAAGAAGTACAAAATTCTGTAAAAATGTAACAAATATTTTTCAATTGTCTCTAATCAAGCAAATGTGTACTTTATATGCACTCACAGTTCCCATGTTATTGCGTCACTCCGGCAACTAATGCATATCAAGGGAAAAAGTTCACAAAAACACTGACCCCAGATTCCACAGACAAGGCTTAAGTCTAGTCCCAGACTACAACTCATGTTTGAGCTGTTTTAACTGAAATCATATCATGTCAATGCATTTTGACGAGAAAATGCTAATCAAGTGTCGTACATATAGTGTGAATATATATCAGCTTGTGAGTGTGAGGCTCAAGTTAACATGATTTGTACATTTATAGCCTCTTACATTGTATCGCTATATAATAGCTCACTGTGAAACTGCTTTAACGATAAGTTGTCTACTTTTTTTGAAGCAGTTCCAGTCCTATTACAAGTATGATTTCATTGCCATTTTTGTTACAAACTTTTGCCATTACAAGTAATAATGAATTTTTTAAATCTTTACAATAATAGCAGCATCATGTAGTGCAAATATACATATTGCTCAGGCTTTCAGAATTGACGAATCTACAGCCAGTGGTTCACATCTGAACACGGTAACCAGTCAAAAATAGATGTCTCCCTAAATAAACACTTTTCAAAATGACTTAATCACATCTGCTTGCATCATCGATGAGGTGTATCCTCCAACATTACTGTCTAATGCATTAAAATGCGTTGAACGCTTCCAGCATTTTAGAATCACTAATTTGCCTATAACCTGCGCGAGACATACATGCACAACAAACACTACAATTCTGAAATAATGTTCCAACAGAACTAACATTTCCAGAACGCCCCATGAATCAAAAAGTATTAGATGAGTTTTAGTAAAAGTGAAATAGCAAATAAATGTAAATGTAAAAAAGTCAAACCTGAGGAAATCTGTGCTCCGAACAGCAAACTGAGTTTTTCTGCTGGATAGTATATGAGATTCTTTAGTCACTACACTGTGGACTTAAATAAGTGAACTCATGATACGTAAGATGCATGTCAGCCAGTCAGAAAGGATCTGTAAGTTACTGAAATATCAGAGGTCTTTTCGGTAAATCACATGACTTTCAGGAAAAATACCACAGGGCGGGGGAGTGGGAGGCAGGACTTGTGACTCTGGAAAAGAATATTAATGTCTTATTTGTTCTTGACATAATCTATGTATATGCACCTGATGACTGCTGAATGTTCATTGAATGCATATATATGTATTTGTCATTATTATATCACATTTTGACTCTGATTTGATGCTAGGGGAAGGATGTGCCTCTTGACAGAGAAGACTCCCTTTTGGACGCTCAGTTTAGAAAGTTATAAAAACTGTCCTTCCTCTGTCGTTTTACGCTGTTGTCATCTTTTAGCATTCTTGCTCTTCTTCACTGTAGTCTTCGTCTATCTCATCTCCGCTGGCGATTTCAACATGTTCTCTTCACCCCTGTATCCTCTTGATAAACTCTGTGATTGGTTACAAAACAATAAGTTCAGGAACCTAAGTCTTGCTTATCTCATCCTGTTCAACAAAAAGGAAGAAGTCGAATACATTTGTGTCTAAATTAACACTATTTTAAGTATTGCAGGTACTTTCCAAGCATCTTTATAACTTAAAAGTTACCAAAACTCATGTGCCATTTAAAAAGCATGTCAATTAATTCCTTTGTATTCACCTAAAGAAAGTGTTTATTTTAAATAAATGGTTGGTTATTTATTCAAATAATTCATATTTGTGACTAAGAAATCACGTTATGTTAAGGCAAGGTGTATTTTAATGAGAAACAGAAATGAGTGTCCATATGTGTGTGTGTATGTGTGTGAGAGAGTGTGTGTGAGAGAGATTTCTGTGTTGAAGGGATGTGCTGTGTGATAGTAGTACATCACAGCAAAGGAGGTGGAAAGAGAAAGAAGAGTGTTATTTTTCATATGAGTAACAGGACTGAAAGTAACAGGACTGAGTTTTTAAGCAAAAATGATCAAATACTTGACATATGGCCACATGGAGTAATAGCATGAGGACACTGAGCAAATTAGTGACTTAACTAAAGTTAATATTTTTAAAATAAACAATTCTAAGAAATAATTTAGGTAACAGAACAGTACGCTGAGATTGACCTTCTCAGTCATAGTTAATATTTCATCAGATATACAGAAATTAAAATAGAGGACTTACTTTTGGTCTTCTCATGGCCTGCACAAGATACAGATAATGTAACTTCCTGATGAAAATGTGTCTTGTGGAAAGTTTTTTTAGAGGAGGAAATAGGACTGAGTGAAAACCTGGGGACATGACTAAAATGTGTATTGTATATAGTATATTACAATACACCTGTTGGAGTTTGGGTTCCTTGCCGCTGTCGCCTTTGGCTTGCTTAGTTGGGGACACTTGACATTTGATATTCAACAGTGCTTTGATCTGCCTGCATTGACACTATTCTTTAAGAGCTGCTGTGCAGCTAAAATTATATACCAGTTATCAATGTAAAGCTGCTTTGACACAATCTGCATTGTAAAAAGCGCTATATAAATAAAGGTGACTTGACTTGACTATATTATGGATTTCGCATGAAATTTCTTTTCTTCATAGATGTCATATGGAGTAACACAGCAATGCAAAAATAATAAGATTTCTGAAAGATTTTAATGATTATATTTCATGATAAAGTTTAGGTTTATATAGCGGGTACATGTAACAAATGCGTTTTTTTTTTTTTTTTTGGTTCTAATGTTTTAAATTATATATTTAAAATTTGCAGTTAGATTAATGTTCAGGACACTTTGCTTAATGATACAATGTCCTGAGGCATTTGCCCTTCTAATTCTTTCATTTTCAAAGGTTTGTTTCACTCCCCACTTCTCAGCCATGAATTTAGCAGTTGCTTTTGCCTCCTCTAAATTTTCTCTGAACCTTGTCAACTCCAAGATAGCAGTGTCAAGTAACTCTGTAGCTTTATGAAGGTCAGCATCCTTTGCCTTAAGCATTTTTGAAATGACATTGATCTGTTCCAGGACTTCACTTTGAAGGACTATAATAAAAACGAAGTCAAATCTTTCCATCAGCCTTATCAAAACCATGGCCTCTGTTGTGCTCATCTGCCTTTTTACTGGTAACTGAAATGTTGGTCAGGGCCTTCAACACCTCAGCATATCTGTATCTGACTGCAGACTCAGCATCATTGCTCGATGCCCACCTAGTAGTGCACAGTTTTTTCAGCGTGACACCTGGAGTGAGTTTTTCAGACATCTCAACCAATACATTCCACCTCTTAATACTGTGTGCAAAAAACACATACAATTTTTCCATGGTGTTGTAAAACTCAGCTGTGTTATTGACTTGACTTAATCATTGAGGACCAGATTTAAGTTATGGGCAGCACAGTGTACATATGTTGCATTTGGCTGTCTCTTCTGTATCCTTGCCTGAACTCCCGTGTATATGCCGCTCATATTCGCGGCACCATCAAATCCTTGGCCACGGCATTTCGAAATATCGAGACCTTTTTCCTCAACCGAACATATAATTTCGTTGGCTATTGTGTCAGCGGACAAGTCAGGTATTTGCAAGAATCCCAGAAAAGACTTGTTGATTTTCACAACCATCTCTCTCTATGGCTACATACCGAAAGATTTGACTCATCTGATCCACTTTAGATACATCTTGAGTCGTAGCTGAATACCAGCTTTTGTTGTGGTGGAGTAAAAACTGGTCGAAAAGCACCGGTCTCCTTGCAATGGATCTCGAGGAAATGGACCAGGGGGTTTGCATGAACCTTGTGACACAATAAAATGCTTTACTTGCCCATCTGTTAGTGTGTCTGGATAGTGTTCTTTATCTGTTGTGTAACTCAATACCATATCCAGCTTTGGGCTCGTCTGCTTCTTCGCTTCCTGACTCTTAGAACCTTATCAAGCTGTCAGATGCATTGTTGTTCTCATCCGAATACGTGCAAATGCTAATATTAGCTGACAAAACATCCCTCTCACCTTCGACATCAGACGCTATGCCACTGCGCAGACTACAGAAACCTATGGTTACACGTACGTGTGATTCATAGAATGAACATACACACAGAAAACGAGCATACGCCTCTCTTTCAGATGTGAGATCTATTAAGTGCATATGATTTTGAACTTGCGCGTAGCTGAATGTTGTCCGCGTTGTAAATAACACCTAATTAATGTCATTTACATATAAAAGATCACCAGTCATCGTCCAAATCAATTCATTTAGAATGGCGAACTGCAATAATAGCTTAGATTTCCAAAAACCTGCAGTAATCTGACAAGGAAAAGTGTGTACATCTGCTCAGACCCTGACGTGGTGCTAAAGACTTTTCCACGTCAAAAACATTTTTTTTATAAATATGAGTGTTGGCGTGGATTTAAGTGTACGCACAGTCTAACAAATCTGTGTTCACACAATGCTTTGTTAATCTTATATGGTTGACTCTGTGACAGACTGCTTATGATGTTCTTTATTAAGTCAGTTTGGATAAAAGGATCTGCTCAATGCATAAATGTAAATCTAATCTGACTATGTTTGATTATATCCAGGGGTGGAAATGGGGGGTAACGCGGTGCGGCGTCTGTGGAGTGAATTTCGACGGCGTTCCAGTTCGAAATGGTTCGATTTTTGTAGGGAAATGGAAGGATTTCTGTATTTATTCTCTCAATAGCCTACGAAAACGATACGAATTCAGCACAAAACATAGCGCAATAAAATTTCATGATTAATCATTAATAGATCGCGATCTGGATTCAAACACCCACGCGATCTTTCTCAGTGCTCGAAGTGGGCCGGCACGCACCGGTACTTCCAGCTATATTTTAATCTGTAGCGTAACCTCGCTTTTTCTTGCGTACCGGCACTTCTCACGTGCTGCCTGTACTCTAACCCCCACACCGAAACATTGAATCACGTTAATTGTATGCATCGCGCGTTCGGAGCTTTTAACCATGAGTGGTGCGCCGCGCGTGAATCACCGTAGGCGCGTTCACCACGCTCCAAAAGTGTGATAATATTTGCGCGAGCCCTGCAGGCGATCCACCCTTGCATGAAACACATTCAGATTCATCAGCTGTACGTTACATCCTCATCCATCTGTTCACCTCTGAAATGATCATGTGACGTAGTAAAATAAGTCTTTCTCTCAGTTTGATTCACTCAAATGTTTCCAGTAGCATCATGCCGATGGACGAACCGCACTTCCCTCTGAAAACATCTGACACTTAAAGTATTTTCTGTTTATTCAGAGAGATTTTGAACATGAGATCTGTCCCGTGACTTAATAATCAAATCTGACTTTATGAGAGAGGTGTCATTGACTGCTAGAGCTCAAATCATAAATTATTTTTTCATCTCTTTGTTTCTTACACCAAAATCAATAGAAATGTATAAATTCATACTCTGACCACATTGGTTGATTTTACCCCCCGGAATGCGATTTTTTTAGCAATTGGGTGGGTTTTGTTGTGAAAGCCTGGCGACCCTGACCTGACCTAAAGCCCTCACTCTGATACGGATGTAGCGGGTATTTACTCACTCACTATTGGACCAGAGAAATACAATCAGAAGACTGCACGGTACGTAAGGGGAGGCGGCGGTGATACTGAGCAAAAGGCAGAGACAGAAGGTAAGTTGAATCAATAATAACTTTACTTTGCTTTGAATATTCAGTGATTTCTTTTTCTTTGGTATTTTCTTCACCGAATAACAACAAAAACAGAGAAAATAAAGAGTTGTAAATTTGGTTTTATATTCGCACATTCGGACTTCCGCATAGGCTACAATAACTTTGTACACTACATTGGACATTCAGTGGACGTTCGCAAGTAAGTATGCCATTAAAATAATACTTGCCCATTTTGATCGATTGTGAGAAATGTTGTAGGGTTACAATCGTTGGTTGTAAATATCATGTCGCTGTTTAGAATTTGCAAACATTAACTTTATTGCACATTATTAGAACGTTCTTAAACGCGGAAGTCCGAATGTGCGAATATAAAACCAACTTTACCCAAGTCCTGGGTGCACCCTCTAAATTACTTTTCATTTACGGTAATCACAATCACAATCAATGTGAATACGAATTAACCCAATTTCCAGTGATATCACATGTAACCCACACTGAAATCAGTGTCCAGTTTCAAAGTTTTTATCAATTGGAAGACTGATCAGTCTTAAATTTTCCCAATTGTGTTCCTGAAATGTTTCAGTCCCATAAAAAAAAAAAATACAAGGGACCAGTCTCAAGAAACAAGAAACAAATAAAATACTTCCATGAATGCCATCATCATAACAGGTGACATTATATTCAAATACCTGTCCATTCACGTCTTTCTCTTTTTTTTTTTTTCCCAGGAATGCGTCACCAAAATGGCGTCAGCGAATGGCAGTGAACACTCAATACACCACGTGGTCTGACATAATCACACTGCAAATGAACAATCCAGCCCATACAATATCACAATTTTGTCTCGTATGCATGAAACAGATAAAACACTACAACATTTAATGTGCTGTCATTCGTTTTTAAGGCTAATTATAACATTGGTAAACTCACCTAGTCAAAATGTAAACTTGAAGTGCCCAATCGACACAATCACGCTGGATCATCCGATATTTCGAAGTTAAGCTCTAATTTGTTCAGTTTATGTGAACTTTAAACAGTCTAGGAATCCTATTTTTCACCTTTTAACACTCACACATCAGATCAGAATTCTCCGTTGCTCTGCATCTCTCATCTGAACTGGGCAAAAGGGGCGGAGCTAACAATCCAATGCTCCGATTGGTTGTTATTCATTACTCAACTTAATTCAGATATAAATATTTACATATATTTGTTCATTTCTGATATATGGATAGTCATAATATTCTATTTAAGCAATCTTATAATAAATAATAATAATCAAACAATTATTTAACAAGGGTTACACGGACAACATCTCACCCCCTATGAATATTATCTGTGGACATTTGCATTTATAAATATTATATTTTCCTGTTTGATATTCTGTATAGGTTTAGTTTTTGTCTGCCGCTATTGTGTAGGTTCTCATGTGACTACTTTTATTTTGACGTGTTTCCACGAGCTCATGGTGCAGCAAACGCTCGACATACAGTATGTTTATGTCAATCCTCCTCCTAAACCCTGTTGAAAGCATTGGCTTTTTACTCGGTTCAATGGCTGGTGTTTCTGCCCATCTTAAACTGCACTGCATGTTGAATCATTAAAAGAGAAAGAGGCTCTTGAACAGAGTTTGGCTTGTGTTTATCCATGCTCAGAAAGCAAACATGTAGAGAGAACAGCATACTGTCACGTGGGAATAAGGTCTCTAGTGTTCCTCTAACCAGACAGACTCCAGACAATACCTTTGAACATGCTTTAATCACCAATTTCAGAGAGAATCCCACCAGCAAAAAGAGTACAACAGTTTTTATAGAATAGGAGCATGGCAAAGGTGACATGATTCATTTAATCATTTTTCTACAATATGATTGGTTCTTCATATTTACAATTCAGTAAACCCTTCTGTTTCTAGGTAAAAGCAAATCTGGATTCCTAGATTACTTCAGCTTGTTACTCAGAAGTCATGAGTTTATATATTTAGACAGCAGCCTTGTTTCATTTCCCCTTTTGTTGCATTCAGACTCGATTTAGACACACTTTGACCCAAGTGTTGGAGACATTTAGTTTTCTCCACCACAAAAAAAAGAAGAAAGAATCCAAAGCATTGAGTTGAGTTTCACCAAGAAACACAGAGATGAGAACAGTGTAGACAGATTTTTCAAAGTGACTCCAGGGTTTACATTTCCAGCTTCCCGCTCACTATCGAGAGAAACCTGTGCTGAACGATCACAGAGCAGGAGAAAACGGAGATGCTCTGACTACGAAGAAAACCTGCTTCCCGCTCCAGATGCAGAAGTGAAACAACATGTACTAGAAAACTGAAGTGGAAACTGTGCATTTAATGTATATTTCTGAGCAGAATTTGAAAGTTCTCTGTCTGTTTCACAGTAAATCAGTGCTTCTGCCCTGGTGAAAAACTAGTATACTTAAGCACAATTTAGTCATATGTACTTTAGTATAACTAAATGTATTTGTGGCATGCTATAAATTGGTATACTTAAAGTCTGCTAAATTGGAACAACTAATTTTGTACTAAATGCATTTTAGTTGTCCAAAAGCAGTGCTGAAGTTCAACTAAGTTGTATTAAATATACTTGTTTGTGCTAAAGTGGAACTATTCCAAGTATACTTAAGTACACTTTATACTCTTGTGTTTAAGTTTTGAAATGCAGAATTCACTCAGCATAAACTTTAAATGTATTTTGGTGACATTAGAATTGCAATTCAATTACATTGTAAGAGTGTTGAACATAAATTAATATTATACTGATAAACTTTTAGTGATTTTAAAACACATTGCAATGGCATTCCAAGTTAACTTGTAGTGTGTTGATGGCATCATTATAGTGAGCTTCAAATAGGCTACAATAAAGTAATCTTTATAAATAAAGCTACAGCTTTAGAATATGCCTTTTACAGACAGCCCCAGTACACCAGTAACTTAAGTATCCAGTGAACATCAGTGAGAACAGATTTATAGCTATGTATATTGAATGCAGGATCCAGTACTGGCTGGAATCGAACCCGGATCACGCTGGCCGCTGTTGTACAAGAGCGCTTGGTTTACCTGTTGCGCCACAACGCAGATATAAACCATGCAAAACTGGGGTTACTTTGTGTTCTCTCTATACTGTTACAAGTACAGCTATAAGCGCGCAGACATTATTAATGACAACACAAATTATATGGATTAAAAGACTGTGAATCGCCAACAAAATTATTAATATAGACACAGTAAGTGGTGCGTGAAAAAAAACGTGTAACGGTCTGTTGCTATACAACACGAACGTGCATTAAACTTTAAGCTGTGAAAGAAATAAAACCATTAGACGCAACATTAAATATCAAGAATGTTTTTGCTTCCCTTTTACCTGACATTATCTGTCATTAACGCAACATGAAGCAATTGCATAAACCGGCACATTAGTTTTATTCTTGTGCACGCACTAAAACACAGACAGTTCTGTTCATTGGTGGAAAAATGTGAACCTGCAGAACTGCTTGTGTTTCAGTGTGTGCGGATGAAATATAATCATCTGTAACATTCCTCTCCCGATTGTCTCTGCGCGCTTCAACTCTCAATGCACCACAACTGCTCCTGACAAAAACGCAATGAAATGATTTGGCGGTCATGCATTAAGCTGCGGATTTATATGTGACACATAAATTAAAATTATTTACTTTTCATGCAGTAAACGTTTCTGGATTTATTTGACAGTTTAACTTTCTTCGTGGTTTTTTTTTTTTTTTTTTTTGGTCATCCCATAATTCATAATATTTTGACATTTACATTACATTTACATTTATGCATTTGGCAGACGCTTTTATCCAAAGCGACTTACATTGCATTATACTATACATTTGTATCTGATTGTGTTGACAGCCCAAAGGGCTGCAGTCCATATTTCAAATTGCAAATAATGGCCATTAAAGTAGGTATTACAGTAGGTGCATTAGGAATACACTAATGTAATAAACCTTCTGTGGTTTGCACAAAAAGAAAGTCTCATCTTAAAAATTATATAGCATCATCTAAAAATTATTTGATCATTCTCTGATTTGAAATACATGGTGAGACTTGTGTCTTTAGCTACAATGACTTTCTAGACTCTAAGGTTTCCTTCTGACAAATGTGCCAAAATCTGCAACACAGATTCCCAATAGTGTACACTCTAGCGAGTTCAGTTGTTTAGCAAAAGTACAGCAAAACCGATTGTTGGTGAGTGTGATGGCATTGGCTTTATGGCGTGTTCAAAACATATCAATCGGTTCAACCAATAGTAGGACGTTGGGGCAGGCCGATGGGGGTCAAGGTTTAGCTTCAGCAGTTACAGTGTTTTCAAGTCAGAAAGAATGTATTTAAAATGCACGTGAACATCAGCACAACTCATAATTATGAGTTTAGGTAACTCTGGATTTCCTTAAGAGTTTCCGAGTTAAGTACGTGACGGTGAGAAAACATGTCGGAAGCAATGGATGCAGAGTCTGCCCTAGTGAAAAAACCTACCAAAATGTATTTAAAATAGGCCTACATTCATTTTACACTAACTAAAAACCCATTAATATACAGTAGTCAACATTTGAAGTGGATCAAAAAAGTTAATCAAAGTTGTCCTCAGAAGAAGGTTTTAGGACAACTTTGATGAAAGGTTTTGATCCACTTCAAATGTTCACTATATACAGACATAAATATTTTAATTAAACTTTATTTGCAGTTCTTCTTTATTGCACAATGCATATTTCTAAATATTAAGCCTAAAATATCACTATTAGTAAGGATAGTATGATCACTGTATAATTTGAATGCAAGATATATATACTTGTACTAAAGTATACTTGCAATAGTTCCTCTTTAGCACAATCAAATATACTTAAGTATATCTTTAGTTGGACCTCAACACAAAAATACTTGTTCCAGTTTAGCAGACTTTAAGTATACCAATTTAGTATACTAAAAGAACAATTGCAGGGTATTTATATTAAGTACATGCAAATGTAAATGCAATTATAGTACATTTAGCATAAAATAAATGTTTTTCAAATAGATTTTAGTATATTTATTTTTCACTAGGGTGTTCATACTCTAAAATTAGATGATGAAGCGAAGGTGCCATCATCTTCCTCATTTCTTCTCATTTGTTAACTTCAGTCACTCCCACAGCATCATCACTGACTCTGACTGTGTATTTAAGGCAGCTGTGCTTCTGCTGTCTCTCAAACACAAGACCAGCTTCACACCATGTTTGTTCTGGGTCTGCTCACCTGTATTGTGCTGAGAGCATTCAGTGCTCAGGCAGAAGTGGTCGAGACCTTTAATGAGTGTAGAGAGTTTTTCTACAAAGACACAGTACCAGGAGGAATGGATCAGAATGCCAAGAAAATCTGTCAGAGGTTTGAGATCACCTCTGTTGGAGTTAGGAGATCAACTCCGTACAACTCTGTTTACTTCGCTACTCTGTACTCGGTTTATCACCGGATTCCCCTCTACAGCGCCTACACACTGAAACAGTCATGCTCAGACACTACTGGAAGGACAAACACATGGCACTTAGAGCCACAGGTAACTATGTGCTTCACTATCTAACAAAAGACTTCCATTAGTTTAAGTCAGATCATTCATCACATTTATATCACATATATAGCACTTTATACAATACATATTGTTTCAAAGCAGCTTCAAATTAATAGAAAAATATTGTCAGTGTTGCAAAAATGTAAGCTCTGCATTTCATAAGAAACAACACAGCTGTATTCAGTTAATGGTCCTCATTCAGATTTGTCATTGCAAATAATTTATGAAATGCATTGGAAGTTCTTATAAAGTAAAACTGTGAGACAAAGCAGAGAGAAAGAACAGAACTTTTTTCCTATGAAGTTTAGAAAAACATGAAAGTGTTTTCTCACAAGCAATAAAACATCAAACTAACCATCTAACATATTTCTTCTGCAGATTTCTGATTCTGACTCCACAATTGATTATATGGTCCCTGAGAATGAATATAATCATAAAAAAAATAATAATGAAAGAAAAAAAAATAAAGAAATTTATAAAGGAAATCAAGCCATCAGCAGCGACTATAGCGAGACCGGATATGATCGAGGACACCTGAACCCTAACAGCTTCTCATGCACCGAAGACGGCCGTACAGCAACATCTACACTGACCAATGTAGCACCGATGGACGCGTGTTTCAACCGTATCCACTGGAAGAACTGGGAGAGCACTCTGAAGAGTTTTTTGAGAGAGAAGCTCAACAGTGATCGCTCTGCAACAGCCTACATCATCACGGGTACAGTACCTGATGCAAGTCTACGGATACCACAGAGGGAAAAACCTGAGGACTCTAACAGGGTGACGGTGCCCTCTCACATCTGGACGGCTGTCTGCTATAAACACAATGACAATAATAAAAACTCTTTTTCCTTCAGCTATATAGGAGAAAACCTGCCGGGAGGTAAAATAAACCTATTGAGTGTCTCACAGCTGAACAATCGGCTCAGTCAACTCTATAATCTCTCAAATACTCATAGGGTAAAAATTAACATTTTTGTGGATGATTGTTTTGAAGACAATAATAGATTAAACGAGGTTAGGAACAAATTTCAGAAATTAATCAATCTGCCGTTGAATCAAGGAGTCCAGGCGAACTCAGATGTGCAGAACACAATTAATGCGCTCCAATCAGTCAGCACTGATAGCTTAACACATGGAGAGAGTGTCGAGGTGACTGACATGACTGTAAAATTAACCTTCAACAGTTCGAGCTCTTATTCCACTGTGGCAGAAGAGCTGAAGGTTTCTACTGAAAGAGCTTGTCTTATAACTAATTACAGACAAGAATCTGTTGAATGCCAGTTGGGCTCAAAGAAGCGCAAGATTGCAGCTGATGGATCGCCCTGTTCAAGCATCTCTGACTCTGACATCTCTTACGGCTGTCGCTGTGACACAGGAGGTGAAACCAAGCGCTGCTGCTCCACTCCCTGTCTGTACAAAGAGAATCTCCAGAGCTACAGGTGTTCCTCAGGCCAGGAACCGATAGCATGTTCACCCCAGTACTCACTCATCACGTATAAAGGAGAGAGGTGCAAGGATGATCACCCCTGCGGCACATACGGTGAGGACTACTACTGGTGTTACAAAATCTCAGGCAGCTGGGATTACTGCAGTCCTCCGCTGTGGAGAAGTAAGGCTAAAAACGGGCAGTACTGCCGCAACAACAACGCCTGTGCCAAATTTGGTGAAAGCCAGCAATGGTGCTACACAGATGATGGCAAAAAACATGAGTGCTGTACTTCTGATGACTGCTACTCCACTGTGAATGGCAAAACCTGCAGGTCTGATCACCCCTGTGGCAAACATGGTGAAAAATACCTGTGGTGCTGGACCACTCAGGGCAGCTGGGATTATTGCTGCACAAGTTGTGGTTAGTTGGTTTAAAATGTTTATTACCATTATTACTAAAGCAGCACTTCACAAAGTTCATTGTAATTGTACTTGGAGTGCTTACTAACCGAGAGACTCTTTCTAACATAAAAATAAGATTCTCTGTGCTTCTATAAATATATTTTAGAAAATGCATTTTTCCTAATGATTTCTATGCATAAACAAACAGCTTAAAAAAACTATAAATCTTTTATACATTTGCAAATTCATACATAACTACTTTGTTTCAGTAAAAACAAATCTTTGGTATATATGAGTGTGAACAGATCCACACAAAACTTACAGAGCAAATTTAATGAAACGGTGTCCATCTCCATCCACTCACACTCAACAAAAGCTCAAACTAAAGCTAATTCAACTTCACATTTCAAGTCAAGTCACATTTATTTGGATAGTGCTTTTCATTGTGAAAAAAAAAAAATTGTTGTTCATTGTTCCAAAGCAGCTTCACAAAAAGAAATCAGACTTTATAAACACTAATGTCTTTAAAGTTCCTGTGCTGTCGATGTTTTCTGTTTGGCAAAACAATGAGACTGTTGTGCTTCCATCAGTTACTTGTAATGTCTTTATTAAATCACAATGTCTTCTGTCACTTTACATGTCACTTACTCAGACAAAACACCAATAAACATGTGTTGCATAACTCTTGTGAGAGTCTTTCTTCATAAACTCAAGCAGTATTTTCCTCAGATAACTTAATACTTTTTCCTGTAAGCAAACATCACAATGTATTACAGTCTCTGTTGTGTCATACTGACCACTGTATAACTGAATAGTAGATAATAGCTGCAGACCAGTCAGGGTGCCCATGCTGACCCCGTCCACCTCCGAAAGCACCAACAGTGAGCATCAGAACTGGACCACGGAGCAATGGAAGAAGGTGGCCTGGTCAGGTGAAAAAAGTACATTACAGAAATGAATGAGATCAGTGAATCAGACCACTAGATGATCACCATCTTCACTGATCTCATCCAGTCTAATATCTGATCTTACAATTGATGTGTAATTACAAGCAACTAAAGACACAACAAAACAGCATAAAAAACAAATAGTTCAGCTACATAAATTCATCTACATAGTTTATTCATGCTGCAATGCATGCTGGGAGCCATGGATGAAAAAGTTTGGTAAAGACTAGATTCAACTATGCACTATGGTGTTACCCAGCATGCACTGTGATTATCACCATTGGCCCTGTCCCAAATTAAACCCTCTCGATCTTACTGGTGATCTGTTATATGTTAATGACATTAATTAGGCGGCTTTGTGCGCAGCTGAAAGGGTTCAGATCTCTGCTTGTAATTTCAAGATCACTTGCTGGAAGAGAGGTGTACACAGGGTTTTTTTTTTTTTGGTTGTACATTCCTTCTCTGAATCACATGAATGCATATTTGAGAAATGATCGTAAGATCAAATGAAGGACTGTTTCTATGCAACATTTTATAAATGAGGCCCCACGGGCTCGGTGTGCATTGAGAGCACATATCAGCCGCAAAGAGGGAACTCGCGAACACCCTTCTGAAACCTAACGACAGATGGGACACCCTACAGTCACACTGCAGCCATTGTAAGTCCACAGGTGCAGAGCGGTCTCCAACTTTCACGACCAGGGGATTTCGGAACTGGAAACGCCTTAGGAACAGAAAAGGGACTGGAAAAGCATGCTAGGCCAAAAGAGCTCACTGCATGCATAGCGCTGTGGATGGACAAAGAGCTCAGAGTAGAGAAAGGTTTGGAGATATCTACACTTTTAAACACTGATCACCTTCAACAAAATCACTATTACCTCTCAAGCATAATCAATTCACATTTATTTGTATAGCGCTTTTCACAATACATATCGTTTCAGAGCAGCTTTGTCAACATTATAATTTAGAGTGATCCGTTATCAGAGGTGACTGTCCAGAAATGTACATATTGTGATGGGTGTCTGAGGCTGGAATCAAACTCAGGTCTTCTAATCAACTGAACTGCCTCTTTACCACTGAGCTATGGTGGACGACAAATAACAGATGGACCCAAGGGCAGAAGATTAACATGCAGGCTTAGATGACTGAACAAAAAGTGTTTTACTGAGGAGTCCAAGTTCAATAGTACAACAAAAGGAAGCCGTGCTTCTGCAGAAAAAATACAAGAAACAAAAGATGAATAAAAAGCAAATCCAAAAAACTCAACAGACTTAGCTTTCTTGGTGAGGATAACACATGCATAGTAGGCTCAAGACTGAACACAACAGAAAGAAAGAGGCATGCTTAAATAGGCAAACACAAACAAGAAAATGACCCACAAGGTGGGTCCTAATGAGTAGCAATACAATGAATTCAACTTTAGCTGGGACCACCTAGTGGCTGGGAGAGTCATTACACGGCATAAGTGTCAGTGCCAGCTAGTGGTTGGGAGAGTCATTACAAGTCAGCACCAACTAGAGGCTGGGAGAGCCATTACAAGCTGGAGCCTTACACATATATAATCACAGTTAGCTAACAATGTAATAATTTAATTTACAATCACTGTTAGCGAATTAATTTAAGGTAGAAACACATAATTGACATGATCGAGTTTCTTTGTGCAAATCAGCTGCCACATAGAGGACACCAGGACGCATTTACAGTAGCTTGTTGTTGGATGGTGGTGACCTGTTTTTATCCCTCTTTGAGTATACCATCAGAAAAGATCCATCCTGAACTGAAACATGGCGTGAAAACAATTCCCTGTAATGCACTATATGAGATCCAGAATCAGGTCATTGAAATAATGAGCACTTTAATTACAGAAGAAATCATCAGAGAAGTACGAGATGCGTTTATACAGTCGAAGCTGATGGAGCCAGAGACCCAACAGGGACTGAAATGTCAGCATTGTGATTCCTTATTTTGATGAAAAGTCTTTTATCGGTCACCACTGCAGCTCACTGTAATTAACACAATTATTATCGTTTAATTAGCTCATAATAAATAAACTGTTAATTGGTTATTAGGAGTAAATAGTTCTCACTTTAGATCACGATAAAGGGAAAATGTCATTAATTAAGTGCTTTAAACCAACATTTATATATTATGCATTTCTGAGAAAAGGGAAAGATGTTCATTTGTGTTGGACATTTAGGAGCGTTTCTGTGGTGTTTGTGGTCATCATTGTTCTGGCTATTGCTTTACTCAAATGACTGTGCCAGTGACACATAATTCCTTAATCATTACTTTTCCATGACAAAAAAAAAAAAGATACATTTTAGCATGCAAACAAGTGCTATGCAAGTTTTTGATCAAAACGTAAGTAGGTAAGAATAAGTGATTGCAGAGCAGCTGTTCTTGATAAAAAGCAAGTTTACACACAAAAACACCCACACACAGGTATTCCCCTTTGAACTGAAGAGCTATAATACACAGAATGAGTCAGCAAATAGTGGCATGATTTCAGTGAATTAAAAGGTGTTTAGTCTAAAATCATTTACTCAGCCTAATGCGTGAGCTGCTGTTCTTGATAAAAAATCTAGTTGGCACGCTGAGCCACAAACACCCACACACAGGTATTCCCCTTTAAACTGGAGGAGCTACAACAGAGAAACGTGACATGATTTCAGTGAATTAAAGTATTTATCAGAATGCTCCTCTCTAGAGTTTATGGTCACTGAATGTCTTTTCTGAGGTAAATGACGTTGCGTGACATTATTGTTCTCCAGCTGTTTTATTGACATTTATTGAAATGCTGATTGATGGATTACATGAGACATGATTGATTTCATTATCATATCTTCTGATGTTCACTCATGTTTATTTGCTGCTGTAAATAGTAGTAAAGAGATGGTCGGTTCATGATCTGTTTCTTGAAGGTTATAAGAGTCTCAGCAGATCGTATGGAGGTCAGCAGCTCATCTCAACGGAGAGGAACAGAGATGATGAAGGGTCTGGAAATCCACATTGTGCCTCGTTGTGAAGGAAAAATAAAGCACTGTCGGCTGAGTACATGTTAAAAATGTATGTCATGATGTTGATTCATAGCATCAGTTTGTGATCATCATCTGGACACTGAACCGTTTCAGATTCCTGCAGTGAATGAGGATCATCAGATATGACCTTCACCAGATCCCTGCGTGAAACACATTCAGATTGAGTTCATACTCCATCTGTATCAGCTGTACGTTACATCATCATCCATCTAATTCACCTCTTTCTCTCAATTTGATTCACTCACCTGTTTTCTGGATCATCCTCACGCTGACGGATGAACCTCACTTCCCTCTGAAAACATCTGAAAACACACTGACACTTATTATCACATACTATTAAATTCAAAGTATTTTCTGTTTATTCAGAGATAATTAAAACTTGAGATCTGTCCCGTGATTTAATAATTAAATCTGACTTTATGATAGAGACGATACTGACTGCTACAAAGGTCAAATCATAAATGATTTTTTTTTTTTTTTACCTCTTTGTGTCCTACACCAAAATCAATACAAATATATAAATTCATACTCTAGAAAGCTGTTCAATGTGACAGATTCAAAACATAACCTAATAAAATGATTGAAAATGTGATTGATGATGACCTGAGCTCTTGTGAACTAGTGTCAGATGTAAAGACTGAAGTACGATGTTAGGAAAGATCAGTCTGGACTCACCTGAAGATCCTTTTACGCAGCATGAAACAGATGATGAAGATAATGATGGAGACAGCAAACAGCCACCACAACTGATCTATACAAGTGATCAAATATCAAATCATCTGATCAATAACAATGATGAATCAATATTAGAGTTTATGTTTGCATCTCTTGATATTTTACCGGAGAGCTGGAGAGATGGAGTCACTTCATCCAGAACATCTTTAAAACACACAATAATCACAAATATCAGACAATATGACAGAAAACAAAGACCTGTTCACATTCAAACTGGATTGAGTCTGAATCAGAACTGAATCAGTGTTTTATTAGTGAATCAGACACACGTTAATCAGCTGAAACTCACCTGAGTTTGGAGTCGCTGCAGTTTCATTCCTCACTGAAAAACACATTCACACTCATCATGATTCACTTACAGAAGATTCACTTCAACACAGAGTTTGATCTGAATCAGGACAGATTCACTTCAACATAGAGTTTGATCTGAATCAGGACAGATTCACTTCAACACAGAGTTTGATCTGAATCAGGACAGATTCACTTCAACACAGAGTTTGATCTGAATCAGGATAGATTCACTTCAACATAGAGTTTGATCTGAATCAGGACAGATTCACTTCAACACAGAGTTTGATATGAATCAGGACAGATTCACTTCAACACAGAGTTTGATCTGAATCAAGACAGATTCACTTCAACACAGAGTTTGATCTGAATCAGGACAGATTCACTTCAACATAGAGTTTGATCTGAATCAGGACAGATTCACTTCAACACAGAGTTTGATATGAATCAGGACAGATTCACTTCAACACAGAGTTTGATATGAATCAGGACAGATTCACTTCAACACAGAGTTTGATCTGAATCAGGACAGATTGATGTGTTTTACTGAAGTGTCTCTCTCACCTTTGAACACGGTCTCCATTCTCAACTGAAATGAAAAGCATTACAGCAACATTTTTAGGGTTTCAATGATGTATGAGTTTATCTCATGCCCTTCCTCTCTACAGGTGAGAGCATTATCATTTCCATTTGAAAACAGATATTTGTGATGTTGAGGGAGAAATCATTTACTCCTGAAGTATAGCAGTAGATCTCATGACGAAGTTCATCAACGCAGTATGAAGTGACGAGACGATCAGATGAGACTGAAATAACAGGATCAATCAGTCTGTGAGGATTCGATGGATCTGCCATCAGACGATCATCCTGATTAAATGAAAAACAAGACATTCATATAATGTGTGTGTGTATGTGTGTGTGTGTGTGTGTATCATGTAGTCTGACAGAAACACACACACCTTTGAGTACCAGAGCTGCTCACATTCAAACTCACTGAACTGAGTGAATCTGTCAGGAGAAACTCTGAACTCAAACCCGTCTTCAGTCTCAATCTCTGCACACGTCACATTCATGATGTCCATGATTCAACACTGAAAAACAGAAGAAAATCTGTTAAAGAAGCCTTAAACTTTTTTTACAATACAAATTTTAAAATTATTGAAAAATCTGATGACGTACAATCAGAATATTTTTAAGAAAAGGCAGTAATATGGTCAGAATTATTGGCACCCCTGGTAAATATGGTCAAAGATGGCTGTAAAAATAAATCTGCATTGTTTATTCTTTTCATCTTTCATTCTAAAATTATAAAAATCTAACCTTTCATTGAAGTAAAAGAATTGAAAGTGGGAGTTAAATCACATTATGAAAGAAATGCTTTTCTCTAAAACATGATGGCCACAATTATCAGCAATAATTGATTAGATTATCACCCCTAGATTTTTTTATGAGTAAAATATCTCTGAAGTATATTCCCATTCATATTTACATTTTTAGCACACCAGGGTGATCATGAACATGAAATTGTCTGAGGATCACAGCTGGAGAATTGCAGAGATTGAGTGTTGGGGTCTGGAAAAATCAAACCACCCCTTATCAGCAGATGATGTTCAGGAGGGTTTCAGGAAAAATCCTCCTCGCTCATCCATTAACTCCATATTCAGGTGTAATCAGACATTACAGAAGAAAACTCAGAGCTGTTTCTTTGACATTCCAGGACTGATATGCCTATATTAATCTTGTATTTCCCATCATTCACAAATCTTGACAATGTTTCTGTAAAATAACTATTACTGTAAATGTGCAGGTTCCTTTGATTAAAACTTACTTATGTTTTGTTAATTTAACATAAATTGGCTGTAAATATTGCTATTTCTAAGTACTTAATTTAGAGATTGGACAAAGAAGTTGTGAGATTGGATCTGCAAAAATAAAAATTTTAAATATACAAACATCTGTTTTTGAATGAATGCACTTATTGTATTTTATAAATCATTTCTTAGTTATTGTACACGGAAAAACTATATTTTAAAAGTAAATTACTGTAGACAGACAAAGAATTATTTTAAGATAACTTTATAAAACCATAAATTTACAGAGTTTAATCTGAAAGTTATTTGTTTTATGCAATTTGACATTTATCAGTTTTTCCATAATTTAATAAAACAATTATCAACAGTAATATACTGTAATTAATTTTGACCGTAATTGGTTGTATTTGACTGTATTTTTACAGTTTTTCCATGCAATTTTGTGAAATGGTTATTTACTGTAATTTAAAGGGAATCCAAACTTTGCTGCCAGATTGTTTTCAGGTTTTTTTAGTGGTACATAAAAAGATTGAAGAATGAATGTATTCATTTATACAATGTATTTATACACATATAGATGTCCGCATCAATAGAAGTTTACAAATGTGATTTTATATACATAGAAAGCACATTAAATGGAAGTAAAACGTCTACTTTTAAGGTTTCAAATAAGTTTTCGGGGAATAAAATGTCAAAATGTGGTTCAAATAATGTTCCATTGTCATTCAGTGTAACACTTATATTTATGTAAAAATTAAAACAATATACTTATTCTGACCTGTACATATAATATATAAAAGAATATGTATAAAAGAAATATATAATAAAAATATATAAAAGAATAAGTGAGCATACTAAACATACTAAATTTTATTACTTTTTAAAAAATTCTTGCTGACAAATGAGCAAAACTACGGAGCCCCGCACGTGACATGCAGGGGAAAAAGTAAAGCGTGCGCACGATTTAGCTTTTTTTTTTTTTAAATTATTATTAATTCATTCATTTTTTATGCATGTCATGTGCGGGTCTCCGTAGAAAACCTAGGATAGTGGCTTTAAAAATGTAAAATTAAGTAATTAGCATTTAGGGTAAAAGTAATTAGTCTTTAATATGCATGGCATAAATAGATTTTTTGTTTTACACTGAATGACATTTTAGTGGGTGCATCTTCTGTAAATCATGGTAAAAAAAAAATGTATATTTCTTTTTTGCTAAAAAAAAAAAAAAAATACAAAATTAAAATTTAAAAATATAAACAGGACCCATTCTGATATACTGAAAAACAACAACAATTCAAAGCTGTATTACTGTATATAGTTGTTTTTATTATTATTGGTTATTATATGCATTTATGACACTTTAAGTATGTCATAAAGAGTAGTACAAGGTTTTTGTAACACCGTGTAAACCATGTAAGCGGAGTCTCGCGGAAGAGAAGCCACATGGTGTTTTTCACTTTCCTTCAAGAATAGCTGTTTGTTTGAGTTTGACAATATTATTAACCTGCTAATCATAAAAAAAAAAAAAAAAAACGTTTCAGAATTAGAGTCAAACTATATTTACATGTAGATATTAAATATATTTCATACCTTAAGCGGATACTTTGCCAAAACAACTGAAGAAAGAAGAATTAAACCGCAGAAAGAAGAATGAAACTTCACCTGAAGCGGCTGATTCGGAGAAGCGCGTTCTCGAGCAGCTTTTATTTCACGAGCTCGCCTCTCATTCACTCTTAATGCTAAACGAACTTGGCTTGCTGTTCTCGAAGGCTCGAACCCGAGGCTCGGCTCGAGATCAGCGGTACTGAGAGGAACAGAGGAGGAAGAGGAGGAGGGATGCCGGGAGAATTAGGACGGTGCAGGTACTGCATAGAGACAGAGCGACACGCGTCATAATCTGAAAACCACGCCCAGTCCCCATTGACTTTATATAGCGTGAGGCTGCCTCCTTGTCATTTCTGGTTTATAACAAAAAATAGAACAATGTCTAAAAGCTGCTGTGTGACAAGGTGTACAGCAAACAAGCTAAAAAACCCAGAACTAAGTTTTTATAAGCTGTCGGGATCAAAAAACAAATGTTTAAGGACACAAAAGTGGATACAGGCAGTGAGACAGAGCACAACGGGTCATATTACTATAAGAAATACACTGGAGGGGAACGTATTCGGCGATTTTAGCTTGTTAGCTGTACACCTTGTCACACAGCAGCTTTTAGGCATTGTTCTATTTTTTGTAATAAGCCAGAAATGACAAGGAGGCAGCCTCACGCTATATAAAGTCAATGGAGACGATTGGATGGATTGTTTTTCCCCCCGGTGGGCGTGGTTTTCAGATTATAATAAATGCGCTCTGTCTCTATAGGCTACTCTCGCAAGGATGATTGACAAGTTCGGGAGGAGCCTAATTATTCAGTCCTACTTCTGGAACTTTACCCGGTGACAGACTGTGACTGGTCAATGATGAAAAAGAGGGAGGGGCCAAATTCAAAAATGTTAATGTATAATAAACTGTCAAACTGAGGTTTTACCGGCAGTGTGTTTCCTGTAGCCGTCCATCCAGAGCGTTTTGAATTGAGATTTTCATTCTCATGTCATCAACACCTGCAAGTAGTCACGAACAGGACAGCTATAAATCTCACATCATGTGAAAGTAGGTCATTACATCATCTCTGTCATTAAAAACTAAATTCTGCACCTAATAAGCATTTTCCACGGACATATCGAGGTTTATAAAAAATAAATAAACTTGACATAAATATGTGCGAACCGTACATACACTCAATGCGTACACACTCTTCTACTGGAGTGAGCGAAGTAATGAAGTAAACAGAATTATTTAAACTCAGTTTTCATTTTGATAGATTCAATATCTCACTCTCATCAATGGTGTTAAGCACTCAAATTACATAAAGTCAGGTGGTAGACTTACTTTTTATTTTTGTTTTGTCAGACAATTGTATTCACACTGAGCATTTTCATATCAGAGCATAGTTAATGATATGCTAAAGCCGCCTGCACGTTGACGTGATTGGTTACAAGGTAGTTTGTGACGTAAGAAACACCATCGATTTCAAACCGCGTTTTCACTGCAGTTTTAAAGAGAAAATACTCAGCAATGGTGTTGAATTATGAATTTGCTCAGTTTGTCTTAAAGCATATTTAAAACACCATATAGACATATAAACAATATTAAAAACTGGATTTTCACCATAGGGGGACTTTAAATGTATTGCCATATTCCTGTCCTGAATGAAATCAAGTGAAATCAGTATCAACAAACACCATCTTTGGATTTACACACGCTGTTGAATGCAGCTCAAATGTGACATGACATTTAAAAAGCCAATTAATTTATCTTTGTGTTTTACCTGCACAGTTCTCACTAGCTTGACTATGTTGAATAAACAACATCACAAAAACAAACCAATATTGAATTTAGCGTTCAAATAAATAAACCAAAATTGGGTTCTCAAATGATATTATATGGGGAAAGAAACAATGAAAATATAATAATGAAATAAAGTAAACCAAAATGTAAGTTATCAATCAAAAAACATGACAAAAGAAAACAATGAATATGATGCCAAAAATGAAACAAACTTGAATCATAAACTGGATAACACACCACACGGGAGAAAACACACACACACACACAACACTCAAACCATACGTGAAACAAGCAAACCAAATCACGCAAACCAAGACCTCCCATACATTATAAATTATAATGACATGAAAACCCAATAAACTAAATAAACCCAATAACAACACAAAGTAAACCTCAAATTTTAGTGGGAAAGAAACGGTGGCGCTAAACCCGAAGGAGGATTTGAAACCTGTAATTAAAACCATTTCACATTTTATTACACATAAAATCATCAAATTCCACCTTAAAACAAACGTATAAAATACTCACGTACCTTCTAACAATACGCTATGGCTCACTTTGTTGACTGTGAGACATAACAGTCTCGTTAAAGGCAGAATTGGATTGCAACGCAGTCTATTCCGTGATTGTCCATGAATGCTGGCACTCTAACTCAGCAGAGTATAAACACAAAAGTGACCCTAAAATAACACATCCTAAATTTATGGCGTCACGTTTCATATCATAGCTTTAGCGCTCTCTCCAGTGACAGTCCCAACAGTTATATTTTCAGTCTGAGAAACAGAGGAATCCCGAAAAACTGGAGTTGCTTTATTTTATGAAATATGCGGAGCTAAATATGGATATCAGACAGTCCGTTTGGAGATGAGACGTGCTGACAGATAAAATAAACACATGATTGTGATAGCCTACGTATATGTTTTGTCTGAATTCTTCAAGCCGTCGTATTTACCATGTTTACTAGCCTATATGGTAATAGCGCGCATAGTCTTGGTGATCAGAATCCACGTCGGATCACAAACAGAAGTTATTTCAAACACTTGCTGCTGTCTGAAAGTGAGTTTTGAGCTAAAATGTTTTTTAAAAGTCTTCAATGCTGATGTTAGCTGGTAACCTACATGTAATCATCCATGGGGTGTCCGTCTCCACACACAGATAAACTCCGCCTTTGTTCGTAACCACTCCCTCAAGCCCGAGCTGGCCCGCTTTGGACCAAGGCAGGGGTTAAAGTAAAAAAAAAAAAAAAAAAATCCTGAGCCTGAATTTTTTTTAGTAAGGGGTTAAAAAGGTGACGTGTACAAACTAAATTGTTGTGGGGGGTCCGGGGGCATCCTCCCCCATGAGAACAACAGTTGGTACATCATTATATTATTAAAAAGGTTAAAATTAATCGATTTGTAAGCTAAATATAAAAACATTATTTGAAAATGATTTTCCTTCTTAAACATTTAACATTTCCTTCATTTAAATGGTGGCTGTCATAAAACGGATTTATTCAACATCCAATACTGAAGCAAATGTTAAGTACAAATAAGGGATATAGCCTGTAGTGCATATACTTAACAAAATGCTCCTCTCTAAGTTCATTTTTGTAGCTGACTAACGAGTTTTTGGACACTGAATGCACTCTCAAAAAAGATGTGTTAATTAATAACACATTTTTTGTGTTATTTTTTGTGACACATTTTGTTTCATTTTGTGTACATAATTGACACAAATTGTGTAAATATAACACATTAGTGTGTAGAAAATGAGCAGGAATAACACGTTTGAGTTAAAAGTAACACAAAATGTGTTGTCCTTAACTAGACACACGGGTGTGTTAAGATCTAACACAGGATGTGTTGTTTTTAACACATCTGTTTTAAGAGTGTGAGGTAAATGTGACATTTTTTACTATCTGTTTTACTGATGTCTTTCCACGGTTGAAACACTCATTGAGCGATTACATGAGACAAGATACAGATTTGTTTTTAAGTTGTACTGCATCTTTCAACATACCTTCAGAGGTCTGAGCCCCTGCCCCTTTGATCGCAAAAGTGAAAGTGCCCTTTGCGGTCACGTGGCGGTGCCCCCGCGTTTCCATTTCTCCTCCCCCGGGAGGAGAAACACGATTTCTACCGAGGGAGATCCACAACCTTAGTAGATTTAGTGATGGAACAAATTAATATATACTAGTGTGTACATGGTGAAACCAGGGAATTATTATATTGTGCGAAGACAGAGAAAACAGAGTTCACCAGCGATGATAAATGAGCTACAGAGATCAAGTCAAAGTTCAAATATTAACGATCTAAAGAAAAAAGGTTGAACATTTTTAGGTAGCAAAATCAACTCATTTCTGGATTTTAACTGGTATTATCTGAATCCTCAGATTCTCTTCATTAAATTCATATGCAAAACTTTAACATAAAAGAATGAAAAGTCGTACACAGTAAAAACTGATATGATCAATAAATTATGGTAACATGTTTTTTTACATTACTTTAACTCAAAAATAAGTTAAGCAATTTTCAACTTTTTTATACAGGATTCGATTTAAGTCAGTTTAATTAAATTAAAGGTGATATGACTTAAATTGCGAAGCTGATTGTACTTAAAAATGTACAGTGCAAACGCATCAATTCGCTTCAGAAGGCCTTTATTAACCCTCCGTAGTCGTGTGGAGTACGTTTATGATGGACAAATGTGGATGGAGAGACTTTCTTCAGCTCATACTCGTTTGGTAACGCATTACTGCCATTATAAAGCTCGGATGCGTCACGATATTTATTAATATTTCTCCGATGGTCTTCGTCAGAAACAAGAGAGCCATAATGGAAGTTTTATCAGAAAGAAATCACTGGGAACTACCGAGATCGTAAAGTGAACATAAAAGCAGGCGTTTGTTGGCATTTTGTTGTTTACTTAAAGATTTAAAAACCCAAGCATCGATGTTTTACCAAACGAATTAGTCACAGAAATAAAGTGGTATTTACTGTTATTTCACAAAAAGAGGACACACGCACTTATTCAGTCGGGTCTGTTTCTGTTTATTTGTAGTCATGTTTTGTAGTATGTTTACATCACATTTACAAAGAATGATAATGACAACACATAATAAAATGAGTGATCATCAAATCCTTTTTACAGTTTATTTTACAGACTTTGTGTTTAAGTCTTTTTAACTTTTTTTTTTTTTTCACAAAATCTTTGCTCTCTTGAAACCCAGTCAATTTGGGTTAAAATTCTTTAAAGTTCAAGTATTAGCATTATAAACACTGAATTAATACAACATATGAAAATAAATTAAGGACAAGCATCAAAAAAAAAAAAAAAAAAAATGGGAATGTAATATATGAATAACAGTTTGATTTGTGTCCAAAAGTGGGAATTATGCGATAACGGACACAGTTGCATCAGCTATGCATCATGTATTATAAGATCATTATGTTTGTAGCATGATCCATTAAAACGTACAATAGGCTATATATATTTAAATTCAGACCTAGTGATATATTATTATTATTACTCCACTAGGTCTGAAATATATTGTTCGCTGCAAACATGATGATCTTAAATGTATTAATTATTAATTTACTTTTAATAAATGTGTAAAGCTGCATAAAATGGAAATACTCAATAAAGTAGGCTAACTACGTTACCTCAGATGGTTGAATGGTTGGATTCCACAACTGGTAAAATAAAACATATATAAGACAATACAACATTTACTGTAGGAGCCATACTATTTACTTGTGACTTAATTTAAAAAACTGTTCTATTGCGCTTCTGATTTGCCGATTTTGGGTGCGTAAGATGTGAAGGATTCTATGGTCCAGTTAGTATTTTCACCCCATAATGGAGGCCGCGCTACCGGAGCGCCATCTAGTGGCTGTTGCCCAAAAATTATCAGAGTGTCGCCTCTTGGGTTCTAAGCTCTTTGGTTGAGGTAAGATCTCCGCGGGTGAAAACATGAACACACTGGAGGTGAAATTAGGCACTGACACGGTTTTTCATGTTTGATACTGTAAAGCTGCTTGCTTTTAAGCAATCTATTCAATAAAGTGCTATAGCCTATAAATAAACGTGACGTGACTGGAGTGCTAATTTGCAGAGCTCAACATTTAATGTTGTTATGATCCCTGGATGGGCAGTATTTATGATACATGTATTTCAAATACAAAATAGTATTTTGTAATTTGTATTTGATAGGGTTGATGAAAATGGCTTTGTGTTTTTTGTATCAAAATACTTCTATTTTTGTATTTTTAAAATACTGTAAAATACTTTGTAAGAAGTCTACATGATGACATCATAAAATTGTGGCCTCTGATTGGTGCCTACTCAATAGTTTGCAAAGACTTGTTGCAATCAGAACAGAAAATTGATCCATATGGAAGAAGGTGGTCAAGAAACGTGCAGGCTGCCAGCTTTCCATCAATTTTTTTAACAGTTCATTTTAAGTTTTGATGTTCGTTTTGGTAGCCTAGGCTAAATAGTTTACCAATTTACATAATGTTCTTGAAAACTATTATACCGAGCAGCAGCCCCCTATATTTATGATTACCAATCAAATGATTAATTAGTTAGAAACTAGTTGCTATGAACACAGGTGCCATCATTTGTCTTCTTATGAATGACTTGTTTGTCATTGAGTCAGTGTTGCTGATGCAAAGTAGACCCTTCGTTACCAAACACCAAGTAACTAAATTAGGATACAATTATGAGTAATTTGCAAACATTATACTGTTGGTTACTTTGAAACTAACCTTCATCTGGGAGATCACAGGGATATGTGAATATTTGATCTAAATTTTCGCCGCTAGAGATTGTTCATTCAAAACAAAGGCGTAGCTCGATGACACCTTGATTTCACGGAAAAGGCGTGGACTGAGTTGTTTTTGCGGCTGACCTTATTGCATATGCATTTGTAGGAGTTTCCCTTTCAGATGCAAAATTTATGGGTGGAGAGTATTTAAATGAATCACGCAATGCGATTTACTATATTTGCGCTCGTCAATTTACTGGTATTTACGCCATTATTTAACGCCCTAAAAAAGCATGTCTTAACCCATTTTGCGACATGGCTGTAATTGTTGCTGCTAGGAGGAGACACTGCAGAGAACAGAGAGCCTGTGGTAGAAGGAATATTATTAATTTCTTTGAAATGCTAGAGTAAGACGTTATCCGAACATATCGTTTGCCAAGCTATGTTGCCTATAGGCCAAACGATATTATATATGTGTACGTGTTTGTCAGATTACATGTTAAGTTGCACCTGTGTCGACCAGCACCTGATGAGAGCATCAGGCATCAGCTCTGTTTATTTGCGACAAAACTCTAATTTTGGCTGCTCTTGGTAGATTGCTTTAGTCTTTATGTAAATGATTTGACTGCGTCTGTGATCTTTAGTTTGCATGTCTGCAGTGGATCAAAACTTGCCACTCCCATCGACACATTTGTGGAATTGCGCTCTCACGCTCATTTGCCCCGTTTAGTAAATCTGGCACTTAATGTGTTAAGCTATATAACATGATGAGTTTTCTGTCGATGAATGTATGCAAACAGTTGCTCCCCTGTCTAATAAAACACATAATATACAGTACTAAAGTGTCTTTGGTGTTTCCATGGTTTCGCCATCCTGGTTAAAAGTGCTTATTTCTCTGGATTTAAACAATCTTGGAAATATAAGTACACAAGTCAACAAAATATAACATTGTTCTAGTGGTTTTTTGATATTTTAATCCAAAAATCCTACATATTGTGCCTTTAACTGGTTTCATGTCAGATTTATTGCATGACTCCGGCAGAGAAAAGCTGTTGCTATCAAACATTGTTTACTTAAATCAACTGAGTCAGTGTGATGATGAAGGGATCGATCAGACTGGCCAATTGATGGAAGGTTTGCGAAGAAATTTTATGCTCCCTTGTAAGATTATTTTTTAGTATTCTTAAAATAAAAAAAATACAGTAGTTTATTTTGATACACTTAATTCTAATTTTTGTTGTGTTTATTTTGTTACATATTCATCTAATCGTCGATCTCAGCAGTGTGGTTACAGTATCGCTGCTCTTGGCTCTCACCTTTTTTCGGGTTGATTCACAACTCCTGTTCTTTGTATAACAATTACAGTCATTAGGCTACAGAACCATTTGAGATTAAAACATTTTGATGATAAAGATAAACTAAAACTGTTAGTTATTATGAGGACATGCGCGGGTTCTCGAGGATAATCATGATATCTTCAGATCCTGTTTTAGATGATATTCTAATAAAAACCATGAGTTTCTCAGCAGAGTTAAATTTTGCGCATCATCAGCATTAATGATTTACTTCAGAGCCGCATCGAGTCAAAAGAGGCACGCACTGTCTTTCGTAAACATTTTACACGTGAACTTCAAAAATACAGTGGTTTGACAATCTAGGCTACTTTATAAACAAGTCAGAAACGGTTCTCGATGAAGCCATTTTTAAACATGTTTTGAACATATTTCATACCTTCATACCGAGTCTTTGGTCAAAATAGTGATGAGAGCAGAAATAAAACAGCTGGATTGGCCAGACTATATTTTTATTATTTTAAATTTACTTCAGTGCGAATAAAACAAACAACAACAAAAAAAAGCAGGTGATTGGATAGATGTGACATTTGGGTGTCAGATATGACGTTAATTTTGTAAATGTTAAGGTTAAATGCATCAATCTGGTGCACTTTGAGAGCTCAAAACTGACAGCTTCAGCCCATGAAAAAAAATTGAACAAAGAAAAAGCATTGTACCTGGACATTAAAGAGGACTCACATCTTTAGTTGTGATAGAGTCTCAGTCTACATTGCATTGACACTGGTGTTTTAGGATGCCAAACAATTATTAAAATAATATAATAATGATTTATATAATTATTCCTATGACAGTAATATTCATATATTGTAATAAATGCAATGTAAAATAAAATTTCATAAGTATATTTTACTTTACACTACAGTATAGAGAAATTACAATACTTTTGCAAGAGATAAACCCAATCACAAATCACCAGCTGATCCAACACTTCTCTTTAAAACACGCAACACAAAAAGACTGCCTATATACTGCCGTTTTATAAAGGCACAAAGTCATATCACGGTTTCGATTTTAGTTCCTTGGCAAAGTACAATGTTAGAGACCATTTATGTTCGGCTATGTTTTAAATTTTTGGTTCATAATTAAACAGTGGCGGCATTAATGCTGAAAAAAAAAACCCACTTAATGAAGGTTTAGCTGACAAATGCTCAAGTTGAGTAATATTAGGCTATATCATACAGTCTCTTCAATCAGACCGAAAGAGATTATCTGTGGATACAGCGGAAAAGCTGTATTGAACTGTTTAACACATTTTAGTAGAGATATCTGTATCGGAAAATATCTTGACAACTCTCTTAAGAAACCTCAAACTGAAAGATTCGGACTTTTGAAAAACACACTCGGGGCTCCCCCTATTGCTCTTCTCTTTTTTCGTTAGAGAAAATCTAATCTATCTTATCCTCTAAGTTCTCGGGTTTTTTTTTTTTTTTTCCTTCTTCTTCTTTTTTTCTGAGAAATCATAATGACACGTCCAGTAACTCTGTCGGTACATTTATCTGAGGGCGGTGCTGTTCTGGAGACCCTATCTACTTAATAACATCACAATATGGTGTAATGCAAGACTTCGTTTGAGAATTAATTTTCTTGCCCTCCACGTGCTTTGATAATATTTGAAATAATACATTAACTGATGCACCGTATATTTATAACCTGTTATAAATTCTAATAGGCTAGCCACTGCATATCATTAAATCTCAGCTGCAAACATTATTTGTCATCTTTCTCCGTGCTTTTAAATAGATATCGAGTAAGGCATGAACAGTTAAATGTCTCCACTCCAGTGATCAATATGTGCAATAGCCATCACTTATATTTATTTGACAATAACCTTGTTATTCAAATCTGTATATTTTTGTTTATTAATACCATTCTTGAGTAAAAGTACAGATACCTTACATCAAAAATTACTCCATTACAAGTTACCAATTCTAATACGACTTGAGTAAAAGTCTTAAAGTATCTGGGCTCGTATTTATCAAGTTTCACAAAGTGCCATTTTAGTCTTAAGTGCTGAGAATTCATGAAATTGACTCCTACTTTCAAACTTAAGTATAAAAGCAAGTTATCAAATTTCTTAAAGCCAAGAATCACTCTTGCTCTCCCAGTTATTTAAGACAGCTCGAGAGGTCTCTCAAGTGGTTAGGAGTTTCCAGTAGAGGCACTGAGGAGACAGACGTGTGTGAATCTTTCAGGGGAGCAAGAATGTTTTTGAAATGTTTGACGACGAGCAGTTCATCAAACGGTATCGTTTGGACAGAGCAGGCATCATCTTTGTCAGTGCTGGTTAATTTTGGGCTGAACTTGTTTGACTAATTCATTCAGCAAGCAGTAGCGCTTCTTCCTCGCGCCAGTTCGGTTTTCTTTTGGAATCCATGGTGTTTGATTATATCATAAAATCGAGGCTATTGTTACAACACGGACTACACAGAGACAGGAAGAACTGCAAGATGGATTTATTTAAGCACACAGCAGAGGTTACAGTGAAGCAGGTGAGTAAGTGATGATATGAGGTTGGTTTGGGAATGCAGATGGATAATACAGTCTTTGATATAGTTACAGGTAGGAGATCGCTGGAGAACGGAGACACTCACACACTAACAGTTCACACACGAGGAGGTTCGTTGACGCAGGAGACATGTAAGGAGTCCTTGAGGTAAGCATAAGAGACGTCTTGATGCAAACGAGACCGGACAAAGAGTGAGGGTGTGTGAGTGTCTTTTGAAGGGAGTGTGATGAGTGAGTGAATGAGGTGCAGGTGATTAGTATTCGGGAGATTGAGTGCGCTGGGATTGGATGGAACCTGGCGTGTCTGTGACAGCTATATATAGGCAGGTCATTTAACAGCACACCGGTTTAAAATGTTCAATTAAGGCATGGTGGAAAACATGTTTATCTTTCAATTCTAATGTGTATATCATAATGTATTCTCCTGAATTTATCAGAGAATATTCTTATGCTGCCTTCACATGCTATCGGAAATTTGATAATTCACTTCTGAAGTTGCTCGTCACATTCAAGTTTCAAAATGGGAGGTCGTTCATGTGCAATTTTTACCTAGGAAACTCATATTTACTGTAATTCCAAGGCAGCATAAAATAAGGAAATCTATTCTGTGGTTGGTCCATGCCTATGGCTGTTTCTCAATTCCAAGAACGCAGAGAACAGACTTGCGTTCTCGTGGAGTCTGGTCTTGCCAGGCGACCTTGAAAGAACGAACTCGGAGGGACGCGAGGATACAGAATACTACGGAGCCCGGCACGTCACCTACAGGAGAGAGAGAAAAAAAAAAAGAAAAACAATCCATGCCGACGGTTTTGCAATCCATTCCCTCAGTTTATAAACTGTGCTCACGATTTCTTAAACTGTTCCCTCGGTTTAACAAATCGTGCCCACGGATTAATAAACCATACCCACAAATTTCCATTCCGTGCGCTCAGATTTTGCAAACCGTACCCTCGGTTTTTAAATCCGTTCCCACAAATTCATAATCCGTGCGCACGCTTTCACAATCAGTTCCCACGGGTTTGTAAAAACTGTACTCACGGATTCATTTTAGAAGAAGATCAGCAAACTCCCCCAGGTGAAAAAAATACTACAGTAGGCTAAATACTATAGTGTTTTTGAACCATACTATAGTAAATTGTAGTATACTGTATTATAGTATTTACAACACTTCGTTAATGAATGCTACAGCATACTGTAGTATTAATTATAGTCAGTGCTGGAAATGGCTGAAATTCACTGGGGGGACTCTAGTTTTTTCCCTTTAAATGACTTTTCAGATGTATTTAAATTATTATATAATCTATAATAACACTAAACAGTCCTATTTCATGTTTCCTCCAAGCAGTATTTTCTTAATTATCAAGCAGCCACATGAAAGGTCAATGAACAACATTTATGAATTGTGTTTAGGGCACAAACATGTTCATTCAGCAGAATTCAACAAAATTACCTGTTTGATTTTGTACAAATTAAAGATACATTGTCCAGGAATTTGCATATGTGCTGCATACTGAATTGAACAGGTCACACGGTCTCCCTCTCACAACCGTTTCATCACATGAGATTATGATGCTGTTTTTACTCAAGATTCTGGAAATTGATAATTTTTTTTTTTGTTCACAATTCTCCCATGATTTAGAATAGACAACTGAAAAAATAAGATGTAATTTACTAGAGATTCTGACATAATGTTAGTTGTGCAGTCTATTTACAAAAACATATTTAGTTCATTTGAATGAATTATTATTATTATTAAAAAATCGGTTTGAATAAATGATTCAATGACTCAGTTATAAAGATGTACTATAAACATGTCTTGTTTCATGTCTGGATGAATCAATATTTTTGAACAAATCTTTTTAATGAACGATTCAATTACAAATACATTTTTAACAGTCACTTGTCGCCACCTACTGGTGTAACGATGTAATTGATGCAGTCTTTATGGTGATTTTCAAGAGGTAATTTACTCTGTTTTGTTCGCTTCCGTTTGGGATGAGGGACTGGTTGTCTCATTCGGTTGCGAGGAGTTTGGGTTTGCTCCCTCGTGAGGTTATTTATTTGTTTGTTGCTTTATTTTTGCAAAATGGTCCACACATGCAAAGTTGGTTGATAAAACAACTGCAATAAAGTAACAGCCTATAGTTAACAAAGTGCCATTGGAAGTCAAACTATCTTTACTTAAAATGTTCTTGAACATGTTAATTTCCTGTCATCTCTTGGAATACAGACAGGTTTTTCCTAATGGACATATCTGTCATATTAGCAGAACACATTTTACACATGAGGAAAACCGATGTTTAGTCAATAATTCATGAAGGTCCATACTTTAAAGCTCTTGATTCTAACTTGTATTTGGCCTTATAAAAAAAGTAGTTCTTGTAATTGTTTAACCATAGCATTTGTTACAATAAGAATATAGGCAAATTACAGGTAAGACCATTGATGGTTCCTCATAGCATGCTTAGGGCAATGTTAACTTTTTTCTTTCTTTTTTTTTTATCTATTCCCTTGAAGATTATATATTATAAATTCTTCAACAAGTTAGTTAAAATGTACCTAAAATGTTCTTTTTAGTGGCTGTTTGACTTTCTCCATAGCGTTTTACTACATTGTCAATAGAATTCAAATGGGTTTCACATTTTATCATAGGAACGGCTCGCGCAAATATTATCACACTTTTGGAGCGTGGTGAACGCGCCTACGGTGATTCACGCGCGGCGCACCACTCATGGTTAAAAGCTCCGAACGCTCGATGTATACAATTAACGTGATTCAATGTTTCGGTGTGGGGGTTAGAGTACAGGCAGCACGTGAGAAGTGCCGGTACGCAAGAAAAAGCGAGGTTACGCTACAGATTAAAATATAGCTGGAAGTACCGGTGCGTGCCGGCCCACTTCGAGCACTGAGAAAGATCGCGTGGGTGTTTGAATCCAGATCGCGATCTATTAATAATGAATCATGCAATTTTATTGCGCTATGTTTTGTGCTGAATTCATATCGTTTTCGTAGGCTATTGAGAGAATAAATACATAAATCCTTCCATTTCCCTACAAAAATCGAACCAATTCGAACTGGAGCGCCGTCCCCCCCTCGAAATTTTTTTTTCTTTTTGCATAATGAATTAATTTAAATTAATAAATATTTTTGATAGACATATTTATAACATTTAGACATTTATAAATCGACTCATTTATAAGATTAAATAGAACATTTTGTCAGAACCTAGGCCTATTATTTTGTTTGGCTGTCTAATGTTTTGTTTTCAGAGTCATGGGAGAACCGTGATCTCTATCTCTAAAAAAATAATACAGATTATCCAGAGTCATAAATTAAGCTTAAAAGAAAATATAATGTATCTGGCATCTAACTTGCACTAATATTAAAATGTACAGTCTTACAGACTAGGATGTAAAATGTACAATCTTAAGATGAAGTCTTTGTGTATAGCCTACATTAACAATGATTTGGGACAATTATAATTCATTATAATGGATGATTATGAAAAGTTCTCTTATTCGCGATCCATGGTGTGTACGCACACGTTTAGGATGAAATCTACGGAATGTTTTATAGGACTTGAGGCCCCTGGTGTTTCACGTTGCTGTTTAATATCGCTAATCAATGCATGGTTTTCCAGTTTGTATACGACGATTTCACTCGACTGAGTGTGATCGTTATATAGTATTTGTTCTCATTTGCCTTGTTTTTAAACCCCTGTATGCAGCTGAAAATTGTACATTATTGATTCGGATCCTGGCTTTGGGCTGTGACTGAATTGAGTGTTTAATTTTTTTTTTTTTTTTTTGTTATTTACCAATTGGTACCTCTTAATGTTAATGTTTTTTGACGATTCATGCATTAATTCTATTTTTATCATCATTATTATTATTATTGAACTCTAACGTGCTGTAATGAACTCAACAGAAGGAAATTTGCTTGTCTGTCTTTTAGTATTTTGTTTTCTTTTTGGGGTTATGATCAGTTGTTTCGGTGGTTTCCACCATTATAGTGTCTTGGTGAATTCAGAACCACATTCCAGCATTCTACCGTTTCTGTCATAGAAAGACATTGTAAAAGTAGTAAGAGTTTATACTAGTATGCGGTTCCGAATTCAGCTGCTGTTACAAACATTGGGTCTCAAATTTGTTTTAACAGATCACGATTTAACAACTTTCGTAATAAAATTTACGAAAAAAAAATATAGGAACAACTTGAAACCACACGTACGCAAAAAGCCCTTCCTCTGCAGCATTATAATGGTGTTAATAAGTTATATTTCATCCTAACACGACTAATTATAGTTAAGTATGTTGCTATAATTGTATTATATACGCTATATATAAACTTATATAATAAAATGCTTAAATAATACAATTTCACATTAATCATAAACAGTTAAAGAGTAAGAAAGCCGTGCCTGTCTGTACCACACCTCAGGAGCCACACCTGCTGACACGTGCCCTCTGTGACATCACGTGACGCATGCAGGGCTGACTGAGAGGGCCATATTACAAGCTGTTAAAAGTGCTTCTTGCTCATATGCTCTAACTGTCAGAAATTCAAAGACTTTTACTATATTAATCCTGCAACAGTTCACAAGTATTTCCACACAATAATTATAATTGTGCAACTGAAAATGATCTATTCAGAGAAAACTGAAACAAGTGTGGAATTAACTTTATCTTTCTGGCCCCATGAAGCAAAGAAAAAAAAAAAGTTGTTAAAAACAGAAATTTGAACTTCCACTAAACATAATTGAAAAACAGGTAGTTTCTGATATATACACACAAACACACACATATTTACACACTTTTGGGGCAGCTTTACTACAAAGAATATTGTAATCATAGAGCATGAATTAAGATGAACAAATGTTTTATAAGTAGGTCTGTTGTTCATGCTAAAGAATTAGCTCATGTTAACACATAAACCTTATTGTAAATGTTACCAAACTATAATAAAGATTCAGGACATTTTCAAAAAATATCGAGGGCATGATTTGGTCCAGAATATTAAAATGTTTTAGTGAACGTGTTTATTAAATAAATAGCCCATTAACTTTAAGGGTTGGTTTCACAGACAGAACCTAGATTAAGTCAGGATTAGTTCAGTTAGGATATTTAAGTAGCTTTTATAAACATTCACTAGAAAAAAAGAAAAAGAAAGCAATCTTGAATCTTGAGACAAAACAACGGCACTGATATATTTTAAGATATCTTTACTGACATCTTTGCACTGCCAACTCTGACATGTGGAAAGTTAAGCATCAAAACTTAAAACAAAACTCTATTACTAATGGAAACTACAGGACTCTGCGGCTGATGTAAAAAACTGATTATGTTTGTAAATGCTTATGACTGTTACATCTAGTGAACATTTACATTCGATATTTGAATAGCAATAATATTCGTCCTTTTGTTGGATTTCAAATGTGATTGATCGACTTAATATATTGTTATGTCTTAGTGCTTTAACTTGTTTTTAGAGCTGGACGATATCTTCCGGATTTAGATCTAGATATAGTGTATTTAGGGCTTGTGTAGCTGCTTTCAGCGTTGAAATCAGGTAAATATAAATAAGGAAACCCGATTCCTGGTCATATAAAAGTCGTAAAATGTCAATGGACCACTGCATTTTTTTATTTAAGCAGGTAAAAGTTCGTTTTACTCCAGTTGTTTTCACCTAACAGAGTTTCAGAACAGCTAAAAGTTTATCGTATTTGAACTGGTTTTAAGATACACCCACTCATGCTTGAGGATTTGTGAGAGCGACGAAAAAAGCGTGTGTGGAAAGTCCTTATATGGAGACGGTTTGGGCGTGTTTTATGCAAATGACTAACCTCGTGCATCCAATTAGAATACTCCACATTCACTAACGTCAGAGATTTCGATTTCCAACAGAAAAATAGCAAACAGCGTTTAGCGAACAAACAGCCATAGTTTTACAACAAAACAACTTACAATCAGCAAGTGTGTCTCTGCTGTCCTTCCATTTCATCTGTTCCATGATAAATTTCCCCCCATTTCCCACTGTGTTTCCATCAAACTTTTACTGAAACTGATTTTTTTCCACCTGTGTTTCATCCAGATCCTCCAGTTCATCTCCACATGTGAGCAGAATCATGATGTAAATCCAATAAACACTTGATATAATCCAGGATCTGTCGCTCGTTTGAGGAGAACTGAAGATCGAGAGACCAGCTGCTCTTTATTCACATCACCTGCTTCTCACCCACATAATCTTAACTTTAAACTTTCTTTACACATTAAGTACAATAATTCTGTCCGAAGTTGAGTGCAAAAATCGCTGAAAATCTGATCTTGAAGATAAGATCGTATGATAAAATCTTATGAGTCACTCGTGAAAGCGCGGTTCCTATTCAAATGCAGGAAGGAGAAATCACGCGATCACAGGAAGCACGCGAGAGCCAATGAGCTGCGTGATGACATTTTTAAATATCTAACTAGAGCAAGATTTGACTCAGCAGCACATGTGAGAGTCCAAGAAAAGGAAGTCAGTGGCGGCTCGTAGGGTTTAATAGAGGAGGCACACTTGATTCTGGTCTGGGCATCCCCTGCCGATTATTATTATTAGCCTATTATTAGCTTAACCGCTTTAAATTGCCTTTTTGCTATGAAATTTAAAGAAAATGACATATACAGCAAGATAATACAAATTTCACTCACCTATCACTTGAAGTAAACATCCATCCCTCCTTACACGTGTGTGTTAAAAGAGCGCAATTTAGCAAAGCTGGCTGCTGTAGCCTATATAGGAGTCTTCCTTTGATTTTAATTTGTAGACTGTCTGAATGATACCTTGGTAAATTTGTTGGCGATCAGATTTTCAATATCGCTACTCTCCATAATAATTATAACACATGGTACATTATCAGTGCAGCGGTGGCAGTTCAAATGCATGATGTAAATGACATAAAAACAAAATGCGGAATAAATATTATAAAATATATAGTGGTCCCCTGGAGTTGTGTCACATAAAAATCACACTAATGACATCACATGATTTTCTTTTTCTTATTTCTTGAAGATCAATGAAGAAAGGCCCATGGTCTCTTTTCAGTTATCAGAAATTTTAATCAGAAAATCATAATTTCATATGAAGCTTTCAGTTGAACTCACTATTACCTACTTTATTGTTAGGGTATTTTAACAAACTATAGTAGTCAACATTTGAAGTGGATCAAAAAAGTTAATCAAAGTTGTCCTAAGAATTACGTTGTCCAAAGAAGAAGGTTTTAGGACAACTTTGATGAAAGGTTTTGATCCACTTCAAATGTTGACTACTGTAGTATACAAATGGACTAAACTACTTAATTTAGTGAGTATACCATGACGTGGTTTGCACCTTGCAGCAGCCATTTTGTAAAATGCATTTTTCATGAAAATTGTCACTGGTGTCTCCTTCCTTATGGGTAATACCAGTGAAGATCAGTAACACGCTGATGGAACACAAAACCATCTGCAGTCTGTGTTTCTGTCCTCAAACTACCATTACACACACACACACACACTGTGGTATAGCATCTGGGTATGCAGGGTATGCACATGCATATGGGCCCGGGCGGATTGGGGGCCTCTATTACGGGCTTAAACCCAAAGGGTACCATCCACATCGCGTAATTTTCGTCACCAGGAGGGTTCACAGTAGCGTGTTTACCCACCACCCAAAACATGCATTTGCGTGGGGCCCCGCGGGCTTGGGGTATAGGCCTACTTTTTATTCAACAAAATAAAATGCACATAAAACATGATGGAAACATATTTAGAGAAGAAACTTCTAGTAAATTTACTAGGAATAAAACATGCCCTGCTGAAGCCAGAGTTGAATCGGTTGAATTCAAACTTGGACTGTGTTGAAAAGCAGTTTTTTGACATTTTTGAAATAGATCCGCTCTGATCTACTTAGATCTGTAGTGGCTTGTGTTGTTGTCATTCCTAGAAAAGTTTTACCATTTTTGTTTGTCTGCATGTTTTAAAGTGATAATATCTTATTTATATTAAAGTCCTGGGACTCATTCCATTCGCATAAGATGCATATGTTCACATGTGTAAGTAACTTCTGTACATTTTTTTATTTTTTTAATGCAACTTATAATTTTTACATGAAACATTCTACTATACAATCATTTTTTCATGTTTTTACATTAAAATAAATTGTTCTATACACTACTTAGAGTACCTTTTACAGCTATTTACAACAGAACGTAGGTTTAAGATTTTAAGAAATGTCAGTGCAAGTTTCTTTTAGTTAAAACAACCCAAACATGCATGTTAGTCTGGGACTAGCTTAAGCCTCGTCTGTGAAACTAGTTGCTAACAATATAAAAGTGACATTACACAGTTTAACCATACATGATGCAGAAAAGTTAGTTCATGCATTCATGACGTCTAGACTAGATTACTGTAATCATTGCTAGCTGGTTGTCCTGCTTCCTCAATAAACAAGCTACAATTAGTCCAAAATGCAGCTGCTAGAGTTCTTACCAGGTCAAGAAAATGTGATCATATAACACCAATTTGATCATCTCTACACTGGTTACCTATTAAGTTTCGTATGGATTATAAAGTATTGCTACTGACCTATAAGGCTCTAAATGGTTTAGCTCCTGTGTACTTAACCGATCTTCTATCGCCCTACAATCCTTCACGCTCTTTAAGATCACAAAACTCTGGACTTCTGGTTGTACCTAGGATATCTAAGTCCACTAAAGGAGGGAGAGCGTTTTCACATTTGGCTCCTAAACTCTGGAATAGCCTTCCTGATAATGTTCAGGGCTCAGACTCGCTCACCCAGTTTAAATCTAGATTAAAGACGCATCTCTTTAGCCAAGCGTTCACATAATGCATCTCATATCAGATCACTCGCACATGACTATCTTTGCTTAATGTTATGAACAGCAGCTACGCTAATTATTCTCCATTTGCTTTTCTGTTTTATCTTGGGACGCCCGTCTAGAGAGTACATCAGCCTCAGTTTGGGTCCAGCCTCTTATGAAGACTTCAGATGACCAACACCTGTGAAGAGACAACACCAACCCCTGCGAGGACTTCAGATGATGCAACATCTGGATCAACATGCACCAATGCTACAATTTTCTATATATCCTAAACATTTGTTTAACATTACTTCAACGAGCTCATTGTTTCTGCTTCAAATTAATAAATTGTTTAAATTAATACATTCTAACTTTGTGATTTGTATATGTACTGAAATTTCATAATTTGGACACAGTCACCTCTGATAACAGATCACTCTAAACTATAATGTTGACATTCATTTCCTGTAAAGCTGCTTTGAAATGACATGTATTGTGAAAAGCGCTATACAAATAAATGTGAAATGAATTTAAATGTGCTTTATAAATAAACTGACCTTGACCTTGATTTATTTTGAGGACACTGATACATATATTCAGTGAGAATGCATTAAATAGAACAAAATTGACAGTAAAGACATATGATTTTTGAACTTAAACATTTTTTAAATTTGTATTCATCAAAGAATCTTGAAAACTGTATTAGGGTTTACACAAAAAATACTGAGACAGTATGAAGACAGAGAGAGACAGCGAGAAAAACATTCCCCAAGTCAGTTTATTCTGTTTACACAGTGTGACAACAACATGGTAATTGATTAAAGATAATTAAATTTTCAACAACCATTATCCATGATAAACAAACATATAAACAAATAAACAGACATATAAACAAAAATAATCGGTATCATTATAAAAAGAATCAATATCGGTCTATCTCTGCTATTAATGCAAACATCCTGCATTTCAGAGGACAGAAGCATGCTGAACTTCATTTGTTTATGTTCTTATTTAAAAAGATTAAGAATAAATGACAAAAATAACAATATAACTGCAATTTTTTCATATTATGACAGCACAACTGTCCTCTTCATCAAAGAACCCTGAGAATTACTGTTCATACAACCTTTAGGAAGCAAGATAGAGGGAGAAGGTGAAAGAAATGATGGAGAACGTGAGAGAAAGGGAAAATAAGAGGAGGTTGGGCACACTTCTGAAGTTGTAGTTGGAGTTTTAGTTGGATTTGTAGTTGGAGTTGGGGTTGGGGTTGATTGTTGAATGTTGAATGTCAGTGTTGAATTCAACAAATCCAGGTTGATTGCTGTCCATGTAAGCCTTGATCCAGTTCTGGTACTGAGAAACTCTGGTGTACACAACAGGATATTCGGGGTCAGCACATCCTATACCAAAACTCACAATGCCCGACTGAATCCACAGGGAGCCTTTCTTACTGACCATTGGACCTCCAGAGTCTCCCTGTATTGACAAACATTCAGCATTTATATCTCTGACAATATATATTGAACTACTGTTACAGACATAAGTATGCAATAGTGTAGCCCAATGGTAAAATTATCCCGGCCATGTGTCCTCCAAAGCTTTTTTTTTTTTTTTTTTTTTTTTAGGGGTCGCAGCATATGGAACCCAGCCCAGCACAGGTTTCACCAGCATACGAGTGCTTGGCTTAGTGTCAGACACTCCGCAATGTCTGAAGCCATAAGGGGCGGCAGAGGAACTTTACAGGGTTCACCAACCAGGGAACTCACTGGGGCAATAAGTGCACTCATCCACTCCGAGAGCAAGCCGACACAAGAACAGGGGCTCCAGGCATTACTGGCCACTGGGGGCAAGCATGTGGGAAGCCACAGGTTCTACACAGAGGCTATAAAATCTAACTAACGCGTTATATGTAGAGCTGCAGGCTGGGCGACACCTATCTGTCAGCGAGAGCCCAAGAAGAAGCAACACCCCTGGTGGAGTGAGCTGTCAACTGGAGCAGGCAAGGCACGGCTTGGGGTCTGAGGTCCTGAAGCTTTTCGTTCTGTCCACGTAAAGGCACAGGGCGCGGATGGGACAGAGCAAAGCTAGGCCTGGGTCTGCCTCCTCCGAAGGCAGCGCTTTCAGGTTCACTACCTGATATCTAAAGGGAGGGTAGGAACCTTGGGCATGAATCTGGGCCGGGGCCCTCAAGATAACGTGAGAGTCACCCGGGGTGAATTCTAGGCACGATTTGTCGACTGAAAATGCATGCAGGTCCCCTACCCTCTTGATAGAGGCCAATGTAACCAGGAGAACTGTCTTAAGGGATAGAGTTTTCTGATTGCAAAGGCTCAAAGGGTGGTCTCTGCAGTTCCGTGAGCACCAGAGACAAGTCCCAAAAGGGTATAGAGTGCGGATGGGGAGGATTCAATCTCCTCGCCCCCCTCAGGAACCTGACGACCAGGTCATGCTTCCCCAAAGACCTACCATCAACTGCATCGTCATGTGCAGCAATAGCAGAAACGCATAATTGCGTAGGCACCGGGGCCAGCTGTGTGCCAGCGCATCTGTGCACGGAACGTGCCGCGTTGCCACTCCCATCTCAGGATTCGGCCATGAAGCCAATGCTGAAGCGGCCTCATATGAAGCAATCCGAGCAGCGTGACTGCAGCTGCGGATGCCATATGCCCCAGGAGCCTCTGAAAAAATGCTCCTCTGTGAGGCGCGCTGTCTGGTTGACCGAATCCAACTCCATCCCAAGAAAAGAGATCCTCTGCACAGGGGCGAGTTTGCTCTTTTCCCAGCTGACCGGAAGACCCAGCTGGCTGAGGTGATTGAGCATCAAGTCCCTGTATTCCACTGCTACCATGTTCACTCAGGGGAACAATGGCCACCTTCACGACCTTCATGAAGACATGGGGTGACAGGAACAGCCCAAAGGGTAGGACCTTGTACTGATATGGGGCATGTCCATGAGCCTGATAGACCTGAAGCAACACCATGGCATGCAGGGCTGAAGCAGCCTGTCCACAGGCTTAGTGAGATTGGACGAGAATTTACAGGCCCTGGATGGGTGACACGGGTTTTCCCTCCAGGAAGCGGACGTTGGACACAGCTGCATTGCAAAGGCACGCTCATAGGGCATAGGGGAGGGAACTCCACCTTGAGTGCCAAGGTAAGCGAGTCTAGACAGCAAGATTGCAATGGTCATGTTCCCACAATGAGAACATGAGTCATCCACAAAAGCTGTCTCAGTGTGCTGAATGCCCAGGCACATGATACAGTGATTGTGACCATCAGCTGGTGCCAGGGAACGACCGTATCCTGGTAATGCACGAGTGGAATGACATCTTGATTAATTGTCATTAGTTCATATGGTTTCAGCTGTGTTTGATTAATTAGTCTTGTTTGTATTTACTACTTAAGTTGTGCCTTTGCCTTCATTTTCACAGTAATATTACTGTACAATAATAAATACAGTAACAAAATAGTTACTGTGATTAAATTTACTGTACTTTTATAAATATACTTTTAAGTATATCTCAATCAAAAGACTGAGTCCAAGTATAGGCCAAATATACTTGGACTTTTCTGTCAGTATAAGCCAAGTATAATTAAGTGCAATTTTAAGTATCAGTTTTCTCAGAAGTATATAAAAAGTACACTGAAAGAATACTTTCTTATTTTCAGTTTAAAAGAAGTATACTAATAGCACACTTGAATAAACTTCTTTTTCGTAAGGGCTGCAGCAGAAATATCATGATCCTTGCTGTTTTTCACTCTAAATATAGAAAGCTAAAGCAACAGAATTCTAGAATATTTTGTTTCATTGTTATCCGCACTAAATTTCATTATGTTCGATCCACTATATTTTGCAAAAGTGAATTTAAAGATTACATAAACACTTTTTGTGTTAGGCTTAGGATGAAACATTTTGCATTATTTGGATTTTCATTTAAACCTGTGTGAGTTTCTTAAGTGGAGACAGAAACAACACTGAACTCTCACTGTCTGGACAAAAACACAGAGGCATTTCTATAAATAATACAAGTAATGTGAATAAACAACATTAAAAACATGAACAGCAGCTTTGTTAACATTTCTTCAGTCAAACCTCAAGAAATTGATCACAGAGTCAATGATATTTATACACTGGATTAGGAAACAAGCTGAAGCAGAGGTGAAATGCAGTGAAATGTAGTGTAAAGAAACACAGTGGGGAAAAACAAAACAAAACAAAACATAAAATTGTTTCTTATTTCTTTGAATTAAACAGTTGTTCACTGAGTAAACTACGATAAATAAAGTCTGTCAGTACTGCTGCAAAAGAGTACAATTATCTTTAATAAAATTAAGATCAATATTCTCTCAAATTAAAAATATAATTGCAGTTTTTAGAAACTGAACTGTACTCATGTTCACATCAGCAGATTTCAGTGCTCAGTTCAAGCTTGTACTGAGATTTATTCTATTGCCATGTTTTGTTTCTTCAGAGGTTGTTTTCAGAAAGCAGATCTGCTGGAGTTAACCGATTCAAGCTGATTTCATGATTCAATCCTGATCTCGACTCCATAAACCTTTTAAAATGATGCAGGGCATAAAACTGAGTTGCACATTTAGGGGTGTTTTTAATGCATTCTTCTTATGAAATATGTTTATCTACTCCAATTCCTTGGTGAAATATAAACATTTAAATTCATTTTTCTTGACAGATTCATTCAAACATTCATTAAATGATGAAGACATGACCAGTAGGTTAATTAGAAATACAATGAATATGCGGTATGGTTCATATATATATCAGAATGATCCTCTCTAGAGTTCATGGTCACTGAATGTCTTTTCTGAAGTAAATGTGATGTTGCGTGAAATTATTGTTCTCAAGCTGTTTTATTGATGTCTTTCTGTGGTGGATTACATGAGACATGATTCATTTCAGTAAGTTTTTCTGTATCTTTCAACCTTCCTTCTGATGTTCATTCATGATTCACCTCTATAAAATCTATGCAAATATATATAAATTCATACTCTGACCACACTGGTTGACTTCTAAGTGTAGCTACTCTGACAGCATAAGATGCCTAAGAATTATAGTCACCTGACCCAGTGTTGCCAAGTCCCCAGTTTTCCTGTGGAATTGGGCTACTTTAACAGTGTTGCCAAGGGTTGACCCCAAATAACACGATACTTAGCCCCTTTAATACGAATTTTACCAGGGGAACCCTGCCAAAAACATGGATTTTACCCCCTGGAACACTATTTTACCGAGGACAACGTCTCACCCCCTATGAACACTATCTGTTCTGCCTCGGTTAGAGGGTGTGTATAATTTATGACAGACATTTGCATTTACAAATATTATATTTTCCTGATTGTTGATATTCTGTGTAGGTTCCTGTGTGAGGACTTTTATTTTGACGTGTTTCCACAAGCTCATGGCGCAGCGAACGCTCGACATAAGTTTATGTGGCATCTGAGTCGATCCTCCTCCTGAACACTGTCGAAAGCATTGATTTTTTACTCGGTTCAATGGCCGGCGTTTCTGCCCATGTTAAACTGCACTGCATGTTGAATCATTAAAGGAGAAAGAGGCTCTTGAACAGATTTTATCTTGTGTTTATCTATATTCACGCTCAGAAAGCAAACATGTAGAGAGAACAGCACACTATCACATGGGAATAAGGTCTCTAGTGTTCCTCTAACCAGACAGACTCCAGACAATACCTTTGAACATGCTTTAATCAAGGCCGGGATGATCTCAGACCAGTTTCAGAGAAAATCCCACCAGCAAAAGAATACAACAGTTTTTATAGAATAGGAGCATCGCAAATGTGACATGATTCATTGAATCATTTTTCTACAATATGACTGATTGTTCATATTTATAATTCAGTAAACCCTTCTGTTACTAGGTAAAAGCAAATCTGGATTCCTAGATTACCTCAGCTTGTTACTCAGAAGTCATGAGTTTATATATTTAGATCACAATCTCGTTTCATTTCCCCTTTTGTTGCATTCAGATTCAATTTAGACACACTTGTTGGAGGCCCAAGTGTTGGAGACACAAAAAAAAAAGAAGAATCCAAAGCACTGAGTTGAATTTCACCAAGAAACACAGAGATGAGAACAGCGTAGACAGAGATTTTTCAAAGGGCTCTCTTACTTTGACAGGGTTTACATTTCCCACTCACTATTGAGAGAAACCTGCTCTGATCACGGAGCAGGAGAAAACAGAGATGATCTGACTATGAAGAAAACCTGCTTCTCGCTCCAGATGCAGAAGTGAAACCACATATATTAGAAAACTGAAGTGGAAACCACAAACTGTTCATTTACTGTATATTACTGAGCAGAATTTGAAAGTTTGTTTGTTTCACAGTAAATCAGTGTTTCTATTCATACTCTAAAACTAGATGATGAAGCGAAGATCCCATCATATTCCTCATTTGTTAATTTCAGTCACACCTCCACATCATCACTGACTCTGACTGTGTATTTAAGGCAGCTGTGCTTCTGCTGTCTCTCAAACACAAGACCAGCTTCACACCATGTTTGTTCTGGGTCTGCTCACCTGTATTGTGCTGAGAGCATTCAGTGCTCAGGCAGAAGTGGTCGAGACCTTTGGTAAGTGTAGAGAGTTTTTCTACAAAGACACAGTACCAGGAGGAATGGATCAGAATGCCAAGAAAATCTGTCAGAGGTTTGAGATCACCTCTGTTGGAGTTAGGAGATCAACTCCGTACAACTCTCTTTACTTCGCTACTCTGTACTCTGTTCCTCACCGGATTCCCCTCTACAGCGCCTACACACTGAAACGGTCATGCTCAGACACTACTGGAAGGACAAACACATGGCACTTAGAGCCACAGGTAACTATGTGCTTCATTTCTAACAAAATACTTCCATTAGCAGTTCAAGTCATTTATTTCTATAGCACTTTATACAATACAGATTGTTTCAAAGCAGCTTCAAATGGATAGAAAAATGTTGCAAAAATATAAGCTTTGCATTTCATAAGAAACAACACAGCTGTATTCAGTTAATGGTCCTCATTCTGATTTGTCATTGCAAATAATTTATGAAATGCATTGGAAGTTCTTATAAAGTAAAACTGTAAGACAAAGCAGAGAGAAAGAACAGAACTTTTTTTCTATGAAGTTTAGAAAAACATGACAGTGTTTTCTCACAAGCAATAAAACATCAAACTAACCATCTAACATATTTCTTCTGCAGATTTCTAAAACTCAGTCCACAATTGATTATATGGTCCCTGAGAATCAAAACAATCAAGATACTCTTAAAGGAAATCAAGCCATCAGCAGCGACTACAGAGACACCGGATATGATCGAGGACAACTGAACCCCAACAGCTTCCATTGTGGTAACGGCCCTAAAGCAACGTTTACACTGACCAATGCAGCACCGATGGACGCGTGTTTCAACCGTATCCACTGGAAGAACTGGGAGAGCACTTTGAAGAGTTTTTTGAGAGAGAAGCTCAACAGTGATCGCTCTGCAACAGCCTACATTGTCACAGGTACGGTACCACATGAAAATCTACGGATACCACAGAGGGAAAAACCTGAGGACTCTAACAGGGTGACGGTGCCCTCTCACATCTGGACGGCTGTCTGCTATAAACACTACGATGATGACAAGTCTTTTTCCTTCAGCTATATAGGAGAAAACCTGTCGGGAGGTAAAATAAACCTATTGAGTGTCTCACAGCTGAACAATCGGCTCAATCAACTCTATAATCTCTCAAATATTAAGATCTTTGTGGATGATTGTTTTGAGGACAATAATAAATTATACAAAGTTAAGAAAGCATTTCAGAAATTAATCGGTCTCCCAATGACCCCAGATGTGCAGAACACAATTAATGCGCTCAAAACAGTCAGCACTAATGGAGAGAGTGTCGAGGTGACTGACATGATTGTAAAATTAACCTTCGACAGTTTGAGCTCTTATTCCACTGTGGCAGAAAACCTGAAGGTTTATACTGAAAGTGCTTGTTTTATAACTAATTATGGACAAAAATCTGTTGAATGCCAGTTGGGCTCAAAGAAGCACATTATTGCAGCTGATGGCTCGCCCTGCTCAAGCATCTCTGACTCTGACATCTCTTACGGCTGTCGCTGTGACACAGGAGGTGAAACCAAGCGCTGCTGCTCCACTCTCTGTCTGTACCAGGATGATGTCAAGAGCTACAGGTGTTACTCAGGCCAGACAGAGATAGCGTGTTCACCCCAGTACTCACTCATCACGTATAAAGGAGAGCGATGCAAGGATGATCACCCCTGCGGCACATACGGCAAGGACTACTACTGGTGTTACAAAATCTCAGGCAGCTGTGATTACTGCAGTCCTCCGCTGTGGAGAAGTAAGGCTAAAAACGGGCAGTACTGCCGCAACAACAACGCCTGTGCCAAATATGGTGAAAGCCAGCAATGGTGCTACACAGATGATGGCAAAAAACATGAGTGCTGTACTTCTGACTGCTACTCCACTGTGAATGGCAAAACCTGCAAGTCTAATCACCCTTGTGGCAAACATGGTAAAGATTACCTGTGGTGCCGAACTACTGATGGCAGCGTGGATGAATGCTGCACAGAATGTTCCTCTGTTCATGTTTCCAGAAGCAAACGGCGGCGCACTGGCAGGACTGGTGAGAGACATTAAAACGCATTTTACTTCTGAAAACACATCTCAACACCGTGCTTTTTTCCATGTTGTTTGCATTTTAAAATCACAAGTGCGTTCCTTCATTTAGCTCACCGCAGTATACAGACAGATGTATGCATATATGTCTGTGGAGACAAGTTTCAATAAACCATTGTTGATTCAAAGAGCTGATAAGGATATAATAAAGGTGTTGAGCAAAACTGATAGACATACTGTGCTTAGTAACTGTGTACGCTTTACAATGAAACCTATAGTTTAAGGTAAAATGGAAAATTAAAATAAAATGCAATAAATGCAGGGTATTAAAGTTACTGAGGTACTGTTTTTTTTTTTCCTTATCACCCCCACTTACATCTGTTAAGGTATTCAATGTGTTTGAGCCTCTTATCATTCAGATTTTATTCTATTAATACCAGGCCTGACGTGGCATGAATGAAACGCCATTTTCATAAACACAACACTGTCTCTATTGTCTCATATTGTTTCATGTTTTATGTCCTTGGTGATTGATTTCACCCACCTGTTTGGTAAAACAATGAGACAGACACAGTTATGCTGCTTTCATTGAGCAAACATGCACACCAGTAGTTGATAACTCACAAAAATTAGCTTATCTGAAATAACCTGTCGTCCGGGTTTACATGCAAACCAATAATCTGACAACGCAAGTAAACCGCGTTCACAAGACTTTATTGATAAATCAGGTTATTTCCCTGTAGTGTGTCAACACTTACAACTTTGCATATATGACTATTTCATTTGATATGTCAAATAAAGCATTAAAATCCAAAGTATTTCAACATGTCAGCGAGAAACTCATATAACAGCTCATATAAGGTCCTCTCCTGCAGTTACAGATAGCATATTGTCGAAACATGCAATCTCCACACCATCGTAAAAACGTGCCTTGCGTCCTGGGATGATGACGATGATATACATTTCAGGCAAGTCTTCAAAGATTAGATTCTTCTCATTCCTATTAGATGCCAATTAAATTTCTAGTCCAATCGGGTGCTGAGATATTCAACGAATCATTGGAGCAGGGAGGAGGGCTCAAGATTTATGTGTGGATTTATAGTTTGTGAATTGTTTTGGCATGAAGAGGGAAAGCACCAGTGACACTGAATTAAGCGGTGTGGAAGAACTTGAAAATTAAACTATATGCATTTGCCAGCAACACATTCAGTTACAGCAAACATTCTCTTTGTATTATATTATATTATATAGAGGAGAGTAGTGTGAAAAGTGCTCACTTCCTCCCAGAACTTGTAATTACATTTTGGAGCTCCAAGAAAATTTAGAGTTTATGAGTTTATGACCAAAAAACATCATGCAGAAACGACTCAAAATGTGGCGTCTTCACTGGTAAAATCAAAGATACTATAAATGAGATAAATTATACCCTAGTGAAAAAAAAAGTATACTTTATTGTATTTTAAATATATTCCCTTTTTCTATAATACATTGCAAATATACTAACAAAAATGTACTATCTTTAAATATATAAAAAGTACATTAGCATCATATTTTGACAATACAACTTTTAACACACTTTAAAATAATTGTACTTTAGTATATTTTCTAAAAAAAATTATTTTATTTTTTAAAAGTGTTTTTATTTGCACTTTGTTTAAAAATATATTTGAGGTATATTTTAACTGAGTGCTGAAAATCATCATTGTAACAATGCACTGAAAGTATATTTAAAAAAAATACATTATTTAATATCCTGAAGTTGTGGTGTATTTAAAGTTAAATTTGAGTATAATTTTTAAGTTTACTTATTCATCCTTTGAATTAATTTTATTACTTGTGCTTATTTATTTCAGAAAGTGTTAAAATGTATGACTAATGCATTAAAAGCCCATTTTTTATGCAGTGTAGCCTACAATTTCCAAATGTGTAAATAAGTTTACATTGGCAGAATCATTTTACAATCGTACACACATCTATATTAAAGGTGCTGTCAGTAGGAATGACACCCAGTGGTCGAAATAGGTACTGCAGTCCAAATTCAAAATATTGTTTGCCCCGCCCCCTCCTTCAAAGACACGGGTTGCCAGCTTGGGGACACGCAACAACAGGGAGCGCCATTGACAATGAAAGCTGAGGAGACTGTAAGTTGATGAGTTGATTTATCTGTGTTTTAATATGCTGTCGTTCATAGAGATTTTTAAATGGATGCAGAGGCTTTTTAGGTCGGGTAGAATCTGCGATTCCCTAACCCAGTTTGTTTGCTGGTTTCCATGGCTGCAATACGCTGTGTTTTCCGCCAACTGGCAACCTGTGATGTCGAAATACTATTGGATAAACTCGGTTTTGCACAGACCAAAACAAAGACAGACATTCCGACATGGAACGCACATTTCAAATTAGAATGTCTGGCTGTAGCGTTGTTTTTCTGAGAAACAAGTAGGTGAACTTAGCATGTTTCCTAAATATCTGCAAACTTATTGGGCTATTTTTATGTTTTATTAAAGTGGAAAATCTTACATATAGCCCCTTTAAACAACACACCAGCAGCACAAGTAATGTTACATGCGGAAAAAAAAAAGTTGAGTTTTTTACTTTCTCACAAAAACTCATTCTGTATGATTTATAAGCCTTTTGAAAAATGGAGACATGGTGTAATGTCCTCATAAGTTACCCTCTCCTTGTAATACCTATGTCATACCCATGTCATTATACAAATTTGTGTCCTGATATGTCACAAAAACGCATGCGCACACACACACACAGCGTCTGGGTATGCAGGGTATGCACGTGCATATGGGCCCGGGCGGATTGGGGGCCGCTATTACGGGCTTGTATTTGTATTTATTATTTATAAAGCACATTTCAATACAACCAAAGTTGTCCAAAGCGCTGTACATTAAAAATAAACAAACACAAGGCCCAATTAATATAAAGCATGCAAAGCACAAATCACATACACATCAAAGAGTAAAACCAACAAAAAACAAGAAAACATAAAACACATACACAAAATTTAAAAGCCATAGTAAGTAGATGAGCTTTTAGCAAGGATTTAAAGCTAGAAATTGTCTGAGTGGATCTAATAGAAAGGGGCAGTGAGTTCCATAACTTTGGAGCAGCTACTGAGAAAGCCCGATCTCCTCGTAATTTTAGTCTAGATCTGAGAACCAAAAGAAAAAGTTGGTCAGAAGATCTCAGGGGCCTAATAGAGGAATATCAGTTCACTACAGTCTCCAGATGCATTGGTGCCAGCCCATTCAGAGATTTAAAAACAAACAATAAAAGTTTATATTCAATTCGGAAATGGACCAGCAATCATTTAAGGAACAATAAAATAGGAGTGAAATGGTCACGCTTTCAGGTGCCTGTTAGCAATCTCGCAGCAGCATTTTGGACTGTCTGTAGATGCGACAGGTCTTTCTGGCTAACTCCTATGTAAAGAGAATTACAATAAACTAAACGTGAGAACACAAGAGCATGAACAACTAAATCTCTAAACGAAAGAAAGGGCTTCATCTTTGCTAAAAGTCTCAAAATGCAAAAACAAGATTTGACCACAGAATTAATTTGCTTGTCAAATTTAAATTCTGAGTCAAATAACACTCAAATTTTTCACCACTGGTTTACTATACTTAGCCAAGGGTCCAGGAATAGAATTTATGGTACCCTGTTTTCCTCCTGGGCCAAAAAACATAATCTCAGTTTTATTAGCCATCACTGGACCCGGACTCGGGACGAAGGAGAGAGTCGCCTCCGGACTCGGGACGAAGGAGAGAGTCGCCTCCGGACTCGGGACGAAGGATAGAGTCGCCTCCGGACTCGGGACGAAGGAGAGAGTCGCCTCCGGACTCGGGACGAAGGAGAGAGTCGCCTCCGGACTCGGGACGAAGGATAGAGTCGCCTCCGGACTCGGGACGAAGGATAGAGTCGCCTCCGGACTCGGGATGAAGGATAGAGTCGCCTCCGGACTTGGGATGAAGGAGAGAGTCCCAAAACACACCCATTACTCATTATGAGAATAGGGACAACACTTTTAGACAATGCGCTGGGTGCACAACCGTTTTTCCCATCCTTAAACTAGTAAAAGTGGATTCAGACACGCCCTAAGTGCACCTGCGCCGTGCGCTTTAAACCATGCGCTTAAATCATTGAAATAGGGCCCGTAGACTTTGTGCAAATCCTGCATTGAACTCTTGTAGATTCTGGAATGTCTTCCGTAAAATGTGCAGCACAGACAGACATTGTCAGGAACAGAATTAAACATAAATTTGAACCATTGTTCCCGAAGTCCAGCATCCCTAAGAACGCCAAACACAGAAGACTTTCACTTTCTACTACAACAACTCTTCCTCTTCTGTAATGCCACGACGCAACAAAGTGTTGACATTCATTTCCTGTAAAGCTGCTTTGAAATTATATGTATTGTGAAAATAAATATGCGCTATACAAATAAATGTGAAATGAATTTGTATGTACTTTATAAATAAAATGACTTTGATTTATTTTGAGGACAATGATACATATATTCAGTGAGAATGCATTAAATAGATCAAAACTGACAGTAAAGACATACGATTTTATGTTCTTATTGTAAATAAGAAAGTATTTGAAGAATAGTATATTTTTTTTTTAAAAAAGATAAAGAATAAATGACAAAAATAACAATATAACGGCTATTTTCTTATATTATGACAGCATGTACAGCACAACTGTCCTCTTCATCAAAGAGCCCTGAGAATTACTGTTCATACAACCTTTAGGAAGCAAGATAGAGGGAGAAAGTGAAAGAAATGATGGAGAACGTGAGAGAAAGGGAAAATAAGAGGAGGTTGGGCACACTTCTGAAGTTGGAGTTGGATGTTAGAGTTGGAGTTTTAGTTGGAATTGTAGTTGTAGTTGGTTTTGGAGTTGGAGTTGGGTTTGCAGTTGGGTTTGAAGTTGGAGTTGGGTTTGCAGTTGGGTTTGGAGTTGGGGTTGGGTTTGCAGTTGGGTTTGAAGTTGGAGTTGGGTTTGCAGTTGGGTTTGGAGTTGGGGTTGGGTTTGCAGTTGGGTTTGGAGTTAGAGCTGTGGTTGGGTTTGGAGTTGATTGTTGAATGTCAGTGTTGAATTCAACAAATCCAGGTTGTTTGCCCTCCATGTAAGTCTTGATCCAGTCCTGGTACTGAGAAACTCTGGTGTACACACCAGGAAATTCGGGGTCAGCACATCCTATACCAAAACTCACAATGCCCGACTGAATCCACAGGGAACCTTTCTTACTGACCATTGGACCTCCAGAGTCTCCCTGTATTGACAAACATTCAGCATTTATATCTCTGACAATATACATTCAACTACTGTTACAGACATAAGTATGCAATAGTGTTGCCCAATGGTAAAATTAACCTCGGCCATATGTCCTCCAAAGCATTTTTTTTTTTTTTTTGCCAGCATTCCTTTTTCAGTCGTTTGCAGTGAGAACGCTGAGCATTTTTCTCTTGTCACAGAGAGTGTGCCACACACATTTTATTCGCCCCCTGGTGGCTGGTTGCAGTAAAGGTCCCCGTCGTCTACATGTAAACCATAGGGGACACTGCAAAGAACACATCCTGCCCGAAAGGGAGGAAATTACCCATATGGAACCACTGTAGGGGTCGCAGCCCAGCACAGGTTTCACCAGCATATGAGTGCTTGGCTAAGTGTCGGACACTCCGCAATGTCTGAAGCCGTAAGGGGCGGCAGAGGAACTCTACAGGGTTCACCAACCAGGGAACTCACTGGGGCAATAAGTGCACTCATCCACTGCAAGGGGAGGGGAATGGCGCAGCAAGCCGACACAAGAATGTGGACTCCATGCATTACTGGCCACTGGGGGCAAGCATGTGGGAAGCCACAGGTTCTACACAGAGGCTATAAAACCTAACGAACGTGTTAGGTGTAGCCCAGCCTGCAGCTCTACATATAACTGGAGCAGGCAAGGCATGGCTTGGGACTGATACGCCAAGGCAACGGAATCCACTATCCAGTGAGCCATCCTCTGCGTGTAGACAGACTTTGCCTTCTGATGGCCTCTGTAACAGACGAAGAGCTGGTCTGAGGTCCTGAAGCTTTGAGTTCTGTCCACGTAAAGGCACAGGGCGTGGATGGGACAGAGCAAAGCTAGGCCTGGGTCTGCCTCCTCCGAGGGCAGTGCTTGCAGGTTCACTACCTGATCTCTAAAGGGAGTGGTAGGAACCTTGGGCATGAATCTGGGCCGGGGCCTCAAGATAACCTGAGAGTCGCGAATTCTAGGCACGATTCGTCGACCGAAAATGCATGCAGGTCCCCTACCCTCTTGATAGAGGCCAATGTAACCAGGAGAACTGTCTTAAGGGATAGAGTTTCCTGATTGCAAAGGCTCAAAGGGTGGTCTCTGCAGTTCCGTGAGCACCAGAGACAAGTCCCAAGAGGGTATAGAGTGCGGATGAGGAGGATTCAATCTCCTCGCCCCCCTCAGGAACCTGACGACCAGGTCATGCTTCCCCAAAGACCTACCATCAACTGCGTCGTCATGTGCGGCAATAGCGGAAACGCATACTTGCGTAGGCCCCGGGTTCAGCTGTGTGCCAGCGCCTCTGTGCACGGAACGTGCCGCGTTGCCACTCCCATCTCAGGATTCGGCCATGAAGCCAATGCTGAAGCGGCCTCATATGAAGCAATCCGAGCAGCGTAACTGCAGCTGCGGATGTCATATGCCCCAGGAGCCTCTGAAACAATGCTCCACGGTGAGGCCCGCTGTCTGGTTGACAGAGTCCAACTCCATCCCAAGAAAAGAGATCCTCTGCACAGGGGCGAGTTTGCTCTTTTCCCAGTTGACCCGAAGACCCAACAATGGCCACCTTCACGACCTTCATGAAGACACGGGGTGACAGGAACAGCCCAAAGGGTAGGACCTTGTACTGATTAGGGTTCACGCCTGCTGCTCTTTTAGGAAAGGAAAAGCTCTTTTAGGTGCTGAAGCACACAGGGGGACAGCCACCGTGCAATTTTAGGGAACACTAAGACCTACAATGCGCGCTTGCACCAAACCGGCCAAAATTGAAACCCTTGTCTTATTAAAAGCAACTGGGGAGGTGCACAGATAACGCTGTGAAAACAGCAGAAGGGGCTCATGAGCTCGCGGCCGCTATCACACCAACACTAGAAAAGGTTTTCGTATGAAGGTAAAATGATGCCATAAAGAATCGCATGCGCAAGGTAATATTTGTGGAAGTGTACACAAGATTGTAAGTGTAAAATAAATTTGCATGCGCAAGAGAAGATAAATCAGATAAATCATGTTTCAATATTTGCAGAATTTTACTGTTATTCGTAAGTGCAATCCATGAATTGTGAAACTGCAGGTTCATGTTAAGTCAAAATAAACATAATCTGTATTCCTCTGACTTCCACTTTTCCGTGCTTACACTTTTGGCACGTTTTTTTCGTTGAAATACGGCCAAAAACATGGCAAACCTGTGAACAGTGATTTGCAAAACAAATCTGTAGTATGTGTAAAAATCAAACTGTTGCAAATATCTAAATGACTACTTGAGTACGTCGGGCAAAAAGGTCCCGAAATAACCCGATTTGTACAGTTCCGTCTTTCTTTAAGCTGCGCTTACAGTTTTGGCACAATTCCTTCTTGGGTCCTTCTTCTTGTATCCAATCAAATGGCTTACTCTCGATTTACTCTGTTTGTCATTTAAGGGAAATTATCCAAAATATTACTAAAATATTGACTAAATATTTATCTCTAAATTATTCATAATTTATCATCTGTAATACCATCGTGTAGCCACTGTATAGCACATTCCCTATTGCTGGATGATGAACTGAGCTGGATGATGACACCACTGTTTACTTTAATTAAAATTATATACCAGTTATCACTGTAAAGCTGCTTTGACACTATCTGCATTGTTAAAAGCGCTATATAGATAAAGGTGACTTGACTAGATTTAACTGGGAACATTGATTCCCACATAATTATTAAGTACTTGCATTTGGATATATATTTAGACATTATTAAAGACTACTTTTTATGTTGATTTGAAGTGTTTTGCATTAGTCAAATCTGGACACGAAAGCATTTTGGGTAACACTTTATTTTACAGTGTCATTGTTACACGTTACATGTAGTTACTGTAGTAATAACTACAAATTATGCATAATTACATGCAATTAAACCTAAACCAAACCCTCACACTAAACCTATAGTAAGTACATGCAGTTAATTATTTGTATAATTAGATTTAATATATTTTTTATTCAGTACTTAAATGTATAATTACACTGTAATACTGACACCTTAAAGTGTCGCCGCATTTTGTTACTCACACAAGCTAGAGTAGCTTGATTAGTCATGAAAGTAATCAGAATCAGTGAGACCAGGGAAATATTTCAAAATACATAACTGAGTGTTAAACACCATGAGCAGAGGTGTGGTCCTAAAATCATAAATCAATCAGCAATTGACAAATCCAGATTTAAGTACCTTTATTAGCATATTATAAAGGCTTTACATTGCCAAAGCATATCGCTCTGATACCATAGTGTTGAGCATTGTCAGATAATAATTTAGATTAACTATTAATTAATTATTATCTATTAATTAATTAATAAATTAACAGTAGGCTACTCTAGCCCCATGGAGTGTTGATTTTAAAGTTAACATGATTTTGATTATGAAGTTTAACATCAGCTCAATGGTGTAAGCAGATTATATCATAGGCCTACAAAATTTCAATGTAATACCAAACCAATCCAATAACGTTAAGACCAGCTTGAAATTCATCATAGTGGAACGCATGGGAGTCTAGCCTAATGTTACACGAGGATCATGTTTTAATGATGATTATGAAGATAATTAAATGAAGATAAATGTCTTGCCATCTGGCGTGTTTCTTTCTAAAGAAAGACGGAATAGTACATGACGGGTTATTTCGGGACCATTTTGCCCTACATACACAACATGTCATTTAGACATTTGTTTTTTACACATACAGATCCATTTTGCAGTTCTTTAAACTGTTGTTTTCGCTTGCAAATCACTGTTCACAGGCTTGCAATGCTTTTGGCCGGATTTTGGCGAAAAAAAAGTGGAAGTTGGAAGAATACAGATCACATTTATTTTGCCTTAGCATGAACCTGCAGTTTCACAATTCATGGATTGCACTTATGAATAAAAGTAAAATGCTGCAAATTGTTTTTTCTCACACTTGAAACTCGATTTACACCTTCACAAATCTTCTCCTGCGCATGCAAATTTAATTTGCACTTACAATCTTGTGTACACTTCCACAAATATTACCTTGCGCATGCGATTCTTTATGGCATCATTTTACCTTCAAACTTCTGTTTTTCCAAAGAAGAGGCTTGATCTTGCAGATCTTCTGCACCTTATCGATTCACCTTGCCGATTCATGTGGTCTCGTAGTCCTGGGCTTACCCTATCTAGCAAGTGGTACCAAGAGTTAATCAGGCTTACTTTTCATATTCAAAATAGACCTATCTGTTTTTATGGAACTGATTTTATTTCAGAAAAAAATATTAGATGACTAACTTTTAAGATTAGACCAAGCAGTTTATGCAACTTGCCACAGGTGTAGTGTCAAAAGCAATAGTTGTGTACGAGTTCATGATCAGTGGAGTAAACACTGGGCTAGGTTGGCAATGTAAAGTTTGCAGGTGACCAAAACTGGTTTTGTAATTTGATTTGTATTAAAAAGATATCTGATATCTTACCTGACATGAATCATTTCCTCCCAGATTTAACAATCCAGCACAAATCATATTGTTTGTGATGCTGATGTTAAACTCTTCATAAGCATTATCACAGTCACTGTTGTTCACAATGGGTATCATCACCTCCTGCAGTGTATCAGGAAGCTCGGTATCTGTGACACAGATCAGAGGACAAATTGAATGGCTTTTAAAAAAACATTTCTAGGTCAATTGTTGAGGTTTCCAGAATTGTTTGCCTTCAGTTAACTGGCAAATGTTCACTCACCTCCAGACTGTAGCGTGCCCCATCCAGTGGCCCAGCTCTCTGTACCTGCATCAAATACACTACCAGTCGCTGCCAGACAGACTGGCTTAATGTAATCAGAGAAAGTCACAGAAGAGTTGAGCTTTATCAATGCGATGTCGTTGTCAGAAGTCTCACTGTCATAGTTAGGATGGTTGATGATTTGACTGGCTGTCCTGGATGTCTCATAAGGGTTTGAGCCGGATTGTCTCAGACGCCCGAAGTACATCAGTGTGTCAGACACACCAAAACTGTAAATAGAGAAAGTCTGCTTTAATCTCGCTATTATCAATCTACAAATGTATCTTGAGCTTTATTTAACTTCATACTCCTGGAAGCAGTGAGCTGCAGATAAAACCCAGTCTTTGGTGATCAGAGTCCCGCCACAGTTATGGCCAAAGCCGATGACATGAATGCTGACTTGCCAAGGCCAATCCCCCGCCGTTGCATCCTCTCCTCCAACAATCCTGCTGTTGAGAGGGGCTCGACCACATACTGATGAGAGAAAGAAAAATATGAGATTTCACTATTTAAAATGCCTCAAAGGCAGAAGAAACATTCTGAGTTTTATTAACTTACCATCTAACTGCCCAAGGGAACCTGTGTGGGTAGACAAAGACAAAGTAAGTAGAAAATTATGAGGAAAGAGCTAATGAACTGATATGTGTAGACCACACTCACTGTTTCATCAGCGCTGGCACATATTGGCATGAAAACAACATAAAATCTTTGGATTTTAGCCAAAATACCTGTTAAATGATTTCTTAGTCATCACATGAATAAAGTAATTAACCTAAATGAGGTCAGTGTGAATGTGAATTAGAAATAACCCTATCCACCTTATTCTTAGCTCCCATGATTCCTTGCGTGAATGTTGGGCGCGTCTTCCAGCGCGTCCTGTTACTTATATGGAACCGGCGTTTTCCATGGTCATAAATAAGCTATGGTAGCGGTACGCTAATCCTCTTTCTTAGAGTGCTTGGTGACTAAAACATGTGGGAACACAACCTGTTACTCCTTAAACAGAATAATGTGATCATACCTCTGCCTTGTTAGTATTTAAAGCTAGTGACATGAGAAAAGCAAACTGTATCTCCCACCCCTTAATGAGTTTTTTTTTTTTTTAATTTACCTGTTCATCTTGAGCCAAGGATTCCAGTGGTATAAGAGTCTACGACAAACGGTCTAGGAGTTATGAGCAGTTTAATGTTGTTAAACAGTCTGGGTATCTGAGTAGCGGGCAAGACTAATACCATCTGACCAAGTTTCAAATCTCTAGGCCTTGAGATCATAAATCTGATTTTGACTCAAATAAACATGTTTATTAAGCATTAAAAATGGCTCACTATTTGGCAAGTATTTTATTAGAGTCACCCTTTTTATTCATGCAGTTATAACTGCCTGTGTTTGATTTATAATGCATTTGTAAATGTATTATTACTTTTCAATGAACAGCTTTATAAAGGTGTCCAATAATGTACAGTGTTATCTTTTTATTTTATAACTGTTCCTCCTCTTCTTCCCTAGACAGGGGAGGACGTAACAGTAGCTATATTTAAACAACATAAATAATCTGTATTTTGTTACTGAATATAAAATAATTGTGTGTCTGTCTTTGTGTGTTTTTCAAACAAGTGTGAGTAGTTTGCTCAAGTATTTTATTACAAGTATTACAGTATATTACAAGTTTGGACACTATTCATTCTTTATTATTATCATCAAATCATCAAGTCATCAAATCTATAAATTACATAATAGTATAGGAATTATGTAGTGACAAAAATATTAAACAAATCAAAACTGTCTTTTAGCTTCTTCAAAGTCACACAACTCCATCTGATTCTTGAGATGCTGGAATTTACATAAATTAAACCCATTTTATTAAAATACATAAACTATTCATTCATTCAGATGCAGAATTTCTTTATCTATAGAACCAATTTCAAGCATTACCCTAAACTATAAGTCTTCAGATCCACAGGTTTTTACAATCACGAGAAACATAAATTGTCAGGTGTGTCTACAAAGTTTCTGAGGAATTAAATAGAATGTCAGTTATTAAACGACTGCAACAAACATTATAAATTTACATCTAATTTGGTCATTTTATAGATTTTTTACCTGTTAGCTAGATCTTACCTGTTATGTAGAGAAGTATGATTCCGGCAACACCCAAAGCAGTCTTAAACTTCATGATTAGTATTCGGGTCTGTGATCTGACTGTTGTTGCCTGGACTGTCCGGTTTCTAATGAGATGTAAAGCAAGTACTACTGCTTTTATTAAGAGTTCTTTGCACCCACCTCACTGCCACGTTCATCTCTGACTCATATTTTTTTTTGAAAATGCCTTGGAGATAAATAGGAATCTTTAGCGGATGTGGATGGAATGTGTCCCCACCACTTTCTGCTAAAGTTGATTTCATCCCCATCACTTTTTGAAAGCTTTTGAAAAAATACAGTGCCCTCCACTAATAATGGCACTCTTGGTAAATATGAGCAAAGGCAGCTGTGAAAATAAATCTGCATTGTTTATCCTTTTGATCTTTAATAAAAAAATTCACAAAATTCTAATCTTTCATTTAATTAAGTAGAACAATTGAAAATGAGGGGAAAAGCTCATTATGAAATAAATGTTTTTCTCTAGTTCACGTTGGCCACAATTACTGGCACCCAATTATTGCAACGTCCTTTTCTCAAGATAATAGCTCTGAGTCTTCACCTATAATGCCTGATGAGTTTGGAGAACACCTAACAAGAGATCAGAGACCAGTCCTTCATGCAGAATCTCTCCAGATCCTTCAGATTCCCAGATCCATGTTGGTGCTTCTTCTCTTCAGTTCACTCATTTTCTTTAGGGTTCAGGTCAGGGGACTGAGATGGTCATGGCAGAAGCTTGGTTTTGTGCTCAGTGACACATTTTTGTGTTGATTTTGATGTTTGTTTTGGATCATTGTCCTGATGGAAGATCCAACCACGACCCATTATTGAATTTCTAGCAGAAGCGGTTAGGTTTTTATTTTTTATCTGTTAGTATTTGATAGAATCCATGATGCCATGTATCTGAACAAGATGTCCAGGAGCTCCAGCAGAAAAATAGGCCCACAACATTAAAGATCCAGCAGTATATTTAACCATGGACATGGGGTACTTTTTATCCATGTGTGCACCAAACCCATCTGGTGGGTTTGCTGCCAAAAAGCTATTTTTTTAGTTTCATCTGACCATAGAAGCCGGTCCTGTTTGAAGTTCCAGTCATGTCTGACAACTGAATATGCTGGAGATTGTTTCTGGATGAGAGCAGAGGATTTTTCTTGAAACCCTCCCAAGCTAATCTCTAATCTCTGCAATTCTCCAGCTGTGATCCTTGGAGAGTCTTTGTATTTTCTTACAGCCACTTTCTATTTTGTGAAGCTCAACAATCTTTTGCTGCACATCAGAACTATATTCTTTGGTTTTACTCATTCTGATGAATGATTAAGGGAATTTTGCCGTTGTGTTTCCTCATGTTTATATTCCTGTGGAACAGGAAGTCATGGCTGGAAAACGAGTTTGCAGCATAAGTCTCGAACAGAAATGTTATTTCATATTAAGTAGATGAGTAAACTGCTTTCAATAAATTCGACTAAAAACATGTATTGATATGACAATTGAATAGAACAGATTTAAAACATTAATGCCACGATTTTAATATTAATACATGGGAATTCATATACATTCACACTTTACGTTACATGATTTACGTTTTTTTGCTGTTAATACGTAAGTATTTTTACGTTTTAGTGCTATAAATGTTGTACGTTTTTGTGTGTATGAAAACGTAAGAAAATGTACATGTGGTAGAACCACACTTTACGTAAAAATACACACGTATTCTCATGAGATCACGTTGAATTAAACACATGATTGCAGGAACCATTAGTTTAAGTTTCTTTTTGTTTAGACTGAGCAGATACTGTAATACATCTGACCAGGTCTTTATTCCAAAGAAAATGGAAAAGGTTAAAGTACTTCCTCTCTATAGGTCAGTCTGGATTGAAAAGAGCCAGAAAGGTTAATGTAGTTTTGACTAGAGATGAGACAGTATGAAAATTTCATATCATGATTATAGTGACCAAAATTATCACGATTAGCCTATCAATATTATCATGGTTTTGTTATGAAAATATTCAAAAACAACTATATAGTTATTATTAGAGTGAAAAAAAAAAAAAAAAACATTTAGTTGGGATCAAATAAAAGGTAAAATGTTCCACATTGCTCTTTGTATTGTTATAAAATACATGGATGAAAACAAGTAAATGAATTTATATGTATTACAAAATGAAAAGACATTTCTTTTAAATGTATAGCACTATCTATCATATGTTATGATAGATAGTGCTATAATAATAATTTAAATAATAATTATGATAGATAGTGCTTTTCACTCTAATAACTATATAGTTGTTTTTGAATATTTTCATAACAAAACCATGATAATATTGATAGGCTAATCGTGATAATTTTGGTCACTATAATCATGATATGAAATTTTCATACTGTCTCATCTCTAGTCAAAACTACATTAACCTTTCTGGCTCTTTATTGCCTCATTAAAAAGCTTTTAATGAGGCAATAACATATGATAGATAGTACAGAACAATATAGGCTAATAATAATCTTTCATTGCGTACATTTATTATAATATAAAAGTCTCCAATACAGAGCTGCAAAGCGCTTATGCGCATCTTACGTGCAGCACTTCGCATTGAAAAGTTCAGAGCACAAATTGAAAAGATATATATTCGTAGTGCATTATATCTAAGCAACATTTTAATGAGCCTTTTCTTTTAACAGTTTTAAATTTCAGTTACTGTGAGCGTGAAGAACAATTCATAATGCCTTCTACTCCAATGTTGTGATCAAACAGACACCCGGTAGAAAGATGACATGATTAAGAAACAGAAATAAACTCCAGCAAGATAAAAACGTTTTATGCACAACCATAGACCTTTATCTACAAATAAAGTATAATAATGAGAACATTGATCTTGGAGTCCGTTTTGTGTTACTGTTGTAACTGACTGCGATGCACTGTTTGAATGCTGAATGGAAAATGGCCAAGGAGAGATGAGTTTCCATTAACTTTAACGACTTAAATTTTCATTTGTACCTCACATTAAGCTATCGAATGGCTTCAGAAGTCTTGGAATATAGTGCACAAAGACTTTATGTTGCTTTATGATGTTTTTATGCCTTTATTGGGGCTTAACAATAACACCCATGTACAATATCGGATGTCACTGAGAAGCTGCAGCAATGACAGGGAAGATTTTTGGGGGATGAATCTCCTGAGCACTGTCACGGCCTTCCGCCATGTCTTCTCACACAAAAAAACAACTTTGCATGCTGCGGCTGCGTCAGACCGATGCTGCCTGGACAGTATTTACTACGAGTTTTCAAAATCGCGATAATCAAACAAGGTTTAAATGATAATTACATTTTAAACGATAATACTAACCATCAGGACATTTTATTGTGGTTTATCGTGAAACCGGTAATCGTCCCATCCCTAGTTTTGACAGCTTTAAAGTTGAAAGCTTTAAGTTTTAAATAGTTTTAAGTTTTAGTTAGAAGTTTTAAAAGCTAGAATTAAATGCTGATCAGGGGCTTCTGTCCCCTCTGGAAGCTGCTCAGGGGCTGGATCCCTCTCTGGACAAGGGTCAGGGGCTGGAGAGGATGCAAAAAGTGGCCCAAACACACATAATAGACATAGCCATAATGGTCTGTGTGGCACATTCTGGAGTGGCGGCCCTCTTGGCTTAAGCCTCTGGCGTGTCAGCCATAAGGTGAAGAGGCTCAGTTTGGCGGTCATGACGTGAAGAGTCTCATGCTTGGCGGCCATGACATGAAGAAGTTCAGACTAGGCAAGCATGATGTGAACAAACTCAGGCTTAGCAGGCCTGACGTGAACAGGCTCTGGCTTGGCAGGCATGACGTGAACAGTCTCCGGCTTGGCAGGCATGACATGAACAGTTCCTTGTCTGCACATCCTACAGTAAATGAGCAACTGCTTAATGATGCCCATTCTACAATGTCCGCTAAAGTTCCTTGAGAACTGACCCTTCGCCGGGAGTTTGATTGACAGGCGATCTAACCAATCATAACGCCGAAAAGAGTTAGTAGATTAACGTTGTGGACTTGAACTTGAAAAATGGTGTGTTCTGACGTCTTTCTAAAGTTGAAACAACATTTCTTCTGATGTTCATTCATGTTTATTTGATGCTATAAATTAGTCGGAAGAGGTGATCGTTCACAAGCTGCTTGAACTGAGGTGCTACGGGATCCGTCACGACACATTAAAGAGCAACAAAACGGTATTTATTGTTTAAATTTCTTTAAAAATTACAAAATTTGAAAATTGAGACTTTGTTTCATATCAAAAGTAACCTGCCTTGATGTAGAAGGAGGAGACAAGCTTCAGTAAAACTGCAGGGTTCTGTAACAAAGATCCACTGAGGCAAGTTGCAGAAGAACCATGTGCAGATGGGTGGGGAGCAAAGGGAGCACATGACAAACCAGGAACATAATAATGAGACATGACTAAACTTCAAAATAAAACATGAAACATGAACATGAAACAAAACCAAAACTACTCAAAACTTCGATCTTCAGGGATTGAACTTCTTACTGTACCTAGATTTCTTCTATTTTGAGTTTTTTGAGTATTTTTGTTCTGTGTATTTATGTTGCATCTACTATTCTTTGTTTGTTACTTATTGACACTATCCTTTTCCTGTTGTTACTTATACTATGTTATAATTATACCATGATATGCAACTGCAATCATTTCTATCCTCGGACTGAGCAAATGTCTACTCTCCACTTAATTGATTGTGAAATGACTGTTTATGTTTATGTGAATCGACTGTCTATTATGTTACTGCTTTTGTAAAGCGTGCTTGAGCTTGGGAAAGGTGCTATATAAATTAAACATATTATTATTATTGTTATTATATATAACTGAGGGTGAGAGCTTTTTATTGCAATAATTTAAAAAAAAAAAAGATTTTTCAAAAATAGCAACATCTGCTTAATGCTTAAAGAAGTAAAACTGTATAAAATTCACATGTGTCCATGTAATTGAGATACTGCGATAGAAGAACACTGACTAACATGATATCTATGAATCTGTGTGTTTTCCCCCATGTGCTTTTATGAAGAACAGATTATACATTTATAGCCTACAATGTATAGCTCCCCCCGATATAATATGACTAACTGGAAATTATTTTTTTCCCTGTTGTATGACTGTCATCCACTTCCTTGTTCCTATTTCATTCTTTTAATTTTTTTTAAAGGATCATAATGTACTGCACACTGTTTAAACAGCTCTGCACACCCACGGGCCCGGAAACCTGTTTAAACTTAAATATGATTGACTGCTCCACTATTACAAGCTTGAATAATGTTCTCTGTACATACTGGTTTTCTCACATTGTGGCCAAATACAGTACGCATAAGTACACAAAAGCTACATAACTACATAAGCAGGTTAGAATTTTGAAAGTACAGGTCTTTTCTCTGACAAGGTAAAGAATCATCAACTGTCTCACTATGACCAAAGCAATATTTAGAGGGATAACCAGTACATCTCAGGATTTCAAGAGGTCTGATAAAGTCTCAATAAGTCAAAACCAAACCAAAACTTTAAGGTCCTTCTGGTGGCACCAGGCACTTTGGCTGTGGTACACTCCAAAAGGACAATGTCCAGCAAAAAGGACATCCAAGTAAACATAGCTGGGGTAGATGGATCCAACCAGTTTCAAGATAACCTTTTGGCAGCAGTAAGGACAGCGGACAGAATCTTTTATTGACTGACAGACAGTGACAGTGAAGAATCATCCAACAAGAGAAAAAGCAGTGGGACCTTTTGGAATGGAGTCCTCAGAAGATCTGTCAATTAGTCCCAGACCGAAGACCAGAATGGCTCAATTTGAGAACAGTCCCAGAACATTTATGCATATATGTACCTTGACTTGTGCTGCTGCATAGGTGACAAAAGGGGTCAGAGCTTCTTTTCATTTCATATAATAAACAGGGTGTGGCATATGCCTCATAAATGAACTTATAATGAATCATTTGATGAGCTGGGTTTTTTGAGGCAAAACAATTCCCCCAAATAGTGTCCCAATCAATCACAGTGTAAAGTTCTCTCTCCCAGAAGCCCTAATTCGGAATGTTTGAGTACTGTCATACCACAAGTGATTTATACATTTGGAATCTATCCAGTTTTTCATAGGATGAGGAGATAGTTTAGTCGACCAGGGTACTCAATAAGCTTTCAGTGCAGATCTCAATTTAAAGTACAAGAAAAAGGAGAATCCTGGGAGAGAGAATTCATCTTTTAGAATCTGAAAGGACTTTAGCCCATAATCTTTTAAAGTGTAAATGCCACATTCAACCCAGCATTTAGAAACAAACGGTTTGTTACCAGTAGAGAGATGATTATGATGCCAGATGGGGGTAGAGTCATTGTAGGAATCTGAAACTACCATAATCTTTTCTGCTGCTTTCCAGATTTGGATAGAATTGCTTATAATTGGACCATACTTTTCCAGAGCTTTCTTGAATATTGCAGTAAAGGGTAAATCCTGTAGGCATAATCTGTAAATAATATTAGCTTCTAGGATTGTACAACTGTATTGCCCTGTTTATGAGAAAGTTGATGGTGCTTTCCTTTGACAGAGAAAAGGTTTATAACCTAAATTGTAGAAGCCATATTGTTACTAATGTGGTTCATCAATTTCTTTGTTATTATATTTTTGTACTTCCACTTTAAGGGGCCATTTTGGGATTTTCCCTGGAAGTGGCTATTGATCAAAGGAAGCCACTACAATTTGTAAGACTTGATTTTCCTGCTAAGACAAAACTGAGATCAAGTGCCCTGCAATAAAGCAATAAAACTCATCTGGAGTGAAGCTCTCAAAGAAATAGCATAGGACAACGCCTTGCCCTCACAACATCTACAGGATGCGAATTTGTGATCGTGAAACGCACTCAATCGGCCGAAGTGACTTTTCTAAGTCATATTTGTCCGTAATGAACGAATAATTGAAAATATGGGATACCTAGAATAATCAAATATCTAAATTAATACATGACAAATGATTAATTTCTAATTGGAAACACAACTTAAGAGTAAAATCATGTGAAATTGGAGTCAGATTAAACGAGTGAAATTAAGTGAACTTCACAGAGGCGCTGAAAAGACATACACGCGTTAACCTTCACCCAGGCCGTCGGATTACGTTTTTGGGCCGATGGGGGAGTTCCTTACAATTTAGTCAAAAAACTCCCAAGAAGGACATTGCAGGCATGCGGTAGGCCCAATCAAGGCCTACATTTGGAATGAACAAGCCATGAGTAGAATGCATTGACAGCTTTTAAAGGATTTTGAAACGAAAAAGGTTTCGTGAGTAACCATGGGTGAACTTATTTCTAAGAGCTGCTGCTGAAAATTCTGGCTTTGATCAAAGCCAGAATTGTTTGTTGTGCTTGTTTGTGTCAAACATGACTGATGAAATGTCCAAGAATGAAAATGTTGAAGTTGAACAAAGCATTGCATCCCTCAGTTCTATGCGTAGGGGAAAACTTGGTGTGTGCACACGTATGTATGGCAAAAATGTACCACTAGCATTAAGTGTATGGCCAAAATGTGATATACAGTCAACATTATTTGTAATAGCAGAACAGTCAATCATCTTTAAAGATTCTACTGATAACAAGATTTCAGGCCTGGAGGTAGCTATGCAGAACCACAGTCTCACTGAAAATGACTACATAATGAAACTATAAAAAAAGTCTGAAACAGGTTTCTGATGATCACAGGTTTCTCCACAATCACGACAGGTAAAACCAGACGCATAAGTCACATTATATTGACGGAAATGAAACATCGAGATGTAAACAATGAGGATATTTGAGTCTATAAAATCTCCACTCTTCCCACAAAGCTTTATAGTTTTAAATCCCAACATAATTTAACATTAAGTGTGCTTAAGTCTCCCCCTTTTCTCATTTTGCCCAATATCATTTAACTGTAAAATAACACTCATTTTTAACATTTTAACAGTCCCATGCAAAGCACAATGGGACAACGCCGCTCACAACTACAAAAAAAAACAAACATTTTCAAGTGTTTTCAAGACTTGATTGGAAAAATAATTAAAGGAAAGGAATCAAGTTTGGAAGAGAAACAGTTTTGTTGAGTAAATGACAAATAATGTGAGAAAATCAGATAGTCTGTTTTTTTTTTCTCCCTTATGCTTTCATAAAGAGCAGAATGCATAGCTCCCCCTGATAAGTATTTTTTCCCTGTTGCATGACTGTCATCCACTTCCTAATTCCCATTTCATTCTTCAAATTTTTCTCACAGCTCTGCACACCCGCGGGCCCAGAAACCTGTTAACACTAAACGTGCTGTAACCGCTGGCTCACAATACTCAGTGCAACGCGTGGCCAGCGACACCAGTTATTAAAAACTTGTCTGCCTTGTGTAGCATTGTGAACTTTGACACACAGACATGGGACAGCAGGCAGCAGTTTTGCTGGATCATTTAATCTCTCTCCTGATCGACACAGAACATAAGCAGCCTCTCAGATTAAATGGCCCTTAATAAATTGACAAACTTTAATTCTGCAAAATATCAAAATAAAAATATCTATAATTGATTACGGATGCATGATTTATGGTTCCGCATCAGAAACGTTATTCAGAAGTCTAGATAGGATACAGTATAGAGCTCTTCAACCATCTACATTCCTTTGTAAGATTAAATATAATGTAAATAACTGTATATGCAGGAAAGATTTTTTGCAAGTATGCACATTTATACTGATGGATCCGAAGACCCCAAAACAGGGCTTACAGGAGTAGGAAGACATATTCCATTTTAAAATATCCATAACTAAAAGATTAACATCTAAATTGTCAATATATTCTGTTTGAAATGGTTGCTATCATAATAGGAATAACATGGGTAGAGGAAGTCAATCCAGACAGAGTAGTGATATGCTCTGACTCTGCTTCTGTTTTAACATCACTATCAACTTATCGTTCTTCTAGAGAAGATTTGATGTGTGAAATATTTACATTATTATGGTGTATTCAAAGAAAGGGAGTGGTAGTTGGATTCTGCTGGCTGCAGCACATGAATTAGCAAAAAATGCTTTAAAAAGGGAAGTAATAGATTTTAATGTTCCTTTTTTAGTAAAGGTGAAGTTAAAACTGGTATTAAGGAAAATATTATGGCAGTAAACATGGAATACCAATAATAAGGGAAGGCATTTATATAATATTTAAAAAAAAAAAGTAAATACTAAAATAAATATAAGTGGTCGAAATAGGAAAGAAGAGGTTTTAATTAGGACGAGAATGCTTCATTGATTATAACTGGAATACATGGACTGGTCTGTGTGAGAACTATGGGGAGAAAGAAACAGTTGAGCATGTAATATATGATTGTAAAAGGTATGATGAAGAAAGAAAGGAATTAATATCATTTTTAAACAAAAAAGGTAAGGATTTGGAATATTTATTAGGATATGATTTTAATAAAGTAGGATACAGGACAATAATATATATATATATATATATATATATATATATATATATATATATATATATATATATATATATATATATATTAAGTGAAAGGATTTAAATATAGAATGCGGATGCTCACGGAATTAGTCTGGAGGAGCTGAACACGCAGCGCCAGGTGGGTCTTGGGAAGAAGGAATGGGATCAGAGCATAGATTAATTATATAAGTATGAATATTTGTTTAGCCATGTGTGTAATGTGAAAAATTAGAAAAGAGCAAAAACAAGGAAAACATTTAGTAAAAATAAATCATGACTGCATAACAGCAAAAGTAGGTGTCGATATGCACACAGGATGCAATTCGCCAAAAAACACAAGAAAGCTGTGTCCGAAATCGCCCCCTATAGCCTTAAATAGGGCACTATTTGAGGGGACAGCCATTTGTAGTGGTGTCCAAAACCATAGTAGACGATGTTAAGTGCAATCATTCAATCCTACAATGCACTGCAATGACGTGTACAACTGATGCACACTCAACGGCTAGAGAATGCCCATAATCCACTGTGAGAGTGGTGCGTTGAATGAATTCCCGCGTCTCACCGGGAGATGACGCCCGCAGCTGAATCAATCATCCATTCATTTCCCAAACCGCGCTGGTCCAGCATCATACAGGTATAAATTCCTTTTTAATGGAACATTAAATCGTTTAATTAAGGTTTAAATATGTATATACATATTATACACACACACACACACACACACATATACACATACAGTCTCTTTATTTTTGCATTATCATTATTTTTCTGTAACTCTGACTGCATGTGCTGAAAAAAATTGAGAAATAATATTTCATTAAACCTTTAATATTGCCAGAGTAAGGTAACACCAGTGACAAAAATGGTACATGTGGTCTTTAAATAAATGCACACACACACACACACACACACAAAAAAAACATTAAGCTGTCATTTATGTGTATTCATAAAGTCAAAGGGTAATCTAATAATGTGGTCTAATTTTAAAGAAATACATTTTAAGACATCTTGCCATACCGTAAGTGGACATTTCTGTGGAATAACTCTTAAAGGGAAAATCATAATACTGATTTTTACGAAATGACATAATTATGGGAAAAAGAAACAAAGGGAGCTGAGGCGGGAAGTTTTTAAATATTTAACTAGAGCGAGATTTGACTCAGCAACACATGTGAGAGTCCTGAACTTTCTGCTTATTTTGATAAAGAATTTTTGTTCAATAAATATACTGTCATTAAAATATAAACATAATAAAAATATAAAAACAAAATTATTTTAAAGAGTAAAGATTCTGAAAGCATTAAAGGAGAACCCATAATAATTTAATATAGATTTTAAGTAGTAACACTAAATATATTTTATTATATGATATGATTAATGTCGTATTTTTAAATATGACGGTTATAAATATGGTGATCATCTCTAAGGTTTGATACATGATATTTCCCAACTGAATCTAATCATGCCATGTAAACAAATAAGGTCAGCCAGCTGTTTATTATCATGTTAATTATTGCACTTTTTACACACCATATTCTTCTGTTATTGAAACACTCTTGCTTTAATTACCTTGAACAAAACGGAAAATCATTAATCCTTTGTCTCAAAATGTAGACAATAATTTAAATCGATTCTCATTTGCTACTTAAATCTACATTAAAAAACATCAAATATTAGATCAAACTACCTCAGAATCATCTTTGCATCTTGAAAATGCATGAATGTTGTGTGTACGTGAAAGCAGACTTTGGTTAATGCCATTTTATAAATACTGAGGTAAATTATGTTTTGTTTCAAACAAACCGCTCACATCGCTTCATAAAATTGAGGGTAAACCACTGCAGTCACATGGATTACTTTAATGTCTTTACCAGCTTTCTGGACCTTAAATGTGCAAGATGCATATTCGCCTGTGGAGGGACAGAGCTCTCGGATTTCATTCAAAATATGTTCATTTGACATGATGGTGAATAATTAATGACATAATTTTAATTTTTGTGTAAACTATGAATTTAATTTTGTTTTGTGAAATACGCAAATTAAGTTATGCATTGTACAACATTTTATGCAGTTAAAAAATGTTTAAAGCATATGCAGTTAATAGTTTCAATTTAAAAGTCATTAATATAAAGAAATATAGCAACTACTTTCAAGTAGTTTACTGTAAAAAAATAAATAAATAAATAAATAAATACAGCAAATTTACAGGTAATAGACAAGTGACCAATCCTGAGTGGCGACATCACTACACGGAACGGTTAGTGTTCTGAGAATTCCGGGCCGAAAACGTTTTGTAACTGTGCTGTACTGTATCAGACTCCAGTGGGAACGCAACTGGAACCATTCTTAGATCCGTTTCAGGTCACTTTTAAAAGTGAAAATCTATCCACACGTGTGCGGCTTCTCTCTGCTGTGGATCCTCTCATGTGTTTTCAGAGACGCTGACAGCCTGAATCTCTTGTCACAGTGTGAACACGTGTAAGGTTTTTCTCCAGTGTGAATTCTCTGGTGCAGTTTTAATTGTTTCACATGAATAAAAGTCTTCTCACACTCAAAGCACATGTACTCTCTTTCACCATCATGAATTTTCTGATGTTCCTGTAAATTTCGCAGCAGTGAAAAACTCTTTCCACACACAGAACATGAATGTAGCTTCTCCTTCATATGAACGGTCAGGTGTTTCTTCAGGTTTGATGCCCAGAGAAATGTTTTGCCGCACTGATCACATGCGTACGGCTTCTTTCCGGTGTGGAGATTCATGTGCTCTTTGAGGTGTGCAAATTGCGTGTAGCTCTTCCTGCACTGATCACATGTGAACGGTCTTTCTCCAGTGTGGATCCTCATGTGAAGTTTAAGACTTTCTTTGTATGGGAAACTCTTCCCACACTGAGTGCATGTGAACGGCTTCTCTCCAGTATGAACTCTCATGTGAATGTCTAGACTTTCTTTCTTTGAAAAGCTCTTCCCGCACTGATCACACGTGAAAGGCTTCTCTCCAGTGTGAATTCTCATGTGAACATGAAGTTGTTGTTTGTTTGTGAAGCTCTTCCCACATTGATCACATGTGAACGGCTTCTCTCCAGAGTGCATTCTCAAGTGTATCGTAAGGTGTGATATTTGCGTAAAACTCTTCCAACATTGATGGCATACATGCGGCTTCTCTCTACTATGAATTCTCACATGAATCTCAAGAGTGTGTTTGTATGTGAATTTCTTTCCGCACTGATCACATGTGTGTGGCTTCTCTCCTGTGTGGATCCTCTTGTGTCTCTTAAGCTCTGATGATTGTGTGAAGCTCTTCCCGCACTGATCACACGTGAACGGCTTCTCTCTATTATGAACTCTCACATGAACCTCAAGACTTTGTTTGTATGCGAATCTCTTCCCGCATTGATCACATGTGAACGGTCTCTCTCCGGTGTGGATTCTCATGTGAGCTTTAAAATTTTCTTTGTATGCAAATCTCTTCCCACACTGATCACATGTGAACGACTTGTCTCCAGTATGGATCCTCATGTGTCTCTTAAGGTGTGATGATCGGTTGAAGCTCTTACCACACTGATCACATGTGAACGGTCTCTCTCCAGTATGAACTCTCATGTGAGCATTAAGATTATATTTGAATGTGAAACTCTTTCCACACTGAGTGCAGGTTGTAGATTCCTTGGCTCTTCTTTTCTTTATTAAGGTCTTTTTAGTCTTTGAACGACTCAAAGGTTTTTCTCCAGGTTTGACATGATGTTCCTCCTCCACTTCACTCAGTTCTTCACTCTCCTCCTTCACTTCCATCAGGTCTGAAATGAAAAACTAGTTTATCAGTAAATCTTCCAGTTATTTTGTAACAAATCCTGTTTTAGTGTAGTGAGATCTACAAATTTATCTGAACATAGACACAATCATCTAATGTCAAATAATCATAGAAAATTTGAGAATAGTGGCATAATTTTGACAGCAAATTTTGGACTGCTATGTGTAGGTGTGTTCCTCACAGTGTCCACTAGAGGATGCAGTGCCAGTTCCTATTCACAAGGGAACTTCTATTATTTATGAGAAATACAACTTTACTAGTAACTATAAAATCAGGTTTTGTTTAAGTTAGGTTGACAATTAATATGAAAGTTTCTCAAACATCACTTTACTGACCATTTGTTGAAAATCAAACAAGCAACATTCGTACCCATTTCATAGTTTAACTGTTTATCTAAATGTGCAGAAGTGCTTGAATCTTTCTAACATGAATGTTGTTCAGCATCATGAATGAATGAAGAATAAACACCAACCTCTTTGTTCTTCAGTATCTTCAGTGTGTTTCATTCTGCAGGGTTCTGGATCACTCATGTTCTCACTGTCCTCTTTAATAAACTCAGTCTTTGCAGATTTCAGCTCTTCCTGATGCTCGTCTGATGGGGATATTCCAGCATTTATTGATGAACTGCTGTGGAGCTGATCTGCTGATCTGAAAATCAAAACTATATAAGTTACTGAATTTAAGAATTTATTACATTTAAATGATTTTACTGGGTCATTCTGTGTCAAATCAACCAAAATTCAGAAATTGTCCCAGCTCAAATTTTTCTCTGTAGAAAGCCAAAATATTAAACGTGACAGATGTACTGAATAATCCACCGTTTTGTAGATGAGGGTCAAAATGACAATTTTCAATTGAGATTTGGAGCCAATTTACAGGGGAGTAAAAATGACTTTAGAAAGAGGGCAGCATCATTATTTTATTTAAAAAAAAAAAAATCTGTTGACTAACAAAATCTGTCGCATTATATGCCAAAAGTGACAGTTCAAAAGGAGAACTTGCTGTGTTTTTTGTCTCAAGTTTGCATGACTGTAACTCAAGTAGTATTAAAGATATCTTAATATTCTTTTAGATTCTGGTTCTTAACAAACTTTCCGTTTCTTCATTTTAAAGGCCCACAGTCAATTCCAGCTATATGGGGATCTCAATGTAACTCAATTGCACGTATTTCCAGTGGTCAAAAACCAAATGTGGGTCATTTTGCATACAGCTGATACTTTTTCATTTATAGAGGAATATCTGAAGAACAAAAAATGTTGAATCTAAAAATACATCTCATGTTTTTCTATCAATACAACTGCAGAGAGCATACCTGTCTGAGTGCCACACATAGTTTTTCCAAAGCTTGCATGCCTGTCATTGAAACTAAAAACTGGTTCTTAAACTTTTCTTTTGAAATCTTCATTTTTGAAAGCTCTAAATGGTTCAATCTAAATGGGGACCTCAAAGTGGCTCCATGTCCAAATTGTTGAATTTTTCCCATTTTCAGTGATCGAAATCCAAACGTGGTTCACTTTACACACAGCTAATATTGCATTTAAAGAGGAATGTCTGAAGAATAAATGTATAAACTAGAAATCTATCTTATTTCAAAACAATAACATAAAACATACTTCTCTGAGTACCAAAAATCCACAAAAAGTGGCCAAGTTGAGGCACATTAACGCAGTATCATAACTACACATTGAACCATATAGGGCCTATATCATGTACGCATGTGAAAGCTGGACACTCAAAAAGGGGGATAGAAGGAAAATTGATGCCTTTGAACTGTGGTGCTGGAGACTTCGAGTGCCTTGGACATCAATGGTCACAAACAAGAGCATGTTAAAACAAAGATAATCGCTGGTGGGTAAAGTTACTAAGCAGTGGCTCTCATACTTCGGTCATATCATGCAAGATAATTCATTGGAAACAAATCTAATGCTCGGCATAGTCAGAAGATATAAGAGGATACCAAAGAACACGTTGGTTGGATGCAATCAACGCTGATACAACCATGCCAGAACTGAAAGAAGCAGTGAAAGATCGGGAAGCGTGATGATCCACAAAGTGACCGAAAATCAACCTTGACTGAACGGATAAATCATCATTTGTAACCATCAAATCCCCTCAGTCTGTTGACACCAATGAAATGAGCTTTAAGTGTCAATTTACAGCAGATCTGGAGACATCAGCATAATAAATGAGACGAAAACAGGAACTATTGACATGAAATAAAGAGTGTTTTCAGCAGCTCTGTTAATATTGACGATCCTCAGACTATCAACACTCATTCAACAAGACATTCAGATCATCTCACTTTATTCTGTTAGAAACTGATTATTTGAGTCAGGATATATGAGAAAAGACTATAAAACTGATCTATTGAAAGACAATACTGTTATTTCTCACAATATGACATGGATAATACAAAAACAAACACTGACTAAATTCACTCACGGTCATCAGCCACTACAGCTAAATGAAATCTAAATGTAATTTGTTTTTTCTAATAAATACATTACAATAAATTAGAATATTTACAAAGTGCAGAAACCAACAACAATCATAAAACCTCCAAAAATAAAAAAAAGCACCAAAGCAAATGTGTATGTTTCCAGTGTTAATCTATATTCATATTAAGCTATTTAGATATTTAAAAAGTCTCACATCAGATGGCTCATTATAGGCGCAATGTCAAGTATTTAGCAGTATCTGTTCCAGTATATTTTAATAATGTAAAGTAACTAACAAATTTGATCTGCCAAAGATGTTAAAAGAGTAGAAATAAAACGGCAGCAGCAAAACTAGAGATCGATTCCCATCAATTCTCCTCACAGATCTCAAACTTTGACTTATGACTTGACATTCATAAGCAGTTTTCACTATAAAACATGAAACAATCACACAAAATCGCTCAGGTCTGAATGAATTCAACATATTTTCCTCAAATGCTGCTGCACTAAATGTTTATTTTCAGTTGGAATACAACAGAAAAGATGCACAAGTAGCGCTGTGCTCGATGAAAACAATACAGAAATGAGCCTGTCGCTTGAACAAACTGTTTAAAGTGTGTTTGATGGTCGTGTAAATATAAGAAATACCATAAACTGCTAGACTCACCGGCTCTTCTTCTTCTTCATCATCGTCGTCATCGGCGGCTCGTGTTCTCACATAGAGCTTTAGCGCCCTCTACCGTGGGTTTCTTCTTCTTCTTCTGTGGATTTATTGGCGGGTCGTAGGTGTCGGTCTAGGTATAGGCTAAAATATGTTATCTATATTCTATTCTTAAGTCCACTATGCTTAATGAATTTTAAAACTGTCTTTACAATTTTACCAGATCCTTGTTTTTTGTTTAACATGTTGTTAATTGTAAATTCTTTGCATCCTATGTTCTGTAGCTCTCTTTGTAGCTCATTCCTTTCCTGTTCATACCTAGGACAGAATAACAACACATGATCAACTGTTTCCTTTACTTGGCATAGTTCATATAATCCTGTACCATGTTTTCCTATTAAATAAAGTGTAGAATTAAGTTTTGTATGGCTCATCCTTAACAAAGTCTTGTTAAAATGTCCTGATCTTCTCTACTTAAATTTTGCGTCATTATTCTATGTCTTACGCTATTGTGTGCGTTATAAAAATGTCTTCCTGTTTTACATTCGTTCCAATTTCTTTGCCATTTCTGACTGCAAGCTTCTTTAATTATACTTTTTCCTCCCATCCTACTTAATGAAACTGTAATAGTAGGGATGTTCAGTTTAAGTGATTTTTTTAGCCATTTTATATGATATATTTTATTTCCAGGTATATCTACATGCGCTGGTACCCAAACAAAATTAACTATTATTCCAGCTTGCCTTAATCTATACAATATATTCAGTATTTCTATAAAGATATCATATCTAAATGTTTGTAGGCTTATAAGTGACGCCATTGAATCTGAACGAATCACAACCTTATATGGGCTCTTATTAGTTATAAGAGGTCATGAAATGGAGAATCAAAAGTTTTAGAGAGTTCCACATGTATTTATTTCATATGCGAAGATGTCAGCCAATCACAGCAGTGGGCGTTACACTGAAGTCTCACAGAGACACGCCCCTTCAAACGGAGCGTTCAAATCAGTGTAAAAAAAAATATAAACATTATAAAATAACTTCTGCAAATGTCTGACCTGTAGTAAATAGCGCTGATCACAAACACTCAGTTTTTACACAATGAACTGAAATGATTACTGTTCTTACCTTTAAGAGAAAGGTAAGAGGCGTTTAATCCTTGTTATTTTTGTGTGATTATGTTCATTGATGTTTTGTCGTTGTGATGACGTCACCGCACGCGACTTCCTCTCATTCATTCAGCGTCGAGTCTTCTGAGGAGAGTCGAGCAGTTCACGGTATTTCTCATATTTACACGACCATCAAACACACTTTATACAGTTTGTTCAAGCGACAGGCTCATTTCTGTGTTGTTTTCATCGAGCACAGCGATACTTCTGCGTCTTTTCTGTCGTTTTTCTGCTGAAATAAACATTTAGTGCAGCAGCATGTGAGGAAAATATGATGAATTCATTCAGACCTGAGCGATTTTGTGTTCGTTTGTGTGATTGTTTCGATGTTTTATAGTGATAACTGTAACTGAATGTGAGTCAAAAGTCAAAGTTTCAGATCTGAGGGCGATCTTGTTGCTGCTTCATTTTATTTAGCCATTTTGGCTGATCAGATTTGTCTTAATACACTGAAACAGATACTGTTAAATACTTTACATCGAGCCTGTAACGAGCCATATGAAACATTTCAAATCAAAATGTAAACGTTAATATATGAATACAGTTTGACATTGGCTTTGTTCTGTTCTTTATTTTATAAAGGTTTTATTATCATTGTCCTTTTTGATCTAGTTTCATTAATGCGGTGATTGTATTTACTAAAAAAAAAATCGAACTTCATATGTGCATGGTGCTGTAGTTATTTAGCTGTATGTTGATGTTTTTTTAATCTATATCATATTTTAAGAAAAAAACAGTATTGTCTTTCAATATAGGAGTTTTATAGTCTTTTCTCATATATCCTCAAATAATCAGTTTCTAACAGCAAACACTCAGAATAAAGTGAGATGATCTGAATGTCTTGTTGAATGAGTGTTGATAGTCTGAGGATCATCAATATTAACAGAGCTGCTGAAAACACTCTTTATTTCATGTCAATAGTTCCTGTTTTCACCTCATTTATTATGCTGAAGTCTTCAGATCTGCTGTAAATTGACACTTAAAGCTCATTTCATTGCTGTCAATAGACTTGAGTGGATTTAATGACTATAAATATGTACATTTATTTCTTTCATACAGTTCTTTACTACTTTTTTAGATATCTGCCATTATTTTAATGAGGAAACAGAACAATGTTAGAATTAGAAACAAACATTTCTGAATTAGCATCAGTTGTTTAACGATAGACAGATATAAATGCTTAATGCAATTATTTTAAGGGTCAAATACGAAAAGGGGTTAATATAGCAAAGCCCATTTGTCAGCAAGACGATTTTAATCATTTAAAATATAATTAAATTGAGTATGATCTCTTATTCTTTTATATATTTTTATTAAATACAGGTCAAAATAACAGTTTCATTTTTACATTAAATATATCTGTTACACTGAATGACGATGGAACATTATTTCATCTATATTTTGACTTTTTTTATTAGTTGTTTGAAACATTAAAATACACTTGATTTTAATTGGTTTTCAATGTAAAATCACTTTTGTACGTTTAATTTGATGCATATACTAAAATTTGATTTCTGGTCTTTAACTCCATAAAAACAAACACAGTAACTGATTTTTGATTTTGGCAGATCAGCTCCTTCAACCAATCTGCAGTTCAGTCTACGAAGCCCCGCCCACAGCAGTTCACTATCAATGAAGATCCCCTCCCACATCCGTACATCATCAATTAAGCTCCTCCCACATCACTCATATTATCAGTGAAGCTCCTCCCACATCACTCATATCATCAGTGAAGCTCGTCCCACAGCAGTTCATCAGTAAATGCTGGAATATTCCCATCAAATGAGCATCAGAGCATCAGGAAGAGCTGAAATCGGCAAAGAAAGTTTATTAAAGAGGACAGTGAGAACATGAGTGATCCAGAACCCTGCAGAATGAAACACACTGAAGATACTGAAGAACAAAGAGGTTGGTGTTTAAGACAAGTCAAGTCACCTTTATTTATATAGCACTTTTTACAATGCAGATTGCGTCAAAGCAGCTTTTCAGTGATAACTGGTGAATAATTTTGTCCAGCTTAAGTAAATTCAGTATTGATTCATTCGGTTGTAAAAATCAATAATTAGTTAATTTCTCTATATATCAGCACTGGAAAAAAACAGTGATGTCATTGTCCATCTCAGATCTGTTCACATACAATGGTGTCAGTGCAGGCAGATCAAAAACATTGTTGAATATCAAGTGTCCCCAACTAAGCAAGCCAAAGGCGATAGCAGCAAGGAACCCAAACTCCAACAGTTGACATCAGATGATAAACAGGTGATAAAAATGGAGAAACCAGGCTTAGTCGGGGGGCCAGTTCTCCTCTGGCGTGTGCTTTGTTACGATTCAGGTTGCTATCTTATGTCTGATAGGATCGCAACATTCAAAGTATTTATTCCAGTTCAGTCCAGTTGAGGATCGTATTCATCACGCCGGTATGGATGGTTTGTTGAAGAGCTGTGCCACTGGCTGTCGTGTCGATGAGGCCGGATCCGGATCCGGCTGACTACGGTAAACCTCGGGATAAACAGATAGACTAATATTAGCGTAGATACAATTCTTCTTCTGATGTAATGAGTACATCTGGTGTTTTAGGAAGTGTTCCCGGTTCCGGCTGACCTTATTAATGCAGCCTAATAATCCTTTAATGGATTTGAAAATATAAATTGATAATGTGTTATGTGTATGCCAGGTTAAAGAGATGCGTTTTTAGTCTAGATTTAAACTGACAGAGTGTGTCTGCTTCCCAAACAATGCTAGGAAGATTGTTCTAGAGTTTAGGTGCCAGATAGGAGAAGGATCTACCGCCTGCGGTTGATTTTGATATTCTAGGTATTATCAGCTGGCCTGAATTCTGAGATCGCAATAGACGTGAAGGACTATAATGCATTAAGAGCTCGCTCAGGTACTGGGGAGCTAAACCATTTAGTGCTTTGTAAGTAATTAGAAAATTTTAAAATCTATATGATGTTTAATAGGAAGCCAATGCAGTGTTGACAGAACTGGGCTAATATGGTCATACTTCCTAGTTCTAGTAAGAACTCTAGCTGCTGCATTTTGTATGAGCTGTAGTTTATTTTTCAAGCGAGCGGAACAACCACCCAGTAGAGCGTTACAGTAATCTAGCCTTGAGGTCATGAACGCATTAACTAACTGTTCTGCATTTTTCATTGAGAGCATATGTCGTAGTTTAGATATATTTTTAAGATGGAAGAATGCGGTTTTACAGATGCTAGAAACATGGCCTTCAAATGAAAGATTGGTATCAAAAGATTTAAAGAGTTTCTATGTGTTGGGAATTATCTGACTTCTGTGACGTGAGATGGCTAGCAGACGGTCGGTTTAGCCAGTCTGTCTGCTTCCTGACCTGGGCCCCAGTTTTTCATGTTTCAGCTCTAAGACTATGTGCCATATTACTAGAGAGAAGAGCAGCACCATCCCGGGGGGGATGAATACCATCTCTTTTCAACAGGTCAGGTCATCCTTCAACAGGTTTATTCTTCATTCATTCATGATGCTGAACAACATTCATGTTAGAAAGATTCAAGCACTTCATCACATTTAGATACACAGTTAAACTATGAAATAGGTACTTAACTATTAACAAATGTTCAGTAAATCATCTGGTCAGGACTTTTACAGGGTAGCCATTACCAATCCTGATCATTCAAGCTTTATATAAGTGACATGAAAGCTCTCTGTTGTCTGTAACTATCCTTTAAACCTTTAAAGGATACTATGTCAAAAACATCAACTGATGACCTGGACTGTATTATATTATAGTCCCGCCTCAGACACCGAGAGCAGCCGAGATGACAGAAGCATCGAATCAGGTTTGTTGTATTCTTTAGCAACTCTTCCTCCATGTTCTTCAGAACACATACATGGCAAATGGTGAGTTTTTCTGGTGAAGACATGAGGGCAGTGCTAAAGTTTGTCGTCATCAAATCAAGATCGGTTCATGAGATCGGCCAAATTTAGTGACTCCCGTTCGAGTCATAGAATGTGATTATTGGTCAATACTGATATGAGGCCGATCAATCCGAGCATCCCTAGTATTGAGTAAGTGAACTTTCCAGAATGACTGATGGGGTTGTAAGCAGAAATTAAGCAAAACTGATTCATAGTTACTGATAAAGTTGTATTTCTCATAAATTGTAGAAGTTATTCATAGTTATAGAGGTTATTGTTCTTACAGTAACTTTGGTAACCGGGTTGATGAATGTGATCAACACTGTTCTGATTTGTTTTCTCGTCTTCCTATCATGCTGTAGATAGAGCTCAGATGATGTCACTTCCTGAGTGTCTCAGTTTTAAGAAATGCTCTGCCTTTAAAAGGAGGATAATCATGTCAGTAGTAACAGTGTAAGGCTGAAATAACCTCAGATACTTTGATCTCCTGAAATACGGACAATACAAACACACGTTTTCACAGTCCACAGAGTGAAGATGTGGGAAAGCTTTTTCCCTCTTCTTCCTTCACATTTGTTTCTTCACCCCCACTTCCTTACCTTTACCCATTCTTCCTTTCACTCACTTCACTATGAGTGATCATATGAAAGTATAATGTTCGTGTCTTTATTTCAGACCTGATAGAAGAGAGCGAGGAGAGTGAAGAACTGAGTGAAGTGGAGGAGAAACATCATGACAAACCTGGAGAAAAACCTTTGAGTCGCTCAAAGACTAAAAAGACATTTTTAAAGAAAAGAAGAGCCAAGAAATCTACAACCTGCACTCAGTGTGGAAAGACTTTATCAACAAAGCAAAGTCTTGAGTATCACATGAGGATCCACACCGGAGAGAAGCCATTCACATGTGATCAGTGTGGGAAGAGTTTTATAAGGAAAGATAGTCTTGAGAGTCACATGAGGATCCACAGTGGCGAGAAGCTGCACACTTGTGATCAATGTGGAAAGAGTTTCACACACAAACAAACCCTTAAAGAACACATGAGGATCCACACCGGAGTGAGACCGTTCACATGTGATCAGTGTGGGAAGAGTTTCTCAAGGAAACAGTATCTTAAGATTCACATGAGAGTTCATACTGGAGAGAAGACGTTCACATGTGATCAATGTGAGAAGAGTTTCTTAAGGAAAGAAAGTCTTGAGATTCACATGAGGATCCACAGTGGCGAGAAGCCTCACACGTGTGATCAGTGTGGAAAGAGTTTCGCACACAGACACACCCTTAAAGAACACATGAGGATCCACACTGGAGAAATGCTTCTGTATGCTTGTGATCAGTGTGGGAAGAGTTTCACATACAAACAATCCCTTAACGTTCACATGACGACCCACTCCGGAGAGAGACCGTTCACATGTGATCAGTGTGGAAAAACATTTCTTGGGGAATCAGCTCTGAAGAAACACCTAAGAGTTCATACGAAGGAGAAGCTACATTCATGTTCTGTGTGTGGAAAGAGTTTTTCACTGCTGGCATATTTAAAAGTACATCAGAAAACACATACTGGTGTAAGAGAGTACATGTGCTTTGAGTGTGAGAAGACTTTTTCTACAGCAAACCATTTAAAACTGCACCAGAGAATTCACACTGGAGAAAAACCTTACAAGTGTTCAAACTGTGACAAGAGATTCAGTTGTTCATCAAATCTGAAAGCACATGAGAGGATCCACACTGGAGAAAAACCTTACAAGTGTTCACACTGTGACAAGAGATTCAGTGTGTCAGCAGATCTGAAAACACATGAGAGGATCCACACTGGAGAAAAACCTTACAAGTGTTCACACTGTGACAAGAGATTCAGTCAGTCAACATCTCTGAAAACACATGAGAGAATTCACACTGGAGAAAAACCTTACAAGTGTTCACACTGTGACAAGAGATTCAGTCGGTCAGAACATCTGAAAACACATGAGAGGATCCACACTGGAGAGAAGCCTTACAAGTGTTCACACTGTGACAAGAGATTCAGTGTGTCAGCAGATCTGAAAACACATGAGAGGGTCCACACTGGAGAAAAACCGTACAAGTGTTCACACTGTGACAAGAGATTCAGTCAGTTAGCAAATCTGAAAACACATGAGAGGATCCACACCGGAGAAAAACCTTACATGTGTTCACACTGTAACAAGAGATGCAGTCAGTCAGAACATCTGAAAATACATGAGAGGATCCACACTGGAGAGAAGCCGCACACGTGTGATCAGTGTGGAAAGAGTTTCTCTATTAAAAGTGATCTGAAGATACACATGAAGATCCATGAAGTGGAGAAACTGGATCTCCTCGATCCATGCGGGAAGAGGTTCGTTCAGTTATCTTCATTATTTACTCAAATGAAAAACAATCACAGTCTAAAATCACAGTAAGTTCTTCATCTTTATGAGCAGTGAAGTCTCTTCTGTGTACGTTTCTTAACAGCCATGATGAGCAACAGGACATTTTGGTGGTTGCTTGTTATCTGCTTCAGATTTTCACATTTGTTACGTCCCCAGCTAGTCTAGGCTTGGGGGAACTGGAATCAGAATAAAAATGGTGTGATGTGTGGAGGCAGCAAGGTTCAATTCCCAACCCCAGGGCTTTAACAAAGACCAAAAATCAACTCAATGTCAAAAACATATTCTTTATTTTACAAATGTGGGAGGAGCCTCTTCAAGGTTTCAAGAGGGGGCAAGGCCAAAACAACAAACAAAAACCCTCTAACTATTAGGGAGGAACTAAATAAGCTATAAAAGAAAAATACAATAAAATAAACTAAAGAAAATGGCACCCACCTCTCTACTAATCCCTTCCCAAAGAATTGATAACACAAACTAAAGGGGCTATCTGTAGGAATGACAGTGGTCGAAATACTGCAGTCCAAATTCAAAATATTGTTTGCCCCGCCCCCTCCTTGAAAGACGCGGGTTGCCAGCTTGAGGACACGCAACAACGCAATTGACAATGAAAGCTGTGGAGACTTACACACCAAGTCAGGGCTCTTCAAGTAGTTTAATTCGTGGGCCGGATCATTAAATCAAGAAGTTGAGGTGGGTCATGTTGAGGTCTTATTGGTAAAAATTATTTTATTAATTATAAGGCTTAAGTGAAAATATTCTTACAGTGAGACTTGGTAACAGAAGCACATGGCGGAACGAGTGAAGGAGACGCGCTGAATGAAAGTGACGTTCACTCTCTGACAGCAGAGGGCGCTGATGGAACAGCAGAATGCAGCGGTTACCCCGGAAACCCCATAAACAAAGCAACTGCGCTAGTGAAGTTTTTAAAATGCTTCAAACAGGCATTCAGTTTTTTGTAATCTCAATGTTGTTCATCACAGCACCAAATACTTAAAGACTTAATAAGCCATATATTTTCAAACATAATTTTTTTTTCTATTTTAATCTGGACTACAACATTCCCTAATGATTAGAAATGTTTTGATTATTTGTTATTGTTCAGTAACACTTTGAGACATACGGCTTCATTAGTTAACATGTTAATTCATTATTACAAAACTGATAATGAAAAATACTTATAAAGCATTAATTATTCTTAGTTAATGTTAATTTCTTAGTTACTGTTTAATAACATTACTAAAATCAAAAGAACCTATTTAATGGACCTGAGATAAAACTGACAATGATCAGTTGTATTTCCTAACTAACATTAACAAAAAATAATACTTTCTGTAACAAATGTAGCTATTGCTCAATCTTAGTTAATGCATTAAATAATGAGACCTTATTGTAAAGTGTTTCCTGTTGTTCTTTATACTTTTGCACTTTAAACTGTTTAATGTGCACTTTAATTTTTTGTGTATTGTATTTAAACATTCAGAGTTCTTTTTGTTATTGCAGAGGTCTTAGACCGGTTACACTATGACAACACTTTTTTTGCAGCTTATTTCAATATCGTGATAATACCATATACCGTGATAAAAGCTTCAGCAATTAATCGCAACATGAAAATTTGATACCGTCACATGCCTAATATTGAGTTATAAGTATCTCAATATTGCAAAAAACTCATTAAGAGGAAGTTTTGCATTAATATGACTTGATGAGATCGTTTCTCACTATGAGCTTTCAAGTCATTATTGTTAGGAAATGTCTCATTATTATGCAATTGCTTAATAATGAAACATTTCCTAACAATAATGGCTTAATTAAGCTATTATGACAAAGTTTCTAGATAATATGAGAAATTAAGTCATAATTAGGAGAAGCTATCTCATTATAAAATATCATTTTATTATTATGAGAAGTCATTAGAAAGTTTCTAATTTTTACGAGAAAGTATCTGACGTTATTATGAGAAAGTATAAAGAAAGTATTTGATTATTATGGGAAAGAATAAGTTACTTTCTCATAATAATAATAATAACATACAGTACATCCCATAATACTAAGATACTATTACAATAAAATTATCCCATTATTATGTTAAAGTTTCTTGCTATAATGCGATTTATTTTCTGAAAATTACAACATGACTCATACTGAGAGCGTTTCTCATTATTACGGGATACTAAGTAGGGATGGGAATCTAATGAGTCGATTCATATAGATTCTCGGAGTCATGATTCGATTAAAAATCAATTCTCGATTTTGAATCTAACTTTGATTTTATACGTGCATAGGTTTGATTTTAGATTTCATTTTAAACATAGAGATTTATTTTATTTAAAGCTGCTGTCCATAACTTTTTTTGGTTAAAAATGAGCCAAAATCCATTTTTGAGCAAGTACATAACCAGCCAGTGTTCAAAACTATCTACTTACCTTAGCCCGATTCACAACGGTAAGCTTGTAATAATGTTTTATAATTCGGGTGGTACTGGTGGGTTTTTGAGGGAAATTCAAGCATGTCTTTGCGTCACGTCTGTAAACAGAAAGAACGAGTCCCAGCTAGATCGCATGTGAGGCGGATCATTTATAGCCATTTCATAACACAAATCATCCATGATCACGAATAGATCATAATCGTGACACAGCAGTTGTTGAGCAGATTAAAATGACTATTGAACTCATCATGATCTTTGAGCTTCACTTTTCATTTCACGTTTGTCTCTCATTTGAAATCTCACATGATTTAATGTTTCTTTTAGATCTTATGGACGTAAACAAGAAAAGAAAAACAGAAGACAAAAGTGTAAAAACGCTTCACATGTAAATCAAGGCTGAAGATTCACATGAGAGTTCACACTGGGAAGAAGCGGATCAGTGAGATCACATCTGCCTTCTCGTTCTGAAGAAACACCATTTAACTGTGATCAGTGCGGTGAACATTGAGCATCAGTCCTGAAGATTCACAAAAAGGAGAAGATTCATTGGTAATATTACAGCAGAAAAGACACGGCGGTGCACCAAATAAACAACACTGAGACAAGAGAGTCAATCTGTCTGAAACACATGAAAGGATTCACACTGGAGAGAAACACATCAGAGTTTGATCAATGATCTAGTCCACGGTGTTACGACCCTTGGCTCAAGGAACACACGTAAACCAAATTATAGGCTCAAAAGTATAGTTATTCAATTACAAAATTAAGGTAGCACTAAATCATAGAATGAAAACAATTAAAGGAAATTGCAGTGTTTCTGGATTCATCAGTAATATTAATGTGTAAAGCGAGGTGTAATAGTAATAGAGAAAATGTAATAGTGTTGAAGTATAAAGGCAGAAAACAACAAAACATTCTTGTGCTCTCACAGTTCAGGAGCTGAAGAAGAGACGTAACGCTTTAAGAGAAACATGAATCTGATATTAATTTTTAAACTCGTTCTTCATTGTTTCTCATTAGAACATCTAGTTTCTCTTCCACTTCTAATCTTCCATGCAAATGCAAGATATTCTTTCATGTATCTTTGAAACTGGACACTTTGCTTCTCTTCTTCTCTTGAGATGCTTTGGCTCTCATAAGTCTTATTTGGTGTCACTTTTACTTTTTGTATTTTCTTCAAAAAATGATTGATTAAACTCATTATTCATGTTAACTCATTTGTTCTAGTCAGTTTGATGTTCATTTACACCATGAGGCTTCATGAAGTCAGAACAATTACTATAAACTTTAAACAACAACCGCTCACCTTCCCTTCCCTCATTCAGTTTCAGCGTCGAGTCTTTGTTGGTTCTCGGTTTGATCAAGCGGCAGACTCATTTCTGTATTGTTTTCATCAGGCACAGCGCTACTTGTGCGTCTTCTTTTTGTCTGCCATGGACTCTTCTTCCTGACTTTCACAGTCATCAATAACATTCTTGACTTTTGAGTTAAAAGAATCAAGGAGAAAATCAGTCTGCAGATATGCTCGGTGTTAAAGATATAGCCCTCATAAACAGCACACTACAGGTACTGGTCATATAATTAGAATATCATCAAAAATTCCATTCAAAAAGTGAAACTTGTATATTATATTCATTCATTACACACAGACTGATATATTTCAAATGTTTATTTCTTTTAATTTTGATGATTATAACTGACAACTAAGGAAAATCCCAAATTCAGTATCTCAGAAAATTAGAATATTATGAAAAGGTTCAATATATGATCCTTGATGTTTTTCACTTTAAATTCATTGTCATCTGCACTACATTCAGTCCACTATATGTTGCATAAGTGAAGTTTGCTTAAACACTTTTTTGTGTTAGGGTTAGGTTAGTTCCCAGCATGGTTTAGGACAGTAAATGTTGAAGTATATATATATATTATTAATTCTAGCTTTTAAACAAAACCTAATAAGGTAAGAATAAGTGAACGCAGAAAGAGCCGGTTTGGACGCTGAACACAAAAACACCCACACAAGCCGGAAGAACTCACAGAATAAATCAGACGAAAGTGGTGTGATCTCAATGAATTAAAGTGTTCAGCCTAAAATCATTTACTCATTCCTCATTGCACATTTAGGGCACTGAGTTCATGGTCACTAAATGTCTTTTCTGAGATAAATGTGACATTATATGACATTGTTCTCAAGGTGTTTTATTGATGTTTATTGAAACACTGATTGATCGATTTACATGAGACATGATTCATTTAAGTGAGTTGTTCTGTATCTTTCAACATACCTTCTGATGTTCATTCATGTTTATTTGCTGCTGTAACTAGTAGTAAAGAGGAAGAGATGATCGGTTCAACAGCGATGTGTGTCAGCACACATTAAAGAGACACAAAAACACATTTATTGACCGAATTTAGTGATAAAATGGGCTTGAAGTTTGAAAGCTGATACATTGTTTCTTTTCAGGAGAAACAAAGCACAAAGATGATTGTGATCATGCGTAAAAAAAGCTGCATTTGTTTGGTACCGATACACGCCAACAGAGAAGTGCCTTCAGGCCCCGATATACTTGTGACGTCATTTCAAACAAAATCAGGCCAAAATTAAGTTTTTTTGGAGTTCGTTTTGGAAGTTCGAAACGGCTTGCCAAAGTGAACTTTCCAGAAAAGTTCATTCTAGCTACAAAACACCATCATACAATCATTGGTCCCTGGCCATTACGTAAGGTAGGTTTGCACTAAGGCTCGGCCTTCTTTCACTCAGAAAATCTTTTCCAGTTCATTTCTCCTCTCAAGTCCATAGAAGTCAGACATCCGCAAATGAAAACATGAACACTGGAGAGCTGCTTCATAGTAGAAAACCAAGTTGTACTTCTGATGAAATGAGACACTGATACTGTTTTTTCTGTTTAATATGGTAAAGCTGCTTGATTTTAAGCAACATAGTGAATAAAGTGCTGTATAAATAATTGTGACGTGACTTTACTGGAGTGCCGAATTACAGAGCTTGAGCAAACTATGCTTTGATCAGATGCTTTTCTTATGCTTTCTTATTCTTAAAACACTTGCTAGTTTCTCAATTTTGAAGTGTGTTTATTTTGTTACTGAGAGGAAAGCATGCTGCACATATTTACATATTTATCTAACTGTTCTCAGCAGTGTGGGCGGCGTCAGATGTACGATTACAGTATATCGCTGCTCATGTATTTCGAACTTTGTTTTACCCCTAAACGAAGAACGACAAAGAACTTCGCTTGAAGTATATCAGGGCCTTTCAGCTGCTTCTCTAAAGTTATGAGAGTCACAGCAGATTGTATGGAGGTCAGCAGCTCATTTTAACAGAGAGGAACAGAGACAGTGAAGGGTCTGGAAATCCACTTTGTGCCTCGTTGTGAAGAAAAAACAAGGTGCTGCAAGGTGAGTACATATTAAAAAATGAGCTGTGATGTTGATTCAAAGCAGCAGATGGTGATCATCATCTGGGGACTGAAGATTCCTGCAGTGAACGTGGATCATCAGGTCCAACCGTCACCAGATCCCTGCATGAAACACATTCAGATTCAGTTTAGATTCAGCCGTCTCATCTCTCAGTTTGATTCACTCACCTGTTCTGGATCATCCTCATGACTGAACAACACACTGACACTTATTATTGCATACTTTGGTTTCTAAGTGAGTTTGTTTTGGAACCTTCAGAAAACTTTAACTTGATTTTTCTCAAAACTGACTTTGCTGACTATGTACTTCAAACAGGTGTAGCTCAGTCATTTTTTTGTCTGATTCCAACAAATCAAACAACATTTGAAGTATTTTTTATATAAACAATAACTCACTTTTGAAAATATGCTCATTGAGTGTCATTTTGCCAGCACGGGTCACATATATAAATTCATACTCTAGAAAGCTATTCCACAATGTAACAGATTCATAAAAAATGTTAAAGCTGATGAATGAAAATGTGACTCATGATAACCTGAGCTCTTGTGAACTAGTGTTAGATGTAAAGACTGAAGTACAATGTTAGGAAAGATCAGACTGGACTCACCTGAAGATCCTTTTATGCAACATGAAACAGAGAAATGCCAGAAGAAAGATGATAACGAGAACAGAAATCCACCACAAGTGATCTATACAAGCCATAGACAATAAAATCATGAATACATAAACCAGTGAAATCATCTGATCACTAACAATGATGAATCAATATTAGCATTTAAAGGGTTTAAAGCTCTTGATATTTGACCTGAGAGCTGGAGAGACGGAGACACTTTTTTAAAACACACAATGATCACAAATATCAGACAATATGACAGAAAACAAAGGCCTGTTCACATTCAAACTGGATTGAGTCTGAATCAGATCTGAATCAGTGTTTTATTACTGAATTAGACACACATTTATCAGCTGAAACTCACCTGAGTTTGGAGTCGCTGCAGTTTCATTCCTCACTGAAAAAACACATTCACAATCATCATGATTCACTTACAGAAGATTCACTTCAACACAGAGTTTGATCTGAATCAGGACAGATTCACTTCAAAACAGAGTTTGATCTGAATCAGGACAGATTCACTTCAACACAGAGTTTGATCTGAATCAGGACAGATTCACTTCAACACAGAGTTTGATCTGAATCAGGACAGAATGATGTGTTTTACTGAAGTGTCTCTCTCACCTCTGAACATGGTCTCCATTCTCAACTGAAATGAAAGAAAGAAGAGTTAGAGCAGCTTTTATAGAGTTCATGAAGGATTAAATATGAAAACAGATGAATGATGAGAGAGATTGAGTTGATTTACTCTTGATTCATCACAGATGATCTCATGATTCAGATTCACACAGTCAGAAGTGACGAGACGATCAGATGATACAGATCTCACAGGATCGGCCAGTTTGTGTGGATATGATGGATCTACGATCAGACGCCCGCCCTGAAGAAATCAAACACAAGAGGATGAAGTATTGTGTACTGTGTGTGTGTGTGTGTGTGTGTGTGTGTCTAACAGTCACCTCTGTATACCAGCTCTGCTCACAGTCAGGATCATTGAGTGTCTGATTGAAGACAGAAGACAGAATCACGTACACAAACCCCACAGAGGACTGAATCTCTCCACACGACACACTGATGTTGTACATGCTTCACTTCATTTGTGGAAAAGGTGTATTGTTGAGGGTTTTCAACAAAAAAAAAAGTCCTTAAACTTCAGTTTGTGATCCTCACACTGACTGGGAAACAGTGCAGTGGATTATTACTGTTATGATGTGTTTTATCATTCTAGATCTTGACAGCATCAGGTCTCTTTCAGTCACCAGGATATTCTTCATAATAATCATTTTTCTTCTCTGCACTTCTCCTCTGCTCTCGCTTGTTTTCTCTTTAGCTTTCTAATAAACTTACCTCTGTATATTTTGGACATGTTGGCTCTGTGATGAATAGCTTATATCTCTCTATTGGAAGTCACTTTAGATGATAAAATGTTTGAATGTTTTAGGATTCGTTTCCAAAAAATAAATGAATCTACCCAATAATAACCCCACTGAGAGTAAAAGCACAGAGAGTTTTCAGTTCAGTGTTCACATCAGCAATGGCTGGTTACAAACAAACACAATAAGTTTCTGCTCAGCATTAAACGTATTGATTGAGAATATTAAAAAAAAAATGATTTATTAAACTGCTAAACACAAAATCCTGTACAATCAATAATGAATGTTCAACTCATTAAAAAGATATATTACATACATGGCTCAAGTTAAGCGGATCCTAAATCAAACTCACTCGGCAAAAATCAAGCAACTCAACAAGTTCGCTAGAACGGCAGATGCGCAATAGCGCTCGAGGAGACACTTTGTGAGGCGTTCTACACATTACACAGGGGCGTAGCCATCGTTTCAGAAGTGAGGGGGACAGAAATGTCAGTTTTATCTGACCTTTGTCTAATTGACAGATTTTTTTTATTACTACTATTACTTTTTATACTTTTAATTCAAAATCAATTTGCTTTTAATGAGAAATCAAATACACTGCTGAACAATAACCAAAATCTATAATAGTGTTTCCTATATTAAGGCTATGACAATTTTATGATTGGTTTGTGTACTACAAACACTTATGCATTAAGTCCTCATGGATTTTATACAATGTAAAAAAAAATTATCATATGAATAAGGCAGGAAATATGCAGTACCTATCAAAATTTTGGAAACATTACAATTGTTTAATGTTTTTGAAAGAAGTCTCTTCTGCTCACCAAGGCTGGATTTATTTAATCAAAAATGGAGTAAAAACAGTAATATTGTGAAATGTTAATACAATTTAAAATAGCTCTTTACTATGTGAATATATTGTAAAATGTACAATATATGTGGTCAAAGCTGAATTTTCAGCATCATTACTCCAGTCTTCAGTGTCACATGATCCTTCAGAAATCATTCTAATATGATGATTTGCTGCTCAAGAAACATTTATGATCATATCAATGCTGAAAACAGTTGTGATGCGTCATATATTTGTGGAAACCATGATACCATTCATTGTGGTAAGATTAAAAAAAGAGAGAAATTAATACTTTTATTCATCAATAATGCATTCAATTTATCAAAAGTGACAGTTTCTATTTGATAAATGTTAATGAATTAATATAATAAATTCAAATAAATGCTGTTCGTTGAACTTTCTATTCATCAAAGAATCCTAAAAAATGAAATGTTTACGCAACAATTTTAAGCAACTGTTTTCAACACTTATAATAATCAATAATCATTCTAATATTAGAATGATTTCTGAAGGATCATGTGACACTGAAGACTGGAGTAATGATGCTGAAAATTCAGCTTTGATCACAGGAATAAATTACACTTTATATTCACATAGTAATATATTCACATATTTAAAATAATATTTAAAAATATAGCTGCAAGCAGCAATTACGGGGCCAAGCACAAAAGAGGCACAAGAAGCCAGACCAACTGCAACAGTGAGCAATTAAAGACCTATTAAGATCATTTTAGGCAAAAGAGCTGAAAAATGATATATGCTGTCAATAGTAAAGATTTACTGGTGTATCACTTTCGACCAATAGGTGGCGCTGTGACCAAATTAATGTGGTATGGTCAGAGTGAGGTGCATTGCAGAGATACAGAGTCATTTTGGCAACATGCCTCTAATTCGTTGCTGCGGTATAGCAAAATGGTTTTGTCTATCAACATGAAATCCATAAGTAATTGCCGGCATGGTCTGAAGATGATACAATTCGATTTTGGTGAAAAATGGACCAATGGTCTAGGAGGAGATTGAAAAAGTGTGATTTTAAAGAAAATCAAAGTGGTGGAGACTAAGTTATGCTGACTATGGCAAAATTGGCATCGATGTTCTCAGCATGACCCACGGAATCTAATAAGACCAGTCTCATTACAATAAGCCACATTCATATAAAGCTATTAGCATTTTTTAAATATTTCATTATAAAATATCTCAAAACCCATTGTGTACCTTCAGAGCATGATGCCGATGCCAAATCCTGAGTTTCGTAAAGGTACATCAATGCATTCATATAATATAGCATTTTATATCATAATACTGTATTGTAGTTAATGGCAATTTCATGTTTTGTTCAATTATAGCGCCAACAAGAGGCACAATCCCACCAATTTTTGTATGTGTCCTCAGGGTGACCCCATACATGTGTGTGTCAAATTTGGTGCAAATATCTCATTTCGTTTTGGAGTTCTAGACATCTATATGTATGAGGTCATAAAAAATGACCCCTGGACGACTTTGATTTGATTTTTTTGCCACTTCCTATCAAAATTTTGACATTTGGGCTGGACCGCTTAGTTAACCAGCTTAGGTTTCGTGTTTGCTACGCTGGTTTCGTCTCGAAACTAATGGTTTCAAAGATATTCGCAATCGTTTTTTAAGCTCAAAATCACCACGCCGCACAAACCATAAGTTTTCTCACGACAGTGCAACACACTCATCTTGAGAAAGCTAAATGTCAGGGTGTGGATGATGTGTATCAGGGGCAGGGCTCAACATTAAGTCTTGTGTGTGCAAAAAAATAGATTTTTTTTGCTTGTCTGGAAAAAATAAGATTTGTAAAGGATACTGTAAATATAATTTATTCTAAAGCAATAGGCTATTCTCATCAGTTCTATCAGCTTTGACATATTTAAATCTGCATATTTGTGAAGAAAAAAAGAAAAGAAAAAAGATTTAGAAATGCAGGAATGAATGTAGGCTAACTGTTAAATAACAATTTAACAAGTGATGTAATAATGTATCATTACCTAAATCATGGAAAATTCAGTATTTAAAGCATGCCATAGGGCTGGGATCTTAAAAGAAAAAAAAAAAATCTGTATTAAATTAAAAAATGTTATTTCACATCCTGCCCAATATTGTCTACAAACAATGTTCATATTTGGCTATGAAAACAAACATGAATGTAACCGTGTAGTCTATGTTATATTATGTGCAAAAAAAGGGATCAAATTCTAACATTGTAACATTACAATCTAAAAACAAAATGTTTTTTTTTTTCAAAAGAAGTTAAATACACTAGACTAAAAATGAAAATAAATAAAAACAAAAGCACTGATTAATTATTTATCTATTTTGATTACCCTACAATAGTCAATTTTCAGTTACTGCAATCATAAAAATACACTTAGTTGCAAGTTCAAAATTCTATATATGGCACATTTATGTTGTACGCTAACAAAAACAAATTTTCAACAACAAATATTTTTAGCAAAATGTATATTTTAGTCCTATTCTATTGCGCTCCATCTGTTTGTCGCGCATGCGCGTGGCGGCGCTCGTTCACGGAAGTTTGTGCTTGCTTAAGGCTCGTCCACTCCTGACTGCAAAATGGAAATATTTTCTCCACTTTCTAACATTTACAGATGGAGAAAATGTCTGTGAAATGTAAGTTATGCACTGAGGAAATTATTGGATGTGACTTCAGCTTAAAAATTATTAATAGAGGCATGTTTGTTCCCACCAATCGCTGCACAAGTTAAGGGATGACGAAAGCACGTTAGTGCTTGCCCTCCCGGTGTTGTACTTGTAAAATGAGAAGAAATACTTTTGAATAATATTTTCAAATCTTAAACATGATTAACACAACATTAAATTTTGGATGATTTCACTTACCATTATAAAACACATGACATGAAAGTAAGTTGTTTTTCAGTGCAACCTACGGTAAAAGAACAGACACGATGTATGCTTTATATAAATATATGTGTGTGTGTGTGTAAAAAATATTTAGTAATATAATATTTATTAGTAGTAGTTATTTCTCTAAACGGTATTTTACTAATACAACCTGTTTTTGTTAATGAAAGCAGGATGTGCTCTTTTGAGGGTCCATGTTAAAGGGATAGTTCATTAAAAATAAAAATTCTGATGCCCTCATCTTATTTCAAAGTTGTATGGCTAATTTTTTCGTGGGACATATTTTGAAAAACGTATCCGTGTATTTTTCATACAATGGAAGTCAATGGGCACCAAAATTAGTTCTACTGGTTCCCAATGTTCTTCAGAATATCTTCTTCACAGAAGAAAAGAAAACATACTGGTTTCGAACGGGTGAGTAAATTATGACAAAATTTTCATTTTTGGATGGACTATACCTTTAATCCATTATAATCGATTAGTACTTTTTCACAGGAACCGAATATTACACAACACCGGAACCCATAGAGATTACATTGCAGTGCCTGCAGTTCGAAAAAAAAAAGTTCATTGAATGGAAGTCAGAGTGCGAAATCGCCTCAAAAGAGGCGGTACTTCACAGAATGTGACTCGACGCTGATTGGACTATATCCAGAGGCAGAACAAACAGCCTAGCAGTGACAGCTAGCCTAATTGTGGTTGAATGTGATTGAAAAAAATCCGTCCCTTTCTCACTTTGGTGGTTCGTCGCCCTATCGCCCTAATGAAGAAACCGCCCCTGCCCCGAGGGCTTCTTTCCCCCCTAATCTTATTAAATGTATGCTTCATCTTTCATTTTAAATTCTTAAATTTGATCAATAAATTCAATTAGAATAATAAGACACTATGGGGCTGTTGCCAATCAAATTAAATTAAATTTACAACTGCATTAAATAATATTATGAGGTTGTTTTAAATATATTTTGAATTTACAAATATTTTGTAAAGAATGATACTTTTAAACATGAAACTAAACCGCCAGTAGGTGGCGGCAGATGACCGTCTTAATGAGTGAGTCATTCATTCAAACGATTCAAACGGTTGATTCATTGAAGAATGAGGCAGTTGTTTATGAATGTGTCATTGAATCAACCGATTAGTTCGAAACGCTGAATCATTCAGCAATGAAAACACGGCTGAGTGTTGCTGCGAGATGCGCGATGGTTCTGCTGCTGTGATCTTTGTTTGGAACTATTTTCGCTGCTGAAACAGAACAAAAACAGTAAATATTGTGTCTAAAATGTAAGTGTCTTAATTTTAACTGTTTATCGAACTGGTGTATGAAATCATTGTCACATTTTCAACCGTGATGGTAATCAGGAAGAAAGCACTTTTGGTCGTGTGATGTTGCTTAACTGTATCATATGATATAAATATAAATACATTATATACTATTATCCACTATGGATCACTATATTCACTAAATGTAATACAATCAGAATCATTTCCTAGTTATTTTTTGTTATTGACGTTTTAATCTGGTAAAACCAGTCAGACAAGTACTTGTTCCAGACAAGCATTAATGTCGAACCCCAGCTGTAATTTTCATCATCTCATTTCAGCTCTTTACATTTTGCGCTCTACTTAGCTAACTGTCACGTGACAATGGAGCGCAGTGAAAGGTACGGCTAATACTAACCAACCTAAAAATCTGCTTTAAACTTAAAAACATAAAGATGAAGTTTAATTGGTTATGTGATAGAACGGTGGGACTGATTACTGTATCAGCTCACAGCAGGCACATACTGTGCTGTAATTAGTGAACGTTTTGTAGGGAAATGAAAAGAGGTCGCACCTCAACAATTATTTGCACTTGCACAAATGCTCCCAAAAATAATTTGAGGTCGCACAGATTAAATTTCGGGAGCATACGCGACCAAAATGGTCGCAATTTCGAGCCTAAACTAAATTGTTGTAGGGGTGTCTGGGGGCATTCTCCCAGGCACGTGCACAGGTAGGCCTCAACCTGTGCAGAGCATATGCCCTTTTTTTTTCCAAAGTGCCCTTTTTTTTTTTTTTTTTTTTTTTTTGGAGGTGTTTTATTTTATTTATTTATTTTCTTCAATAAATCAATGCTATTGGTCACCCTTTACGTCTGTCTGTCTGTTTTACAAATATATTTAGCTAATTAAAGGTATTAAAAAAGAGCTTGTGACAATCTTTTTGGATCCGCTCAAACTGTCAGTCAAACCTCTTAACTCCGCCCCCTGGGTGCAGCGAACTGAAGTTCCACAGCAGAGCAGCTGAATATCTTGCAACGGTAAATAAATATCTTGTTGTTTGAATAAGTGCAACGTTGTCTTTACGAAAGAAACACTAGTATGTCTATAAAGGCTCATATTTTATGCATTTGAGGCCTGAGACCGGACCGGCGGCGGAGAGAGAGGGAGGGGGCTCGCATTTGCCAGCTAAGTTAGTCATAGCCAATACCCTACAAATAGCCTTAAATAGCCTGTGCATACGCTATTATTACATCTTTTACAAATTGAGATTTTGGCCAAACGTATTTTACAACAGGAAAAACTGAGCGCTCATAATCTATTCATGATGATGCCGTCGTTTTAATGACGGACAAATTGCACATTTGAAGACATTCGCTGGTCAAAAACCCGCGAAACTGCATTTGACTTTGACACAAAACGACTATGTGATCCTCGTCGTCAGCTAGGTCAAATATATTTCTAAGAAATTTCTTGTTTGATTTATGATGGCTATCTGCTGACACACTTACTTTATTAACATTTAATCATATTATATATGGTCTCACAGCATGGTTAATGTTTACGATTTTAATATGCATGTGTTTGCTTGCTAGATAATTTTTTTAATGTAGTATTGTATACTTCCCCGCATGTCTTCACATGTATAAAGATAGTAAAACATGGTTTTAAAACGTGGGGGGTCGATTGTTCTCCCGACCACCGCGATGCGACCGCAAAGGGCACTTTCACTTTCTCGATCAAATGGGCAGGGGCTCAAGCCCCCCCTCCCTTGTGCACGCCACTGCATGTTGGATATGCTAGCGGTATGGCTATAGTATAATCTCCTATTTTGATAATTAAGAACCAACTCCGAAGTCTCTGCTCAGAGGAGAGACTCTCAGACCTTCTCCTCATAGCCATAGAGAGGGACATTTATTTTGTGTTTTTTATTTGGAAGTGTGTGGGGGCGGGGGGTGCCCTTTTTCAGTTTCAGCACGTGACTCTAAAAAAAGGTCTGTGCACGGCCCTGCATTCTCCCCCAAGAGAAAGGTTTTGTGATTTTAACATGTAAACGAAGCATTCTGGTGGACTAAATGGAAAAAAAACAACATTTGCTTCAAGTAAAATTATTGATTATTGAAACTATATGGCTGGACAATATTAAAGGTTAATATTAATTTATTTGTAAGCTACTTACTTACACATAAGGAAGTTTTTATATTAACGTTATAATGCATTTTAATGACAAAAATATGTTTCTACTCGTTTTTTATGTAAGCTTAAACATTTAAATGGTGGCCGTCATAAAACAGATTTATACCATCAATATTGAAGCACATGTTAAGTACAAATACAATGAATATGCAATAGCCTATTGTGCATATATAATTAGCAAAATGCTCCTCTCTAAGTTCATTTTTGTAGATGACTAATGAGTTTTTGGACATTGAATGCTTTTCTGAGGTAAATGTGATGGTAAATGTGACATTTTTGCAAGCTGTTTTACTGTACTGTTACTTTACTTGTACTGTATCTTTCCACATATACCTTTGGATGTTCATTCATGTTTATTTCATGTTGAAACTAGTAAAGCGGTTCACATGCACTCTGCGTGAACTGAAGCGCTACAGCGATCTGACACACCACAGAGCGCCAAGAAAGATTGTGACACCTCGAGAGACTGTGGTCTCACTCCTGTCTATGGGAAAGTAGACCATTTTCGATTCTTGTGAGGTTTATTGTGCTATACCTCTTTTTAGGTGTGCCAGCTAACACTGTGGGTGGCATCGGCACACAAACACAACACAAAACATGAACACACATTTAAACACTCTTTCTATGAATTACTAGTCAGAAAACAGGCTGAGCGAACGGCAGGGTCTTTTTTACTTTCACTTCCATTTACTAGTAACTAGTAGTTGTCTAGAAAAACCACAAACACAATACTTGAGAATGTTTACTCACACGAGAAACACACAACACTTTTACCAGGAGATCAGTCTGGAGATGCTTCTGTACAGGATCTTCACTCACAGATCCTCCTGAAGAAGACAACCATGCTGAAATAATGACTCTATGAGCTGGAGTTTAGGGCTCTTTATTTATACTTCAGTAGATGCACTTTTTAAAGATAGGCCACCAGAATAGTGCCACGTTGTCACTAGTGTTATTAATTTTTTAATTTAATAATTATTATGAACTACGGAGCCCCGCACATGAAATGCAGGAAATAAAAATAGTAAATTGTGCACACGATTTTTAAGGAAAGCATCTTCCCATATAACATGTCATTCGTACCTGTAAATGGATCTTTAGTCAAAGGGCACAATAGTTTTCCTCCTGAATTTGCTCATAGAAGGTCATCAAAGATCAAAGGTCATCACTGAGAGTTTGAGACGCATTTCTCTCCGTCTCTAATTTGAACTTTTCATTATTTTTTATTTCAGCTACAGCGTATTTACACTAAATTCACAATCAGAAACAACAAACTAGTGAAATACTGGAGATGAAGTAAAACCTGAATCAGGTTAATGAACTGAAACTCCTCAAGAAACTCAAAGATCAGAGTGACGTTCAGCTCTGAGTTTGAGTCCATGTGAAAATGAGCTGTGATGATGATGATGAAGATGACCATCCTCTGGACACGGAGCCGTTGAACTGCAGTGAATGAGGATCATCAGATCTGACCTTCAGTTGGACTCCAGCTTCAGGATCCCTGAGAGAATCACATTCATTTCTAGAATGTTAAAGTGATGCAGTAAAACTCGCTGATGCTCAAGGCAACACAACACATTAAGAGCAAATGGGTGTAAACTTATGAACAGGAGGACTGGAAATTGTTCTTATTTTATTTATAGATCATATTTTTTTTAGTACTGCCGTACAGAAGCTATAAAATTCATGTTTTCCAGAAGACAAATTAAGAACAATTTACCCCCCCAATCATCCTGTCCAAATGTTTTGCGTCGTGTTTCCTTCTGGAGCATCAGTGAATGTTTGAACCTTTTGTAATAGTTGTGTTTGAGTCCCTCAGTTGTCCTCAGTGTGAAAAGATGGATCTCAATCATTCAGTCACTGCTGGAAAGGGTTCAAATATGCAGAAGATGCTGGAAAACTGAAGAATCTGCAGGACCTGGAGGATTTTTCTGAAGAACAGAGCTCAGTTTAACTGTTCAGAACAAACGTGGGACTTATCATTAAAACAAATCATAAAAACAATCATGGATCATCCAGGTTATGACACACAATACTGAGAATAAGTTAAGTGTATGTAAACTTTTCATTTGTGTAAATGCAGATATTATTAGGCCTATATCTTGTGGACTATATAAACATCTGTTGTAACAAAAATATTTGTTGCAGTGCTAAATAAATAACAACATGTAATTAATGATCTCTTTTTTTAATTATTGATATTTTGCAGATTTTGCAATGTGTATGTAACTTTTGACTTCAGCTAATGGGTTACTATACAACAAAGAGTGCTGATACACATTTTAGAGCTGAGCAAAATCATTCTTTATTTTACTAGAATAGTTTATTTTCGAGATTTTTCATGGTCTGGAAATAATTTTAAAATTCACCAAAATGAAAATAATGTCATTTATTACTCACCCTCATGTCGTTCTACACCCGTAAGACCTTCGTTCACCTTCAGAATGCAAATTAAGATATTTTTGTTGAAATCTGATGGCTCAGTGAGCCCTGCATAGCCAGCAATGACATTTTCTCTCTCAAGATCCATTAATGTACTAAAAACATATTTAAATCAGTTCATGTGAGTACAGTGGTTCAATATTAATATTATAAAGCGACGAGAATATTTTTGGTGCGCCAAAAAAAAAACAAAATAGCGACTTATATAGTGATGGTCGATTTCAAAACACCGCTTCATGAAACTTCGGATTGTTATGAATCAGCGGTTCGGAGCGCCAAAGTCACGTGATTTCAGCAGTTTGGCGGTTTGACACGTGATCCGAATCATGATTCGACACAAAAGATTCATAACGCTCCGAAGCGTCATGAAGCAGTGTTTTGAAATCGGCCATCACTATATAAGTCATTATTTTGTTTCTTTTGGCGCACCAAAAATATTCTTGTCGCTTTATAATATTAATATTGAACCGCTGTACTCACATGAAAAACTCGAACTCGTGAGTTCAGCTGATCACTGACACTAAAAATCAAAACACATCCCGAGTCCCAAATTGACACGTGCTTTCTAACGTTGTTTTATCATTCTTCATAGATTAGCTGATTTAATTTTACTGTCAATTAATAGAGACAGAGCGACACGCGTCATAATCTGAAAACCACGCCCACCGGGGGGGAAAACAATCCAACCGTCTCCATTGACTTTATATAGCGTGAGGCTGCCTTCTTGTCATTTCTGACTTATAACAAAAAACAGAACAATGTCTAAAAGCTGCTATTGACATGGTGTACAGCTAACAAGCTAAAAAAAACCCAGAACTAAGTTTTTATAAGCTGTCGACCCCAAAAAACGAATGTTTAAGGACACAAAAGTGGATAGCATCCAAGTTAGCATCGCGGCTTATTTTGCTAATATTGACCATACCTCGTTTAAGTATGTTTATGAATCTGTATAATATATTTTATATTTGTTATACTTTAAAAATCACGAGGACGCTGTTAATGTACCTCAAGTTGTTTATATGCTCTTATATATTCTGTTTACTTGATTGTTATTCTGCTAATCACACTTTAAGAGCGTTTATATTGTTTAATTTATAGTTTGCTGTTTTATACAACAGTATGCAGATATTTATGTTTGATATTTAGTTATTTACTGCTGTTTATTTATTTATTGCAGAAACTACCTACAATGCATAATATGTGTATATAGTGAAACCCTGCACAAAATAAAAGGTGGAAAAGATATGATGACTCCTACTCCCTGATCAGAGTGCTGAAGTGGTTAAGACCATTAAAGAACTGGCATACAGTGGGGCAGTCCCCAACAATATGAGTCTGAAATGATGTAATTCATGATGTTAACAAGGATGTTTGGTGCACAAGTTACTAAATGAGTCAGCTGCAGTCATGTCAATAACAAGCAGTTTCCTGCATTTTGCATTGTAAAACAAAAAAACATTGTATTTAGCCTGTGAATGTGTGCAGGGGTGGACTTATCTCTCTGATCTTCTGTCTCCTTTTGTTCCGCCTCGATCCCTTTGATCTTTAGGGAGTGAACTTCTTACTGTACTTAGATTTTGTTTATCTTCAATGGGTGGCAGGTCTTTTTTCCGTCATTGCACCTAAACTATGAAACTCTATACCACTAGCACTAAGGACAATAACCTCACTCTCTGTATTTAAATCACAACTCAAAACCTATTTGTTTACCTAATACTATCAGTCATAACATGTTCTTTAGACACTCTCCTCATCCTATACTACCAGCTGTAATTCTCTGTGATTATTTTTGTTCTGTGTATTTATGTTGCATCTACTATTCTTTTTTTGTTACTTATTGACACAATCTTTTTTCTGTTGTTACTTATACTATGTATCTCTGTTTTCTGTACATAATTGCACTATGATATGCAACTACAATCATTTCTATCCCCGGACTGGGCAAATTTTTTGCTCCACCAGTTCCATGGTGAGCTCCTCCCCACGAGCGAGAGGCCAGAGAAGGCCAGATCTGAGAAGCAGTCCAGCAGCCGTGGCTGTCCTCTGATTCGCCTTTAGGACAGAGAGAAACACAGAAAATGAAGTGGACAGGAATAAAAGCGAGTGGTAAGTGAACGTCTGGCTCTAGTTCTGTATTAAACAGGGCTGAAGCATGTCCTGTAGAAATCCACACAGGTCGCTACAGGTGAATTTTGAACATGGGGGGGATGAGTGATCGCCTATAATTCAAAGTTTAAACATTTAAAAAACGAAAGCAGCACAAACAAAACTTTTACTGGCACAGACCAGCACAAATGAAACACAAAGATTGAGACTATTTTGGGTGAATTTGGAGCACGATGAGGGGGCTGGTCCTGACCACAACATAGTGTCGGCCCAGATCCGGCCCACATCTGGTCCGCGTGTAATCCACATGTACCAGATGTGGGCCACACTATGTTGCTGTCTTGGAAGTGACCTCAGAGCCCAAACGATTGAGACTATTTTGGCCAACTTATGAAGTTTCTATTGAAAAGCATAAAGCTGAACTCCAGTGTGACCAAATGAAAGTGTTTCATTCCTAATATTAAAGCACTCTTCAGTGAAGAGTCTCGATGTGACACAGTTGGACTGTAGGCTTGACCTTTGACCTCAGAGCAGGAACCGCTCACGGGTTCATATCAGTCTGCTTTCATTATGGTGTCAGCTTACATTCCAGAGAAGGGAAAACACAGCTGTCTACATTCAAAACTCATATTTCATGTTGTCTCAAAATAACACAGTCTTAGATGTCATATCATGAAAATCGGACTTTTCCCATGTTTAAGTGCTAAAATCAGGTCTCCGGTGCATCTACCAGCACAGAAAATGTGAAAAAGGACAACCCAGTAACTTGTTATGGTAAGCCTTTCTCTGCAAGCATGTGACAAATCATATTCTGATTTCGCTCCCCTTGTGACGAAGGAAGGGGATTTTATTATATTATCACCCCCTAAATCTGCACGTTTCCACCCACGGCGCTGCCATTATTTTCACAAGTGACAGCGGTGTACCAGTAACACTGGTCCTGGAGTGCATCTGTCCTGCAAAGTGTATCCTGATCAAACACACGTGAATGTCTTCAGGATTACTAAAGCTACGTGAAGGAAGGTGAGTTGTGTTGGAGCAAAACTCTGCAGGACAGCAGCACTCAAGAACGACCATCCCTGAGCTCCTGATATGTCTCAGATATGTAAACATTATCACTGATCTGTTAACAGATTTAATAGTAAACATAAACTCCTGGCATCTGAGCCACTAAGGACACAGTGGTGTAATTTTATTTATGAAGGGAATGTGTCCAGATAAATTCATATACCAGTATGTGTAAGTCATTAACACTAGAATGCTCAACACAAGGGTCAGTAAAACACAGGATTTGCACAGATTCTCAAAGATGGATCGATACCAACTGTTCATGATCCAATTTTATATATATTTTGTGATGTTTGCAGATCGTCTTTCTGAATGTGTTTCGTTAGCATGTTGCTAATGTACTGTTAAATGTGGTTAAAGTTACCATTGCCAGAGCCATGTCGTTATTTTAATTTTAATTTTTAATCTGAAAACGTTTGCAGTCTGTATAATTCATAAAGCATCTTCATTCTTATTGAACCTCTCCAACAGTGTGTAGCTTTAGCCACGTTAGCCGTGCAGCACACTATCAAACTCAATGAGAATCGAATGTTTGCAAACATCCACAAAATACATGCCATACCTCTGTTATATGCTGCATCAAGAACAGTTTGTAAAGATCCTTTTTGAGAGTTATATTTGCTGTGTGAGCAATATAGAAATTTACTTTTTTTCACATGGGGAGAGAGAGAAAATAAGCATATGTGAATTAGCATACCTGAGTCTGTGCAAGCGTGCATCTCTCACAGCAGCAGTGTCTCTACCTATAGCGAAACTATAAGTTTATTTACCACAAGAACCGTACAGTTATTACCTCGCTCGTGGGAAATGTATCTTAAGTTGCTATTTACTATTTCACTGATTAATTTGTCAGAGCAGAGTTTTGAGCGAGTGTGTGTCCGTACTAAACAGTACGTGGGTACGTTGACAATTGAAGACCATGACAATTTGCATAGATGAGTGAGGAGAGTTTGGTGTCCTATTTCTTTGAGATCTTCTCTAGGTGAGTTTTATTGCTTTGTTGCAGGGTGCTTGATCTCAGCTTTTGTTAGCAGGAAAATCAAGTCTTGCAGTATATAATTGCAAAAAAAAAAAAGAAGAAGAAGAAGAAGAATAGTCAAACTGAAACTGTGTCCACGTCACAGTGTTATGTCTTGCCGGGCAAAGTGGAAAAACCTGGTGTGCAGCTTCATGCCTGGGGTGGGACCCTTTAAAAAGGTTGTAATATGTGCACTTTTGGTACCAGCTAACATGCACTCTTTAGATACCTTTTGAAAGAGTGTCGGCACTGTGACATCTTTATTTTTCTGTATCATCATGGCAATGTGAGCTGTTGTAAGAGAAGGAATCATCAGCTGTCCTGCACTGGCCAATCGCATGTTCCTTGAACACCAAACATTACTGAATGAAATGATGAATGGCCCTTTTGTTTGCCATCGCTAAGAAGCAACTTATTCTAGATTTAAGGATCTTCAGCTAAACAGCTGAAGCTATACTGAGTTTTTGATTTTTAAAACACATTAACAGTCATATTTTACTTCAACCACAGACAAATGTGGTCATATCTCACGTTTACTGGAAGGAAGGATTGCACATTTGCACATTTACAGTAAATGCATGAACACTGATACAGGCAAACAGTATAGCATACGCTTTCCTCTGGACTGCTCCTGTGACAGAGGTTTTACACAGGAAGCGAGATTCATTTTATTTACAGTATCTTCTTTTCTTCCATTCATTCCTGTAGAGAGTTTCGTAAAACTGTGTACTTCTGATTTTGTGAGCTTCATTTGTCCTGTTCATCCTCATGTCTGATTGGTCAGAACATTAGCTCATAAATCTCTCATCACATCATGTCTTTAGGAAATATCAACACAAACACATGACTCCTAACACACATTTACAATCCAAAACTTTATCCTATATTACACACTGCATGAAAGGGAATATTCTAAAAACCATAATAGGGGCACTTTAAAACATCTCAAGGTCCACCTGCATTGTTTTGTCATATATTTTTACATTGAAGATTTCTTAAAAAGTGTTAAAATCTCATCTCATGAACCCAATATTGCACATGACCCCAACGTTTTAGATACCAGTGAAATATTCACAGTTCCCATTTTTGTTACTACAGTGAAAACTAATAGCCTAGGAATAAAGTTCAAACATGGTAAACAGACAGTTGACGGTAGACATTTACTTACACAGTAGGTAAAACAATACTATATATAAGTCAATGGCTACCGTCAACTGTCTGGTTACTGACATTTGTCAAAATATCAGAAGAAACTGATACAGGTTTGGATCAACATGAGGGTGAGTAAATGATAATGAAATGCTCATTTTTAGGGTGAACTATCCCTTTAATTCAAAACAACAAAACAAACATGGTCAGTTGGTTCTTTTTTTTTCTTTTCTTTTTTTGACAGCAAACGATAAAAAAAAAAAAAACATGTTTCTTTACTAAAGTAAAATCTTAATTCAATTCACATTTATCTGTATAGCGCTTTTCACAATAAATCATTACATGTTTTTTTTTTAGAGAATAAAATCACATGATTTAGTGAACAAACATTGTATAAAGACAGAGCAGATTTAGGCCACGCCCACACTGGTGGGAAAACAATCCAACCCTCTCCATTGAGTTTGTATTGCGTAAGGCTGCCTCCTTGTCATTTCTTGCTTATAACAAAAAACAATGCCTAAAAGCTGCTGTGTGACAAGGTGTACAGAAAACAAGCTAAAAAAAAAAACAGAACTAAGTTTTTATAAGCTACCGAACCATAAAAGCCAGCCTCTGTTCCATTAGTTTCCTGTTATCACTGTAAAGTTGCTTTAAAAAACTATCTGGGCTGAATTTCCCAAAAACATCGTAAGCCTAAGTTGATTGTACAGCCCATTGGTGGGAAACACAGCCCTGTGTTGATAAAGCGCTATATAAAAGTGACTTTAGCACAGATTTGCTTCTCATTGTTTCAGCTACATATTACACAGAACAAGTAACAATTACAGAAAGTGAAATATCGCACAGAAGCCATTAATGAATGATGTTCAGTGTGATGACAGGATGATCCTCTGGACACGAGCCGTTGATCTGCTCAGATTCAGATTGATTCAGTGAATCAGATTCATCAGATCTGAGCTTCTTCTGGACAGCAGATTCAGGATCCCTGAGAGAAACACATTCAGATACAGCAGATGAAGATTCACACATACCCCTTGTCCACTGACACAGTTCCCGTGTGGATGTAAATGATGTGGTTATGCTTTATTATGTTCATTTAAGTGTTCCCGGCCTGTGTCCGTTCATGAATCATGCAGCGAGTGGTAGTTCATGGGCTGGAAAGATCGATTCAGCTCTGGTCCTAAAAGCCAGAGAAACACTGCCGCTGTCTCAATGAGCAATCATTGCTCTTTATATCTAAATATATACACAATACAACTGTGTGTGCGAGAGAGTGAGTAAATCAACGGTTTCAGTTTATCTCCAGAAAGGACAGATGATTGTGATCTGCCGGTTCACTAGAATCACTCCCGGTACAGTGAACAGCGCCACCTGCACAAACACCGGGACTGTTGGTTTTGGATCGGTTATAGACAGCTAAACACCGATCCTTCCTCAAGTCTAATGTGGAAACGCGCGGCCGGTTCACGATAGGCTCCAGTTCGCTCGGCTGAGAACAGACTGGCTCCAGAACACGAACCATTCCAGTGGAAAAGGGCTAAAAGTCTGAAACCTGAATGATCATGTGATTCAGTCAAACCCACTTCAAGTCTTTCTTTCTCTCACTTTGATTCACTCACCTCATTTCTGAATCACTGCACTGAATGTCGCTCTTCTCTGCTTTCAGAAAACATCTGACAACACATTGAAACTGATTATTAAATACTATTATATTCATCAAAGTATTTTATATTTATTCAGAGAGATTTTATAGTTCAGGCCACTGATTTCATTATGATTTAATGACTATTTAAAGTCTCTCTTACATAATGAATCACTCGTGACTCACCTGAAGATCCTTTTACGCAGCATGAAACAGATCAAGAGCAGAAGAACAACCATGATGAAGAAAAGAGCCAAAATCCACCAGAACTGATCTATAGAAGACATACAATATAAAATAAGATCTGATCGACACAAACAACAATCATCTGAATTAATGAGCTTATTTATACATTTCTTCTCTTTCTGTAAACTTTGGCATGTGTCTTATATGTGATCTACAGTCAGATATTTCAGACTCAATCATCATCTGAACTCACGTGAATCTGGAGTATTTGTCGATCCGCCGCTGGAGTCTGTGCCATTAAATGCTGAAAAACACATTCATAATCATCATGATTCACTTACAGAAGATTCACTTCAACACAGAGTTTGATCTGAATCAGGACAGATTCACTTCAACACAGAGTTTGATCTGAATCAGGACAGATTCACTTCAACACAGTGTTTGATCTGAATCAGGACAGATTCACTTCAACACAGAGTTTGATCTGAATCAGGACAGATTCACTTCAACACAAAGTTTGATCTGAATCAGGACAGATTCACTTCAACACAGAGTTTGATCTGAATCAGGACAGATTCACTTCAACACAAAGTTTGATCTGAATCAGAACAGATTCACTTCAACACAGAGTTTGATCTGAATCAGGACAGATTCACTTCAACACAGTGTTTGATCTGAATCAGGACAGATTCACTTCAACACAGAGTTTGATCTGAATCAGGACAGATTCACTTCAACACAAAGTTTGATCTGAATCAGGACAGATTCACTTCAACACAGTGTTTGATCTGAATCAGGACAGATTCACTTCAACACAGAGTTTGATCTGAATCAGGACAGATTCACTTCAACACAGAGTTTGATCTGAATCAGGACAGATTCACTTCAACACAGAGTTTGATTTGAATCAGGACAGATTCACTTCAACACAGAGTTTGATCTGAATCAGGACAGATGTGTGTGTCTCTTTTAATGAACGACTGTAATAATGTCTAGGCAGATTCTCATAGATTCTCAGTCATCATTTCCTCTCCTTCCTGTCACTCCAAACCTCTATGACTTTAATTTCATGGACCAAAAACACTGAGGTTTCCTTTTGTGTTTCACAGATGAAAGAACGTCATAATTGGAATGACATGAGGGATGTATTATATCAGTGTGAAGTGTGTGTTTAAGGATCATCTGTCCATCATAAACATCACGATGAGATCTGAAGTGTCTCTCACCTCTGAACACGGTCTCATGTGTGATCTGAAATGAAAGAAAGAAGTGTTATAGCAGCATTAATAGTGTTCAAGAAGGATTCATTACTGTATGAGTTTATTGTGTTCATGTTGAACTGCAGCTTTAATGATTCGTAGTCAAATCACAATAACAAGATCATCATTTCTGTGTTTAAATATGAAAACAGATGAATGATGAGAGAGACTGAGTTGATTTACTCCTTTAGAATGACACTGAATCTCATGATGAAGTTCATCCACGCAGTATGAAGTGACGAGACGATCAGATGAGACTGAAATAACAGGATCACTCAGTTTGTGTGGATCTGATGGATCTGCTAAGAGACGCCCATCCTGAACAAATCAAACACAAGAGGATCAGATCATGTGTGTGTGTGTGTGTGTGTGTGTGTGTGTGTGTGTGTGTGTGTGTGTGTGTGTGTATAACAGACACCTCTGAATCAGTGGCGTAGCGGACGGGCCCGCGTGTTGGGGGCCCGCGATAACCCGGATTGCGTCAACAGACGATGATCATGTATCGACGATAGCCAGAGATATTGTCAAAAGCATCAAATATTGCCAATATTAAGAGGATTTGGCATTTCCAATTAATGTAAGTCTGTTACATTCTTCTAGTCCAGGGTTTCCCAAACTGAGGTTCGAGGGTTCATAAGTTGATGACAAGCAATTCATTAAATTATAATGAAATCGTTCAAATCAAACAAATAGCCTAATTACTACTCAAATAAAAAATCTAAATAAAACTTGCTAACAAAAATTAATATTTTATTTCTTTAATCTGCATGTCATGTGACCCTTCAGGTACAGAACTGAACGTGTCTGCTCAATTCAGCGTGAACTGAACGAGTCACAGCACAGATCAGCAGCCAGAGGGGACAGATTTCGCCTCACCTTTGACTTACAAGATGATGGAGGAAAGTGCGAAATGTAAAAGCGCATATTTAAGCGAGTTTGTCATTGTACTGTTTTGTTGTTGTGTTTTTCATTAAGAAAAATAATGAACCCATCATTAAAACGCGTTCACGGGCGTTCATAACGGTGCGTGTCCGCTGGCGCGGAGCCTTAATGAATGCCTGTGCGGCCGTGAGCATTTTACTTTCGCTTTTGAATTAGCGATTTAAAAGCCCCCGCCGGTGTTGTCACACGTCGATTAACAGGTAGGAAAATTTCCTGACCGTCACATCCCTAGTTCAAATGTGTAATAACAATAGCTATGTAAAATACTACTGATAAAAACTTTAAAAAGGATAATTAATCAATGTTCTTGAAGTAAGCATGCAAATGTGCCATTAAATTATTGAAATTCAAATCTTCGAGTAAATTATTTGGTCAAAGGGGTTCGGCTGACAAAAAAGTTTGACACTCCCTGTTCTAGTTATTATTACTATTAGGTTAGGCTACTTTTATTATGAAATTAATATTATAATAAATTTACCCCGCAATAATTTCATAGCGCATCACCGCATGACTGATGTGCTGTGAGGATATTTGTCTATTATACAATGAATTATAGGGCTATAATTACAATTATTAACAGTCTATAATATTTTCTAACACTGCAGTCATCAATGAAAATTAAGAGCAGATTTACTTCAAGCACCGACTTTTAAAAAAAAACAACCTGTTTAACGCGAAGCACTATTAGTGTCATTTGCTTCACTAAGTACGGCCACAGGAGAAATAATGGAATAAATTAAAAGAGTGCTTCCCAAACTGTGGGCCGTAGCGGTATTGCAGGGGGGCCGTGGGTAGGCTTAAATCAAGATATTAAAATAATTTAAAAAACTTAAATATTCTAATTGTTTTGAAATGTGATTTTTCCCCCTGCTTATTACACAAACATAAAACATATAAAAACATTTGTTTTCATTATAGCGAGGTGAGATACATTGCTTATTTTCAAACTGACATCGTGTGTTCACGTTTTACAGCAGAAACAGACAAGCGCCCTGTTGTTTGTGTACAGAAACCGATAAGTGCGTTTTAGCGAATCAGCACGCAGTATTCAGATCAGGTGACAAGGCTGCTAGTCACTTAAAAAAGACGCGCCAGCCGAGAGAAGTTGTATACGTGCGCGGATGCGCGCGCGTGTGTGCATGTATGTACGTTTGTGTGCTCGTGTGTTTGAGTGTGTTGTAAATGCAATTAAAAAGCAATTACTTGGTTTTATTTAACTCTGAAACATGAAATGTGGAGTTATCTGCTTTTGTTAAAATACAAACTTTATATATATACATATGTATGTATGTATATATATATATATATATATATATATATATATTTTTTTTTTTTTTTTTATTTTTTTTTTTTTTTTTTTGTTACCTGTATTTTCTTTGGAGTTATTATTACTTAATCAAAACAACCAACTGCAATTTGATTGATATTACTTGGAATGCACAAAAACAAAAACATGATTTGTGAGAACTCATAAAAAACGGAGTTTTCTGTTTTTGCAAATGAACTCTTCAAATAAAGAATGTTTACGTCATCTTTCAGCAGAATATAAAAATCTTACATTTTATGGTAGTTCTCATAATTCACATAAATTCTCACAAACTTGTTAATAAATGTTGATAATTTTGTGCAAAGAGACAATCTGCTTTATTAAATATACTTAATATGCAAATTTATCTAAATATATCTAGGCCTATATACTATTGATCTATATGTTTTTTATAAAAGGGGGTGGGGGGGGTTCGTGGAGCTTTTGCTATGTTTTTGGGAGGCCTTACTACTCTGAAGTTTGGGAAGCTCTGAGTTAGGCTATATGCAGTTGTCAGCATATTATGTTGAAATTAATCTCTCGTCGTCTCTGAGAGAATATGCTCCATTAATGCAGAGTCAGACAGCTCCGTCACTTTTTACTTTCTGTAGTGAATACTGAACGAGGTTGAGACTTTTTCACCGGCATGACTCTAGCGCAAGTTGCTTCTTGTGTGACATCACGGAAAGATTTACAATATAGTGACCTATCCCCCAACCCAACTCCAATCTGTGAATATGCGGCCAACTTTACTTCAGTCTTCAACTTTCAGTCATATTGCGCAGACAATTGATCCGGGGTGCGTTTCCCGAAAGCATCGTTAGCCAAATATGGTCGTCAGTCCCATTGAACTCTATTGGTAACGACGGAACTTGCGACCATGGTTCGCTTTGGGAAACGCACCCCCGTTCAGTTCATAAAGCTCATAAAAGCAGTAATAACAGTCACCTCTGTATACCAGCTCTGCTCACAGTCAGGATCACTGAGTGTTTGATTCAGAATCACAGGCAGAATCATGTACACAAACCCCACTGCTGTCTGAATCTCTCCACACGACACATTGATGTTGTACATCTTTCAACTCAAATGAAGAACCTGTTTAAAATCACAGAACAAATTACTACATTATATTACTAGTGCATGACAAGGGTTTTCTTGGAATAAACATTTAAACGTTTCTGGAAAAGGTCATTTAACACAGTGAAAATGTTAAGAGAATCACCTTCTATAATTTATAATACGCAAATACACTTATAAATTGGGGGGGACTTATTAAATGTAGGGAACTATGTAAGCATTTCAGAGAATATTGTGCATCAAAGGTTGTGTTGCTTTTTTTTTTTTTTTTTACCTGATAGATATCTGTCAGGGATGATTATAGCGCTGTACAAATCAACTTTATCAAGTTATTTTCTTGGGTTCTTAAATAAAAATAAACACACACAGCCTAATGCTTTTTGGGATCTTTTACTCAAATTATCAACATTCATACAAAATGTACAGACAGCCGTCGAACATTATAAACTGCTGATATTTCTTAATTTCTTCTATTTCATCATGTTCAAGGGGAAATAACCTGTGAACATTTTGTTTTACAGTATCGTGTGGGTAAAAGTTATGAATCGTCCTTCAGACAGCGACGATAAAACTCAAACACTTATTTTAGCAGACAGTTAAATGCTTAAATTATTATTATTATTTTTTTATTATTATTATTATTTTTAAGCAATTTATCCTTAAAATCAGAAACCGTCATTAAACGTATAGACTGTATTAAGGCTGTGTTTCTTACCTGATAACAGATCTTCAGTCAGAATGAGTGAGGGAATCTTGATGACAGGATGATATTCTCGAGTTGTTGTGCAGCACGAGCGCAGATAAAACAGATAAAAGCCCTTTTATATGACTCAAGGCAGTAGACACTGAAGGGGAAGTTACCCCCAATAACTGAAATTCTTGCACTGCTCTGCTGCACTTCATTACAGCAATCTGCATGTTGTTAGGATGACAAAAAGGTCTAAAAGTGGTCTTCTAAAAGTGGTTTAACATTCTTAAAGATTTAGAGTAAATCCAAAATTCTTTCTGAAAAACAGAAAACAATGGCTTTGTTTTAAGGCACTTACAATTATGAATTTTTACACTTTCAGTTTACGATTTTCCCAAAACGAAAATATTGTTCAGTAGAAATTGAATGTGTACATTCCATTATTATACCAAAAGTTACGTCATTTTTAGAAAATGAAGAAATCAAATTAATTTTAAGACATTCGTATATGTTGCCCAAAAGTAAAAGTTGACCAATCATAAACCTATGAATCATAAATCATATGCCGCCCCACCAAGTTCTCGAAATGCTAGAACCGGGCCTGTTGAGTTGGCCAATCAAATCAAAGTAGGCGGCGTTTACGTTCTCTTTTTGCTCGTGCACAGTCTTTACAGCACAGAGCGCGTCAGTCGATCGCTTAATGCTGTTGCGGAGGTTCTAGTCTCTCTCAGTAAAATCACAAAACAAATGCACACAAACGTGTCCCTGCTCTTGATGCACAACCATTGATAAACATTTTTTATTTTAATGAGAGAGAGAAAAAAAAAAAAAAAAAAAAACACTATACGAGGGCGGATTAGAACATGCAACCTGTGTTACTGTTAACAAATGTCCTACCACCAGACCACTAGGAAATCCATGTAATTTTTGCACATTTTTGTATTTATTCACTAAATTGAAGAATCTCAGAACTAACATAATATTATGAAACTATCACATTAAACATGAGTCCTCAATGTACTTTTGAAATTGATTTCTGGACATCTTAATGTTATTTTTTTTATTGTACATATCTTATATAGCATTTGTACATATCTGATATAGCATTGTATTATCAACAATTTCCTTCACTGTTTTGTTTCTTTATGCTTTATTAGAAAAAAAAAAAAAGTCCAAGTGTGCGAGGGTAAAATAAATCTGGAACTGCGTTCTGCAATATATGATAAAGAAATACTGATCTGCATATTTATATTTGTGACCAGTCATTGAGCTCTGAAAGCCTCAGTCCAGTAATACTCCAGTCCAGGCGTTCCAGTTGTTCTACTTATATCGTGCCAAACTGATCCAGTTCAGTGTGTAGTGTGAATTATCATTGCTGTTACAAAGGTTTTTAACGTGTGGGACTCTGTTCTCAAAACACTCTTTGAGTTTCTTCATGTTTTCTTTTTTTCCCAAGTGAATAAATCCATTTTAATGATGATGAGAAAAGCGTGGAGACAAGAACATCAGCAATCTCCACTTTACTGAATTCATCATCATAAAGTCCAGGTGTGTCATGTGACCAGCTACTCTTTCATCATCATCTCCATCTTCTTTATTCAGATCTGAAGAATGCATCTACTCACAAACGTCAGCTTTATGCTTCTTTTTAACTTTAAACTTTCTTTCTCCCAGTATAGTGTTTCCTGATGAGCTTTTGAGCTTCTGTCCCTCAGGAGAATCCGGATCACTGGATCATCTGGACTGGAGCTGATCGCTGAAAGAGAAAAATAATATAGAGTATGAACATAAAATAAGTCAGAGTCGACTGAATTGTGATTCCCCGGGTTCAGAAAAAAGCGACAACAGAAATGAACTCACATGTCACTTACATTAATTTAATCATGTAAGCTAATTGTAAATACTCTAAGATTATTATTCACGTCAGCAATAATGATGTCCGATTTCGCCAGTTGGAGATCACTAAAATTAACATTAAAGAGGTGTATGAACTCGCAAGTAGCTACGATGTCAGACACTGTAATTTGCTCTGGCCCTCTTCTTGTTGAAGAGTTCATTGATTATACATAAAACTCATTGAAGGTTGAATGATCTTTGAACTACAGTATGTAGTTATCTGCATGTCTCATCCATGAAGATGCAACAGTGGAGAACAAGCTATTGGGGGTTTTGAGAACCAGAACAAGCTGAATGAACAAGCTGAAATTTAGCTCTTTTATTAATATGCCTGCAGGTGAGGAATATATTTTTTTTTTCTTTTTAAAGGTCAAATTCACTCAGCATCCCATGATCTAATTCACAATTACAATTAAGTACAAATTAACTGTATTCAGTTGTGTTGTAGGCACAGTCCAGTACATTATATTTTATTTTAAATAATGAAGATTTCTGTGCCACCCCAGACTGGTTGCTGGCCCCTGCCTGGCCACCCCTATGAAAAAATCCTGGCTCCGACACTGCTTCCTGTTCGTCGGAGTGATGAGATAGTTAGCAGATTATCATCACTAAATGGCTGGCTGTCTTAGTGGTGTCCGCAGAATAATATAGGGCAGACAATTCTGAGTCTTAATGTTATGTATTTATTTTAAATATATGACTGTTACATTAATCAATTAAGTTACATATATCATATATATATATGTGCCATGTTGAGGTAGGACCTATACTGTGTCTGTAGTCTTCATAGACAGACCAGAAAGATGACCTAAAAGAAAATCACAGTTTAAACACTCCAATGTAGAAAGACTGTCTTTTCAGTTTCTTATGCTGTATTTGTTCATTAATTCCTATGCATGTTTGACCATGCTCAAAGAGTAGTCTTCATCTAAAAACTGTACAAAGAGACAAAACGTAAACTGTGTCATCTAAATCTGATGACTAGTAAAAATAATCAACATTACAAACTTTTACAATTGCTTGTCAATGTTTTTTTTTTTAATTCATTATAGCTAAATGTCTCTTTTCTTATACGACGTACACACTTTTGTAGTAAATGGTGCACACATAATTTTGCAAAAAGATTATGCTTGAATTATATCTATAACCTTTACAAAGGCAGGTAACGTTAGTCCTCAAATCTGATTGCATTACAATAATGTGGTACAGTCCCTCTAACAAATCTGACACACTATCTATTTACTCATTGTACATTTTTATTACAACGCAGGTGAAGTAGCCTATGCCAGAGCCGTTGCTTCATTTGAGTCAAAGATGTTGATAATAGTTGAAAACATGCTATAATCTTTAATGTCAGGCGGGGTGTTGACAATACACAAGTTTGTCACAAGAAAAGTTCAGTCACATTTTAAAAGATTCTTAAATGAAATGTCTGTGTTCATCACACACTCTCTCCCATGATTTTACAGAGGAATCTTCACTTAAAACATATACAGTCCAACAAGAAATTACATAGGGATTTGTGTACACATAATACCTGTATAAAGCCAATTTCTGAAATGTATCTATAACCTTTACCAGAGTGTGGATCTTTGTTTAACGAGCTCAAACTTTAATGAACGTGCAGCTTTCAGTGCAAAATATTAGATATGTTTAATAAGTGTAAAACAGCAAGACTTACTTTTCACGTTGATGCTTCATGTGATTCCACACTGTAGACAGATGCTGTAAAAGAAGTATAAATTTAGTCAAACACTCTCAAATAGAGAGACTATCACTTCATTTCTTAATTTTCATTTACTCCTATAATGTTGACAGCTCTAAAACAAACAAAATGTGAACGGTCATCTGAAATCTTAAATCTATGTAAAAAGTCATTTACAAAAGCATTGTGATTCTGGAGCATTTAATCTTTTAGTAAATCCTTTAAAATTACATGGTACCTACAAAAACATTTAACATATATGCTGGGTACGATTAATGGTATATGATTTTATCATCTATTTTTTAAATTATTTTAAGTGTAACCATAACTAGATATTGTCATTAAACTCTTTCAATTACAAAATGATGTGCTAACTAGTTTTGATTTAGCATTAACTTTGAAGTGCTACCAATTGCAATATAATATTGTCACCCTATCACAACACTCTCCCACACATTTTGCTATCATAACTTACATCTGTTGTTGGTATGACATTTGGCAACCCTACAGCCTGAAACCCTGTATGGAAACCCCCTCAAGTTTCATAAGCTCATCTGCTTGTCTCTATATAGTATGCATCATCATAAAGGGTGAATTTGACCTTTTAATATCACTGTTTTAGTACATTAAGGTTGGGTTACACTAAGATTTTTTAGCCTGGCGTCAGTTCACCCTCCGCCTATGCTGCTTGATCAGCCCTTTAATTCTAACAGTCTTTCTCCGTAGTTAATCTGTGTTTCAAATTAAGTGGTGCAACAACTCGATTTAAAATTAAATCCTTGATTAGTGTTAAACTTTGCTTAATTTAATCCCTATTGGTGCAAATAACCACCATATGTTTGTCATGTTAGCTTTTTAAAAAATCATCCCGCTGTTTTTAGTGATTGAAATCACTGCAGGTGCTGTATATGGATCACTAGTGCGCAAAACTCGCATCTTGTTCACATATTTTTGTTTTTAACAGAGGTGTAAAGAGTACCTGAAAACCATACTTGAGTAAAAGTACTGATACCTTACATCGAAAATGACTCCATTACAAGTACAAGTAACCAATTCCAATACGACTTGAGTAAAAGTCTTAAAGTATCTGATTTTAACAGAACTTAAGTATGTTGTTAAGTATGTAGGCTCAGAGATGCACTAGTCCTGAGAGACATGCCAGTGAAAATAAGAAACAATTGATTTGTAAGATGAGAAAACAAGTTTATTTTCTAAAATTAAAATAAAACTGAACACCTCAATATTGCAATAAATCAAGGTCGACACAATAACCTTTTAAACGTCTACAGCTGTATGTGCTGGTTTGAGCCTCATCAGCAGCTGCAGTCATTTCCTCATCTAATAAATGAAACATCTGCGATCAGCAACTACCTGCTAATGCACTCACATTCAAGTAAAGTAGCCAAGTTTTGGGTGAGTAAAGGCAAAATGCAGAAGATCGCTTCTTTATATCAGAAACAAACTGCTGCAGAAAAAGTTAGGTGCCATGAAAAATGTAATTTGTAATTGCATAACTCATCACAAATCTAGTGGAGTAAAAAGTACTTAAGTACATTAACTAATTACATTTACTCAAGTACTTTACACCTCTGGTTTTTAAGATGAAAATTGACAGGCTTGTGCTGCAGTTACATGGCTGTTTTGGCTCCACGACAGTCACGTGACTGACAACTATCATTTGCAAAACAGCATCTATTCTTCTATGGTTGTTAAACACCTCTGGTAAATAATCTGAAATGTAGGTTTGTCAAAAGATATAAGTTTAGTACATTTAAAAAGTTTTCTGAAGTGATAATTATGTGTTTGTCACAAACACATTCAAAGAGTTTTCATGTGGAAACAACTTGTGTACATTACAGAAGAAACAATGTTGGTTATCAGGCTATTTCAAGAATAAATCAAAAGTGTCTTTAAAGACAGTAGACAACATGCCTTGCTTTACTGACACACAAATGTTTAAATGTGTTTAAAAAATTATTGTGGAATTTAAATAGCAGTGTTTTCTAAATAACACACGTGCTGTTAGTTTTGAGTGATGTGTCTAATGTAGAAAACGTACAATTCATGTAATGCAATACTGAAAAAAAGAGTAGTTTTATATACTCATATATATATATATATATATATATATATATATATATATATATTTACAGTCTGAGTTGTTTTGTTCTGTTTAGAATTTGTTTTTAATTGGTCACATGTTCCCCTTTGTTCTCAGTTTCCCGCCACTTGTTTGTTACTATGGTTTCTGATTTGATTAGTGTTTGAGTTCAGGTGTGTCTATTTAATTAGTCTCGTTTAGTCCTCCGTTCTCCTTGTATTTAAGCCCTGTGTTTGTTCAGTTTCATTGTCAGTTCTCTGTTGTGTTCTACTGGTTGTTCTGTTTGTTTTGTAAGAGAGTTTTTTTTTTTTTTTTTTTTTTTTTTTTTTTTTTTTTGTTGTTGTTGTTGTTTGTGTGTTAATAAACCTTGAGTGCTGCATTTAGATCCTGCATCCTTCCTTGCTGCAACCGAGTGTAACAGTTAGTGCCCTACACAGACCACATATTGTGCATATGGAACAGTGGTAGAGGAATCACTGTAGTATGAAGCTTTTACTGAAATGAAAACATGAAATTGCTGCCATTGATCAACAACAAATCCAACATACATGGTCTTTGGTTATTATGGAAGCTTTTTTTTTTCAGAATAAAAAAGCATAAAAGGTAATTGTGACTTTTTATCAAAATTTTTTTATTTTGCAATTGTGAGTTTACATCTCACAATTCTGACTTTTTTTCCTCAGAATTATGAGGTAAAAAGTCACACTTACCTTTTTTATTTGCTATTCATGTCAGAAATAAGCTTTCATTGGTTCTACATGTGTGAGGGGGAAACCATAGAGAAGCACAATCATTCAGCACACATTCTTCCTCCTCTTCCTCTTCTTCTCCCTTGTCCTGATCCAACTTCTCCTCTCCTCCTTCATCTGTTCCTCTCCCTCACCCAGATATTATTTTCTCTCTGCTCCTCTGTGTTGTTCTTCATCCACACTGAACAAATCCGATTCATAAAGTCCTATTTTACTGTGTGTCTATGTAATGAAAATAAATTCAACACCTGATTGTTCCTCCAACTGAAATTGGAATCTGCTATTTCTAAATATTTCAGTGATCTGCTAATTAAAAATGCTTATCAATTGTTTCAGTATTTGTTTTATATTTTTCCAGTACCGCTGTTGTTGCAGAAGTATAGGTTTTATCCTATATTTAAAGATTGGAATATTAGGTCTTCATTTCTGACATGCTGTGTTTAAGCATTTGCAAATGAGATGAGAAAGATCCATGATTTTGGTATGAGGTAAGCTTATATGAAAAGAAAATGTAAGCATTTTAGAAATGTGTTAATTGACTGCATTTTGTGTGAAAACGACATGAATTGTGTTAATGGTATGATCACAGCAGACGGATGTTCTGCTAAATGTGTTTAGTGTTTTGAAAATGTGACTACAGATTGGACAAAAGTATGTTAGCAATTGAAAAAAAAAAAAAAAACTGTAATAACTAAACCGAGCAGAATAACATCTCATTGTGCAACTTTAATAGACCACATATTCACAAATCGAATGGATAATGAGTTACTTCTAAATGACATAAGTGACCATTTACCAGGGTTTGTGATGTGTATTTATGTAACATTTACTTGAATATTTACTGCTGGATTTGGCTGATGCAATGAACCATTTTCGCATGCTTACGACGTAATTTTTTTATACTGCAACATAAATCTAGCATTTTTTCCTCATATTTCATATTTTAAGGCAATTATTTTAACAGTGTTGTCAACAACAGTTGTTGTTTCGCGCCGCACCGCAACAGCTTGAAGCGGTCCACAGACATCGGTCTATCTGCGACGCATCAATGGAAACTTTACAAATCCTGACCGCTGTTGGAAGCTTCGCGACCGCGTGCATTACCTCAGGTACAGGGCATCCGTTTACTGTCTCATCGCATGTTTACTGACTATAATGGTTCCTTGCTTCTGACGCGTCGCGATGCTCCTCGCATTGCTGTAATCCTGTCTTTCATTGTTTGGAAAGTCGTGGATTTTTTTTGCAACTGAAATGGAAGCATTCACTCAAAACGAGAACGTTTGCTGCTTGTTCAATAGGCCTGTTATATTTAAATGAACATTTACTTAATTTTATTGTGTATAATCTACTTACTGAGGGATTTCTAGTTCGCAGAATGCTTTGCATCGGATTTAATTCGAAGAGAAAATGTAGAATTTGTTTATCTTCATGTGTTTTTAAGCAAGATAAATAAGTAGAAGACTTGTTATTATTGATTAATGTTCTATTAATGTGAGATTTAGAAAAGTTTGTCATGTTGGGAGTTTTGGGGGGTTTACCGTCGTGTTGACAAGTGCAGCCTGATGTTAGATTGACGACAGGTTATTGTGGTTTGCTATAGGAAACTATTTCTCACTGAGTGATTGTTATTAGTAAAGCTGTAATGAGGTTTATTTCTACAGAATCCTGCTTATTACATGTAATGATATAAAACTTGTGCAGGATTAATAGAAGACTGCTGATCTTTTAGGTGTATTGGTGTATACTTATGTTACTACTACATAAATTATTTGAATTATTTTTATGAGGAAAATTGAGTAGAAATTATTCAAGGGAGCATGATGAAGACATGTAAAAGCTAATTGGTCAAACACAAATTAGATGAGTTCAAAATACTTAGAAGTCTGATGCAAATAGTTGCCTCAATTTTTTTGAGTAAAACCAAGGCAAGATTATTTTACAGTGAATGAATGTGTCCATTTGTTTTTATCATTCCCTTTGTTTAATCTGTTCTTTTAAAGAGTTTAATTCAAATAAAAGTACTCAAGGAAAATGTCTGTCAGTGTTTTTTCCTGAAAACGTCAGTAGTAATAAATCACAAATTTTATTAAGTAATGTTTAAATAATATTTGAAGTAAAGGTTACTCAGGATAACTAAGAAAGATAACTAGGACTCTTATGTAAAAGAAATGCAATAAATTATAATATATTTATAAGCATTACTTAAGTAAAATTTACAAACAGAGTCAATAAAATTTACTGGGAATTCCCAAGTAAGCAACTTAAAATTGTCTAATTAAAGCTACTAATAATTATGTTGAAACTTTTGTAAATTTCTCCATTTTTTTTTTTTTTTTTTTTCAGTTGTGAAAAGTGAAGAGTGCCAACGCTGTGATTACTTAATGTTTGCTTTGTAGAAAGCCTTTCGTTTTGTATTAATTGTATCTAAATTTTAATCAATGTTTCATCAACTAATAGCCTGGATTTAATAAATAAGAAGCAAATATAGCAGAAAATATAATCAGGATCTTGCGTGAACTGGAGCGCGTCTCATAAACGCATTCATGTAGCATTTTTATACTGACATGTTTTATATTTTTTATTATATAATATTATTAATTAAAGACAATTATGCCGATCATAACAACCTACTGTATTTCATTCTTAATATCATAAAGAAGCAAAAACAAATGCTTCTGAGTCGGCTAGGTCCTGACGTCTTAATTTATGATCATTTATTTCAGTGTTAATGATTTAGTTAATGAATACTACAAATTAAAAGAAAACAAAGTATAAGAGACAACCTATTGACATGCATTTCTAATTATAAAAAACTGAGCTCACAGTGTTAACGTTTAGGCTACTTTGCTTAAATTCGACGCAAATAATAAACGCCTTATTTTCAGTTTTACATTTGTTCTGTAATTTCAGCACTGTGATAATGAATTCGTTTATCTACAATGTTTCAGATGAGTTCATCTACCACAGCTCTCAACCAGCCGAAGCAGATTAACACTTGAGAGAATGAACTGACGCATTTACTTTCTAATGTGATTTTTACAAGTCTGCGTTTATAAGCGATAAAAGGCAGCATATACACGGTGAAACTGTTATTGTGGTTGGCTACTGTATACAGTGATCAAACAGCACTGTGCCTGCTGAGGTGTGACATAACTTGCTTGGGTGTCTTTTAAGCGCCCACAGTCAAAGGAAACATGGTCACGGACACAACACCTTTTCACCCCTCCAGACTGAAAGGGACAGGAAGGAACAAACCATTAAAAACATCACAGCCGGGTGGGAGGTGTGAGATCATACCTGATGCATCGATCTGAGAGTTAATCAATCAAAAGTGGCAGAACGTTTATGATAACACTACTCTGGACAATACACATCCCGTCACACCCCTTCCACCTCAAAGTTTGTAAATCCAATGAAATTGCTCAGCCGCATGTGAAAACGTTTGGTGAAATGATGCCAAAAAGCGTGTCTGCGAGCTCAGATGCAATGATCAGTGCAAAGGAAAGCGTTACTTGTCCAAAGCTGTACAACAGAAGGATGGAGTGTTGCAAACGTTGTGGTACAGAACATCAACCTAAGCAGCTTTCAGAAAACATTACATGTGAAGTGCATTGGTAAAAATCATTTCACAAAACAATGTTTCTCCAAAGGAAAAATGAGACAAAAATAGAGATCTGTCAAGATGATAGAGGAAACAGAACTCAGCAATACGTTCTTCGTTGGCATGGTAAACTGTCAAGAGATGCAACAGTGCATGCACAAAGTCAAGAGGATGCTGACAGAAGTGACAAACGCTAGAGATTAATGAAACGCTGGAAACTCAAGTTGCAAAAGCAAATCTAATCAGCATGTCAAACATCAAAAGGATGAAAGAAAAAACAAAAGTAAGGAAAAAGTCGGTACTTCTCAAAGACTCGTGACATATGTAAGCTAAAAGTAACAGTGAAAGAGAAAGTGCACCACCTGCTGTTCTCTGTTGTGGGCCAGAACCTCTGCTAGGTGACGAAGTGAATCGTAAACTTCATACATTGTTCAAAACAAAGAAGACGTGAAATTGAAGCAGAAGTTCAACCAACTGGCAGTAAAGCAGAAGTTCTACTATGACAGAGCTGCAAAACATCTGCAACCACTGATGATGGATGATGTTGTGAGAAACAGAAATGATGAGAACTGGAGCAAGAAAGCAAGAGGTAGCTCCGAGATCTTATCAGGTGAAAACAGACGATGGACAAATCCTCAGGAGAAACAGACGTGATTTGTTAGACTGAGAAAGACTCACAAATCATGAATCAAAGCAATCCTAAGTCAACTGCATTGTCTGAAAAGGACGAATCTGACACAAATTTGAGCACAGACAGTCAAACAGTCATACAGTTACACTTAGAAGATCTGCAAGACACATTAGAAAACCTGATAGACTGATGATATCTACCTGATATAACCACTAGAGGTCACTATGTGGTAATGTCATCTGTGTTGTAACACACAATTGAGAAGACTGTACTGCAGATTGTTTAATTAAAATTGCATTAAACAAAACAAACAGGAGAGCGCGTGCTGCATCGATTGTGACGTTGTCATGCCACAGGTTGAAAGTTTGGATAATTCAGACAATGAGACGACACGTGTAGCTGACATCACGCATGCGTCGCGGTGCTCTCGTGAACGCGCGTCGGAGACTGATACAGAAGAGAGGAAATTGTTGAATGAAGTCCTTATTTTTTTTTTTCACATGAACTGTTTTAAATATGTCTTTAGTATCTTTCTGGGCATCTGAAAGTGTAAATTATATTGCTGTCAATGCAGGCCTCACTGAGCAATCTGATTTCATCAACTGTGATCTGTTGCACACCTAATAATTAATGAACACACTTATCATCATGATTGCTATTTTACCAGAGATGGAGAAAATCCTATTCCAGTCAGTAAACGTGTCCCTGTCCCACAAAAAGAAAAAGTTACTTAAAAGCGCTGCCCTCCACGTTTTCTGATGCACATCGTTTATATTAACCACGCATGCGCACCTGCGTACCAGTTATACACTGGTCACATGATCCTTCAGAAATCATTCTAATATGATGATTTGCTGCTCAAGAAACATTTCTGATTATTATCAGTGTTGAAAACAGTTTTTTCAGGATTCTTTGATGAATAGACAGTTTAAAAGAACAGCATCTATCTTTTGTAACACTTTTAATGTCTTTACTGTCACTTTTGATCAATTTAATGCATCCTTTCTGATTAAAAGTATTTCTTCAATTTCTTTCCCCCCAAAAAATAAACAAATAAATAATTTAAATTCTTACTGACCCCAAACTTTTGAACGGTAGTGTATAATGTTACAAAAGCTTTGTATTTCAGATAAATGCTGTTCTTTTGAACTTTCTGTTCATCAAGGAATCCTGAAAAAATTGTACAACATTGATAATAATCATAAATGTTTCTTGAGCAGCAGATCATCATATTAGAATGATTTCTGAAGAATCATGTGACACTGAAGACTGGAGTAATGATGCTGAAAATTCAGCTTTGATCACAGGAATAAATTAAATTATTATTATTTTAAAATTGTAATAATATAATCATACTATTGCTGTTTTTACTGTATTTTGGATCAAATCAATGCAGGCTTGGTGAGCAGAAGAGACTTTTGAACAGTAGTGTGCGTCCAACAGAATAATTCTAGCATTATTTACCAATGTAGTATTTACACTAAAAACAGCTGGATGACTGATGTGACACTTTATGATAATAATGCTTGTTCTAAAATACTTGTTTAAAAGCATGAAGCTAGTTTATTAGATATTAAAATATAAATTATGACAAGACAGGTTGTCAGTCTGCGTTGGTGGGGATTTCAGTGCAGTTTACATCGTTCCGTCCAGTAGGTGGCGGCAATGGACTGTTATGAGTGAGTGAGTCTGTCAGTCAGCGGACTATTCAACCATTTCAGTCCAATCTGCTTTAATGAAAAACTAACAATACTATGGCTATCAATATGTCAGTCATAGCTATTTCATTTTCGTAGTAATTCCCGAAACTTTGCAGCGTGTAGGCTATGTGTTGGTGTGTTGGTCCTAGCAGCATGAAAAACAAGTTTTATACAAATTCTGAATGGCTTCTATGTAGCATTGAAATCGCACTCTTTTTATAATTACTAAAAAAAGCTCATCTTCATCGAGATCTCTAGCACCACAGAACTAGGCCTATTAATAATGAACAATTAGTAATAGAACAAACACTAATACTAACAATTACTAATAATTACTAATACAACAATTATCTACTTAGGGTTCAGAGAATTTTTGTTCCACATTAATTTCACACATGTCTGGTACAAATATGTGGCTTTGTTTCATTAATACAGTGTATACTTTTTTCTTTATTTACCCCGAAAGAAGGGAAGTGAAATGTGACAACATGCCCCATAGGTGGGGCACATTGTAACATGACCATTTGGCAACTAAACATGTTATGTGATTGAATTAAAAAAATACACATAACAAACTAAAATATTTTGTCAATAAAAGACAATAATTATTTTTTTCATATAAAATAATCGCATTTTTTTAGAAATTCAAATTTAAATAATTTAAATCTCTAGCTCTCTTTCTCTTTCACTCTCTCTCTATCTCTCAGGCAACTTTTTTCATACATGCTGTGTACGATTAATGGTATATGATTTTATCATCTCATACATCTATTTTGTAATTATTTTAAGTGTAACCATAATCAGATATTGTCATTAAACCTTTTCTATTACAAATGATGTACTAACTAGTTTTGATTTGGTATTAACATTAATGTGCTCCCTATTGCAATATAATACCGTCACACTATAGCAACGCTCTCCCACATATTTTGCTATTATAACTGCACTTATTTCCATCACTGGTATAAGTTGCAGTGGGTGTTAATAGACAAGAAATGTACAGTTTTCTGCCATCTAGCTGATAACGTTTCTTTAGTCGCTCGGCAACCCTACAGCCTGAACCCCTGTAGGAGGTCCACCCTCACACTATACAGCACTGGTCAAAACAACACAGATGAAGAGACATATTCAGAAAAACACAGAGCTGAACTCAACACTCCCTCCCTCCACTCACAGCTCTCACAGAAAACGAGATAGGGGAAGAACCTGAACATCCAGAAAATATTATTTAAAGAAATGTTCAGCATTTGCACTGGCTCGTCTCAGTGTTTATTCACCTTTTTTATATAGTTTATCAACAGAAATTCATACAAGTTGATTATGCCAGTTATATCGTAACTGTATAGAACAGTATAGTTCTAATAGCGGGACACATTGTAACGAACCCTTTCTGCGCAACTGGAATTTAAACCTGGTTAGTGTCTTCTGATAGTTAGTGAAGCATTAAAGAACTACCCGAACTGCTAAACAAGAGATTGGAGATTAAAATAATATCAGATTTGTCTAATTTTAAATAAACACAAAAAATATAGATGAAAAATTATCTTAAGTAAGAAATTTACTTTTACTAAGTTTCTTCATGCTAGCGTGTGTGGAAGTATTTAAACCACGTGTGTTACAACTAACCCCGCGTTAGTTTGTGTCCCGCGCTCACCTATATATATATATATATATATATATATATATATATATATATATATATATATATATATATATATACATATAGGCTATATATAAGAGGAAAAGAGGGCGGATAATCTGATTCAAATTTCACAACAAGCCATATACACTCTATCAAAAATAAAAACATTAAAGTGTTTAAATAAATACTTCACAGTTTGAATATTTCAAAGACAACAAAAAACGTATATTAATCTCATACCTTAAGTGGATCCTTAGTGAAAATGAGCGATGAGAGCAGAAAGCAGAGTAAATCCCCCGGAAGCTGCTGAAGGAGGGGGTTGTGGAAAGAAAAAGTCCCTTGACTTCTGCGGCAGCTTTTATGTGAGAGACCTTACGTCACTGCGCATGTAAACCATAACTTTTAAACATTTTATTTCACAATTCTGACTTTTTCCTTGCATTTGCGTGTTTATATCTCTCAGTTCAGACTTTATGGGGCGGTTTCCTGGACAGAGATTAAGTCTAGTCCTAGAAAAAAATGTCCCTTTAGATTAACAGATTAACAGAAATATATATATATATATATATATATATATATATATATATATTTTTTTTTTTTTTTTTTTTTTTTGGTTCAAATTGTCACAGTCTGTTTAGTTTCAGTTTCAGTTTATGGACTTTGTTTGTTTTCCATGATCACCTCTTCTGTTTCCCGCCTTCATTATTAGTTCATTAGTATCACCTGTGTCTTATTAATCATCCTTGTTATGTTTGCTATTTAGTTTCCCCCTGTTCACTCAGTCTTTGTCCGTTCACCGTTTGAGTAGGTTGTGTTGTATTTCCATGCCTGTTACCCTGTGACTAACGTCATTAAACTAGTATTCGAATTTATTCTCTTCGTCTGTGCTCCTTCCTGCAACCAACCGTAACACAAATGTGATAGCTTCATGTTAAATTGACTTGTAATAGTTACTAGAACTCACTTTTCATTTTGAAATAACATGTTTCAGTCAAGTAACCCAATCAAAAAGGACTTTCACTTCCCATCATGCTTTGAATTGGGAGAGTAAATGTTGAAAAAGTGTTATTTTATGCATTTTTTACAGATATGAGAATATGGAGTGACTTCTACTGTTTAAAGTTCTATTATGTAAACGTTTTTGTTATGATAGTGTTTTTTGGAGATTACTGTTGTGTTGGAGTATAGAGCTTGTGCTTGGGTTGAGGACCTGCTAACAAGATTTTCCTGTTTTTTTTAATATAATGAAGCAACCATGATAGTGCTTTGGATCAAACCAATATCATTTCTTGACTGCCAACACTGATTATCACGTGTAAATAGTTATGTTTAGTTTGTTGCTAAAGGACAAAACAAAAGCATTATTAATCATATGATTATTATATATATAGAATTCATCTATTTAAAAAGAATTCATTACAAACAGATTTCCAGGCATTTCTTTTCTTGTTTTTTTTTTTTCACAGCTTATGTATTTTGCTTGTTTTAAAATAAATGTCTCTTGTTTAGTTACATTTTTATATTGGACTCTTTTTTGCTGCCATTGTTTTCCTTGAATTTGCTTCTGAGTTCCATGCAATTTTAAGCTTTTCTTGGTTCATTCCATGTTTTACAGGCAACCTCTCTCATGCTTATTAAGATTTGCACAGTTGGTTTTAAATTAATCTGGTTTATTTTAATTCAGGACTCCATAGTCCAGGTTTTAGTAATGTGTACTTAATCTGTGTTTCATTTTTTAAACCACGATTAACTATTCTGGATTAAGGCCTATCCTGGCTTAATTTAAACCCTGTCCGGGAAACCGCCCCAAAAACTCGCAAATGTGATATCACAATTCTGAGGGGGAAAAGTCAGAATTGCGGGATATAAACTTGCAATTCTGAGCAAAAAAGACAGAACAATCACACTTGCTGTATTATCTCACAATTCAGTTTTTCCTTGTAAGAAATGTGAGATATAAACTCAGATTTGCAGGAAATAAAAGTCAGAATTGTGAGATATAAACTCAAAATTGACTTATTATTTTATTCTGTGGCTTCCATCTGCTTCTGTAGAACTGTGTGAATTTGTGAAGTGAAATAAAATGGACCAAAAATCGAAAAAGACTGAATATGTTGGAAGTGAAATCTGAAAAGTGAAAATTAATCTTCGAATTATTTTCAATAATGAAAATGTGTGTGAAATATTCAGAGCATAAATATACGACCATGTTGAATTTTAGTCCATAAAAATGCGAGCCTTAAATTAAAATGCAAACACAGTTAATGCAATGCACATTTTCAGTTAGGGATTCAACAAGCTTTTATTTCAAAGACATTTGGCATTAATAAACTTCCATAATTTCTTTCCAGTGTTCTGTTTCAAAATTTGTTGCAAAGCATTTGCTGCTGCAACTCCTTTCATTTGCAAAGCGAGAGATACATGCTTCCCTCTCACCCTCATTTCTTTGAAACAGGATGTTTGTTACTCTGATACTCACAGGCAGCGCTGAGGCTCTGTGGTCAGAGTCTCTAACCCAAAGTTTCTAACTCAAACTCAAACCCACTTTGTACATCATTTCTTTTACAATAGTCTCACTTTATGAGTGTTTTCTGTTAGAAACTGATTATTTGAGTCAGGATATCTGAGAAAAGACTATAAAACTGCTCTACTGAAAGACAATACTGTTATTTCTCACAATAAAACAATACAAAAAACATACAGCTAAATAACTACAGCACCATGCAAATATAAAGATCAATTTTCTACAATCACCGCACTAATGAAATCAGATCAAAACAGACAATGATAATAAAACCTCTAAAAAATAAAGAACAGCACAAAGCGATATTTAATGTTATCAGTGTCAAACTGTATTCATATTTATATATATTAACATTTACATATTGATTTGAAATGTTTCATATGCTCATTATTCCCTCAATGTAAAGTATTTAGTGTTTCAGTGTATTTTAATAATCTAAAGTAACACAAATCTGATCAGCCAAAGATGTGAAAAGAGATAAATTGGCAGCAGTAACACTTTGCCCTCAGATCTGAAACTTTGACTTTTGACTCACATTCATTATCAGTTTTCACTATGAAACACCGAAACAATCCCACAAACGAACACAAAATCGCTCAGGTCTGAATGAATTCACATGCTGCTGCTGCACTAAATGTTTATTTCAGCAGGAAGTCATTTAAAAGTCATAGTCATTTAAAAAATACATTATTCAATATCCCGAAGTTGTAGTGTATTTAAAGTTTAATTTGAGTATAATTTTTAAGTTTACTTATTCATGCTTGGAATTCATTACTTGGTAAAATTTCTTTCAGAAAATGTTAAAATGACTAATGCGTTAAAGGGGAACCGCTGGTGTTAAGACTTGTGTGGCTTAATATGACGTAAATGATGTCTCTTACTGAAATATGTAGTAGAAAACCCATGAAAGATTTACGTTATTTAAAAAATCCATGACATATTTGGACAATGGGCAGCGCCATTTTGTTTACGTTCTATGTCGATGACGTCAAATGGTTAGACGTGACGATGACGTTAAATAGCACTCACTGAGCTACTGACACAGTCCTATTGCTATTCTTTACCACAACACAACTCAGAATATAATATACGATGCCACATTGTGCAGCTTTTGATTGTAATTTTCAGTCGCAGGGCAACAAGAGAAGCGATGTAAGTCTTCACTGCTTTACTAGCGATAAGAAGAGGAGAAAAGAATGGGAAGTTGTGATGAATGTGGACGAATAAAACTAACTGTGTCTTTGTTCTCTTCACTTTAGCCCTGATGACTTTGAGGCTTTTAGTAGACCACAGCTGAAAGAGCTTACAGTTGCCGATGTATATAAGTGTATACTTTAACCAATATTATACAAAGTATAGCTAACAAAGTGTATTGTTATTGACTACAAAGTGTGTAATGTTTAGTATAGTTGGAATAAGTCAAAGGTACTGAGCATACAGTATACTACCTGTAAAATAATATATTCATAGTATATTAATTGTGTGTTTTGAAGAATTTGTAATGAACTTAAATCACAAATAAAGTACACTTTAATATCACTAATCAAGCATGTAATTAGTCCCTACACAGGCATGTACTTAAAGTGTTCTAAGGATACTGGAAGTTGTTTAGCACACAAAAGTACACTAAAGTTATGCTTTAATACAACTTAATTACAACTACAGTTTACTTAGTACAAAATAAGTGCTTCAAAATAGCACACTTCAAGTTAACTAATCTTTAAAGGTGCACGATATGGTTTTACATCCGCTAGGGGCGCCTATTTAAAACAAAGGCGTAGTTTGATGACGCCAAGTTTGAGCGCGGAATCTTGGGACTCACAGCCGGTGCAAAAGAATCGGGATAGGACTCAGCAAGAAATCATGTTCATGGATGAGATTATTAACGTTACTGTAGTATGAAGCAGAGCAGGAGCGAGTGTTGTGGGAGCTGAACGAGGCCGCTGGAGCGATTGAGCAACACACGCCTCACGAGCAGCGGGACTTTTATTATGACACAGTTGCCGGCGCCGCTTCCGCTTTTCCAGTCATGAGTATGAGGTAACGCTGCTCTGTTTATCATATTAGATACATTTGAGAGTGTTGAAAATGATGTTATAACGTTACTCTGTGTGTTCACTCGGCGGCTGCTGTGAGACTCTTGTTTGAGACACACTGCAGTAAGATCGATATTAGAATATAATATTAAATGCTGGATGGCTTGTGTTGATAAATGACATGCAAATAATTTTAAAACGTATTGTATGATGGAGAAAATGCTGTATTACTGTTTCTAAAATTAAAGCTGCATCTGATTATGCTATGTGAGCTACTTCACAGAATAGTGTTTTTCTCTGAGGTGTGGTAAAGCATGGTACTCGCAAAAAATCAAGAAAATTAGATTTAAACAATAAGACTAAACGTGTTGAGCTATATAACAATCAGTTTTCTGTCTATAAATATATCAAAACATTTGTTCCCTTGACTATTTGTCACGAATTCGGCCTCTGTGGCTCCCTCCGATCATCACCGGAGTACTAACTCTTTTGGACTTCATTTCCCATAACCCACTGCCTGGCGCTGATTTCGCGCCCACCTGTTTCCCCTTCCGGAGGACTATTTAACACTCTCACACATACACACTGCGAAGTTTTGTTTTGCCACGGCTGATATTTCTGAACGTTCTCCCATGTGTATTGTTTTCCCGTGTATGATATTGGATTGTTTATACTGTTACGACGTCTTGCTGCCTGTCCATCTGACCTACTGCCTGTTTAACTGGATATTGCCTGTTCTGTTTGCCGCCTGCCCTTTCATTACGTTACTGCCTTGCCTGTGATTTTGCTGTTGCCGGTGATTTACCCTTGCCTGTTGTACTACGACTGTCAACAATAAAGCTGCACATGGATCCTATGGCTTCTGACTCCTCGTTACACTATTAAAACGTGTAATATATTAAAGCATATTTGGTGTTTCCGTGGTTTCTACAAAATAAAACCGGAAACCGAGGGTAACGCGGGTATGACGCAATTGACAGGCGACTCCTCACACGTCCCGGAGCCTTGGTTAAAATTGCAATTTTCTCACGATTTACAAATCGTTGGAAACATTTGGGATATTGTAATTACTCAAGTGAACAAAATATATAACACTGACCTAGTGGTTTTTGGATATTTTACTGCAAAAATGTTACATATTGCAGCTTTAACACACTTGATGTACACTGATAATTAGTCTGGCTGCTTTCACCAGGGTAGTCTTTGACAAAAATGCAATTTTCTCAACTTTAAATATATATACTGTGTGTCACAGAAGTGAGTACACCCCTCACATTTTTGTAAATATTTTATTATATCTTTTCATGTGACAACACTGAAGAAATGACACTTTGCTGCAATGTAAAGTAGTGAGTGTACAGCTTGTATAACAGTGTACATTTGCTCTCCCCTCAAAATAACTCAACACACAGCCATTAATGTCTAAACCGCTGGCCACAAAAGTGAGTACACCCCTAAGTGAAAACGTCCAAATTGGGCCCAATTAGCCATTTTCTCTGCCCGGTGAAATATTTACAAAAATCTGAGGGGTGTACTCACTTCTGTGAGATACAGTGTGTGTGTGTGTGTGTCAGTGTGTGTCATATATATATGTATGTATGATTTGTATAGCTTGTCTTTTAAGTGTCTGAGCCTATAGTCTTGATGGAAGTGCTTCTAGATGTACGTGCAGTTGTGCTTTGGATGAGTTTGAACTCGAGGACCTTTCGTGATCCGATAAATAAACGTTTAAATATATTCTAAATAAGTAAGTAAGGGTTCCTACTCAGTTCAGAAAAGTAATTTTCAGGTCTGGAAAAGTATGGAGTATGCAGCAGGAATGCAGCTTTTTGATTTGCTCTCAGTTCATTCATAGTATTTATTTACACTCATTCACTTCACACACTCATTGTGATTTCAGAGTGTAAAATATGGCAAATGTTTAGTGATTTAGTGATTGTCTTTCACGACTGAATGGATTCAAAACTTTCTCTTTACCACAAGAGACTCTCTTTTGAACTAAAAGTGTGTGTGCCTCTCAAACCAGCAACAGGAAACGTGTAGAAGCTGTTTTATTCACATCTTTCTGCGGCTGAAACAGTGATTGAGCGATTACATGCAAAGAGCTTAGAACCCAAGAGGCGACACTCTGATACTTTTTGGGCAACAGCCACTAGATGGCGCTCCGGTAGCGCGGCCTCCATTATGGGGTGAAAATACTAACTGGACCATAGAATCCTTCACATCTTACGCACCCAAAATCGGCAAATCAGAAGCGCAAAAGAACATTTTTCAAATGAAATCATCAGTAAATTGTATGGCTCCTACAGTAAATGTTGTATTGTCTTATATATGTTTTATTTTACCAGTTGTGGAATCCAACCATTAAACCATCTGAGGTAACGTAGTTAGCCTACTTTATTGAGTATTTCCATTTTATGCAACTTCACGCATTTATTAATAGTAAATTAATAATTAAAACATTTAAGATCATCATGTTTGCAGCGAACAATATATTTCAGACCTAGTGGAGTAATAGTAATAATAGTAGGTCTAAATTTAAATAGGCTATATTGTACGTTTTAATGGATCACGCTACAAACATAATGATCTTATAATACATGATGCATTGCTGTGTCCGTTATCCCATAATTCACACTTTTGGACACTTTTGCTTTAACGGACATTAGACAACACTGTTAAATCAAGCTGTTATATTCATATAGGCCTATTTATTGTCCAACATTCCCAATTTTTCTGATGCATGTCCTTAATTTAATTTCATATGTTGGTATTAATTCAGTGTTTATAATGCTAATACTAGAACTTAAAAGAATTTTAACCCAAACTGACTGGGTTTCTAGAGGGCAAAGGTTTTGTGAAAAAAGTGGAAGACTTAAACACAAAGTGTGTAAAATAAACTGTTAAAAGGATTTGATGATCACTAGTGATAGTATTTTATTGTGTGTTGTCATCATTCAGGTTGGATTTCAGCTTTAATGAACGTTTTTTTTTTTTTTTTTAACATAGCAGCTGATATTGCCATAGAAACTAGGGGACTGACGACTCGCTTTCACCACAAAATGGCGGAAACGCAGTGCTGCTGTTGGGCGCTGGTGTTGCAACGGGACGTTCTATTGAGTGTCGCTTCTTGTTAGTGTATATTCTTTGTTACATGTGCCATGATACAGATTTCTACGGAGCCCTTAAAGGGACGTGGTGGTGGAAAAAAACGCACGCAAAAATTTTGCTTACCCACGCAAAGATATTAGCGTTCCCTTGCTGTGAGCTCGGACAAACACTTCCTCTTTAATGTCCCACTGGCTGGTGTTTCAGTCAGCTCCATACGTAAATAATGCGCAGCTCTTAGAGTTTGAACTTGTTGGACTCAAATATAAAGAAATGCTTAACTCAAGGAGTTCAGTAGTTGGCAATATATTCACAGATTCGAACTTCCCGGATCAATAACTCGTGAGCTAAACGTTGTTAAAACACAAATGCAGCTACTTCCAATCATAGTAACCTAGACATTGAGCTACAACAACCCAATTTTCCTCAAATTTGCTCAATATATAAATTGTTCTCTATGAGCAGGCGGCGGAGAGACAAGTCTGAAGGGACCGTCTGAAAAGTCCAAAACCCTTTTCATTGCTCATTTTATATTATGGAAAATACTCAATAACTTCACTGTAACACACTGTACTGTCACCAAATTCAGTTCATACGTCACTGCTCTCCTGCTGGTTGTACTGGAACACTAGTTATTAGAAAAAAATATTAAATAAATTGTAATGCCATCAAATTCAGTAAGCACTTATCATGCAAAAGCTGTTGTGTGTAAGCTGTGTACCAACATCATTTGTGTAAAGAAGGCCTTTATGTGCTACATGCCAAACTAAGTGCTGTAGATAACCAGCAGGAGAGCAGTGATGTAAGAACTGAATTTGGTGACAGTACAGTGTGTTACAGTGAAGTTATTGAGTATTTTTCATAATATAAAATGAGCAAAAGGGTTTTGGGTTTTGCACTTTTCAGACGGTCCCTTCAGACTTGTCTCTCTGCCGCCTGCTCATAGAGACCAATTTATATTATAAAGCACATTTGAGGAAAATTGGGTTGTTGTAGCTCGTTGTCTAGGTTACTATGGTTGGAAATAGCTGCATTTGTGTATTAACAACGTTTAGCTCAGATCCGGGAAGTTCGAATCTGTGAATATATTGCCAACTTGACATAAGCACCGACTGCATTTCTTTATAGTTGAGTCCAACACGTTCAAGCTCTGAGTCGCGCATTATTAACATATGGAGCTGACTGAAACACTACTGCCAGCCAGCGAGACATTAAAGAGGAAGTGTTTGTCCGAGTTCACAGCAAGTTAACGCTAATATCTTTGCGTGAGAACGCAAAGTTTCTCAGGGGAACGCAAAAGTTTTGCAAGGGAACTCAAAACATTTGGAAAAAACATTTTTCCTCCCATCCAAATTTTTTTTCCACCACCACGTCCCTTTGGGGCTCCGTAGATTTCGGTGTACTGTATCTTTCAACTGTTGGTGTTCATTAGTTTATTTCGTATTGTAACTAGTAAAGTTTTGCGACATAAAAGATAATCATAAGATGTAGGCTATTATAAGACAAAGAAAACTTAAGAACTGTTTAAAAGCATTTAAACCGATCCTTAGTCAAAATAAGTGATGAGAGCAGAAGACGGACATATTTTCTTCTGGAAACACGCTTGTGGGGTTTTGTTTTTTTTTTTGGCATAGGGGAGAGCTAAAGCGCCGCTGCACAGACCTATCGGTGTATGACATCAGAATACCGCGAGAGTGATTACAGAACAGACGACTCCGTATGCTTTTGAATCGCTCTCACGGTACTTTGATGCCATACACCGATCGGTCTGTGCAGCGCTGCTTCAAGTCCAACAATCACGTAGCTTTTTTTAAATCCTTTATTCAGTAACAAAAACACAACGATTAAATAATAATAATAATAACAGCAAGAAAAATCAGTATACATTAGCCTAGATAAAATATTATGGAGTTCGATTCAAGTACAATTTTATGCAAATACACTCAAAAAAAGACAAATAATTTTATCATTCAAATTACAAAACAGACATTTCAAAATCAATATCTTTCTTAAATCTTTTCATAACCTGATTTACTGGGTAAATACAATGTATAATTTTAAATGAAACCTCATGAATCTTATTGATGACACAGTATCTCCTGGAAACCAAAAAAGCCTTCTCCCACTTAATGTCAACAATAGCTTTTCTTGAAATGATATATGCTCGATGAGGTATGCTCGAAATGAGACACCAATAAACACGATCCACGAACAGACTTCACTGTGATTGGTTGAAGTAAATCGAAAGTTTATGCTGCACACACACACACACACACACACAGGCAAACGCGCTGAGTGTTAACCTTCTGACTGTCAGTGTTGGCACTGGTATCTGCCGATCCCAATACTTCAATAAAAACATAAAACTTTTGCATAAAAGTGTTTTATACGTTTCGTTTAATGCCTATTGTGCCCAGACGTTGATGTAAATAATACAATTTGATGTGCAACGAAACCAAAATATTACAGAATTTTTTGAGAGGAGACGGAAATTACGATTAAAACGTTTCACCATTTAACAAGGCTTTTACTAAAGACATTTAAAGTCATTTTAAGGACACGCGCGGGATCATGACAGATCTACAGATCCTGGTTTACAGCAGACAAAAAATGCTGACACATATTTTAATAAAAACAATGAGATTCTCACAGCAAAATATTGAGCATCATCAGCAATAATGATTTACTTCAGAGCCGCATGGAGTCAAAGAAGGCACACGAAAAACATTTTACACGTGAACTTCAAAAATATAATCATTTGACAATATAACACGTCATAAAACGGTTCACAATGAAACTGGAGCCTATTAAAACGGATATCGCCTACTGAACATATGTCATACCTTAAGCGAACCCTTGGTCAAAATAATTGATAAAAGCAGAGAAATTCCTGAAAATATTCTTGATCATCGTCATAACAACACGGGCTGTCATAAAGTGACTCGATGACTGAAGCATCTGGGGCACGATCAAGCTCAATCTGGTGCGCAACGATTTGCTACGGTTTCCGGGTTGAACGACATGTTTCCTGGAAACGGTGTGCAACGGGTTTGAGATATGTTTTCTCTTGTTTGGTGGGTGTGTCAAAAATGTCAGCCCAATCTATCAGCATCAACTTGTATATAAACCACGTGGGATTAAAGAGACAGCTCGCACAATGGGCTCACAGAGAGCCTGTAGAAAAGTATGTGATTTTTTACTTTAATTTTACTTTATCACAGCGTGATTTTACTTTAGTTATTTATTTCTTTTTGCAAGTTTTTTTTTTTTTTTTTTTTCAATTATTTGTTCATTTTTTGGTGTGGATTTATTCTAGCAATCTACTTTTTTTTTTTTTTTTTTTACTGTTGCCAGCCATTTTAGGATGCCAAATTAATTATTCTAACTTGCGTTAATGTGAAAAGAGAGAGACAGTGGAGTCATACCCAAGTTATAAAATTATGTTTAACAGGTGTCACTTAGTCATTAACTTATCATTTACAAAAAAAAAAAACCTTCTTTGAACATATGATTTATTAGCATCTATCGAACATTTCTAAAGGAAAGAAAATGAGTAAAAGCAGCTTGTTTCTTCCGTTTGGATTTTTTTTTCACATGCTGGTTCAGTTCACACACAAATGGCCTTTTTTCATGACATTTCCTATCATTCCAGTTACCATCTGTTGCAAGAAAGAAAAAAATAGTTGTCTTTGTCATTTGTGAATTATGTACAAAAAACTAATTTATGTTTATTTAGTATGGTAGATATGGAAATATCAGTATTTGATGTCTAGAAAACAGTCAGCAACAATGTTTTGTGATGAATATTCCTGAATTCAACAAACTGGGGAAAAAAAAAGTTATTTTCTAGCTTCTGGAAATATGACATGTATCTGCTAATCTTCTGATGTATGGACGAACACAATTCAGATTGATGGAACATTTATCGTCTTATTTCATGAGCATTAACAGTATGGGATGATTATCATAATGATTCATAAACGCACACACAATTATCCACAAACTTGATACATTTTGCAGAAATATTTTACTATCCACTTTCAACTTGTCATTTAATTCTGAATTTTGCACACACGTTGAAAGTCATTTGTTTGCGGATAGTAAAACACATCAAGTTCATGGAGAATTGTGTGTGCATTTATGATACTATAGTTATCCCATATAAAATCATCCCATATAACAGCAGTCACTTACTATGGTCATAGTTCATCTCAATGCAGTGCTCATAATTAGCGTTATCGGGTTCTCCAGCCGACCATGTTTGATAGTTCATTTTGGATCCATCATTCCAGAACCAAACACCCTCCTGTGAACAGAAGAGAATGTCCACAGCTTACATGGCTTCATTTTATCTTGAATTATCTAAAAAAGATGATTCCTCTTGAAACATATACCAGCAACCCCAATTTAAACATGTGAGAAATTAACAGATAAATTTAACAGAAAGGGGTCCTATGTGACAAATATTTAAGCAAGGGCTAAATTGCTCAGTTATCTATTTCACACTCGAGTTTAACAATACACTAAACTAACTATTCTGTGGACCAAAAATAAATGCCAAAAAAAGTTTATGGATTTTAAAATGAATATAAATGTAATTATAAATGCCCAGTGGCACAAAAAACATGATCAAAAATAATAATAATAATAATTTCTTACATAAACAGTATCATGGCCTCCGATCCAGGTCAGCATCATGCCATGAGTTTCTTGTCTAACCAGGGTCTGTAGAAACACGAACTCCTCATGGCTGTGTACAGAAGCAAGGTTCCCATCAATGTCCAAACAGGTTTTCTGTAGAGGCGGAGACATGAGCAAACACCACTATTTATAAAAAAATAATGTATTTTTTTTATTAATATTCCAAAATATGTGACATGCCTTCAATTACCATTGAAATAATTTTCACTCATTGTGCTGTTTGTTAATTTTTTTATTATTTTACCCATGAAGTCTAAAATCTGCCTTTTGAGGTGGAACTGCTTTTCAAGAAAAGGTTCTAGTTATGCTGTATAAAGATTAAGATAAAGTTTGAAGTGATCCTCTTATGATAACATTAATTATGTTATGTCTGTATTTTTAGTATTATCACAGGATGTATGTTCACCCCCTGGAGCTCCATTGTAATTTCTTTACTGTCAACATATTTTTGTTTTTTTTCAACATTTTTTTGTTTTTTAGGAATTTGAGTGAATTGAAATTACTTTCCTGCGATAACCGACAGGTGTCACAGATGTTTACAGAGCTTAAGTTGTATTTAACCAAGAATATCTTCTATGATTTTTATGTCATATCAGAAGATGAATGTACCTCAGCATCAATCCATATTTGAAGGTTACTGAAAAACTTGAAGCATCTGCATCCAAAGGCCATCCTGACCAACAAGCCGTTAAATGGAAGTTTTGTTTTCCTTTCGAGGGAACTTGCACTGCGTCAGTCGCTATGGGAACGCCTCTGCATGATGTTGTCGTGAAGCACGTATGAAATCTGTCCAATAGGGAGACGGAACGTCATAGGCGGGTGACGTCACTGATCAGGAACTATAAAGCCTACCCGAAAACACACTCATTCAGCTTCTGTGTCTTCAGCAAGCGCTACGTGTGATCTTGTCTGTCTTATTTACTGAGAGAGTGGCTTTGTTCGCGTTCCTCAGGGCTCTGGTCCCACTTCTGTCGAGGCAGGGCAGCGCCTCATGTCCTGGGGATCGGTTGACACAGTCACTCTGATGGCGTCCAGTTCTGAGGAGCTGGATGTTGTCAGTGTGAGAACGGGGGAAACTGAAGACTCGCCACTTCATTCCCTCGCGAGCGAGGAGCTCATGGAGGTGCTTACTCGTGCCGTTGCCAAGCTGAATATCGAATGGCTGGACGAGAAGCAAGAGCTGCAGACCAAAAGCAAATTAGATGAATGGTTTTTACCATCAAGGTCTGCTCAACCTCTACGTCGGGGCCTACCGTTTTTTCCCTACCTCCACGCCGAGGTGTCGAGGTCGTGGAAGAGACTGGTATCTTTCTGTGTCTACACCCCTCAGACATCCACTTACAGTAATGTGTTTGGTATGAGGAGACACGGTTATGGGGCGATGCCAAGAGCGGAGGAGACTCTTGCAAGCCATCTCTCTCCCTAGGCGGCATCGTCCCTTAAAGCCCCGACATTGCCCACTAAGCCCCTGAAAACAACATCAGCGCTAGTGGGCAAAGCGTACTCGGCTGCAGGTCAGGCAGTGGCATGCTTGCATACTATGTCCATCTTACAAGCATACCAAACCGACCTGCTAAGAGACTTGGGTGAAAGTGAGGAAGTGGGTGTGGATATGATACAGGAGTTACGTCAGTCAGCTGACTTAGCCCTCTGTGCCACCAGGGAGACGCCCAAATCCATCGGCCGCTCTATGGCAGCCGCTCTATGGTGGCCACGGAGAGGTTTCACTGGTTAAACCTCACAGAGATAAAGGATAAAGACAAAACGTTTCTTCTGGACGCCCCACTGAATCCCTCTGGCCACTTCGGTGATGCTATCACCACTGTCACCGAGAGGTTTCAGGAGTCTAAGAAGCAAGCTGCTGCGCTGCAGCAGTTTCTTCCCCGCCGCACTTAAGTCTCTTCGGCTGCTGGGCGGGAGCAGCCGAAGCCGAGTACGAGCTCCTCACAAACTCACAGGCAACACCAGAAGCAGAGCCTTGCTATCTGTACTCCCCCTCCGAGGAGTTGGGATGCGGGACAGCGCTCTCAGGCGAAGTCCTCGAAGGGCAAGTTCTGAGGGCTGTCATTGCTGCTAAGAGGGCTTCCTCAAAGAAATCCTGACGCCAAAAGTGTCAGGATCCTGAGGGTGGTCCCCTCCGAAGTCAATCGGCATTCACCTCTTCCAACGGTGCCTGTTTGTCGTCGGTGCCCTCAGGGGGGCGCTCTGCCAACTCCACCGCAACGCCAGGGCGCAGTGGTTCCCTCTAGTGCAGCCAAGCCAGTCGTTCCCTGGCGGGGTTCCGCTTCAGGGCAGTGTGCTGGCTGCCCATATTTCATATTCCAGCTTTGAGAGGCTGGTTCCCTTAGTAGATTTTCTGACAGAGTGGAAAGGTCTGTCAAATATGTCTCAGTGGGTCCTGCACACAATAGAAAAGGGGTATGCAATCCAGTTCAGATCACGCCCACCCCGATTCAACGGGGTCCTACCCACAGTGGTGGGTCCTGAGCAGGCTCTGGTGATGGCACAAGAGGTAGAGGCTCTTCTGCGAAAGGAGGCTATAGAAAGGGTTCCTCCTCCCAGCAGGGAGTCAGGATTTTACAGCCGCTATTTCATTGTGCCAAAGAAAGATGGGGGATTGTGTCCGATTTTAGATCTGTGTCAGTTAAATCAAACAGTAGCAGCAGTAACAGATGCTGACAGTAAAACATATCGTGTCACAAATCAGATCCGAGGACTGGTTTGTCACGATAGATCTAAAAGATGCATATTTCCATGTATCAATCCTCCCGCAACACAGGAAGTTCCTAAGGTTTGCTTTCGGGGGCGAAGCATTCCAATATTGGGTTCTTCCCTTCGGCCTAGCATTGTCACCCCGCACCTTCACCAAATGTGTAGACGCGGCTCTGACGCCCCTTGCGTATGCAGGGCATCTGCATACTAAACTACATAGACGATTGGTTAATTCTGGCTCAGTCGGAGCAGATGGCGGTTCAACATTGAGATGTTGTTCTCGCTCACATGAGAAGGTTGGGGTTGAGATTAAACGCAAAGAAAAGTGTCTTTTTTGTATAATCAGGGTCACGCGGCGATGCCTTCATGCCCTAGTTATATGGAAGCAACCTTGGTTTCTGTCCCAGGGACCTGTGTTGAAACACTTCCTTCCAGACCTCAGGGACCATCATGTGCTAGTTCGATCAGACAACACATCGGTAGTCTCATATATAAATCACCAGGGGGGTCTGAGATCGCACCCGTTATACAAACTGGCTCATCAGATCCTCCTGTGGTCCCAAGGGAAACTGCTCTCCATCAGGGCAGTGTATATCCCTGGGTACCTCAATGTGGGAGCAGACATCCTGTCGAGGCAGGGGTTGAGGCCCGGGGAGTGGAGACTTAACCCCGAGGTGGTGAAGCTCCTGTGGGAGAACTACGGCGAAGCCCAAGTGGATCTGTTTGCGTCTCGAGAAAAGACTCACTGTCCACTATGGTTCTCAATGACAAACCCAGCACCTCTTGGGCTGGATGCTATGGTACAGCCGTGGCCGAGGCTGCCGCTGTACGCATTTCCCCCGATTACGCTGCTTCCGGGAGTTCTGGAGAGAGTTCGCCGGGACAGGGCCCGTCTGCTATTAGTAGCCCCGTTCTAGCCGGCCCGAGTATGGTTCTCGGACCTGATGTCCTTGTTAGACGGCTCTCCGATGGAGATTCTCTCCCAGGTGAGCGGGAAGTTGTGGAAGCTGTGGGCTTGGCCTCTGAGGGGGCCCAGCTCATAAGCTCCGGTCTCTCAACTGAGGTTGTTGAGACCATTCTCCAATCCAGAGCTCCCTCCACAAGGAAACTTTACTCCCTGAAGTGGAAATTATTCACTTCATGGTGTGAAAATCACCAGTGGGATCCAGTTAACTGCCCCGTTGGCGTGGTGCTGGAGTTCCTGCAGGAAAGATTTTCTACAGGGCTATCCCCCTCCACACTGAAGGTGTACGTGGCGGCCTTAGCTGCTTACCACGCTCCTTTAAGTGGAGTATCTTTGGGGAGACACCCCCTTATAACTCGTTTCCTCCGTGGCACTTTGAGGCTTAGACCTGCAGTTCGCACGAGAGTACCGGCTTGGGATTTGGCCGTTGTATTACAAGGCCTTTCTGTGGCCCCCTTCGAGCCTATCGAAGAGGTTCCTGAGAAATTTCTCACACTCAAAACAGTGTTTCTCCTTGCTGTCACGTCTCTCAAAAGAATTGGAGACATTCAAGCACTCTCGGTATCTCCATCATACCTAGAATTTGCGCCTGGTATAGTCAAGGCTTTCTTGCATCCAAGACCGGGATACATTCCAAAGGTTCTCACTAATACTGTGAGACCTATTGTACTGCAGGCCTTCTGTCCTCCTCCATTTATAATGTCGGACCAGGAAAAGCTTAATCTGCTGTGCCCAGTTAGAGCACTGGATGCTTATGTCCATAGAGCTGCCATGTGGAGAAAGTCTGATCAACTCTTTGTGTGTTTCGGGTCACCCTGCATCTAAGCAGAGGATGAGCAAGTGGGTGGTCAAGGCCATCTCACTTGCTTATGAGTCGGCTGGTCTGCCTTCACCTTTGGCTGTTCAAGCCCACTCTACAAGGAGTATGGCTGCTTCCAAGGCTTTTATCTCGGGGGGGCCCCTACAGGATGTTTGTGATGCGGAAGGCTGGTCCTCACCACACACACCGCACACATGTGAGGTTTTATGAGTTAGACCTCGGCTCCACTCCAGGGGCGCAGGTGTTACTGTGAGTTGTGCGCCCCAGCTTCACACGAACAGTCACTTGCTCATATGGCGACGTTGGGATTGTCGTTCCCATAGCGACTGACGCAGCGCGAGTTCCCTTGAAAGGGAACGTCTCGGTTACGTATGTAACCTTAGTTCCCTGAGTAGGGAACGAGACGCTGCGTCGCCCTGCAATACTCCCGGCATGCCCGTAAACGCCTTGCTTCAGAATTTAGAAGCTGAATGAGTGTGTTTTCAGGTAGGCTTTATAGTTCCTGGTCAGTGACGTCACCTGCCAATGACGTTCCGTCTCCCTATTGGACAGATTTCATACGTGCTTCACGACAACATCACGCAGAGGCGTTCCCATAGTGACTCACGCAGCGTCTCGTTCCCTATTCAGGGAACTAAGGTTACATACGTAACTGAGACGTTTCATGTAATTAAAGTAATAACTTTCATTTAAAGGTACACTATGTAACTTTTGGCCGTTTACTGGTTAAAAAACAAAAAGGCATGCAACATTGTTTTGGTTGGCTTCAGCTTTGCATGACAGCGCAGATGAATGCAACCTTTCACAAAAGATAATGCTTTACAATGAACGCTGTTAGAGACAAAAATATAAATATTTTAATAAAATACCTTCCTCACCGGTCGAGTAATAAATACTCCATTGTCTCTGTGGCGCTGTTACAACATTTCAAATCCATCAGTTCTCGCCATCACAGAAAAGCTGAGCTAATGTTGGTTCTTGTTTTATTACGAGCTCTGTGGCATTCTCTTTTCTTCTGCAGACTCTCTATGACGTTCCGTCTCCCTACTGGACAGATTTTATACGTGCACGCGCATACGACAGATTTTAACGTCATCTGTTTGCTGTTTGTATAAAAAGGGGCGATTCTCTGGAGATTTAGTGGCTCCATGTCAACCTTTCTCGCTCGTTGTGACAACTAACCTCTGTCACTCCAACTTTTCTCTATTTACAGATATGACGAGACACTCACGGGCAAGTGACGTATGTACACAATTTGCCCATGAAAACCATCCCAACAAGTCTAACATATAAGTAAGGGGTAATGTACATCCAGCCATACTACAGGTTTCATGGAAATAAACATACTTTATAATACAATACAAATAACTTTAATTCTCTCAAAATAAGGATGGATATTTAATTCATTGTTTAAACTAATCCAATTTTAAGAAATGAAAAGGCATCCTTTACTTTCATTTGTAATTTAGTGATGTTTTTTTAATAATAATCATAATAATAATAATAATAATAATAATAATATGTCTATAAATCCCCTGTGATCACATCTGAATTCTGTGAATCGTCTCTTGAGCTCTAAACAGCACATTCACACTAACATCACCAGTTCATATTGTTTTAAATGATGAATTACCTGGAGTCTCTGTGTGTCCTTGGGAAGTTCAGAGATGAAATCTTCTGGTAAAGTCTTCAACTGAAGTCTGAAACTCACTAGATTTCTGTAGTAATATTTATACTCAGAAAAAAAACTGTCCCTTTACCCTCATGGACCCAGACTCTTCTGGTCCCCGAGATGAGATTTTAGATTGGCGCCCCCACTGGCACATGACAGCATTGTGAGCTTACTGTCATTCATGTTTGGCTAGGACCTTTTTTAGCCAGAAAAAAAAAAGGATTTGTGGTTTGAGACTGCACACACCTGGACTTCTTTGTGGCAAAGAAGTGAAAGAAAGCAGCAATAATAAAAGTGAAGTTAAAACAGATTTTATCTGTTAAGATCCCCAAAAATGAAACTTCTGTCATCATTTACTCACCCTCATGCCGTTCTATGTAACACATTATCATTGATCATATCGCCTATAACATAAAAACATTGATAATTTTTATGCAATGGGCTTCAGAAATATTATTAATCTTGTTATCCGTGTCAACATGCAGGGCTGCATTTCCCAAAAGCATCGTGAGCCCAAGTTGATCGGGAAGACCATTACAATCAACTAAGCTCTCAATGCTTTTGGGAAACACATCCCAGAGCAATGGCCATGCATAGATATTTTAAAGTGCCCCTATTATGGATTTTTGAAAATGACCTTTCATGTAGTGTGTAACAGCTCTAAGTGAATGAAAACATCCAGCAAAGTTTTAAATCTGAAAGTGCACCGTATATAAAGTTATTGTCTCTCAAAAGTACGAGTCAACTCTGAGTCAATTAAATTGTAAAACGAATCCAAAGATGAAACATTAGCATAATGCCCACCCACTTATTGTGTGCACGGACGCCAGGGAAAACTTGACACCCCTCAAACACTGCCAATGCATGAAGAATCAGTGGTTAAAGTTCATCTTCACAACGATACCACAGCAGTACAGCCCAAACCTTGTGCTGTGTTTCCGCATTTCACTGATGACTGCTTCTTCAAACTAAATGTGTAAAAATAAGGTATACCTAGAACATGTCCTTCAACTTGGATGCGTCAGGAAATTTATTAATATTTCTTCGATTATGTTCATCGGGAACAAGAAAGTAATATCCACCTAGGATAGCTTGAGGGTGAGCTTTAGCTTTAGGTAATTTTCATTTGAAAGTGAACTAATCCTTTAAGCTAAACTTTGCAGGACAGTGGCGATCCAGGACTGAGTTTGGAGACCTCTGGTCTATATAAACACCTACACTGGTACACCTACATAAGCTTTTGTCATAAATAATATCATTAGGTAAAAATTAAAAGCACCAATATATAATTTCTCACCACTAGAGGTTGCACACTGCAGTAAGCCTAATCGATATTAGAATATCATTTTAAAGGGTTAGTTCACCCAAAAATGAAAATTCTGTTGTTTATTACTCACCCTCGTGTCGTTCCGCACCTGTAAGACCTTCGTTAATCTTCAGAACACAAATTAAGATATTTTTGTTGAAATCCGATGGCTCTGTGAGGCCTGCATAGCCAGCAATGACATTTCCTCTCTCAAGATCCATTAATGTACTAAAAACATATTTAAATCAGTTCATGTGAGTACAGTGGTTCAATATTAATATTATAAAGCGACGAGAATATTTTTGGTGCGCCAAAAAAACGAATAATTTAGTGATGGTCGATTTCAAAACACTGCTTCATGAAGCTTCGGAGCGTTATGAATCTTTTGTGTCGAATCATGATTCGGATCGCGCGTCAAACCGCCAAACTGCTGAAATCACGTGACTTTGGCGCTCCGAACCGCTGATTCGACACGCTGATTCATAACGATCCGAAGCTTCCTGAAGCAGTGTTTTGAAATCGGCCATCACTATATAAGTCATTATTTTGTTTTTTTTGGCGCACCAAAAATATTCTTGTCGCTTTATAATATTAATATTGAACCACTGTACTCACATGAACTGATTTAAATATGTTTTTAGTACATTAATGGATCTTGAGAGAGGAAATGTCATTGCTCCTTATGCACGGAGCCAACGGATTTCAACAAAAATATCTTAATTTGCGTTCTGAAGATTAACGAAGGATTTATGGATGTGGAACGACATGAGGGTGAGTAATAAATGACATTATTTTCATTTTTGGGTGAACTATCACTTTAATATGAACAAGAAAACGGGATTCAAACAATAAGACTAAAATATAATTAGTTTTCTGTTGATGAATGTATCCAAACAGTTGCTCACCTGTCTAATAAAACACATAAAATACTAAAGCATCTTTGGTGTTTCCATGGTTTCTACAAAAAAAAAAAAAAACTGGAAATCGAGGGTAACGCAAGTATGACTGATCTGTACTATCCTGGTTAAAATGGTTGATTTCTCTGGATTTAAACATTCTTGGAAACATCTGGGATAATGTAAGTACACAAGTCAACAAAATAATATATAACACTGTTCTTGTGGTTTTTGTATATTTTATGAACGAAGTTTAAAAATGCAAATCTTATATTACATTATATGATGGCCTGCTTTCACAGACAGGGTTTTAGGATATTTAAGCAGCTTTTATAAAATATGCCTTAGAAAAAAACATTATTGATAAAAACAATATTTTAAGATATGTCAGAAGTTATTGTGAGTTGAGACAGCTCACACATGAATTTTAGTCTGGGACTAGTCTTAAACCTGGTCTGTGAAAGCAGGGGTAAATGCTTTACCAATGAGCGATTCTTTCTGGATGCCTTCATAATGATATTGTACAGTAACATACGACTCTCCTAATGTAGATGATGCTGCTTCAGCTCCCTCTTGTGACTGAATATGAAAACACGTTCTGTTCTTAAACACTCTCTCACTGTGACATTTGATCCACTGAATATTATAATACATGAATGAATCAATCAGACAGAGACAGGAGAAGAAAAGATGGTAAAATGAGCAGTTTATTGAATAATATTAGTTGTGTCTTTCTGTCAGATTTTCACCTGACCAGCACAAATTCAATGAGTGTTATGATATTACAGCAAAGGCAATGGAAAATTACTGCTTTACAACATCGTCCTGTAACAATGAAATAAGGACTTTCCATTATCATTAACCAATAAAGACAACACAGCACAGAACTACAGTAACCGAAAAAGTAATAATACATATATAAAGTAGTTAGTGATAGTAGTGTTTTTCAAAGCCACACACACACACACACACACACAAAAGAAAAGAAAAATATTATTATTGGACCAAAAACTGCCAAATGTGAGATCTTAGAGTACCAACTGTCTCCTGATGGAAGTATGCATTTTGCAGCTATAAATACTTGTTCATCAGTGAGTTTAGTGTCTGTAGGAGTTTCTAAGCCCCTAAGGTTGGTTCACAGAGCTCGTTTTTGCTGCTTTAACAGTTTTACAATGTAAACATTCACTAGATGGACATGTTTGACCATTGCGCTCGATTCTTGAAATCAAGAAGCTCATTGCACTGCCCACTTCTGGCACTTTTCAAAGCAATTGTGTGATACTCAGATCTCATATAAACTTTCTGACTCTCGCTGTTTACTATCACACAATATCAAAGATCTGAAAGTCAAGACATGACATGTCATGATTAACAGCTCAACAGAAATGGGTTCTCGGTTTCACGGGATGGACAGAAATATGGAGCTCACAAGTTGATGATGTCATAGTGATTGACACAGGTGGGTGTGTCTTATCTCAACCTGAATTCGTGTCCTCCAGCTTATTCTCTCCATCATGTTCTTTCAACAGCAGTGTCACTACAGTCACTGATTCATTCCCTTGGCTTTCTGTGGGATCTGAAATCAGAGACAATGACTGTTGTTAAAAATACATCTACACACACATGATGTTACAGCTACACATTCTCAAAGAAGACACAATAATCCATTAAAAATGCTATAACGGAAAATAATAATAGTAATAATAATAATAATAATGATGTTTTATTGATATAGCATCTTTCCAGGGCTCAAGGACGATTTACAGTACAGGTTCCTTAGAAAAGGATAACACCAATATAATAGACAAAAATGACAAACAAAAGAATGAAACACAATGAGATACAGGACACAATATACGAATGATAACATTCAGAGAACAATGAGATGCAGAACAGAAGTGAGGAGATACCGAGGGACAGAGAGAAGGCCGTAATGGTCTGCACAGGCATTTAAATAAATTACAGAATACAGATAAAAAAAATGAGACTTTTATCTGATTAATTTAAGAAATAATTACCAGCTTGCATCCAACAAGTGGAAGCACTTCAAAGACTACAGTTAAACCTCTGAAACACAAGCCGTAAAGACTTCACAGCCTGACATTCAAAATATTACATGAAGAGTCAACTACTGACCATGTGTGTGAACTCCAGGATCTTCACTTCCTTCTTTACGGATTGAAATCCTCTGGCCCTGCACGTATATGAATGGCTTGTCGTCACCTGTCGCTTGACTTATGGCAGTATCTTGAACAGTAATGTACCGTTCCTCTTCAGCAATCTCCATGTCTGATCTCGTTGTCTCTTGTTTCTTGTCTCTTGTTGAGACTTTGGTGCCTAGAAACAGAAATAAAAAGACAAAGAAGACATTAGATCCAAGTGTGTTCGCGTGTGAACATCAGAGGCTGAAATCACTACACAAGTGATATTTTTATCTAAACTTCAAATGATTGTCTCCATTTCATTTTTCAGCATTAAAAACCAAACAAAATCTGATCGAAATGAAAGCTCAGAAAAACATTCATGAATGCAGGTCAGCAACAGAACAGTGTATAAGTTTAGCTTCATTTGATGGCTGAAAAAAAAACAGAGACTATGATTTTAGGCCAATTGCTGCTAAATTTATCAAACTTATATTTCTGAGAGCTTTAATAGCAGAACAACAACACAACATGAACAAACACTACAGATGAGTGATGCTCGACCCCTAATGAAACAAACATAAACACAGATCTGTTGTAAATTCAGCTTTTTAGTGAACTAACCATTACTGTGATTTTGTAAATCAGATTCAGTCATTAGTATAATAATATCATGCAGCTCAATACTGGACAATCACTGCAGTAGAACCTAGAAATGTTGAGTATGAATTTAAAATCTTCTGTTGCAAAATAAAGTTAATTTTTCTCCTCTTGTGTCAGCGGTAATACTTACGCAGTTGCTTTAGATGTTCAGATATCTTCGCTTTATGTCAGCAGCACATGGAAAACATTACAAAATGAGTGATCAGATGAACATGTCAGAAACACTGATTGATCTGTAACAATTACATTAATGTTATATGTGTGACCAGTAAAACAAACAATAAAAAATACTTTCCACAGCATTTATTGCTTAATGTTAGTTTATGTTCAAATTAGTTTTCTCCTGCTGTATCAGTTGTAATACTTACGCATTTCTTGTTCAGAGATCTCGCCTTCATGTCACAGCGGCACACAGAAACAGAGAAACGAGGAGATTAAGAGTGAATGAACAGATGAAGAAACACTGTGAGATTCTTCTAATAATCACTTCATCATCTGCATGACTATATTAATAATCCATAACAATTACAGTTAATGTTGTAAATCACGCTGAAAACTATTTTGTACATTTAAACTGTACTGAAGCACAATAAAGCTCACTTTTCCTTCGTATCAGCTGTAATACTTACACATTTCCTTTAGTTTTTCAGAGATCTTCACTTCATGTCAGCAGCACAGAAACAGAAATGAGGAGATTATAAGTGAATGAACAGATGATCATGACACTTCATTAATTATTGCACTAAATTACTCAAGCAGAACTTGTGAATAATTATAAATACTGACTATTCAGAATCTACTGTAGCACAATAAAGCTCATTTTTACTTTCACTGTATCAGTTTTAATACTTACATAATTCTTGTTCAGAGATCTTCGCTTCATGTCACAGCAGCACATAGAAACAGAAATGAGAAGATTATGAAACATAGAGAAATTTCTGTATAATAGTTTGTTCCTGAATCATCACCTGAATGACTTTATATTAATATCCTGTAACAATTACAGTAATGCTGTGTGTGTTATAGTCACCATAAAATATGACATGTTTACTTTTAAGCAATATTGCATTGTTTATTACAAGTGATTTATCTCATTATGTCAGGAGGCATTAAGGGTTAATCTACAAACACACACAGACAGGTTCAACAGATTCGAGCTCAGTCAAACAGCCATGGTTTTCCTTGTACATATTGTTTCAGTTTCTGCATCAGCTGTAATACTTACGCAATTCTTTTTCATAGGTCTTCGCTTCATGTCACAGCAGCACAGAGAAACAAACAGAAGCACAAGTCAAAAACACTGAGAAGATACTGTGTGATTCTTCATGAGCTTCTAATAATCACTTCATCGTCTGCATGACTTACTATACTAATGATCTGTAACAATTACAGTAATGTTGTGTGTGTGAACATTGGATAAATCCATCATTTATGTGATTTAACAAAATAAACAATACAGTTTACAACACTTTACAAAACAGCTCCTTTTGTTAACATCACCTAACATTAACTAATGGGACGATGTCGTAAAGTGTCACCAACAATAATTATCACAGAACTTATTTGTTTAGCATTGGTTATATTTTTATTTTTGGTTAGTTTTGTTTAGGTGTAGCACACAATTGTTCAGAGATCTCGGCTTCAAAACATCAGAGTATACTTATGAGCAAATGTTAGCGTTCGGCAGGTTCTCAAAACATGCACACTAGAAAGTTTCATGGGCATTATTTTGATGTTATATCTCGTTTTCTACCTTCTAGGACAGTGTAGATTTTGACAGAAAGTGAGTGTGAGAGTAAGATGGAGACAGGATCGACGAGCTGGGACTCCAACTCGGGACGCCCGAAGCACAAATATGTCGGCATGCTGCCCACGAGGCTATCGGCGTCGACAGTTAATATACGTTTTGCACCATCAGTCATACACATACTCTGAGGCTCTTGTGTTCTTGGCTCATTTTGATAAATAAGACACAATTATTTGCTATATTTAACTCACTCTGGGGTCTGTCCCCACCCCCCGTGAAGACCAGCCTGTGCAAGGGCCTTGCCGTGGCCCATCAGATAAGGCTTAGTTTTATTGCCCTGAAGTATGTGTGTTGCCACGTGGAAAAGCAGAGTCAAAGAGACCCATAGAAAGCCCTCAGAACAGACTTTCCTGCATTAATTTATAGACAGGCTGTTTTATAAATGAACATGCATATCCATAGGACATGGCATCCATTATTACTATTTGTGTATTGTATTCAGTATTGTTATGCATATTTTATTATAAGAACCAATGGTTAACGTAAATTCACCTATACCAAGTTTGGTGTCTACGAGTTTGTATTTTGAAGATTTAAATGACTGTGTATATGATATATTGATACCTGTGCAACATATCAGTATTACATGAATCTTTAATAGTTTCTTCAAAACAACTCAGCCAGTTTCATATGCAGATCCCCTGCTAGAAACGCAGGGGATCTGGTAGTTAGTTAGTTAAAGTTGCTGTTAGTTAGTTAAAGTTGTGAACCTGTTTGTTAACAAATGAGCTTTGTAACGAATACCGATGATTCTTTCTGGGTTTCTGACATTTCCCCATAGCTCCTCATGTTTCCCACGTCCGGTTTCACTCTATCATTTATCATTTTACCCATGTACGTGTGACTTGTGTGTATGTATGTGTTTGTTTGTTAGTTTAGTTATGTGTTTGTGATTTAGTTAATAAAACTTGTGCACAATACATATTTGGTTCTGACTCCCCGTCTTTGAAAAAACTGGCTCTTAAATGATTTAGATCCTATTACCAGCTCTAAGCATTAATAATCAATAATATAGCATAAATAATTAATAATCAATACTGAGTGTTCACAGAATGAACTGATTGATTGATTGTAATTTTAATGTAGCTACATCAAGTTAATCTGATTCAAATATTCATAAGGAGTCATAATTAATAATTATTAATATTTCCCCATGAGTTAATTCGCTACACCATTTCCACGGGCACTCAATAATTTCCCATCTGCGCCTATGGTATATCATTCTTAAAGTAAAAATACTTATATTTGTTTATGTTTACTAAATAAAAATACTTCGTTACTGTCCATTACTGGTTGTATGTGATTCAGTCATCAGTATCTTAAAGTCATGCTGCTCAACACTGGACAATCACACTCTTCATTAATTACTACACTAAATTATGAAAAAAAAATTTCTCCTGCTGTATCAGCTGAAATACTTACTCAGTTGCTCTAGCTGTTTAGAGATCTCCGCTTCATGTCAGCAGAACAGAAAAATGAGGAAATTACATGTGAGTTTTTTGTAAATTAAGCATTTTAAACAGAGATTCAGTCATCAGTATATTAATGTGATGCAGCTCAATACTGAACAATCACACACTTACTGCTCTAAATCACTCACAATGAGAACTTTTGGTGAAAATCATAAATACTGACTATGATAAAAATCATATTATACATTGTATTATAGCACAATAAAATTATTTTTTCTCCTCTTGTAGCTGTGATACTTACGCAGTTGCTCTAGACGTTTCGATATCTTCTCTTCATGTCACAGCAGCACATAGAAACAGAAATGAGGAAATTATAAGCGAGTGATCATAAGCGATGAAACCTTCTGAACGTTTATGATAGCTTTATGTGCCCTTTATTTGAGCGGCCATATCAGTCACCGGACCACCAGGAATTCTCCAGAACTGCATAGACTTCTATATAAACTAAATCAGTCCAAAATATGTTCTGCAAGAAATATTTTCAGAGATTCTAGACTATTTTAAGTTGTAAGGTGAGCCAGAAAATATTAACATTTAGCGTATGGCTTCGGCAGGAATGATTGATGGTGCTTCTGCCCTCAACAGCACTCCATATTGTTCCCAATGTAAGTCTGTGGTGAAAAATGGAAATGCAGCGTGTCATAACTGAGAGCACTTGTTTTTACGTTACTTTACATAAACCTGGACTATATCAGGATTGTGTATATCAGACTATAATATCTAGTTATATGGTGAACACGTCTGTTCTTCTTTAACAGGAAGATGTGTGGAGCAGCTTAGCAAATTAGTGAAAGAATTCAGTAGTGTATGAATGAACCCTAAGATAAGTCACATGTCAGTATTTAGCTCAAGATAACTTTAGCCATGTTTCCATCACACTGTTTAAGTGTCGCATCAGAAATGAGTCATGTGACTCTGCGTGACGGAATGGCATAACTTGACTAGCCAGCAGACCGTGTCATAAAATCATAAAAAAAAAACACGCTCAAATGACAAAAACATAAAATTAAAGTAAAATATCTTATTTTAAACAAGGAAAAACCTGTAAAATAATATTGTTTTTCTATAATTATTTTAATGAAAACTTTTGTAAAATTATTGTTTTTGCACTTTACTTGAATTAAGATATTTTACTTTAATTTTACGTTTTTTTTTTTTTTTGGCAGCTGTAGCTGCCAGTCATTTACCGAGTTTTTTGGGATTTTTTACAGTGTAAGTGTCGTTTACTGTTGACAGACAAACTCTCTTGACATTTTCTTGTATTTCAGTTTAGTTTCTGTATTAATAGTCTATGATGTTTAAATGAAGGAAGAGCTCAGGCAGCCCTGATAAAACTTAATAAAATGATAGAAAAAGGACAGCAGGATGATTTTAGGCCGATTTCTCAACCTTCAATAGCAGAAGAACAAAACTACATGAACAAACACAAACAGACATAATCAAAAGATCTTAAATTCAGCATTTTAAACAGACAGAGATTCAGTAATTAGCATTAATGTAATTCAGCTCAACTCCGAACAATCACACAAATCACTGATTACTGCACTAAATCAACCACAAGTAGAACTGGTAAAAAGGTAGAAATACTCATATACATTTAAACCGTACTGTACTACAATAAAGCTCAATGTTTTTCCTCTTGCTGTGTCAGCTGTAATACTTACTCATTTGATTTTGTAGTTCAGAGACTTTGCGACGATAGTAAAAAACACCAGCAGCTGCGGCAGCTGAAAATAACAGCAGAACTACAACAATCCCTGCTACGGCAGCTGGAGACAGACCTGGATCTGGAACAGATAAAGAGAGACAGACATTAGTGTGAATGAGTCTGATCTACAACAAACACTATAAACACCAGCACTATATAACCTGAGTGAAGATCTGATACTGTAATGATAAAGAGTCATTAGTGTGAATGAGTCTGATCTACAACAAACACTATAAACATCAACACTATATAACCTGAGTGAAGATCTGATACTGTAATGATAAAGAGTCATTAGTGTGAATGAGTCTGATCTACAACAAACACTATAAACATCAGCACTATATAACCTGAGTGAAGATCTGATACTGTAATGATAAAGAGTCATTAGTGTGAATGAGTCTGATCTATAACAAACACTATAAACATCAGCACTATATAACCTGAGTGAAGATCTGATACTGTAATGATAAAGAGTCATTAGTGTGAACGAGTCTGATCTACAACAAACACTATAAACATCAACACTATATAACCTGAGTGAAGATCTGATACTGTAATGATAAAGAGACATTAGTGTGAATGAGTCTGATCTATAACAAACACTATAAACATCAACACTATATAACCTGAGTGAAGATCTGATACTGTAATGATAAAGAGACATTAGTGTGAACGAGTCTGATCTACAACAAACACTATAAACATCAACACTATATAACCTGAGTGAAGATCTGATACTGTAATGATAAAGACAGACATTAGTGTGAATGAGTCTGATCTACAACAAACACTATAAACATCAACACTATATAACCTGAGTGAAGATCTGATACTGTAATGATAAAGACAGACATTAGTGTGAACGAGTCTGATCTACAACAAACACTATAAACATCAGCACTATATAACCTGAGTGAAGATCTGATACTGTAATGATAAAGAGTCATTAGTGTGAACGAGTCTGATCTACAACAAACACTATAAACATCAACACTATATAACCTGAGTGAAGATCTGATACTGTAATGATAAAGACAGACATTAGTGTGAATGAGTCTGATCTATAACAAACACTATAAACATCAACACTATATAACCTGAGTGAAGATCTGATACTGTAATGATAAAGACAGACATTAGTGTGAATGAGTCTGATCTACAACAAACACTATAAACATCAACACTATATAACCTGAGTGAAGATCTGATACTGTAATGATAAAGACAGACATTAGTGTGAATGAGTCTGATCTATAACAAACACTATAAACATCAGCACTATATAACCTGAGTGAAGATCTGATACTGTAATGATAAAGAGTCATTAGTGTGAACGAGTCTGATCTACAACAAACACTATAAACATCAACACTATATAACCTGAGTGAAGATCTGATACTGTAATGATAAAGAGTCATTAGTGTGAATGAGTCTGATCTATAACAAACACTATAAACATCAACACTATATAACCTGAGTGAAGATCTGATACTGTAATGATAAAGAGTCATTAGTGTGAACGAGTCTGATCTACAACAAACACTATAAACATCAACACTATATAACCTGAGTGAAGATCTGATACTGTAATGATAAAGAGTCATTAGTGTGAATGAGTCTGATCTACAACAAACACTATAAACATCAACACTATATAACCTGAGTGAAGATCTGATACTGTAATGATAAAGAGTCATTAGTGTGAATGAGTCTGATCTACAACAAACACTATAAACATCAACACTATATAACCTGAGTGAAGATCTGATACTGTAATGATAAAGACAGTCATTAGTGTGAATGAGTCTGATCTATAACAAACACTATAAACATCAACACTATATAACCTGAGTGAAGATCTGATACTGTAATGATAAAGAGTCATTAGTGTGAACGAGTCTGATCTATAACAAACACTATAAACATCAGCACTATATAACCTGAGTGATAGTCATTATTTATCTGATCTACTGTATTTACAGGTGTCAGACAAGCTGTTATAGATAATAAAGGTTCTGGGTGAGAAGTTATGAATTATTTAGGCAGCTGATGAACGATCATTACATTAATAGTCTTGAGTTACTCACCGCTGACAGTGACAGTGAATCTCTTGTATAAAGTCTGTTTGCTGCTGCTGATCTTCACTTTATAAACTCCAGAGTCTGTGATTCTGAAGTCTCTGATGGTCAGAGATCCGGTCTGATTATCCAGCTTCAGTCTGTCTCTGAATCTCTCGTCAGGATCATATAATGGTGGACTCTTGGCCTCTAGATCATGTTTAGCTACGAGTTTTCCTTCATCTCCAAACCTCCACACTATCAGCATTTTTCCGTGTGTTTCAGTATCAGTCTGAAGACTGACAGAATCTCCCTCCGTCACTGATTCACTCTTTGTTTCACCTTTAAAAGCGTCAATAACATCTGGAGATTCTGCAAGAAACAGATTCACAGACAGAGATTAAAATTAAACACTTTATTATACCATTATCCATGTTATATGTCAAACGTGTGTGTGTGTGCTCACCATAGACAATAATTGTGAATTTCCTATAGGAGGTCCCAGAGTTGTGTATGATTTCTGCTTTATAAAGTCCAGAGTGTTGGATTCTGATGTTTGTGATGGTCAGAGATCCAGTCTGATCCAGCTTCAGTCTGTCTCTGAATCTCTCATCAGGATCATACCAGATCTCATTTCCGTCGATTTGAGCAATGGTGAAGCCTGTGTCTCCAAACCTCCACAGTATCATATTAAATCCCTGTATTTGACTAGGACCAGGGTTTAGCGTGACTGAATCTCCCTCCATCACTGTCTTCACTTCATCTGTTCCAGCACTGAACACTCCTGCAGGACACACACAAACTCATTTAACACTGCTGCTAATGCTAGTGTACAAATTTAACTGATCACCTCGTCTAACTGACACATTTTGACTTAATGAGGTGAAAATTAACCAAATTAAATTTGGTATTAGTGGTCGTAAAATCTAAGGATGTGCTACTTTTACATTTAACATGAGATTTGTTTAATAAACAAAAATAAAACATAAATAAAAGAGTGACAAACTTAGATAAATAGAATGTTAATGCACATTTTACAGAGTTCTTATTTTTTAAGCATACAATTGTTCTGACTTCTGAATGTAAAATTAAAAACAAAGGCTTATTTTCCATAACTTTACATGTATGAATACAACAGACTATCAATACAACCCCAAAATTATATAAAACATAAAGACGCATTATTTCAGCCTTATTCTTTTTTTAAATCCAACATTCTTGGTTTTCTTCCTATTTATTAAATCCAGGCAATTGGTTGATGAAACATTGATTAAAGTGAATTTTGGTTTGTATAAATCTTAATTTTAAAGAAAAGCTTTATACAAAAAAAAAAAAATCATGTCTGACCCGACATAGGCTATTGTGCATATGATGTAGCCTATCTTACTCATGCCGTTCACTTTTCATAATAAACATATATTACATTAAAAAAATAATATTATAGGCTAATAAATGTAACATATATGAAACTAAATAGGCTACGTTTTCTTTAACCCTCTGTTCGACGAACGCGCCTCATGACATCGGAAACAACTTTAAATATTTTTTAAATACTTTTGGCCATACAGATAAGTGCAAGACATCATTATAAACTATAAATGGTCTACTTTTATTTGTCTACACTCACAATAAAAGCAAAACCTTGTGCTTTTATAAAAACAGGGTGCGCTTTCTGCCTCTGGACAATCTTTCTGAAACGTCTGAATAATGAACTGAAACTCAGCGAATAATTATCACATAAACTTGAAACATACGTCTAAAGAAAGCTTGAAATGCTACTTTTAAATGAAACAATTCAAATTTATAATATTGTAATCTGTATGAAACTAAAGAGGCTAATATTTTCCTCTAAGTAGGCTACTATTGTGTCGGCATGTCCCCACGACCCCAACACTTTTTGCAACATCTCGCGGCACGCACGGATGTACCTAAAAGAAAGAAACATGTTGGTCTGTGTTAAATAATCGCTGGAATGTGTTTTTTTTTTTAAATCATGCCAAGTGCTCATTGCCACTGTTATCGATTCTCTTGTTTTTCATGTCCGCGGTTTGAAGCGACCCCAAATAACATGATATTTAGCCCCTGGAACACAAATTTTACAAGGGGATCCTGGCCAAAGACGCGGATTTTACCTCCCAGAACGTGATATTTACCAGGGGAAATTGGGCTAGTTTTGAGTAGCAATTAGGCGGATTTTATTGTGAAAACCTGGCAACCCTGGCCTGCACCGTCTGTAGTAACGCCACTGGAAAACTATCTAAGCCGAATGTAATGATTATTATTAATAATACGGGAAAGCGAGAAACAGATTATTCATTTTTAATGAGAATATTATTGACTGAGTTGACGGAAGATCGACACGGTTAATATATGGAGAAGAGACATTATCATCCCAATGATCATTTCCGTGGTCAAAAACGAAACCGAAAGTGTTCAAAAATAGAAAGAAATCGCGGACTTACCGCACATTATTAGCAAAAACGAAACGATTTTGAAAGTGATCCTCATAATGTTGGAGATTTCATCAAATCAGATTTCGATGAATACTCGTTTGTTTGAAAATCAGCGACCAACAGAGAACTTTTCCGACTAGGACTGACTAATTAATCATTATATTTGATTATATTGCAGAAGACTGCAATTAGTTGATTTCTTCATTCACGGCATATCGCAAGCCTGCGTCTCAATGTGACGTCAGTAATATTCAATAATATTTAGAGCGGATAGGACGTGGATATTATGTTGGGACGCAGGGAGATCTTCTTCCTTTCTGCGCTTCTTCTATTCTTCTTCTTTATATGTTTTATGGCTGTTGGCAAGCCAGCTTAAATGGTGCATTTACCACCACCAACTGGACAGGAGTGTTCTTTGTGCTTATAGGCGGTTCGCATTCTTAAATAGAGCATTACTGCCATCTCCTGTGCATCAGAAACTTATATCCCTACTCCCAGACCAATCTAATATGAGGCGCCGGACTGGACAGCGAACGCCGCGAGCGAGCGAACCTGCGCGAGAGACCGAGTGTGTCCGAGAGCAGGGCCGGATCTAGAAAATGATTGGCATGAGGTCTATGAGGGGTGGCAACACCAAAGCAAGCGCCCATGGATAGTTTTAGGGGATTTATGGCTTGACATACACAGTTGTGTTCACAAATAAGTTCACAAGATAGGCTACTCTATGAAAAAACATCAACAGATTCTAAAAGTAAAACCTTTTGAATGTCCTGACATTAGAAAGAAATACAGTAATATCAAAGCACAGAGACGGGATCAGTTTTGAAAACAATGTTTGAGTTTCTGTTATTAACAGAGGTGGAGATGTCTGTGTGTGGTCACCTCAGCAACTGCATAGCAACCACCCAGAATATCCTAGCAACCACCTAGCAACACTTTAGCAAACAAACTGAACATCTATTCTGGCCACAAGACTTTAAGTTGACAAGATGTCTTTCAAACTTTTCAATGAATGGTTTGGGAAACTGGCTCAACTGAATCAGTTTGCTGTATTAGCAATCAAGAAAAAACTGCAATGCGATTAGATTCTTACTTAAATCCGGTAGATCCGCCTCTGTCCGGGAGCGAGCGATGAATTAACTCTATTACTAAACCACCCCTTCTACTGGGTTTAAAAGCTTCTTTAATGTTTAAGCCCACCGGCAACTATAGTTGTCGCACATTCAAATACGTTTTTTAAGAAAAAAAAAAAAGAAAAAACCTGGGGTAAATAAATGCAGAACATGTTCACATAGAACACTATTAACAGGACTATATGCATGAAACCACTCAGAAAAATTTGGGCACAAATGGGTTAATTGTTGATCTCCTTTCTTCTTTCCTCTGAATATCTATTGCACTGAATTAGTTACTACATGTTCCACTGTTTCTCTTGATTCCACACCATTCACACAATCCTGTAGGATGTTTTCCTATTATATGCATTGTTGAATTAAGTCCTGTATATGTCTCAGCCTTAGTCTAGAGATAATACAGTCTTCTTCCTTCCTTCTTGAATTCCTTCCTCTTCTTACCAATGCTTGAATTATTTATCTATATTTTTATTTATCTCCCTTTTTTTATTGCTGTTTTTATACATTATTTACATATCTGCATGTTGATCTGTACAACCATAATCTATTATTGCTCTTATGATTGTCGAATAAATCATTTTATTTTAGGGTCTTTTAACTAGTTGCTTATTAGTATGCGTACTGTGATATTGGCTGTTTATTAGGACTTATTAAGCACATATTAATGTTTTATTTTGAATGACTTTATTCTACATTATTAATCCTACCCAATACCTAAATTTAACAACTACCTTACTAACTATTAATAAGCATATCAGGAGTTTGAGGGAAAAGGCGTAGTTAATTGTGAATATGTGTTCCCTATACTAAAGTGTTACCATCATTTTTAATGCCAATCTATGAGCTCTCCATTCACGTCCTGAAATACATCTCATTATATTTAAAATCTTCTTACATTTATCCTCCATCTTATTTATGTGTGTGTGTGTGTATGCAACTTTTGTATCAAACCACATTCCTAAAAATCTTTCACTTGTTCTAACCTCTTTATTATAGAATTTCATCTTTAAATCTGTACTCGACCTTTTATTTATAAACAACATATATTTGGTTTTCTCCACTGAGAATTTAAAACCCAGTTAAAAACTCTTTAAATCCAATGATATAATTTTCCATCTGTCCTAATTTTATCTAAATTTATCAACAAACCCTCCTCTTCCCTAATATATCATAAGCTTTCTCCATGTCAAAGAAAACTGCTATTATGCTTTCCTAATATCTGATTCCAGATTAATAATTGAGTCCGTTGTTCCCTTTCCATGTCTAAAATAATTTTGATATGGGGGGAGAAAATAGATTATCTCCATTGATCTGTAATCATTTTTTAAAGTTATTGGTCTGTAATTTTAAAGTCCGCTTGTAGTCAATAATTTTGTCTCTTGAAACTTATATTTGATCAACGAAATGAAAAATTTGTTTTTGTTTTTTTTCCTGTGAAAAAAAACTTAATTCCTTTAAATAGCTTGAATGTAACTCTACACCCTTGCCTCATTTAATATACATAGATATATGAATATGTTAATTAGCCACGCCTCCACTCACTCGTACGAGCTCAGAGATCCACTCGGTCAACTTACTGAGGTAAACGCTGTACAATGGTATCGCTCTTTACAACACTGGACGCACACATAACGGTAATTAATATAATTAGTCTTTTGCTTGACTATGTTATCAAACAGCCAATAATGTGTTGCTAATGTTACACAAACCATGTTCCTGTTCATCATTTCAGAGTCAAACAGCTGCCTTCTGAAAATCAGTATCCTTACAAACGCTTTGAACATCTCAGAACGTCAGTGGAGAAAGGCATATATATAGTTCATCATACACCCACCATATTGCTAAATCTACCCGATTTTTCATATCTACCAAAAAATATACCGGGATAACCTGACTTCTCTCAAGACTCCTTTGCTAGTTCGTTGTTAGTGACGTCAAGCCCATGGACCGTCTTCTGCCATCAGTCTGAAGGTCTGGCTACGCGAGACTAGTTTGTTGTTGATATGCTAAAGCCTGCCGGCACGTTGGTGTGATTGTCTAGTTTCTGGTTGAGTCATTTTATATTTAATCATATTTTCCCAGTTGTGAGTTTTCTTCAGAATTTTGAATGCTTTCCTTTTTTCCCTTTAACTGCTATTGTGCACTTCTCATTCCAGCATGGAACTATTTTTCCCACCCTCTTTCCTTTGCTGTTCAGAATGCATTCACTAGCAGCACTCTGATATCAACTCTGTCTATTATTATTCCTACATTCATCTTGATCATTTTCAATCCTTCCTTGCTCGTTCTTTTGATTTTTTCCCAGTCTGCTTTCCTGTATTTCCTTGCTTTACCTTCCTCTTTATTTACAACTGAACTTAATATGATCACTACTAGCTGTACAATATTTAAATACCTCCCATTTGCATCTGTTGATAATCCTCCCCATCAAGTATTATGGGCACCGATCATCTCTTCCTACTAGTTCATTTATAGCATCAAATAAACATGAATGAACATCAGAAGGTATGTTGTTTCCTATACTGCATAGGTCATAAACCCCGCCCTCTCCGTGAACGTGAGACAAACTAAACAGTCAAATTACACATCAAATATGTTTTTCCAAAGATGGTTTCTGTAATTTTAGGCAGTTTTTATCACGCTGATGTTATTTAAAGTGTTCGTTCTTTAAATATGTCTGTTTTTAAATTGCGGGTTTTGAGTTCATGATTGACAGCTGAGATTGACAGCTTCTCTGAGTGAAGTAGTCACTGAAGGAAGGAACTTTTTCTTGATCTTTGGGAGGAGTTTAGAGCTTTAACTTTAATTTCTACATTTCCAGAACTGTTTATTTCACACCAACATATTGAGTTTATTAACCGATTCTGCGGGAGTGTGTGCGGGACCTTGATATCACGGCTCTACTTCACGCTCATTACTGCGCAAACTCGGGTTTCAAGTTCACTATGTGCAGACTCGAGACCGTATTTAGGAAAAGAGCATATTTGGGACTTCCACAACAGTTAGAGAGCAGCAAAAGTATTAGTATCCAACATGGTTGATGTTGTTGATGTGCGTGAAGACACTCATCACGCAATATTTTTATTCGCATTAGTGACTCGGAAAACAAGTAGGAATCCCGCGAGTAAACTACTTCTCTTCACGTTTGGTGAGAACTCACCATTAGAATCTCTGATCCATTCCCAGTTCGATTTCCTCGAGATCTAGTATTCGTATTTTTGGATGATTTGAATTAGCCGCCTTCTCTCTGGACAGCACTTCCTCTGCTGGATTACACAATAAAAGATCTCTCCTGCGCTGAAGTGATGTGACATTTAACACTGAAGCTTCGAAGCTTGTGTAAAAAAAATGAAGCGCTGTACCAGAGCTTGATTCATTTTGCCATAACCACGTGATCTGTGACATTGCCGTATTTATATTCCCCCTAAATACCCAACTTCCTAAACACACATCTCAACAATCCTTTCAAATCAAAAGATTAGTTCTCACCTTCAGATTGAGAGCGCTGTCCGTTGGTCAGATATTTCACAGTCTGGTTAAACTCCAGGTCCGAATGCACTTAGGGCTCGGTGGAAGTAAGTGTCCAAGTACAGACAATAAAGTTATGAAGAAATAATTTACTCTGAGACTTTTTGAGAATCGCCAAATACAATGGCTTTGTTTTAATAACAAATTTCAGAATAAAAAAATCAACATAAACACGAGAGGTCTTCACTATCCATTCTGTTACAAGTTTTACAAGTTATACATTATATATCTTGCAGGGGTTTCACCCACAGCATTTCCTTATTTGTACGTAGACACTTGACTACTCACACCCCCTGCTTCCTGTTAACCATAAGACTATATCTTTCATTCTCCATTGTATCAATTTCAAGATGCAAAGCATAAAGTACATCTTTCTGTTGGCGGCTAGATGTTTACATTTGCAAAGTAAGAGATAATTATTTAGGTTGCAAGCTGCAACACATTTTACATAATTCTGGGTGCAGATTGCATAATCTAACATTGCTAAAGTGAGTGACCCTTGCTCTACTTCCCTAAAAGACATTTCTAACTAAGACTCAACAGGAAATCGGCTAAACCTCAAGTTCAGTTACAAACGGCGCTGGGGCTTGTGGTTAAAGCCCCACCTCGCTTGTAAGCCGTTCTAATTCAGAGACAAAAACCTTTTGAGCAGATATTCTTTTATGAGTTAAATTTATTTGCTGTTGTCTAATCAATCTGATCATCTCTTTTCCTTTCAAGCTTCGTTCCTCTTCTTCCTCCTTTACTCTTTTGCCTTTTTTCTTCGCATCTTTGATCTGTGTCAAGTGTCATTCGCTTGTTTGATAAGAATAAATCATAATACGAATAAATATTTACATGTGTAGTTTTGTGCATGTTTAGTTTGTATTTCTTCCCAGATCATAAGTGCTTCAACTGACCATTCTATGATAATCTTCATTTATTTTTGATCATATATGCCTAAGCTTGCTTATTTGTTCCCCAGAAATGTATTCACAGTAAAATTACACGTGAAAGGCTATTTTTATATATAGAGAGACTAAATTGTCATTGTTTTATACACTTTTCATAGCACAAACTGACTTATTACATGAAATTTAAATGAAAAAAAAAAAATAATGTCTGTGTGGTCTGGGATGCAAAGGCAGCTTTTTCCACCTTCTGACCGCGAGATGTCATTAGTGTGCACTGTTTTTAAAAGCTTCGAGTAATGAACCTTCTCATGACACAGCTGACATGACCTGCCTGTATTTTCTAGTAATCCTGAAGGCATTGATTAGCATTGATCAGGTGCTTGATTAGGGTTGGATCTACATTTTAATATGCACCCGATCATGTGACTCGGATTCTTCTCAAAAGAATTGACATTACATAGGCTAAATAGCACACAAAAAGTGAACGGAACGCCAATTATGGCTTACAGCAAATATTTGTGATTAAATGGGGATGGCAATATCAACATTTTTAATAAATTAATAAAACATAAAATGGTTCAAAAACTGCTGTATGTTATTTTCCCAAACATCTGTCAGCAGATATAAACAATAGCCTAACATTTTCTTGCTGAAATCTTAAAATAATACACCAGAATACAGAAAACAATGTGAGCACATTATGATTATTGTCTGATTGTAAGGCATTATTCTTTGTAAAGCTGCTGTATTGTGAAAAGTGCTGCAAATACCATTGAAATAAAAAAAAAATACAATGTTTTATATATAATTCCTCCAGTTATGCAAGAACAGTTTGATGGTTATTTCTGCACACCCTTCTTCTGTTAAACACTTCTGGATCTGATGTCATAAACCAGAACACCCACAGTAGCCACGCCCACCACAGCAGAGAGAGCCAATCGGATCACAGCTTCAGTGAAACCACAACAGTTGATGCTGTCTTGTGAGACAAGAAATGAGCAATGTTAAAACAGAAATATTTAGTTCGTGAAGAAGAAAAAAAAATATAGTGCTGCTGATATACCTGCAGCACATGTGTGACAGAGCTGAGTGTTGTCCAGATGTTGAGTCTGGTTTCTGATGGGATTGTTCAGCACACAGCTGTAGGAATCATCCACACACTCCAGATGGAGAAGAAGATCAGACCGGCTGCTGAGATCAGACACTCTGATGCTGGAGAATACACTGTTTCCTCTGTACCAGGAGAGAGTCACATGACTCACATTCACAGCTGAACACACCAATGAACATGATGATGATGAAGAATTTAGTGAAGAGTTACTGCTGATGACAGGAACAGGCAGACGAGCTGGAAACATTGGAGAATAAAAATAATTAAGTCCATAAGAGTGCTGTGATTTTTATAATTTCATAGATATTTAAAATTGATCTTAAGAATTAAAGAAACAATTATTATAAAATGTTGATAATTACAGTAATTATATTAAGGCATGAAATGAAAAAGAAAATGAATCTGTTCAATTATAGAATCGTCTATCACTTTATAATATTCCTGATAATATAACAGTGATTAATGCAGACACATATACATCAAACAGAAGTAATTCTCTTCTCACCATAGACAGTGAGATTGAATGTGTTGAGCGGCGTGTGTGTTCTGATGCTGGCGACTGTATAAAGTCCAGAGTGTGTGGTTCTGCTGTTGATGATGGTCAGAGATCCAGTCTGATCCAGTTTCAGTCTGTCTCTGAATCTCCCATCAGCACTATCATTATGTAAACTGCTCTTATTGTTCTGTCTGTTGATTTTAGCTATGAGAATGTCTCCAAATTTCCACATTATCACATCATCTCTCTGTAGTTCAGTAGGATCAGGGTTTAGAGTGACTGATTCTCCTTCAGTCACTGACACTGTCTTCAGTTCATCAACACCAAACACACCTGATCAACAAACATTTCAAATGTTTTTAAAAGTTTCACCACTGAGAAATATCTCTTCATTCTGCACAAAAGCGTTTAAGTTTATTAGTCTGGTTCATCTTGAAAATATTATGAATGATGGAAATAATAAAGATGATGTGCAGAAACACAACTGAAGCCATAAAAACACTTACCAGCTCGACTCCAAGAGCACAAACAGAAGAGAATAAAAGTCTCGAACATTTTTTCAGCAGTTCACTGAAGAGTTTGTCAACAGAACTGTTATAATAATATAATCAGGTCCTGCTCTCTTGAAGACGTCAGTCTGAAGTGAAGAGGTTCAGTCAGTGTGAATAAACTCCTCCAGTAGCTCCTCCTACACCCACAGACCCATTTTCGTGATCATTGTTGTTTAAGAGCAGCTGATACTGACTGTTCGGCCAACATTTGAATGATTTTACATTGTTTTCTTTCTCAAACCCAGATGAGTCTATTATTACAGCCCTTCTGTCCTCTCTGTTAAAGTGTATTTAGTTTCATTTTTCAAGCTCATTTGCACTCGTTTAAATATATTATTACTCTTAATACACATTTATACACTTAAATATTGAAATTTCGTTTTATGTGCTTTCTCTTCACTTGTGAAACTGTTATGATAGTTGTTACTCCAGTGGGGCCTTTTGTACGGAGCCCCAGACATGACATGCAGGAAATAAATAGTAGGCTAAAACGTGTGCACGATTTACTATTTCGTTCCCTCGAATTATAAACCATGCGCATGATATATAAATCCAGGGAATGAAATAGTAAAACGTGCGCACAATTAATTTTTTTCTTGCATGTCCGTACTATTGCATATCTGTGAGTATCAAATCTGACACACTCATGAATATTTCTCAACAACTACTGCCTTATTCGTATTTGGAGGTTCATATTTGTTTTAATAATAGAACACGTTTAAATGACTCCTTTAGAAAGACTATGTTTATTTCTTCCATGTGTAGGTTTAATTTTGAGAAGGCATATGCTGTACAGTCTCTGAAGGGAGGAGTTTGTTCACAACTAAACCACTTCACTTCAGACGGGCAGCACTTTGAGTCTTTTGCTTTGTTACAAAACATTCAGCGTTTTCAAGACTGACAGTATCTGATCAGCTCTGTTGTGAAGATGCTCATTTTCATCTGTTTGTGCTCATGGAGTCTGGCTGGTGAGTACTTTTAAGGCTATTATTCCCATCATTTAGTTTGCCTCTGATGTTGTTGCATCAGGTTAAAATACTTTTGTGTTCATGCTGTTAGAATGAGTATTCATTGAAATTCGTGGAGGTTTTGTTTGTGTGTTTTACATGGCAATTTATAAATAGTTTCAAAATTACTAAAACTGGCAGAAAGACTTTTAATTGAGTAAAAATTTCTGTTTGTTGATCAGGTGTGTTTGGTGTTGATGAACTGAAGATGGAAGTGATGGAAGGAGAATCGGTCACTCTAAACCCTGATCCTACTGAACTACAGAGAAATGATCAGATAATGTGGAGATTTGGAGATAATAACATTGTCATAGCTCAAATCAACAGACAGAACAATAAGAGCAGTTTATATAATGATAGTGCTGATGGGAGATTCAGAGGCAGACTGAAACTGGATCAGACTGGATCTCTGACCATCATCAACAGCAGAACCACAGACTCTGGACTTTATAATGTCACCACCATCAGAACACACACGCCGCTCAACACGATCAATCTCACGGTCTATGGTGAGTTAAAACACTTTTTACACTCTCATTAAATTTCTCTACTACAGTATGTCCAGTAAAAAAAATAAAAATTGTCTTTTTAAAAATGGTTGCATTTTTTTTTTTACAAATAAAAATAATTATATAAAAAAAATCACCAGTATATAAACAAGATTGCTGAATTGAGTAAGTTTTTTATCTTTTCTCTGAAAGTCATGAACATTTCCATCACATATTATTATGTTTGATGATCCTGCGATGACATCAGATGGTTTTATTTTCATTTTGCTTGATACTTTCAATTCATTTCAAACATGAATCATTTATAAATGTTGACGGAGTGAGAGACTGTCAGTGCCAGCAATGACCATCAGTGTGTGTGATGAACTTTTACTTGAGATAGAAAGTAGACAGAAAATAAAACACACAAAATCTTACTATCACATTTATTCTCCAATGTTTCCAGCTCGTCTGCCTGTTCCTGTCATCAGCAGTAACTCTTCATCATCATCATCATCATGTTCATTGGTGTGTTCAGCTGTGAATGTGAGTCATGTGACTCTCTCCTGGTACAGAGGAAACAGTGTATTGTCCAGCATCAGAGTGTCTGATCTCAGCAGCCGGTCTGATCTTCTTCTCCATCTGGAGTGTGTGGATGATTCCTACAGCTGTGTGCTGAACAATCCCATCAGAAACCAGACTCAACATCTGGACATCACTCAGCTCTGTCACACATGTGCTGCAGGTACTTCACTGATGATATTTGGCATTTATGCACACATTGATCTGGGCTAATGACTGTCTCTTTCAGGTCCTCCAGTCTCTCTGACAGTGCTGATCTCTGTTGCTGCTGCTGCTGCTGCTGGATCTCTGTTGATTGTTATTGCTCTCGGGATCTTCTACATCTGCAGGAAACACAGAAAAACTCACCCAAAAGGCAAGTATTACTTACCACTTATGTATTTGTAAAATTTGTGAGCAATGTTGAAAAAATGAGTCACAATGATAAAAATTAGTTTTAGTCAGAAAAATGACAGCTGCACCTGTTTGAAGTCGATAGAGTCAGCAAAGTTTTTTGAAGGTTCTAGCAACCATACCTTAAATCCCTGGTAATAACACCAAATTTGGTCAAAACCCATATCTATAGGAACAAATATATATTCAACTTTTTTTCCATGATTCCACAATTGTTTAACATTAATGAAACAGACAGCCTATATATTGAGAGCTACTGTACCGCACAGATCTAATATAATGTTACACATTAGATGTTTTTCCCCAACAGTTTCTGAAGACATAACAGATAATGTTTGCGTGAATACTCACAAAGACTGATTTTTTGAAATACTGTAATTCAGTGTATATGAGTATATCAGGATCACGCGCTGTCTTTGTGCGCTTCAGATCTGTCAGTCGGCGTGAGTATGTCAGCATGAGTTTGAAAATCACATTTCACTGGTTCAGACTCATGCCATCGAGAATTTACTATGAATATTCACAAAGTTGGAATGCTGCGCTTTAAAATGATACCAAACTTGTGCTGAGGGAAGCACCAGTCGTCCAGAAGTGAGCTGAGAAATACGGCATTTTTCATGGTCAAAAGAAAGGTACTCCTCTCAGAAAATGTACAAATAAAAACACTTTTAGATGTTTAATTGCTCTTTGGAGCATTAGAATCTCTAGATGAGGGCTTAATGAACTTATTTTTGTGAAAACCTCAAATTCGACCAAAATTTACACTTGTTTTGCCTTTAGCTCAAAATTTGCCAGTGCTCATTCTGACTCATTTCACCAGCACATGTCACATATATACATTGTTTCAATAAGTGTTTTGTATCTGTCATTTTTGCAGAAGCAGTTCAGACTCAGACAGACATCATTTACTCTGCTCCATCGTTCTACAAAGGAAAAGCACATAAATCGGTAAGATGTTTAATTTCTGTGTATGGAGTCTCTGTATTGCTTCAGCAGTGAATACACACATTACTGCACACATATTATGTTTTATTAAACAAGGTTTGGTAAGAGCACTTTCAAATCATCTACCCAATCAGAATCACAATAGTTTGTAAGAGCAAAATTGGCTGTAAAAGCAGACTGAGTTTACCTGTTTGCCGTGATGAAGTTTAAAGTACAGCCTCTGCAGTCTGTTTTAACCGTGTTTTTTTAAGATGTGTAACAGCTTTGAAAGCTCATGGGTAGGGTAATTCTGATGTATTTTATTTTGTAGAATAAAAGCTTGTGTTAACCACAGCCATTTAACCAAAAAATCATTAAAAAAACCCGCTGACTTCTGGACGATGGAAATAGATGTACTAAAATGTTAACTCACTTCTGGGTTTTGGCCTAGAAGAATGTACACCATTTATTATAAGCAACCATTATAATGATTAAACAAGTGTTTTTGTGCTTGTTTGGGCTTGGCCTATGGAGTTAATAATGCATGCCTCAATATTTTGGTGTGTGGCTCATTTCTGAGATAAAGCATTTGGATTTAGGTTAACCCTCTGGTCCTCTTCATTTAGGGGTCAAACATGGCTCCTTTGTGGTCAAAAATGACTTAAACCTCCTTCAGTGGTTCAATGCTGTTGCAGTACAGAGCAAAAAAAAAAGTTTGTCAGTTTGTCAGTTTGAACAAAAAGACATTACTCAGCTAAACCGCAACCATTTAAAAAACAGCAACTGAAAAACACTTCTATCACAAACACACAGTCAAGAGCAGTCCTGCAACAAAGTAGAGAAGAGCTGCAAAAATAACATATCAATACAATAAGAGTAGACTAACAGCTATGGTAGAGGTTTGTGTTAGATTAAGCAGACAACGGCTGCTCCTCATCACACACACAGCAGGGGAGAAAGTTACGAAGACCAGCTAACGTTACTAATATGAGATGAATTTACTCTACCTTTGACCTGATCCACGACACTATAATTTCTCTGGTTGATAATAATAATGCTCATAATGCCTAAATAGCAGAAAAATAGTGAGAACCTATAGGTAAGAGAAAGAGAGAACACAACTGTTCATTTCTTGTTTAAAAACATTTGCGTGCTCAAACCTACGTGAGTAGTTAACCACTAACAACATGACCACAGAACCTACAACTAACGCTACATGGTTAATGCCTTTAAATAACATGCACTCGGACGAGACCACGGAGGAGACGAGAGAACTCAGACAAAGTCCCTTTAAGACAAGTCATTTCACACGGCGGCCATCTTAGAAACACCAAGTGCATCTTCTATCTCTTTGAATGGGGAAACATCAAATTCTCTAAAGCTGTTTGCCAAGCTTTCGATTAAATTTCATGTTTGAAATCACCAATGAAATCTGGTCATCATAAATCTTGTTTCTAAATGCTCAAATCGTGACAAAAGGTTGCATGTGCAGTCCTAAGTGCGCGTCTGACTGTTTCTATAGGAACCGGAGCTTCTAACGGCCGCTGCAGCGATGTGAAGACTTTACCAATCGGCTCTTATTTAGAAGGCGGGACTTATTCTGCCACATTGCGCGTTATACTTTCTCCCATTCAAAACAATACGAGTGACGCGTCTTAGTTGCATCCCAAATGACGCACTATACACTTATACACTATTTTCACAATTAAATTCTGAATACGGTATTATATTGTGAATTATCACAGTTAAAGCCGGTGAAGGGGTAATAATGTAATTTACTGTGAAATATTAAAGTTACATTCTGTGAAATCCTGAAAATAATTTACAGTGTAGCTTAAAATTTTAAGGGTATTTTATGATACTAATATTTATAAAATTTTTAGTAGCTATTTTTTCCCATTGAAATTTTGTTCTAATATACTTTTTAAATTAAATAGAGACAAGGCATTTAAATCCATCCATCCATTTTTTTGAAGGTAGATTAGTGCCGTCTGGTGGGAGTAAAAAAGAAAAAGTTATGTAATGTCATGGTGTAACCACTAGATTACCATAAAGCTCTATATAAAGTGGCTTATAAATTCTGTAGTGGTTTTAGACATAAATACTTATTTTGATTAAGTTTAGATTTTCTTTTGTTTAAAATGTTGATTTGAAGTGCCAGTTTTTGCATTATTTTTTACTATAGTCAAACCTGAACACAGAGGAGGACATTGTTACACTTAACATCAAAATTCAATAAAATTGTAACAAAATGGATATATATGCTTTATCACAGCTTAATAAATTTGATTTCAACCTCTTATTTGAGTCTTTTGACTCAATTTTACCATATTGTTACAGCCACACCGGTTCATTTGTGTGTGTATAATGGTGTATTGTGTACGTGTGTCTGTGAGTGTGTTGACGCGACCCGTCATAGTGACAACAGCCAATCACATTACTTTACGGTGTTGCATGAATGCAATTGGCTAGCGTCTGCGCTAGGGTATTTGCATAAGGCAATCTGATTGGCTGATGCCTGCGTTGGCACTTGAAAAGTTGAGAAATTTTCAACTTAAATGAATGTAACCATAAGTTTATTCGGTCTGTGCGTTTGTTCTTAAAGTGACAGTAGCCTAATAAACCTGCTGCTGTCTGTCATTAATGTTAATCAAGCAACAAAAGAAAAAGACAAAATCACTCACTGCTCCTGAATGAATAACTTTAGTATCTTTATAAGGATCATCAATATATATTTAATTGTTACAGTGAGGATTGTGCAGTGTTTTCACATGATTATTCAATTTCTGTATAATTTCTTACTTTAATGCTACTGTTAAATAGTTGTTAGTGCTTTTTGAATGCTTTGGCTATACATAGCAACTGAGAGCAACTCTCTCTAACGTGTATCTAACTCCACTGTTACTCTGTAACTTTTGTTTGTATTTTTGTATTTTCAAATGACAAATTACTTGTATTTCAATTAAATACATTTTTTCACAGCAGTATTTTGTATTATATTTAAATACATTTGATGAGTAAGTATTTGTAATTTGTCATCTCTGGTGTAAGTAAGAGTGTGTGCATCTGTTTTGCACTCTCAATGTTTTTGAGTGTAACCTCTTCCTGGTTGTTTATTTTTTTTTACTGCTTTGTGGCTAAAGTATTGATTTTATTTCACACATTTGCAAAATCGTGCTCTGTTGCAGTCAGGCTAGTGTGAGTTGGGGGTTGGTTGTGTCTATGTTGCTCTCTTGACATTTTAGAGTGTCACTCCTTCATTGCTGTGCACTTTTTTGTACACAGTGGCTGATTTGTAGTTTGTACCACCAAAAGATTCTCTGAATTTTCATATTTTTTCATATTTCCCATTCATTTACTATGTGGGTCATTTTTGACCGTGAAGAAGCTAAGTGTGGCTATTTTTTTTCCGACCCTTTAACATATCCGAATCATGTCCATGATTTTTTTGTGTGTGTGTGTTCACATAGCTAATGTGACAAAAGTCTCCAAGTGTCCAATGAAGCAAAAAATGTCAAATAATTTTTGACTGAAGAGGACCAGAGGGTGAAGTCTATTGTGATAGTTTTTCTAGTATGAGTAAAGCTGTACCTCATTCGCTGTGGTTTCTTGCACCGTGCATACAGAAGACTCTCATATGCATTTCAATGCATCTTTAACAATGAGATGTTCACATGTGTAGAATTTTTGCACCTGCATTTTTTTTTTTGTGAGTTAATTCTGTTGTAGAAAGTGGTTGTCACTCCTGTATTTTACTGAAGTATGTGTGTACAGAACAGGATTAAGCACTAAAAGGTGAACTGCATGTACATTATAACCCTCATTCCCCACAAGGAGGAGGATGACAGATGTGTGAATAATGTTCATGATAAACTGGCTATGTTGGTGAACATGTATTTCTGTTTTCTTTCAGAGGGCTGACGAGAAGGAAAATGTGGTGTACGCAGAAGTCTCGAAACGTTGATCAACTCTTCATCAAACTGGGATTCTGTTTTTAGGTTACTAACGTTCTACAGCCCAAATTCTGGGAAGGAATTTTATGTGAACACATTTAAATTTCATTTCTCACCTTCATTTGGTTCCCAATAACTAAATATATATATAAACACTTATAGATGACCCTGTTTGCTGAATGAAGTGCATTGCTTGTTTCTTACTCATTTTGGGCCACTCATTTTGCCTGTTTTGCTCTAGGACATTACAGTTTCCCACACAAAATGATGAATTTTGTAGCATTTCTGCTTTTGACAACCATTTGTAAAGTGAAGAAGTCTTGTATAATCATAACATGAGAAATAAAATTTCCCTTGATCTTTTGGCATATAAGAGGTCTTCGTATCATTTATACATCCTGCAAGTTCTATAACTTAAAACATCCTTTTTACTTAATAAAAATCATTTATATAAAAATACTCATTTAAAACTTTATGAAGTAAAATAATGAGCTTCCAGCGCGACAGCCATACGCATTCAATGTACGTCAAATTTGTTTTACGCAAACGCATCGATTCACTTCAGAAGGCCTTTATTAACCCCCTGGAGTCATATGGATTAATTTTTTTAAGGATGGATTAATTTTTTTTTTTGTCTTCAAAATTTTGAAAGCCATTCACAACCATTATAAACCTTGGAGGACTAAGGATATTTTTAAATATATCTCTGATTGTGTTCGTCTGAAAGAAGATAGTCATATACTCCTAGGATGACTTGAATCATGGGATAATTTTCATTTTTGGGTGAACTAACCCTTAAATCAAATGAATTTGTTAATTTGTTAAAAGTATCAAAGAGGCTTCCACATGTAATGCGTATTTCAAATGCAAAGATGTCAGCCAATCACAGCAGTGGGCGTTTACACTGAAGTCTCACAGAGACACGCCCCTTTAAGCAGAGCGTTCAAAGCAGAGGGATAAAATCAGGGTAGAAAATGACTTTTATTTCTATATTATGACCATTTTTGATGTAAAAATCATACTAACATTATAAGTGCACCTCAGGAAACATTATAAAATAAGAAAATCCACTTCATGACCCCTTTAAGATGCAGTAATAAATGAAATCAGTGATACTCTGACAGTATCACTGTTGTTCCAAATGTCCTTTTATTTATGTCTTGTTTCATTTTATGGATTTTTGTGAGTTAACGGATGTGGCATTCAGACAAGGTCAAAAAGTCAAATATTATAACATGAATTAAAAATATGGTAATAATGGATCTTGAGCACTTTTGCTTTTGAGCAGTGCTTCTGTTGTATGTTTGTATTGTTTTCAGTAAGTTTGTTAGTGCTGGAGTGTACAAACAGTCCTGTATGTCTCAGCACAGGGCCTAAAATCACGACTCGCCAAAGTGCCAAATGCGAGTACAAATCGGTGTTGGCGAGTATAAGAAGTATATGGCGGTTGGTCGGGTAAAACTTTTTTGTAAAACAAAGTTCAGGAGGAGCAGGTTCAGATAATTAACCTAATTAACATGAGTGGATTATGAGCATTCAGTTAATCAACTCATTAACGACAAGAGGTGTATACAGGTGCTGGTCATATAATTAGAATATCATCAAAAAGCTGATTTATTTCACTAATTCCATTCAAAAAGTGAAACTTGTATATTATATTCATTCATTACACACAGACTGATATATTTCAAATGTTTATTTCTTTTAATTTTGATGATTATAACTGACAACTAAGGAAAATCCCAAATTCAGTATCTCAGAAAATTAGAATATTACTTAAGACCAATACAAAGAAAGGATTTTTAGAAATCTTGGCCAACTGAAAAGTATGAACATGAAAAGTATGAGCATGTACAGCACTCAATACTTGGTTGGGGCTCCTTTTGCCTGAATTACTGCAGCAATGCGGCGTGGCATGGAGTCGATCAGTCTGTGGCACTGCTCAGGTGTTATAAGAGCCCAGGTTGCTCTGATAGTGGCCTTCAGCTCTTCTGCATTGTTGGGCCTGGCATATCGCATCTTCCTCTTCACAATACCCCATAGATTTTCTATGGGGTTAAGGTCAGGCGAGTTTGCTGGCCAATTAAGAACAGGGATACCATGGTCCTTAAACCAGGTACTGGTAGCTTTGGCACTGTGTGCAGGTGCCAAGTCCTGTTGGAAAATGAAATCTGCATCTCCATAAAGTTGGTCAGCAGCAGGAAGCATGAAGCACTCTAAAACTTCCTAGTATATGGCTGCGTTGACCTTGGACCTCAGAAAACACAGTGGACCAACACCAGCAGATGACATGGCACCCCAAACCATCACTGACTGTGGAAACTTTACACTGGACCTCAAGCAACGTGGATTGTGTGCCTCTCCTCTCTTCCTACAGACTCTGAGACCCTGATTTCCAAAGGAAATGCAAAATTTACTTTTATCAGAGAACATAACTTTGGACCACTCAGCAGCAGACCAGTCCTTTTTGTCTTTAGCCCAGGCGAGACGCTTCTGACGCTGTCTGTTGTTCAAGAGTGGCTTGACACAAGGAATGCGACAGCTGAAACCCATGTCTTGCATACGTCTGTGCGTAGTGGTTCTTGAAGCACTGACTCCAGCTGCAGTCCACTCTTTGTGAATCTCCCCCACATTTTTGAATGGGTTTTGTTTCACAATCCTCTCCAGGGTGCGGTTATCCCTATTGCTTGTACACTTTTTTCTACCACATCTTTTCCTTCCCTTCGCCTCTCTATTAATGTGCTTGGACAGAGAGCTCTGTGAACAGCCAGCCTCTTTTGCAATGACCTTTTGTGTCTTGCCCTCCTTGTGCAAGGTGTCAATGGTCGTCTTTTGGACAACTGTCAAGTCAGCAGTCTTCCCCATGATTGTGTAGCCTACAGAACTAGACTGAGAGACCATTTAAAGGCCTTTGCAGGTGTTTTGAGTTAATTAGCTGATTAGAGTGTGGCACCAGGTGTCTTCAATATTGAACCTTTTCACAATATTCTAATTTTCTGAGATACTGAATTTGGGATTTTCCTTAGTTGTCAGTTATAATCATCAAAATGAAAAGAAATGAACATTTGAAATATATCAGTCTGTGTGTAATGAATGAATATAATATACAAGTTTCACTTTTTGAATGGAATTAGTGAAATAAATCAACTTTTTGATGATATTCTAATTATATGACCAGCACCTGTATATACAACAGTCCTCTGTTTGACAGTTTATCAGCATTTGGTTCGCCCGTTGCTATGATGTCTCAAATTCAACTCTTCCAATCTGAAGACGAGTCCAACTTTTCTCCGGATCATCCGCCACAATCTGCCGGCATCAGGACCACTCCTTCTCTGCCTGATACCACTATCGAGCCCCAGGATTCATCACGTGGGCACCGGCCTGCTCGAGCAGCCACTCGCTCGCCAAGACGCCGAGGCCTACCCTCGCCACCACCTGAGAGAATTCCAGCTTCCTCCCCGGCGTCCTCTTATCGTTCGGCCGTGCCGACGATCCCTCCTATTGGGAAGTGGACAGTACCCAGTCTGAGGCAAGTGCTGATTAATTCTGACGTTCTGCCTTCGTGCAGGATGAATAAAGTGGATTTGCACATTGTTACCTTGCAATCAGCCAACCTCTCTCCTTAAATCCACTCCAGCATCCAAGGTGGCCAATATGCAGACAAAATCCCACAGTGCCTCGAATTTGCATCGCCCAACACCACAACCTTACTCCCGCACAAGATCTGGTGCTCTGTGAGCGTCGGGTCATAGCGGCAGGCCTTCAGCGAGCCTGGGCCGTGTCCCAGATTTCTCAATCTCCCTTCTCAAGCCCCACAGGCCGACTCAAGTGTGAGGCTGTCTCCACTGACCCTGGCTTCTCTTCCTTACAGCCTTCTCCTAAATACAAAATCACATTATTCTCTCTTCACAGTAACTCCGATGCCCGTTCTATACTTACCACAAGCTTTTCTCTGCTAAGTGCGCTGTCAGCGTTGCCCAGTGGAACCAGTGCCCCTACTGGGGTGCACTCGACTCCGACTTACATACCAGAGTATTCCTAGGCTGCAGGAATATTTAATGCATGGTCTGCAGGTCAGGGGCACATTCTACCGTAGCATGCCCACAAATTAACCCCTCCATTCCCCCCTGCCCGGACACAGCCTCTGTTAAATCAACCATCAACACAAATCCACACAATTCCATCTTCAGACACAGAGCATCAAGCTCTGCTAACAACAGACAGCCTTGCAACAACTTCAACATTGGTACGTGCACCAGACAGCATTGTCGGTACTTGCATATATGCAACTTCTGCGGTGGCGTTCATGCCTGTCCTTTATGCCCTGTGTTTCGGTAAAGATAGGCGCCAAGTCTATTTTTGACGGACATTGCGTCCAAGTAACGCAGCTCAAATACAAAATAAAGTGAAAACAATCACTCTGTTTAGACTCCTGCTCAAATGTCACATCACTAGGAGGCCAGAAATTGACGACAAGAGATTCGAAGTTGAAAAACCTAAAAATCTTTTATCCTTGTCATCCATAACTGGACTTTTAAGTGTATCAACTTCGTCTTTAGGCTACAGCAAAACAAAGTAGGTCATAGCAATAAACACAGTTAAACCGGACAAAATATAGCCATTTAGCAATTAAAAACACAAAAAAATCAAGGAAAACAAATCTTGTGGTCTCGTGAATCTAGTCGCTTCGCTTCTGAAATGCTCCTGGTGTGAGATAGGATAAGGGGTAAACCTCACTCCCATCCGGGTCACGGCACCAGTGCAACCCCTACAGTTCGAACCGTCCGCTCTAAGCGGGACTCGAACCCGGGTCCACCAGCATGGGAGTCGGGAGCTCTAACAAGGAGGCCACAGTCTATAGCATCAATTGCTAGAGCACCTCTTGAGTTCAGGGGAGTGAGGTTTACACACACAGCTCTTACTGGCCTATGTCTGTTACACTTGCACCAAATAATGCTAATATAACCACTTTATGATATAAAACAAAATCAATTCATTTTGCTTCTGGATTCTAAATTTTCTTACATTTATTCACTAAGCAGACAGTTTATCTAAAAAATAAATATTACAATCACTACCAAGCCATTAAAAAAATACTGAAAGAATTAATTCACATTTACATCTTATAAATACTTTTCTAAAGATGGCAGACATTGATCTCATCATGGCTGCAGGTGTTTCTGCTGAAAGCACACCGTTAAACAGTTCTAGGAGGATGTGGAAGTTGAGTGTGAATATGAAGGTGAGAAGAAAAAAAATCTGACCACAGCGTCATAGTCAAAAAAATATAAAGAAGTGAGCTTTAGTCAGTTCTTTATTTTATATTCAACCCATCTCTCATCATGACTACATTAACCCATTTTGACATTGATGTCTGTTAAACCTCATGATCCACAGATGTTTAGTCTGATCTCCACAGTCTTTTTTCATCTGGTAAAATATTGGTAAAAAATTGTGTAATTTGGTTCAGATCAGTCCACACAAACCACTGGCATCAGCTGCACCAGCGGCTTTGCGTCAAACTACCACAGATGAGATAAATACAGAGTCTTCACATTAAAAGAACATGAATTTTTGTGCAAACAGAAGCAAGTGACCAAATGAGAGCTGGTGACTTCAACCAAGAGGCCCTTTAACAAAAAAACCTGCTGTGGTTTAATGTGCTTCTGTCACATGTAACTGAAGCTCTCAGGAGCCAAAGGTGCAAACATTTCTGCTTATGCATGAAAATGTGTGAGAGAGAGAGATAAAGTGTGATAAATGACAAGTGCATTGGAAAGTTTATTTTTAATACTAAACAATGACATTCAGATACTCATTTTATGTTGATATATACATTTCATTTTAAAATGTTGTTTTATTGTGGTTCTGAATGTCAGCGGGTGAATGATTTACTCCAACATTGTAGGATTTACTCCAACATCCTGCAGATTTTAGCACCAACTTTCCTCAACACACCTGCCTGGAAGTTTCTAGTATGCCTATTAAGAGTTTGATCAGCTGGTTCAGGTGTTTTTAACTGTAATATTGTGCTTTTTAAATGCATGGGCATTCATAATACTTGCGTTTTAGTATATGCATTTTCAGTAATGCATTTGAATGAATTTCACTAACACTGATGAATGTCACAATTTTTAAAAATGCTTACAGTTTTTGAAAATATGGCTCCGTTTCTCAAATACAACAACACACACAACATGCAAAACGCCACACATATCTTTCAAAAGCAAACACTTAATTGAAAGCTATTTTAACTCTTCTAAAAATCGTGTTTTTTTGTGTAGTAAAAATAATTAGCCACATACAGACCAAACTACACAGATGTGAAAAATGTAAAACACTACTCTTATGTGTCTTTTGCTTGTTCAGAGTACAGTGGAGTGTACAGGAGTTTGTCGCACAGACAAACACAAATACACTGTATATACAGTATGTATGCACAACTGATGTATTTTACAGTTATGCATCCAGCCTTGGATGAGAGACAAAACTCACTGGAGAGATTTTGACAAGCCATTAGTTCATGCATATAACTGCATGAAACATTAAGTTACACCACCCAATGAATTGATGTTTGGGCGTAATCCTTGTTTACCTGTTGACCTTGCCTATGGATTGCCATTTCAAGACAGTCCACAGAAATACCATTCTAAAAATGTTAAACATCAAGGAAACGATTTGCTTGCCTCCCATAGAGCATTAAAGAGTGCAGAGAGGAACAAACCCAGGTTTGACAAACGTGTGACAAATTCCTCCTTGGAAGTCAAAGATCGTGTGTCAGTGAAAAACATTCATGTTACGTGGTAAGCACTAGTTGGCAGACAAGTAGGACTCTGAGGTGTATGTAGTAGCAAAGTCCCTTTAAGTCATTTCACTCGGCGGCCATCTTTGAAACGCCTCTCAGGCATGCAAGTGCATCTCCTATCTCTTTTAATGGGGAAACATCAAATTCTCCAAAGCTGTTCGCCAAGCTTTCGATTAAATTTCACATTTGAAATCACCAATAAAATCTGACAACTGGCTCATACATTTTGTTTCTAAACGCTCGAATCATGACAAAAAACAGCATTTTTCAGGCTGGATCAAGCTAATGCGCAGTCCTAAAAGCGCGTCTCTATCTGACTGTTTCTATAGGAACCAGAGCTTCTAACGGCCACTGCAGTGACGATGTGATGACTTTACCAATCGGTGATTGGCTCTTATTTAGAAGGCGGGATTTATTCCGCCATATTGCACGTTGAACTATCTCCCATTCAAAACATTATGAGTGACGCGTCTTGTGTTATTCTATAGTCTTTGGTAGTAGTAAAGCGAGCAGCTGACTTACCAGTGTACACAGTTCATCCTGAGAACAAGGATGGTCAAGGCTAGATTACTGTAATGCTCTACTGGGAGGTTGTTCCGCTCGCTTGATAAACAAACTACAGCTTGTACAAAATGCAGCAGCTAGAGTTCTTACTAGAACTAGGAAGTATGACCATATTAGCCCAGTTCTGTCAACACTGCATTGGCTTCCTGTTAAACATCATATAGATTTTAAAATCTTGCTTATTACTTACAAAGCACTAAATGGTTTAGCTCCCCAGTACCTGAGCGAGCTCTTAAAGCATTATAGTCCTTCACGTCTATTGCGATCTCAGAATTCAGGCCAGCTGATAATACCTAGAATATCAAAATCAACCGCAGGCGGTAGATCCTTCTCCTATTTGGCACCTAAACCCTGGAACAATCTTCCTAGCATTGTTCGGGAGGCAGACACACTCTGTCAGTTTAAATCTAGACTAAAAACGCATCTCTTTAACCTGGCATACACATAACACATTATCAATTTATATTTTCAAATCCGTTAAAGGATTGTTAGGCTGCATAAAATAGGTCAGCCTGAACCGGGAACACTTCCTATAACACCAGATGTACTCTTTACATCAGAAGAAGAATGGCATCTACGCTAACATTAGTCTCTCTGTTCGAGGTTTACCGTAGTCAACCGGATCCAGGCCGTATCCAGATCAGATGGCGGACCTGCGCCTAGACATGACGACAGCGCATCCCTGAAGTGTCAGAAGAGATTGTGTCACCTATATCATCCCCTGTGAAGGCCTCACCAATACAACAGTCAGTGGCACAGATTCCCACCAAGCCACAAGACGTAAAAATCATCATTGAAGGTTGTATGCGGAGGCTCTGCATGGACATCCGTGTGCCTCCCATTTTTTGTGACTGTGCGTCATTAGGCTACAAAAGCACCAACTGTGCATGTGCTGTAAAAACGACATAGACGTCGAATTTAAAGAGAGAGGCTGTGTGAAGTCATCCATCACTACCCAAACCTCTACAATCCATCATTAAAACAATTTAAAGACAGCGAGATGTGCAAAAATAACAACGTGCAATAATTTGTTTACTGTTCAAGCTGATCTACTGCGCATGTGTGGAACACATCTGCCGAGAGGACCCCAACATATACTTTCTGTAGTATAATTTTGAAGTGAAAAACTCTTTGCACAAACAGAACATGAATGTGGCTTCTCCTTCATATGAACTTCAGGTTTGATGACCCAAGAAATGTTTTTCCACATTGATCACATTCACAAGTTCATTACAGAAGAGTTAAGTAGTTTCAGATGTTTGTCTTTATTGAATAGAAAAGACACAAAACAATTATAAGCTTCTTCGCAGCTTTTAGAACTTAAAATTATTCCTGATTCAAGCAGACTCAGCAGAAAATTAAAAAATGGACAATAACGAGATGTTGATAAAATGAATAATAAGTTTAATCAATCACTACTTGAACCAAATACAAACTAAAAGTGACACCAAATGAGACAGATCTCTCTCTTTACTGACTTATAAGAGCCAAAGCATCTCAAGAGAAGAAGAGAAGCAAAGTGTCCAGCTTCAAACATACATGAAAGAATATCTTGCATTTGCATGGAACAGTAGAACACTTATTCTTTCCAAAAAACTTCTACTTAACTTCATAAAAGAGAACTGAGTGATACAAATTCATTAAGAAAATTAACACAAACTCTTGAAGATGAACTTTGTCAACTTTGGATGATGTTTCTTTGTCATGTCTCTCGCTGCAGCTGATCAGGACAGATTTCTATGGAAGAGATGCTTTATCGTGTCATGTTTCATGTCAGTGCTGGATCTGAAGATGATCTAGTTACTGTGATCATGACCGTAGACTAGATCATTGATCAAACTCTGATGTGTTTCTCTCCAGTGTGTTTCCAAGGTTTCAACATATAGCTCTGTGTCTATTCTGCTGTAATATGAATATAAGAATGCAGAATAAACACCAACCTCTTTGTTCTTCAGTAGCATGATGTTTCATTCTGCAGATTCTGGATCACTGGCGTTCTCTCCGTCCTCTCCTTCCAGATGCTTTCTGGTAGTTCTGACAAAAACAAACAAGTTTAATTTCCAACAGACATGATATAGGCTATAGGCCGGTGCACAACACATGTACACTCTGCTTATTACACACACAGGGACGTGCAGCAGCACACAAACATGCCAAATATAAAAATATAAAGATTCCTCTCTGGAGAAGCATTCAGTTTTTCCCCCTGCTAATTCCACCATGTAAATAGTGAATCTGCCATGGTGCGAGAGCAACTGGCTTTTAAGGGTAATGGGAGATGAGACTCTGATTAGTTTATAGCACGTTACACCCAAAACACACCTATTACTCATTAAGAGACTAGGTACAACCCCTTTAGACCATGCACCGGGTGCTCCGACCATTTTTTGCATTGTTGAACTAGCAAATGTGGATTTGGACACTCCCTAAGTTCACCTGTGCCGTGCGCTTTAGAATATGCAATTAGATCATCAAAATAGGGCCCTGTGAGTTATATTTAATATCAATCAATTGAGGACACAGGTGTTCTTATATATTAGGAAGGGGGCTTCAGGGACAAAGGTTTGTGAACCACAGTTTTAGATCAGTGGTTTCTGTGAAGGATCCAGAGGACGCGCATCATCTTTCCACACACCACTGCATGATTCCTTCGTTTTTTTTGGTTGAACTAATCCTTCAGATTAAATTAAATGAAATAAGTAATTTCTTTTCCTTTGTTTTTTCACTTTAAGTTAAATTTGACTTCAAATAAAATAAACCTCAACGTTTAAAAAAGGAATCTAAAATCAAACCTATGCATGTATCAGATCAAAATCTAATTCAAAATGAGAAACTTCCTCATAATGAGTTTTTCCCACAATAATGAGATACTTTTAACTCATTATCTCATAATAATGTAAACATATTGAAGCAGATAACAAGCAACCACCAAAATGTCCTGTTGCTCATAATGGCTGTTAAGAAACTACACTATATTGCCAAAAGTTTTGGGATGCCTGCCTTTACATGCACATGAACTTTAATGTCTTCCCATTCTTAATCCGTAGGGTTTAATATGGAGTTGGCCCACCCTTTGCAGCTATAACAGCTTCAACTCTTCTGGTAAGGCTTTCCATAAGGTCTAGGAGTGTGTTTATGGGAATTTCTGACCATTCTTCTAGAAGCACATTTGTGAGGTCAGGCAGTGATGTTGGTGAGAAGGCCTGGCTCACAGTCTCCGCTCTAATTCATCCCAAAGGTGTTCTATCGGGAAGAGGTCAGGACTCTGTGCAGGCCAGTCAAGTTCCTCCACACCAAACTCGCTCATCCATGTCTTTATGGACCTTGCTTTGTGCACTGGTGCGCAGTCATGTTGGAACAGGAAGGGGTCATCCCCAAACTGTTCCCACAAAGTTGGGAGCATGAAATTGTCCAAAATGTCTTGGTATGTTCAAGCATTAAGAGTTCCTTTCACTGGAACTAAGGGTCCAATCCCAACCCCTGAAAAACAACCCCACACCATAATCCCCCTCCACCAAACTTTACACCTGGCACAATGCAGTCAGGCAAGTACCATTCTCCTGGCAACCGCCAAACCCAGACTCGTCCATCGGATTGCCAGACAGAGAAGCGTGATTGGTCACTCCAGAGAACACGTCTCCACTGCTCTAGAGTCCAGTGGCGGCGTGCTTTACACCACTGCATCCGACGCTTTGCGTTGCACTTGGTGATGTAAGGCTTGGATGCAGCTGCTCGGCCATGGAAACCCATTCCATGAAGCTCTCTACGCACTGTTCTTGAGCTAATCTGAAGACCACATGAAGTTTGGAGGTCTGTAGCTATTGTCGCCAACTTTCTGCAGAGTCTTCTGCGCACTGTACGCCTCTGCATGCGCTGACCCCACTCTCTGATTTTACGTGGCCTACCACTTCATGACTGAGTTGCTGTTGTTCCCAATTGCTTCCACTTTGATATGATACCACTAACAGTTGACCATGGAATATTTAGTAGTGAGGAAATTTCACGAATGGACTAGGTGGCAACCTATCACGGTACCACGCTTGAACTCACTGAGCTCCTGAGAGTGACCCATTCTTTCACAAATGTTTGTAGAAGCAGTCTGCATGCCTAGTGCTTGATTTTATACACCTGTGGCCATGGAAGTGATTGGAACACCTGAATTCAATGATTTGGAGGGGTGTCCCCATACTTTTGGCAATATAGTGTACTTACACAGAAGATACTTTACTGCTCAAAAAGATGAACCACATAGATTTCAGACTGTGAATGTTTTTCATATGAGTGAATAAAGAAGATAACTGAACGAACCTCTTCCCGCATGGATCGAGGAGTTTCTCCACTGCATGGATCTTCATGTGTAGCATCATGTGACTTTTAATAGTGAAACTCTTTCCACACTGATCACACGTGTGCGGCTTCTCTCTGCTGTGGATCCTCTCATGTGTTTTCAGATATGATGACTGATTGAACCTCTTGTCACAGTATGAACACTTGTAAGGTTTTTCTCCAGTGTGGATCATCTGATGCCGTTTTAAATTGTTCACAAAAGTAAAAGTCTTCCCACACTCAAAGCACATGTACTCTCTCACACCAGTATGAATTTTCAGATGTGTTTGTAAAGTTTGCAGCTGTGAAAAACTCTTTCTACACACAAAACATGAATGTGGCTTCTCCTTCGTATGAACTGTCAGGTGTCTCTTCAGGGTTGATGGCCAAATAAATGTTTTGCCACACTGATCACATGTATGCGGCTTCTCTCTCTTGTGGGTCTTCATGTGAACTTTAAGGTATGATGATTGTGCGAAACTCTTTCCACACTGACCGCATGCGAACAGCTTTTCTCCAGTGTGAACTCTCATGTGAACATTAAGGTGTATTTTTTGTGTGAAACTCTTCCCACACTGCTCACATGTGAACGGCTTCTCTCCAGTATGAACTCTCATGTGAACGTCAAAACTTTGTTTTTTTGTGAAACTCTTTCCACACTGAGTGCATATGAAAGATGTCTTGGCTCTTTTTTCCTTTAAAAATGTATTTTCAGTCTTTGAGTGACTCAAAGGTTTTTCTTCAGGATTGACATGATGTTCCTCCTCCACTTCACTCAGACTCTCCTCCTTCACTTCCACCAGCTCTGAAATGAAAGAATAAAAAAAAGTTTACATTTAAAAATATATATATTTTTATTTTATTTTACATTTTAAACCGTGAATTGCAATTTTAACCAGAAAATTGCAATTAGGTTTTCCCCCAAACCGTGCAGCAGTAAACACCTGACATCTGAAAGATCCATAACGCTGAGTGTATGGAAGAGATTCAGCATTACTGGCTAATCTGGATAGAGAATCACCTAGAGCCTTTCCTCAAGTCCTCCGACCAAGACACATTCTCCAAACAGAGGCATGAAATAACAACTGGAGTTTGCCTTGACTGGGATCACAGACTTGGGGAGTTCACACCTCGTTGAGGTGCACCCTCTGCAGTAAGCAAAGCATCTCTAAACGCTCTAACTTGTATTACATTTTGGTCTGTTTCTTTGGACACGAGCGCTTTGTACCAGTCGCACTGAGACATTTCAAATGGTACCAAACATGACTGTTAATCCACTTGCATTGACAAAGAACAACATGGGCCTTATTTTAACGATCTAAGCGCATAGTCTAAAGTGCACGGCGCAGGTGCATTTAGGGCATGTCAGAATCCATGTTTGCTAGTTTAACGATGGGAAAAATGGTCGGCATGCCCCTCGCATGGTCTAAAAGGGTTGTCCCTATTCTCTTAATGAGTAATGTGTGTTTTTTGGGCGTAACATGCAATAAACCAATCAGAGTCTCATCTCCCATTCCCTTTAAAAGGCAGTTGCGCTCATGCCATGGAGTATTTGCTATTTACATGGCAGAATTTGCAAGCAGAAAAACCGAACACTTGAAATGGATCTGTGCAAAGTTAAAGCGCGCGAGCAAACCATCTACGGAGCAGACCTAAAAGCCGGTTTTGACCAAAGCATTTTTATCTTTATGTACACAATAATAATCTTTTACATTGTAATCCTTTTATTTTTAATATTTGGCATGTTTGTGTGTTGCTGCACATCCCTGTGTGTGTGTAATAAGCAGAATGTACGTGTGTTGTGCACCCACATATAAGCGCATAATACTAACACGCTCTTTAAATAACAAAAAAATTGCGTGACTGACTTTAGACCAGGTTTCAGTTGGTCAGTGGCGCAGTCTATTTCAGTTGCCGCAAAATAGTAACGCACCGACAATGCACCTGAACACACCTCGTTTTTTAGACCAGCATGCCCATGGGCGCACAGATGGGCGCAAATGCATTTGCTATTTAAACAACGTGGCGGAGGATGTGAAAATGATAACTGCGTCGGACTGAAACTAGCAAAAAACACATGCATCGTGCCTGGCGGCGCATAGCGCCGGATGTATAAAGAGCCCTAATACAATGTTGGACCTGGGTGCAACAGTGAATGATGTGATCATATGCTAATAAAATGATTGTGCCAGAAGAATAGCGTGAGAAATGTATTATATCTGCTCTCTCTGCATCATCTCTTTAAGCGTTTTCAGATGTTTCAGTGTGGATGAGCTACTTTGGAAAACACTTAAAACGCTAGTGTGGATGAGGAGCGTTTTTAAATCAAAACTTCATTTTCAAATGTCTCCGGATTAATGTAGACGTGGCCTATGAATATCTTCTATAATATATGAGAAATACAACTTTATCAGTAACTATAAATCAGATTTGACTTAATTTCTGCTTACAACCCTGTCAATCATTCTAGAAGGTTCATCTACTTGATACTAGAGATGCTCCGATCGATCGGCTGCAGATCAGTATTGACCGATAATCACATTCTATGACTCAAATGGGAGTTACTAAATTTGGTTGATCTGATGAACCGATCTTGATTTGATGACGATGAACTTTAGCACTGCCCTCATGTCTTCACCAGTGTGGAGTTTCGAGGTCTCAAAACACAAATAAAAATTTGCCATTTGCCATGTATGTTTCCTGAAGAACATGGAGGAACAGTGGCTAAAGAATACAGCGAACCTTTTTATGTTATTTTCGGGAGCTACTGGCACAGTGATAAAGGTAAATAGCCTGTCTGTAAACGGCCGTTAGCAAGAGGTCAGCAGAGACGCTGAAGATGGACGCAAAGAGGAGACGATTCTGTAGCAGGCAGAGCAGCTCACTGTTCATGATGCTCTAAATATAGGAAGTAAATATAAATATTGAATTGGGGTTGAGGGCTTATATGAATGCATCTCTTAAAGGAAAAATCTTAAGAAAAATTTGGATGCAATGGCATTTTATTTTCCTCTTACCTCCTAATAAAGTAACTAATTATTAGCAAAAATTCAGCTTTGTTTACAGAGGTAACCAAGGAAACGCTGTATCACTGCTGTTCCATAAGCGCCACCTGCTGTCAGAGAGTGAATTTACGTCTGCTGTTAATATTTTTGCTTTTTTTTTTTTTTTTTTTGTGTAGCATATAATTTCACAAAGATAAAGTCAGACCGTTCTGTTTTTGCTTTAAATCTTGAAATTAAATCTAATTCAAATGAAAAAACAACTGCTCATGCAACGTGTGTAGCATCTTTGTGGATTGTGATTAAAAAGCAGTGGTTCCCTCTAATTTGAAATGGTTATGTATTTTTGTTTATTATAATAATATTAATAATAAATATCAGCAACCGGTATCAGAATCGGCCAATTTGCTTGTAAAAATAAATAAATCAGAATCTAAATTGGCCACAAAAAAAATACTAAATACAATCTTGGCTGTCTTATTCTATCAAGTAGATCTTGTCTTTCATAAAGGTCGAGGTCAGGGATCTTGGGCTTAAAAAGGTTGGTGACCACTGCTTTAAAGGTTTAAGGCGATTTCCCATGATTGGCGCCAGCGCTGGTCAACGCATTGAAAGGATAAATTAAGTTAATTTCAACACGTTGTTTCATTCATGAATAAATCAGTGTTTTAAGCGTATTATTTGAACGGATGGTTTAATGACGGCATACTCATAAAGACTGTCTAAATGACACCTTATGGGTTAAAACTGTGTTCAGTTTGACATTGAAGTCTTATAGACTCTTTAATAAGCCAAAGTATCTTAATATGGTTAGTGGTTTGTGACAGCTCTGTTTTTAAACACAGGAATGTTCATTGTAAAATGAGTATTTGTTATTTATTTGATTCTCAATTAAAACAACAACATACAATATTACTGTAAATAATATAACCAGGCCAACGTCTGTGGTATTACTTTATCTGAAAAATAGGTTAATAGTTACAGACAGAGAGCTTTCATGTCACTTATATAAAGCTTGAATGATCGGGATTGGTATCAGCTGATCATGATAATGAGAAATCGGTATCGACCTCCGTGAAGTTGGCACCCCATAAAACGAAATAATCCCCAAAACTATGTCATTCGTTTGTGCCGCAAAAAAGAACGTTTGTGTTGGTTTGGTGTTCGAGATATTGAGCATTATTTTTTTTTGGTCGTGTGACGTCATTCTCCACCCCATGTCGTTCAAATCGCTCCAAACACCAAACCAGCACAAACGTTCGTTTTTGTGGCACAAATCAGCACAAACAAATGGCATAGTTTTGGGGATTATTTCGTTTTATGGGGTGCCAACTTCACGGAGGTTCGGCTGCAAAAAATCCTGACCAGATGATTTACCAGATGTAAATCAGAGCTAAAATTATTCTTAGTTTGACCTGATGTTTAAAATTATTATGAAATCTTCCCAAACATCCCTATACTGAACATTTGTTAAAAGTTCAGTACCTATTCGATAGTTTCTAAATGTGCAGAAGTGCTTGAATCTTTCTATCATGAATGTTGTTCAGCATCATGAATGAATGAAGAATAAACACCAACCTCTTTGTTCTTCAGTATCTTCAGTGTGTTTCATTCTGCAGGGTTCTGGATCACTCATGTTCTCACTGTCCTCTTTAATAAACTCTTTGCAGATTTCAGCTCCTCCTGATGCTTGTCTGATGGGAATATTCCTGCATTTATTGGATAACTGCTGTGGGAGGAGCTTCACTGATGATTGAAGTGGGAGAGGATCTTCATTGATGACGAACTGCTGTGGGAGGAGCTTCATTAAGTGAATCGAAGTGGGCGGGGCTTCATTGACTGAACTGCAGATTGGTTGGAGGAGCTGATCTGCCAAAATCAAAAATATATCAGTTACTGTGTTTGTTTTTATAGGGTTAAAGACCAGAAATCAAATTTTAGTGTCTGCATCAAATTAAACGTACAAAAGTGATATTACTTAGAAAACCAATTAAATGCAAGTGTCTATTTTAATGTTTCAAATAACTAATAAAAAAGTCAAAATATAGGTGAAATAATGTTCCATCATCATTCGGCGTAACAGATATATTTAATGTAAAAAAAGAAACAACAGTTATTTTGACCAGTACTTAATAAAATATATAAAAGAAAAAGAGATCATACTAAATTTCATTATATTTTAAATGATTAAAAACTTCTTGCTGACAAAGAGGTGAAACCTAGTGGTTTGAAGGATAGCGGCAAAGTATAAAGATTTAAAATGACAATTAAAGAGTATTTTGGGCTTCACTGTGATCCTTAAATACAGTATTTGAATGTCAGCAAATTATTCTTGTTCTAAATATGCCTGACAAGTTTTTTTTTTTTTGCTATATTAACTTTTTTTTTTATTTGGCCTTTAAACTACTTGCATTAAGCATTTATATCCATCTATTGTAAAGCAACTGAGGCGAATTCAGAAATTTTTGTTTCTAATTTTAACATTCTGTTTCATCATTAAAATAATGACAGATATCTAGAAAAGTAGTAAAGAACTGTAAGAAAAAACATTTAAAGGCATAAAAAAATTTACATATTTGTAGTCATCAAATCTCCTCAGTCTGTTGACAGCAATGAAATGAGCTTTAAGTGTCAATTTACAGCAGATCTGAAGACATCAGCATAATAAATGAGGTGAAAACAGGAACTATTGACATGAAATAAAGAGTGTTTTCAGCAGCTCTGTTAATATTGATGATCCTCAGATTATCAACACTCGATATATGAGAAAAAAACTATAAAGCTGCTCTATTGAAAGACAATACTTTAATTATTCACAACATCGTAAAACAATCACAAAAACGAACACAAAATCGCTCAGGTCTGAATGAATTCATCATATTTTCCTCACATGCTGCAGCACTAAATGTTTATTTCAGCAGGAAGACGACAGAAAAGACGCACAAGTATCGCTGTGCTCGATGAAAACAATACAGAAATGAGCCTGTCGCTTGAACAAACTGTATAAAGTGTGTTTGATGGTCGTGTAAATATGAGAAATACCGTGAACTGCTCGACTCTCCTCAGAAGACTCGACGCTGAATGAATGAGAGGAAGTCGCGTGCGGTGACGTCATCGGCCAGAGACGCGCCAGACAAAACATCAATAAACATGAACATAATCACACAAAAATAACAAGGATTAAACGCCTCTTATCTTTCTCCTTCTGCTGGTTGTGTAAAGCTATGGTTAGATGAACAGTAATCATTTCATTTTTGTAAAAACTAAGTGTTCTTTAAAATTCATAGTAATTGTTCTGAATTCATGAAGGCTCATGGTGTGAATGAACATCAAACTGACTAGAACAAACTCTTTGAAATGTATATATGATACTGGATATCAAGGGTGAAACTGTTAATAATGTAGACAGACAACAATCTCATTCAGTGTAAGTCGTGTGTGTGAAATATGATTTATTATACATGTAAAATCTCTATTGGCAAAATGAAAACATGGAAAGCCCCAAAAACAATCATAATAGGCAACATTCATGACATTCAGAACTAAAATGATTCCTGATACAAGCAGCATGTGCATAAAATAAAAATGGACAATAACAACGAGTTTAATCAATCATTACTTGAAGTAAATACAAAAAGCATAATAATAAAAATAAGTAAAAGTGAGAATGAATAAGACAGATCTCTCTTTTTACTGACTTATAAGAGAGCCAGAGTATTTCAAGAGAAGAAGAGAAGCAAAGTGTCCAGTTTCTTAATTATGTGAAAGAATATCTTGGATTTCCATGGAAGAGTAGAAGTGGAAGAGAAACTAGATGTTCAAATGAAAAACGATGAAGAACGAGTTTAAAAAAAAATACATTCAGATCCATGTATCTCTTAAAAGTGTCATGACCTCTTCTTCAGCTCCTTCAACGTTTTTTTTTTTTTCCAGTGTGAATTTTCTGGTGCTCTTTCAGTTCATCATCTGTAGTAAAGGACTTCCTGCTCTTAAACACACACCACCGTGTCTTTTCTGCTGTAATATTACGAATGAATCTTCTCCTTTGTGTGAATCGTCAGGTGTTTCTTCAGGACTGATGCTCAATGAAAGTGTTTACTGCACTGATCACAGTTAAATGGTGTTTCTTCAGAACGAGAAGGCAGATGTGATTTCACTGATCCGCTTCTTCCCAGTGTGAACTCTCATGTGAATCTTCAGCCTTGATTTACATGTGAAAGCGTTTTTTACACTGAGGGCAGGTGACTTTTGGCTTCTGTTTTTCTTCTCTTGTTCACGTCCATCAGGTCTAAAAGAAACATTAAATCATGTGAAATTTCAAATGAGAGACAAACGTGAAATGAAAAGTGAAGCTCAAAGTCAGGATCACTGATGAGTTCAATAGTCATTTTAATCCCATCAAATCCCATCGACAACTGCTGTGTCACGATTATGATCTATTTTAATGTCATGAAGATGATTTGTGTTATAAATCCCTAGTTTGGTAATGAAACTCTAGATGGAGCAGGCTTGACATGTAATCTGTAATATACCACATTGTTTCCTACATGACTCAAGCTGATTGGCCGATGCTGCTTCTGCAGCCAATGAGATGCTTGCTCAATATTTACAAAGTTTCAGGGCTGCGTCTGAAAGTTGGAAAATGCTGCCTTCAGAGGACGCATTTCAAGATAGGAAGGCATTAAGGCACATCCAAATCCATTGTTAGCTTTACTTATCATCTCCTGAGATACCTTCATATGATCGATTTTTGAAGCCAGCATAGATGTATCCTTCACTGCCTTTAATATTCTACAATCCTGTGCTTTCCATTCTGTGACAATTGAGCTAGAAAAATAAAGATGGCATCCTAACGTTGCATTTGCTGGTCAGTTTGTGTGTAAATGTATATTTGTTGTAAGACAGGCGGGAAGAGTTGTCTCGATAAAGAAGAACTTTTCCTTTACAGCATGTGATTTTAAATATTTTAAGATATGTATTCGCTGGTTATTGTTGTACACTGCAACTAAATAAGCACAATGTGTTACTGTGATTTTACTGGTGTGGCTATAATTGTATTTTGTTCACTGATGAAATATGGTTAATATGCTGGTAAATCTGTACACAGCAAATCCCCAGAGTTAAATCAACTCTGCTCATGTTACATATGGTCCCTCTCTATATAGTGTTAAAGTAACACTGAAGCAGAGTGAAAGTTAATGAGATAATTAAATGATTACGTTACAGTTGAGCATTAGTGATGAACACCTGCTGTTAACAAGCATAATTGCCGAAAAGAAACACAATAACTACAAAGGACTTCCAGACACAGCCTTAGATGAAATCAGCTGGAGATAAAAGACATTAAATCTCTCAAAATCTGATTAAACAACTCCACAAACAACATTATCTCATTGACTTTAATTCTGCTTCAGTGTTATTTTAACTACAGGTGGAGAGGAGAGATTTGGCTGTGGCTAACTTACACTGAAGAGATTTTGTTTGCTCAGTACATAAAAATAAACTGCTTACCATGATTTTAGACTGTGGTGATGTGGTTTCTTCACTGTATGGATCTTCATGTGTAGCTTCAGGTGAGTTTTAATAGAGAAACTCTTTCCACACTGATCACACGTGTGCGGCTTCTCTCCAGTGTGGATCCTCTCATGTGTTTTCAGATGTTCTGACTGACTGAATCTCTTGTCACAGTATGAACACTTGTAAGGTTTTTCTCCAGTGTGGATCCTCTCATGTGTTTTCAGACATGTTGACTGATTGAATCTCTTGTCACAGTATGAACACATGTAAGGTTTTTCTCCAGTGTGGATCTTCATGTGTAGCTTCAGGTAACTTTTAATAGTGAAACTCTTTCCACACTGATCACACATGTGCGGCTTCTCTCCAGTGTGGATCATCTCATGTATTTTCAGATGTCCTGACCGACTAAATCTCTTGTCACAGTGTGAGCACTTGTAAGGTTTTTCTCCAGTGTGGATCATCTTATGTCTTTTCAGATGTCCTGATTCACTGAATGTCTTGTCACAGTATGAACACGTGTAAGGTTTTTCTCCAGTGTGAATCTTCAAGTGTAGCTTCAGGTAACTTTTAATAGTAAAACTCTTTCCACACTGATCACACGTGTGCGGCTTCTCGCCAGTGTGGATTCTCATGTGAATCTCAAGACTTTGTTTGTATGGAAAACTCTTTCCACATTGATCACATGTGAACAGCTTCTCTCCGGTGTGGATCCTCATGTGACGCTCAAGATTTTGTTTAGTTGTGAAACTCTTTCCACGCTGAGTGCAGGTTGTAGATTTCTTGGCTCTTCCTTTCTTTAAAAATGTCTTATTAGTCTTTGAGCGACTCAAAGGTTTTTCACCAGGTTTGACATGATGTTTCTCCTCCACTTCACTCAGTTCTTCACTCTCCTCACTCTCTTCCATCAGGTCTGAAAGAAAGAAACAAAAGTGTCATTTAATTTTCAGTACATCAAAACAATTCAAAGCAATAAATATTAAGTGAAAGTTCATAAAATTGAGACTTGCTGTGATAGACAACTGCTATAAAATATTCCAATCATGTAGATTTTGTCACAGTTCCCTCGTTTCCCAGACTCCATTTCCCAAGATCCTCCTGTTTCCACACCTGCACTCACTTCCTCGTCATCTCCCCATCATCACCGATCACCTGCACCTGGACCTGATCATCTGCACTCCCTTTATAATGGACTCACTCCCTGCACTCCTTGTCTGTTCTTATTGTTAAGTCTTATGTGTAATGGTTGTGTTTGACTCCTTTCATTCATTAAATACCCTATCTTGTGGATCTCCGTGTACGCCTCGTCTCTACTACAACCATACATTGTAACAGATTATTTTTATAAATGAATTACATGTCTCTTAGGTATGTGATGGTATCAAATTTTCATGTTGCAATAATTGTTTAAGCTTTTATCATTATATACGGTATTATCACGATATTGAAAAAAAGTTGCAAAAAAGTGTTTAAGAACTCTTTCTTATAACAAAAAGAACTCTGAACATTTAAATACAATAACAAAATACACACACACAAAAAAAAAAAAATAAATAAAGTTAAATGTTTCAAACAGATTAAAATGCAAAAGAATTATAAAGAACAACAGGTAGCACTTTACAATAAGGTCTCATTATTTAACATTAATTAATGCATTAACTAAGATTAAGAATGAGCAATAGCAACATTTGTTACAGAAAGCATTATTTTTTTTCTTAGTTGAATACAACTGATCATTGTTAGTTTTAGCTCAGGTCCATAATGAATTAACATGTTAACTAATGAAGCCTTATGTCACTAAGTTTTACTGAACAATAACAAATTATCAGAACATTTTCAATCACTATGTTGTAGTCCAGATTAAAATATAAAAATATTTAAGTTTATGAAAATAATTAGCCTATTAAGTCTTTAAGTATTAAGTATTTGGTGCTGTGATGAACAACATTGCGAATACAAAAAAACTGAATGACTGTTTGAAGCATTTTAAAAACTTCACTAACGCAGCTGCTTTGTTTCCAGGGTTTCTGGGGTAACCGCTGCATTTCTGCTGTTCCATCTGCTGTCAGAAAGTGAACGTGCACTTTCATTCAGTGCGTCTCTTCTCTCATGCATGTTGGGCTTTTTTACATCTGAGTGCGCATCTTTTTGACGCAGCATACAGCGGTGTTGTGCATTTTATACGGTTGATGGGGAAAGTATTCTTAAAATGGATTATAAAATTTCAATAATTCATAATAAATAATTATTATGGTATCAAAACTGTATTTTGAAGTGCCCACGATAACAATATCATGCATATTCATTATCGTGATATATCATATTACCGAATATCGGCACATGTCTAATGTCCCTGAAACTTTCCATGAATAAGGTACATTAATCTTCCAATTGTAAGGAACCACCTGGAAGCCCAACAGCGTGGACGAAGGTATAATGCATGTATGTCTTTTCAGTGCTCCTGTGAAGTTCTTTATTTAGTTTCAATTTTACTTTAGCTCCACAATTAATCTGACTCTTTAGTGGAACACTGGACGCACCACAGGATCAGGCCCAAATAAAGAGAAACACCAGCAGTGCCTTTTCTCAAGTGTTTACTGTAGGCAAAAAATGGGACAGTGTTACACCAATCATCTATTCTGGTTTCACAATCTCTCTTCAGAGTGCTTCCCGCAAACTCAATCTGTCCATGTTGATGGAATTAAATGTTTCACTTTACATACAGTACTGCTTTTATAGGTGTATCAGACCCATTTTAGAGACTCTTTGGGTATTCAGACCGAAGAAATAAGAGGGGTAAAATCCCGGCAGGTGGGTCAAAATGGGCCTGCCACAATAATACCCCCCTAAATACTCAATCTGTCCATGCAGATAGAATGTAATGCATAATTTTAAATACAGAACTGCTATTATAGGTATATCGGACCCATTTTAGGAACTCTTAAAATCCAGGCATGTGGGTGAAAATGTCCCTTTCCAAATAAAACCCCTAATGCAACATATGCATTATTTTAGTGCATAATTTTATTGGAATATCATACATGTTTCAGTGGAAATGAACCCATTATTTGAATTTACTTTGGAACATATTACATTAAGGCTCATACTGAATACAGTAGGCTAATGTGTAATTTTTTCATCATTACACAAAAAAAAAAGGTTCGTATTGATAAATTAAATTTCTTTTGTAAAGCATAACACGTTAATGTAAAATTCAACCAGTACATAGTGGGTTTGTCTAAGGAGACAAAGAAAGAAAAAAGGGAGAAACTCTATCGAAGCGTCAACAAAATATATGCAACGTACATTCTCCAGTCTCGTTTACGATTACGGTTGAAAAGCAATGAATCACATTTCTGAGTTTACACTGCCATCTACAGGAAACTGCATAAGTGTTCATCAAATTGAACGTTTGGTGTTTGGATCAGTGAAACATTTACCTAAATTTCCGTGTTTTAACTGCCATCTACAGGAAACACAACGGTACTGTCCGCGTGCACGCAAAGAGGGGGTAATCTGCAGCAGGGGGGTCGGAATTGGGCACAACAACTCTACAATCCTTTTCTGCATCAAAAAACTTGGTCTTACCTTCTGATCAGTTGGATTGAGAGCGTTGTACAACAATTAGAGATTTCAAGGTGGAGTCCACACCAGCTCAGTCAGGATCCGATGCTCTTGAAGCTCGATGTAAGTAATTTAATTACAGGTTCTGATAATAGTTTATGTATAAGAAACTTCACTCTGAGACTTGTTTAGAGAGGCTTCACCCGAGGTATGGCATCCTTCTGCTACACTCTCTCCAATATATACTCCTCAAAGATCACATCCTTTTTCCAACATAAACATTTCCTTATTTGTAAACATGAATACAGCCCCTAATACTTCAGTCTCATGTTGTGTGCAAAGTATAAGATACTGTCAGCCTGCAGCCTGTCTAGTGACACCTTTTGCAGGCTGCGTCATATTCTGCGAATTTTAACACATTTTAATCACTTGAACTTAAGACCTTCGGGTTAGTTCCCTTTAACACTTCTAGTTAAAATAAAAACATACATCTCGGTTAGTTTCGATTGACACTTCTAGATAAAATAAAACATACATCTCGTATTAGTTCCCTTTTTCACTTCTTAGTTAAAATAAAACGTACATCTCGGTTGGTTTCCATTAACACCTCTAGATATAATAAAAACATACAGCTCGGTTAGTTTCTCAGAAATTCAGCAGTAAAGATATCGCTTCTATTCAGACATCATTTTAACCTTTTAACCCTTAAACACCATTTTCAGATACAACCGGCGCTGAAGCTTCCGTGGTCAAAGCTTCAATCTCGTTTGTAATCTGTTCCATTTCATGCGTAAAAGTATTCAAAGCATATGACTGTTTAATAAGCATAATCGATTTCAAATTAATTTTCTGTTGCTGTCTCAGTAATTTAATCATCTCTTTGGCCTTCGAATCCATCTTCATTCCTCCCATTCTAGTGGTGCTTCTTATCCTTTTCGGTCTGTCTCTTCGAGATTTTGTCTTGTTCTTTTTGCAAACCTTGAGTGATCAAATCAACCATATCAACCCTAAGTTCTCTTCGTTTATTTGGTTCTTTTACCAGAAATTTATCAGAACAGTTCATCTCATTTGTCGGGCCCATCTCCTCGACACTATGAATAGCAAGGTCATTAACTGACTCAAAAGGCTGAAATATCCTACGGTGTGACAGATAATGTCCACTGGAGTGACACCTTTTCTGTCACACCTGAGGACAAAGATGTCACAGCAGAGGACAAGGTCTCTTTAAAAATCATTTTAAATAATTAAATAAGATTGTTCAACTCCTTTTTATTCTTTTTTTGATCATTTTCAGTGTTCTTAAGTGCAATAATTACATTGAATAAAACATTTTTCTGATGCTTTGCAGAAAATTTGTACTGTTAAAAAGTGGCATGAAAATAAGCATAAAATGTGATACTACTTTGTTTTTGAGAGAAAGAATTGAGGGAGAGAAATAAGTGGGAGGAAGTGGACATGGAAGTATAGAGAGAAAATGAACAGGGATCCACTCAGAAGGGAAAAGATCCTAAAGAACAATGCAAAGTAAAAAAAAAAACGATATGACGCCTTAAAAAGAGCAGCCATATACTTTAAAAAATGTGATTTTTAAAAAAAATGGTTGATGATGTAACAAAATGAAATGTTATTTCTTCTTTAACAAACAAATTAATTACATTAAAAAAGATTTTGGGGTGTTAAAGTTTCAAAGATATTTGCTCTGTCAAGGAGTCACCGCTCATTTTGTTGATTAAAAAAAAAAAAAAAATTGGTATTGTTTGTATCAAAATTAAATTTTCTTTCTTCTTTGACACATTCAAGGTTAAATAAAAACACTTTAATGTAATATCCCTCACTCTCTTTAATGAAATAACTACCATTTCTGTCCTTTAGTGTGACAATGTCCTATGGTGTGACATAAAATAACCGCAGATTTGTCTTTATATCAAAATAAATATAATTACAGTATTACAGTAGGGGAGATATAATCATCACTCATCTTAAAATGGTATAATTTTCAGCAGTTTTGAAAGGATGACAACAAAGTTTGTCTTGTTGAAAATGTTCAACGAGTCATGGGAAAAAAATAATGTAAATAATAAGATTTATGAATTCTGAAAATTAATAAAAACAATAATGAAACAAAATGAAAACAACTCATACCCGTCACATCTTTCTAATATGGAGGCAACTTACTACACCAACGTCACAATTCACAGTTTCAGTTTCTTCTCCTTAACCCAATAACATGGGTCTTGAACTACATTACCCAAAATGCACCGCTGATTAGTGGCGCGGATTTCACTCTCAAGGACAAACCACTCGTGTCATCAAAAAGGAATGAAATGAAGCTCAGATTAACATTAACAAGCCTCCTCATACTCATTAAAATGAACATAGGACATAACTGTTGATGTTGTACCGTTCATAGAAATATGACACAATCGCACGTTTAAAGCAATACAGTTTATGTAATGTGAAAACATTTAACATTTAATTTAACACACAACAGGGTTAACAGCAATATTAACAACATATTTTGTTCTGATTTTATCAGGTCGTGACTTCTATTTAATATGTTCTAAGAGTTTGAGTTGTCCATTAACACAAACACATAACTTTACCTCTCTTCAGAGTGCTTCCCGCCAACTGAAGAGCGCGCAACTCCCGGGGAATATACCATTGATCGAAGAGAGGGGGTTATACTAAATCGGTAGCACAATAGAACATAACACATCTTTCTAATCAAACACATGCAGGGTAGGGCAGTAGTGCAGTTTTAATGTTTGTATGCACCGAGACTAAATGATATGTAAAACAATTACAATTTCAAAACTGTGTAAGTTTAATATCCCAACCCCCTCCCCCACCTTAATGAAATATGGATCATCCCTTGCTCAATCGCTCTGCAACTGATTTGAGAAGCAACTTATCTATTTGACAAAGTTTGATGAATTAGAACATCATTACATGACTCCAATTTCAAATGGTTATTAGGAGCTAAATATAAAAAGCACAAAATATAATAGCGTTATCATATAACAATATAATATGTAAAGTTTACAGTGTATTTATAAATTAATTAAAAGCATAAAAAAGCAAAACACACCTGATGCACTTCTATGTTCTTAATTTTCTAGAAGTAGAAGTGTATTTTTGTGTAATTAATTTAAAAATAGGTACACCGCCATCTACTCCGACAAAAGTGACTTGAACGCACCCGCCATCGTAAACACGACTTCCCACCTCGTAAATACGAACTTCCCAGGAGGACCCGAACGCACCATATGTTAGAGGATGTAGGGTGAGCCAGTGGCGCCGTGAGGGCGCAAATTAATGCGTTTTAATTTTTTTTACATAATTTTTAAATTGATTATTAAAATCTATCTGCATACACCTATGACATATTAAAAAGCAAGAGAGAATGAGAATTAATAAAGGTGTGTTTGTGTGTCATGGGTGGGCGTGGGTGAAAATAAATCTGATTGGCTAGTTTAGTTTCATCGCTTTTTTCACACATGAAAAATGACGTTAAAGAGAGTTTAAAACAGGCTCAAAATGAGTAAACGCTCTCTAAAACAGCTAATTCGATTGAAACATTTGCAAAAAGGCCTAAAACTATTGAGTAGGGATGGATAAATGAAGCCTCTTTTAAATCTTTAAAGCTTTTCTCTTAATGCTTCGTGAAAAGTTTTAAAGCATCAAGTGCGCAGCTCCGTTGTTTTATCCATTAAAGGGCGGGTATCACACACAGTTTCTGCCAATCCCGAGTACATATAGAGTAACAATGCATCCTTCATATCTCCGAAAAGTCTTTAAAAAATAGATATGCCGAACCGAGTTTTTCCAAAAAAAGCCGAGATCCTGGAGGCGTGTCTGCCGTCAGTGCTGTGGGCGGAGCTAGAGTCACAAGCGCGCGCAGCTTCTGCTAGCATGCTAGCTGCGACATCATTATAAATAGAAAGGGAACAAAAACGTTCTCGTTTACATTATATGCACTTGTGCGCCAATTGCCAACAAAACACAGACATCTGATGCAGCTTTACTCACCACCCCCGATCTGCAAATCCAGCGCTGAACTGGGACTTGTTTACAAAGTATTCATCACCAAAATCCCATTAATAAACAAACATACATGCACAACTCCGGTGCTTCCCTGGAAAAACAAACTTCATCCTCAGTTCCCTTAACGCTGGGTTCTTTGGGAAGCTGAAAAAGGTAATCTTTCCCTCACAACCAAAAACACACTTATTTGGTGACAGGAGCTGCGTCTCATTTCGGAGGCTGCGTCCTTCGGAGATCGCATTTGAAGGCTGAATACTTCATCAAGGATGTCATAGTTAAGAAAAGCAACCGTAATAAAATTGACTGATATACATTGTGAGGTGTAAAATACTGTAATTTCTTTCTTACGTTGCAATCTAACGGTTATTTTTCTTAAATGAGACCGATGATGTATGCAGCCTTCAAAGGGTAATTTCTGATAATATAATTCACGTTAAAAGTGTGGCAATAAAATAAATGTAACAACGAAAACAGTAATTAAAATAATATCAATAATACATACTGAGTTGTTTGAGGCAAGTAAATTATGCTGTTTATTGTTTTATACTGTTTATATGACAGAACATATGATAATGTAATATAGTAATATATAAAAAACAATACGCACATTTCGGTACAAAGCCGCTCAGAGATAACGTAAAAAATAAAAAAATAGTCACAAAGTATCTATACACAAGCACATCAGGGTGCAGTTACATGCATCAGATATTCTAAGTGGTTCTGTGCGTACTCGAGATAAAATCCTGCAGGCGCCCCTGAGCTAATGCTTTAAAAAAGGACTTTAAAAAATTAGGACCACTCTTCAAGAAAAACATTAGTGTCTTAACTTTTAAGACTAGTCTAAGTGGTTTATGCAACCGGCCCCTGGATGTGTTTTTTTTTCTTTTTCCTGAGGGGAGATTGATTTTCTTTGATGGAGAGCCAGTCTATTCGGACACTGGAAAAGAAAGAAGAAAATTCATCTTCTAGGACCCAGGAGAGTATCGTGATTTCATTTTTCCCTGCTCAAGGTAAAACTATTCCTGCATAAGAGACTGTGTTTCTCCATACGGGACTGAGAACTGTCTGAGATAACTAGAAGAAGGAACTGATATCAGTTATTGAACATTTGGAAATTAAACTGATCGTCCACGTGTTTTGTATTTTTGTAGTTTAAAATACTGTAAAATACTTTGTAAGAAGTCTACATGATGATATCATAAAAATACGGCCTCTGATTGGTGCCTACTCAGTAGTTTGCAGAGACTTGTTGCAGTCAGAACAGAAAATTGATCCATATGGAAGAAGGTGGTCAAGAAATGTGCAGGCTGCCAGCTTTCCATCAATTTATTTGCAGAAATTGCTATAATTTTTAATTTTTTGTTAAGTTTTGGTGTTCATTTTAGTAACCTAGGCTAAATAGTTTACTAATTTACATAACGTTCTTTAATACTATTTTACCGACATATTTATAATTAACAATCAAATGATTAATTAGTTAGAAACTAGTTGCTATGAATACCAGTGCCATCAGTTGTCTTCTTATAAATGACTTGTTTGTCATTGAGTCAGTGTTGCTGATGCAAAGTAGGCCCTTCATTACCAAACACCAAGTAAATAAATTAGGATACAATTATATGAGTCATTCGCAACTGTTAAACGTTAAACTGTTGGTAACTTTAAAACTAACCTTCATCTGGGAGATCACAGGGATATGTGAATATTTGATATGTTAAAGCAACAATGTGTACATTTTCTCCACTAGAGGTCGCTTATCCTTGATTTTGTGGAATCATGGGATGTGTTGTCTTCACGTCTACAGCCGGTGGAAAAGAATCAGGATGGGACTCGGTCAGGATCAGATTATTGACGTTACTGTAGTATGAAGCAGAGCAGGGCCGAGTGCTGTGCGAGCAGAAACAAGGCTGCTGGAGCGACTGCTAATAAGAGACGAGCGCAAACACGTCTCGAGAGCAGTGGAGCTTTTATTATGCCACAGTTTCCACTTCCGCTTTTTTCCGGTCAAGTGTATGTGGAGTAAAGCAGCTCTGTTTATCATATTAGATACATTTGAGTGTGTTGAGAATGATGTTATAATGTTACTCTGAGTGTTCGCCCAGTGGCTGCTATGAGACACGTGTTGCACACTGCAGTAAGCTAGATCGATATTAAGCATGGTAAAACAAGGTACTTGCAGTAAATCAACAATGAGACTAACTGTGAGCTATATAACATGATTAGTTTTCTGTCGATGAATGTATCCAAACAGTTGCTCACCTGTCTAATAAAACACATAATATATTAAAGCGTCTTTGGTGTTTCTATGGCTTCTACAAAATAAAACCGGAAAAATTGGGTAACGCGGGTATGAAGTCATTGATAGGCGACGCACGGACACGGTCCGTGTCCTGGTTAAAATTCTTTAGAATTTAGATTTTTTTAGAATTCTTTAGAATTTTCAGATTTATTGCATGACTCGGGCAGAGAAAATCTGTTGCTATCAAACATTGTTTACTTAAATCAACTGAGTCAGTGTAATGATGAAGGAATCGATCAAATAGGCCAATTGATGGAAGGTTTGCGAATAAATTTCATGCTCACTTGTAAAAGTATTTTTTAGTATTTTTAAAATACAAAAATACAGTAAGTTATTTTGATACATGGTGTGGCTGCTGTATTTTGTAGTTTATTTTTTGATACACCTAAAATTAAGGTATTTGGTATTTTATTTTAAAATACATTTTGATGTATTTTTGCCCAACCCTGCTTGCGCCCATTTATTTATTTTCAAGATCTGAGGTGAATTAGCCAGTGTTGTTTTCATTACAGCTAAAAAGCTGGGAACACAGAACGATATTCAAACTCACATTAGATGCTTTTAACATTAAATAAAGCACATAAACAATACCTGATATTATCATTGCCATACTTTGTGTTGCTGTTAGGACAAAAAACTCAGATTAACATGGAAAAGATACATTTTATCGCTTGTCGCGGCGTCGCGTCTGGTTAGGACACGGTGTTAGAAGTCAAGCTTAACATTACCCTTACCCTTTAGATAAACCCTTTATATAAACTCATCTTAGGCCATTTCTTTCCTGTGTTCTGTAGCAAGTTTTTGTTGCGAAGCATAAGATAGCCTACATGTTTTGGTTGCTGATGCAACTCCTTTCATTTGCAAAGCGAGAGATACACAACCTTTGCTCTATATCTGATTTTACGAACTGCAACAGGAGACAGCTGTTTCCCTCACGCCCCATTTATTAGAAACCGACAGGATGTCTGTTGCTCCATTTTTTACTTACAAGCAGCGCTGAGGCCAGAGCGTCAAACTGGTCTGTCAAACACTTTATTTGTTCTTTATGCTATACTTGCTTAAAACCACACTTATAAAGGCACATTGAGTGACAGTAATATAGCACGATGGAAGGCAATATCATGCACGCTCCTCATGTGGATGCAGTAAGTTTTGAGGTAAGACTGGAAGTCATGTATTTGACCGTATAAAGCTGCATTTGCTTGTTAGAAATACATCTGTTTTTAAGTTATTTTAAGTTGAGGAAGAATTAAATGAGTGGCAAAACCAAGCATTTCGTTCGCGTACCCCCTCTGTCACTCACGTGCTCAGGTTTGATAATCACTGATCTAGATTACATATTTCATCTGGCTCATAAACTCAATGTAAAGTATGTAGCAGTAACTGTTCCAGTAAAGTAACAAATTTGGTGTGAAAAGAGTAGAAATAAAATGGCAGCAGCAACACTTGAGATCGATTCCCATCAGTTCCCCTCACAGATCTGAAACTTTGACTTTTGACTTGACATTCAATAACAGTTCTCACTATAAAACATCGAAACAATCACACAAAATCGCTCTGGTTTGACAGAATTTCCTCATAAGTTGTGGCTGCACTAAATGTTTTTCTCAGTAGGAAGACGACAGAAAAGACACGTCCGACATCTAACTCCGCCCACATCCAAGTGTGACGTCAGAAGCCAGTCTTTAAATGTAAGAGGTATGCACGAATTGGTAAAGAGGAAAGCTATTTTTTGGTTTGTTAAAGCTGTGAAACTGATTTTCCTTCAGGAAACATATTCTTGTGAGCTGGATGTTAAGTTCTGGAAGAATCGATGGGGTAATTTAATTTATTGTAGCCACGGTTCTAATCACAAATTTAAGGGTCAAATTCTGGAGGTAATAACTTCAAGTGAAGCAGATGGATTGTTATCCCAGATAGCATGGTGACATTGATACAACTGAGTTGAGTTTTCATCCAAACCATCATTTTGGTTGAGATTGACATTTCAATGTTTAAAGTGTGTTGGATGAGCATTGAAATTTTGTTGAAAGCCGACAGTACATGGGTGGAGACAGTGACATTGAACCAACAGTGATTTGTAGTTGATGACCACATGATCATGCAGGTGTGTATCTCTGCAGAACACTAGTGGCTGTTTCCCAAAAACGTGTTACTAAAATGTGTGCACGATTTACTATTTCATTCCCATGATTTTCTAATTCGTTCCATCGATTTACTAAAACGTGTGCACGATTTACTATTTAATTCCCTTGATTTACTAAAACATGCGCATGATTTACTATTTCGTTCCCTCAGTTTACTAAAATGTGCATGATTTACTATTTAATTCCCTCGATTTATAAATCATGCACATGAAAGGTACTAAAGATATCATTAAAACAGTCGACGTGACTGCAGTGGTTCAACCTTAATGTTATGAAGAGACGAGAATATTTTTTGATATCTTTAGTACCTTTCATGTGCATTATTTATAAATCGAGGGAATTAAATAGTAAATCGTGCACGCGTTTTAGTAAACTGAGGGAACGAAATAGTAAATCGTGCGCATGTTTTAGTAAATCGAGAATATTTTTTGTGCGCAAAAACAAACAAAAATAACGACTTTGTTCAACAATCTCTTCTCTTCTGTGTCATTATCCTTACGCAGGTGACGCAGTAAGAACACTGAAGGCTTCCGTGTTTACGTCTGAACGCCGGCTCAGTATTGGCCAAAGCTGATCACGTGATCAGCACGATGCATGTGTGTGACGCTGACACAGGAGCCGGCCAATAATGAGTGGTTATTGCGCTGGACGTAAACAACGTATGAGAATGACACAGAAGAGAAGATATTGTTATATAAAGTCATTATTTTTGTTTTGTTTTTGCGCTCAAAAAGTATTTTCTCTTCATAATATTAAGGTTGAACCACTGCAGTCACATGACTGTTTTAACGATGTCTTTAGTACCTTTCTGGACCTTGAAAGTGTTGATTATAGATATTGAGTCATATACCTCTCGGATTTCATCAAAAATATCTTAATTTGTGTTCTGAAGATGAACGAAGGTCTTACGGGTGTGGAACGACATGAGGGTGAGTAATAAATGACAATTTTATTTTATGTTGAAATAACCCTTTAAATTTTCTATCATACTAAACTAAGTTTGGAGCTGCTGCAGTCTCATTCTTTGCTAAAAAAAACACATTAAAATCATCATGTCTTGAACTACAGAATATTTAATTTTAGAGACTTTCAGTTGAATCAGGAAATGTCTCTTAAACATCAAGTCTCTCACTCACCTCTGAATGTGGTCTGACGTCTGTAATAAGACTTTAATGAAAGAAAGAAGCGTTAGAGGATCATTTATAATGTTGATGTTTACTATATTTATGTTTACTGTCCTGTCGAACTGCAGCTCTAATGATTCATAATCAAACAGAAGATGAGAATAAAGCTAAAACCTAAGAACATTGTCATAATCATGTTGTAACTCTTTCCCTGCCAGCATTTTTTTTTTTTTAAAGTCTCCAGGCAGCATTTTAGATCATTTTCACAAGTTTCATTACCCCCAGAATATTTTGTTGTATGAATATCTGAACATGCAGTATATCAAAAGAAAAAAACAGACCCTCTGCTTTTAAACAGCAGCAATTTTTTTTAAATTCTAGCTTCAATAAATATATATATAAGATATTCTATCTTATGCTGAGCAATGTGTGAAATGTCTGTGTTTTATTTGCCTCTTACATATGAGGAGAATACAGCGAGTTATTCATCATGAAGTCGCTTTGGATAAAAGAATAAATGAATGAATAAATGTAAATGTGGGTAAGTTTCATAAAAGAAGCAACATTTTGAGCAAAAAACTGAGAAAATCATGTTTTTGCGCCCCCATTGTGTTCAGTTGTGCCTGCTCTCCCCTAGGCCTTTCTTTCTTTCTTTCTTTCTGCATGATAATTAAACTGTTCCTGTTTTTTTTTCTTCCAGGGCGACAATAACTACGTTGTTCCGACATAGTGAATTTGTTTTCCTTGAGTCTGACTTATTTGTTTCGTTTTTGAGCTACAACATCTCCGAAATAAAACTAATTTGACAACAACAAAATACGGTTGTTGATTCTGTGTTAACGTCTTTCATACCTGGAACTGAAGAAAGTCCCTCTGCTTTAAGTCCAAGAACAGACAAGCCTACTTTTGTAGAAAACAAATACAGCACAAAACATTTATCACACTATCTTAATGAAAAACAGAGAGGATTTTTACTTTCATATTCATGCTCCGCTCACTTTCATGAGTCAGTGTTGCCAAGTTGGCCTACTTTTAAACTGTTGCCGACGCCAAATAACTATATTTAGCTCCTGGAATGCAAATTTTACCCCCCAGAACGTGATTTTTTACCTATCCATTAGCTAGTTTTGGGCTAGTTTTGAGAAGAAATTGGGCGGGTTTATTTGTGAAAACTTGGCAACCCTGCCACTGTGAGGGTGTAGCCTACTGACACAAGGCACGGTTTCCTTGAACCGAAGAATATACACTGACAAGAAGCGAAACTCAATATAACGTTCCGTTGCAACACCGGCACCCAGCAGCAGCCCTGCGTTTCCGCCATTTTGTGGTGAAAGCGACTCGCAGTCCACTAGTTTCTATGGCAATATCAGCTGCTTTGTTAAATAAAAAAGTACATTAAAGCTGAAATCCAACCTGAATGATGACAACACAGAATAAAATACTATCACTAGTGATCATCAAATCCTTTTAACAGTTTATTTTACAGACTTTGTGTTTAAGTCTTCCACTTTTTTCACAAAATCGTTGGTTTCTAGAAACCCAGTCAGTTTGGGTTAAAACACAGCCAAAAGTGGGATAACAGACACAGCAATGCATCATGTTCTATAAGGTCATGTTTGTAGAGTGATCCAGGGGATTAAAACGTATATTTCAATCCCCTGGATCACGCTACAAACATGATGATCTTAACTTTATTCATTATTAATTTACTATTAATAGTAAATATGTAAAGTTGCATAAAATGGAAATACTCAACAAAGTATGTTATGGACTATACTGAATATAGGTAGGTGAATGCTCATCCACTATGGGGCTCCGGTAAGAAGCGTTCAAATGCTTGACATCATTCAGTTGTACAGATTTTCTAATATATGCACAAGGTATGGAATGTGGTCTTTCTGAAATAAACAGAATAAGAGTATACATCAGTGTATGTCTCATATTATAACATTGTGCACAATGTAAAGTTCGGTTGCACAAGCTGAATATTTAAACACAACAACATAATAAACATGCATCACTTATAATTTGTATAATTAAATAAACTTACGTTCAATCACGCACATTAACACATGGAGAAATGGTGAAGCAAACGGCTGGTGAAAGTGAAAGTAAAACACAATGGCGGAATAGCGGAAACTAATGTCACCCAGCGGAATACATTATAAGACATTTCATAATAAAAGTCCTTCCCATATACTCATACAGGGAATTTACAACAGCCGCCCCCAGATTAGCATAGCTAATATGTGTAAAGATAAATTCCCTAGTCCTTGGGGTCAGGGTCACCTCCATCCGAAAGTGCTGGAAGTCTGACGAATTTGGCCACAGGTTGTAGGTATAAGCGATCATTGACCTTTATTTGAGCCGACCTAATGTGTCCGTCGGCACTGGGTATCAACTTGACAACCTGACCAGCTGGCCAATGGGCTCTGGGAAGCTGCGGATCCATAATCATTATCACCATGACCTCAGTTAAATCTTAGGTTTCTCGCTGCCACTTCTGAGGAGTCTGGAGGCTTAGGAGGTAATATGGGTGTAGTATGACCAGAAGTGATCAACAATGGTTTGAGAATGACGCCAGCGGCGCTTGGATAGCAGTTTGGGAGTGTAGATTACCTGAGCAGCATGTTAGGGGTAACCTGTCTGCCACATCAGATGAGACAAATCCCAATGGCTTGCTGTTGAGGATGCCTTCAACTGGGCTAATATGGTCATATTTCCTAGTTCTAGTAAGAACTCTAGCTGCTGCATTTTGGACGAGCTGTCGTTTATTTATCAGGCGAGCGGAACAACCACCCAGTAGAGCATTACAGTAATCTAGCCTTGAGGTCATGAACGCATGAACTAACTTTTCTGCATTTGTCATTGAGAGCATATGTCGTAGTTTAGATATATTTTTAAGATGGAAGAATGCGGTTTTACAGATGCTAGAAACATGGCCTTCAAATGAAAGATTGGTATCAAAGAGCACACCCAGGTTCCTAACTGACGACGAAGACTTAACAGAGCAGCCATCAAGTGTTAGACAGTATTCTAGGTTATTACGTGAAGAGGTTTTTGGTCCAAAAATTAGAATCTCTGTTTTTTTCTGAATTTAGAAGTAGGAAATTACTGGTCATCCAATTTTTTATATCAGCTATTAATTCTGTTAATTTTGTGAATTGGTAAGTTTCGTCAGGGCGCGAAGAAATATAGAGCTGAGTATCATCAGTGTAACAGTGAAAACTAACGCCATGCTTCCTAATGATATCTCCCAAGGGTAGCAACGGTCCTAGTACTGAGCCTTGCGGTACTCCATATTGAACTTGTGATCGATATGACCTCTCTTCGTTTACTACTACAAACTGATAACGGTCAGATAAGTATGATTTGAACCATGACAATGCAGTTCCACTAATGCCAACATAATTTTCGAGTCTATTTAAAAGAATGTTGTGATCGATAGTGTCAAATTCAGCACTAAGATCCAGTAACACTAATAGAGAGATACAACCACGATCTGATGATAAGAGCAAATCATTAGTAATGAGAGCAGTCTCAGTACTATGGTACGGTCTAAAACCTGACTGGAAATCCTCACAGATACTATTTCTGTCTAAAAAGGAACATAGTTGTGATGATACTGCCTTTTCTAGTATTTTTGACAGAAAAGTGAGATTTGAGATTGGCCTGTAATTGACTAATTCTCTAGGATCAAGTTGTGTTTTTTAATAAGAGGTTTAATAAAAGCCAGCTTAAAAGTTTTTGGTAAGTATCCTAGTGATAAAGATGAATTAATGATATTAAGAAGAGGATCTATGACCTCTGTAAGCAACACTTTCAATAGCTTAGTTGGTATAGGGTCTAACATACATGTTGTTGATTTTGATGATTTAATAAGTTTAGACAATTCTTCCTCTCCTATATAAGTATATGAATTTAATTTTTCCTCAGAGACACTACATTGCACAGTCTGACACGATACTGTAGTAGACGGTTGCATGGTTATAATTTTCTCTCTAATATTGTCAATCTTACAAGTAAAGTAGTTCATAAAGTCATTACTGCTGTGCTGTTTGGAAACATCAGACTTTGAAGCTCTATTTCTTGTTAATTTAGCCACTGTATCAAATAAATACCTAGGGTTGTGTTTATTTTCTTCTAAAAGATTTGAAAAATAAGCAGATCTAGCAGTTTTTAAGGCCTTTCTGTACTCAATCATTCTCTCTCTCCATGAAATGCGAAAAACTTCTAGTTTTGTTTTCTTCCAGCTGCGCTCCATTTTTCTAGCTGCTCTCTTAAGTGCTCCAATGACTCCAATAGAGTTTAGAATGTCTGTAAATGCCAATCCCAATCTGTCTTTTTCATTATCTACATGGATATTAAAATCACCAACAACAAGGACTTTATCTGCAGCTAGTACTAACTCTGATAGAAAATCAGCAAATTCTTTGATAAAGTCTGTATGGTGTCCTGGTGGCCTGTATACAGTAGCCAGCACAAATGTCAACTTACATAACGTTACATAAAGCACCATCACTTCGAAGGAATTATATTTGAAAGACTTTTGAGTAATATTACTACAAATAACAGCAACACCTCCCCCTTTGCCTTTCTGACGAGGATTGTGTTGATAATCATAACCTTGAGGGCTAGACTCATTTAAAGTAATGTAATTGTCTGGTTTTAACCAGGTTTCTGTCAAACACAGCACATCTAGATTATTGTCTGTGATAATATAATTTATAATAAGTGCTTTTGAAGAAAGGGATCTAATATTCAGCAACCCAAGCTTTATCATTTGTTTATCAGTATTATCTCTATTTTTTATTTGTTGAACATCAATTAAATTTTTACCCTTAAATGGGTTTGGAAGTTTTTTGTATTTATTAATTCGGGGTACAGACACAGTCTCTATGTGATAATATCTAGGTGAAAGAGTTTCTATGTGTTGGGAATTATCTGACTTCTGTAACGTGAGGCAGCTAGCAGACGGTCGGTTTAGCCGGTCTGTCTGCTTCCTGACCTGGACCCCAGTTTGTCATGTTTCAGCTCTAAGACTATGTGCCATATTACTAGAGAGAAGAGCAGCACCATCCCAGGAGGGATGAATACCATCTCTTTTCAACAGGTCAGGTCTGCCCCAAAAACTTTTCCAATTGTCTATGAAACCTGTATTATTCTGCGGACACCACTTAGACAGCCAGCTATTGAGTGATGATAATCTGCTAACTATCTCATCACTCCGACGAACAGGAAGGAATTGGAAAATTTACAGAGTTCACTAAGCTAGTCACATCCAAAACAGTATCTAAAGCCCTTGCATTCTTACTATCTTTGATTAAAGTTTGGATGCGTGTCTCTAATTTGCGTGTCTCTAATAAAAACAGAGATTTTCTCTGTCAGCCTGACTATTTTACTACATTTATGACATGTAAATCCCTCGTCGCTGACAGAGAAAGCTATACTATGCATGTGACAGGCAGAGCAAGTAACAATAGAAGGAGAGGACGACATGACTCACCATGTTTGTAGACTGATCCGACTTACCACAGCTGTTTGAAGAACGCATAGAAAAAGGAGCGCGTGAGAGAACGATGACAAGTTAACAAGCTAGCGAAATACAAACACATTGTGATAGCGATTTAGATTAAAATATTAAAAGCTAGCAATGTCAGATTAATGTGATAGGCGATATTAGACATATGGTAATGATAATATAAACAACAATAAATGATAGTAAGAGATTCAAAACAAAGCTATACAGAGTTATAGACGCAAACCACTCTGAGCAGCGAGGCAGACAGGAGCAATCGAGGATGCATCGAAATAAAACATATAAGACAATACAACATTTACTGTAGGTGCCATGAAATTTACTGATGATTTCATTTGAAAAATGTTCTTTTGCGCTTCTGATTTGGCAGTGAAATTAGCTGATTTTGGGTGCATAAGATGTGAAGGATTCTATGGTCCAAGGAAGCTACCGGAGCGCCATCTAGTGGCAGTTACCCAAACAATTCAGTCAAGCGTACAAAATCAGCACTTTAGTTGGCTTCAACGGTAAAGTTAAATAGCCTAAATATATAAAGTTATGAAACGTCACTTTGCCCTCAGCCAAAACGACTAGAACAAACTCTTTGAAATGTATATATGATACTGGATATCAAGGGTGAAACTGTTAATAATGTAGACAGACAACAATCTCATTCAGTGTCAGTCATGTGTGGGTGAAATATGATTTATTATACATGTAAAATCTCTATTGGCAAAATGAAAACATGGAAAGGCAGATGTGATTTCACTGATCCAATTCTTCCCAGTGTGAATCTCATGTGAATCTTCAGCCTTGATTTACATGTGAAGCGTTTTTTACACTGAGGGCAGGTGACTTTTGGCTTCTGTTTTTCTTCTCTTGTTCACGTCCATCAGGTCTAAAAGAAACATTAAATCATGTGAAATTTCAAATGAGAGACAAACGTTAAATGAAAAGTAAAGCTCAAAGTCAAGCTCAAGATCATGATGAGTTCAATAGTCATTTTAATCCCATCGAATCCCATCGACAACTGCTGTGTCACGATTATGATCTATTTTAATGTCATGAAGATGATTTGTGTTATAAATCACTAGTTTGGTAATGAAACTCTAGATTCCGCATGCTTGACATGTAATCTGTAAGCAATCACATTGTTTCCTACACGGCACAAGCTGATTGGCCAGTGCTGCTTTTGCAGCCAATGAGATGCTTGCTCAATATTTAAATAGTGGTTCAGTGATTGCTGTAAGCTGGTCAAAGACTTACTGAAGAATTAAAGCATCGCTTTATTAGTGGGTGAATATTCAAGCCCAGTGTGAATGTTTCATCAGAATCCACTTTTTCTATTTAAAATCTTAATGCACCAAACATTTTCTTTCCTGAGTCAAATGTGTTTAAAATATCATAAATAAATAAATAAATAAATAAACTAGAAAAAAAAAAAAAAAAAAAATTTACTTGGGGTTTTATGTCCTTTAATTTGTCTTTTTTATTCTCGACCTGAAACAATGTACAGTAACTCTAGTGAGCATCACCATGTTCCTCAGTGATGAATGAATGAGGAATGAAGAATAAACACCAACCTCTTTGTTCTTCAGTATCACGATGTTTCATTCTGCAGGTTCTGGATCACTGGCTTTCTCTCTGTCCTCTCCTTCCAGATGTTTTCTGGTAGTTCTGACAAAAACAAACAAGTTTCATTTCCAACAGGCATGATGTGAGATGGACAATAAATGTTTCAGATTCTACAATAAGTACAGATTTTTTACAAAAATTAAAAAGCAGGAAATGTAATTTATTGTGAATACAATAGTTCAATCTAAAATATTTAGATATAAACTGATTGAAGTAGAAAAATAACATGAAACAATAGCATAATCATTAAACAAAACTCTATGGGCCCTATCATACACTCGCCGCAATGTGACGCCAGGCGCGACTCAAGTGTTTTTTGCTAGTTTCAGCCCAGCGCAGTTATCATTTTCACGTCCCGTGGCACTTTGTTCAAATAGCAAATGCATTTGCGCCCATCTGTTCGTCCATGAGTGTGCTGGTCTAAAATGAGGTGTGTTCAGGCGCATTGTTGGCGTGTTGCTATTTTGAGGCAACTGAAATAAACTGCACCATTGACCAACTGAAACCTGGTCTAAAGTCAATGGCACAATATTTTTTTCTGTTATTTAAAGAGTGCGTTAGTAATATGCACCTATTGGTGGGTGCACAACGCGCATACACTCTGCTTATTACACACACAGGGAAGAACACAACACGCTTTTAAAGGGAATGGGAGATGAGACTCTGGTTGGTATATTGCACGTTATGCCCAAAGCACACCCATTACTTATTAAGAGAATAGGGACAACCCTTTTTTCCGTTGACCATTTTGTGTGTCATTTGTGTGTCAAAGTGGTTCAGACCATGCGCTTAAATTGCTAAAATAGGGCCCTATGAGTTATATTTAATATCAATCAATTGAGCACACAGGTGTTATTATAAGGAAGGGGGCTTCAGGGACAAAGGTTTGTGAACCACAGTTTTAGATCAGCAGTTTCTGTGAAGGATCCAGAGAACATGCATCAGTTAATCAAATTTCCACACTCCACTGCACAAGATGCCTTCTGACAAGATGGCCGCAACGCCTGTGTCTTCTGATAAGATGGCTGGCATAACAGAGTCTCGAGCCAAGATGGCTGCCACGCCTGAGCCCTCGGCAAAGACGGCTGCCACGACTGAGCCCTCAGTCAAGACGGCTGCCACGCCTGAGCCCTCGGCAAAGACGGCTGCCACGACTGAGCCCTCAGCCAAGACGGCTGCCACGCCTGAGCCCTCAGCCAAGACGGCTGCCACGCCTGAGCCCTCGGCAAAGACGGCTGCCACGACTGAGCCCTCAGCCAAGACGGCTGCCACGCCTGAGCCCTCGGCAAAGACGGCTGCCACGCCTGAGCCCTCGGCAAAGACGGCTGCCACGACTGAGCCCTCGGCAAAGACGGCTGCCACGACTGAGCCCTCGGCAAAGACGGCTGCCACGACTGAGCATTCAGTCAAGATGGCTGCCACGCCTGAGCCCTCGGCAAAGACGGCTGCCACGACTGAGCCCTCAGCCAAGACGGCTGCCACGACTGAGCCCTCGGCCAAGATGGCTGCCACGCCCGAGCCCTCGGCAAAGACGGCTGCCACGCCCGAGCCCTCAGCCAAGACGGCTGCCACGCCTGAGCCCTCGGCCAAGATGGCTGCCACGCCTGAGCCCTCGGCCAAGATGGCTGCCACGCCTGAGCCCTCGGCAAAGACGGCTGCCACGCCCGAGCCCTCGGCCAAGATGGCTGCCTCGCCTGAGCCCTCGGCAAAGACGGCTGCCACGCCCGAGCCCTCGGCCAAGATGGCTGCCACGCCTGAGCCCTCGGCCAAGATGGCTGCCACGCCTGAGCCCTCGGCCAAGATGGCTGCCACGCCTGAGCCCTCGGCAAAGACGGCTGCCACGCCCGAGCCCTCGGCCAAGATGGCTGCCACGCCCGAGCCCTCGGCCAAGATGGCTGCCACGCCCGAGCCCTCGGCAAAGACGGCTGCCACGCCCGAGCCCTCAGCCAAGACGGCTGCCATGCCCGAGCCCTCGGCAAAGACGGCTGCCACGCCTGAGCCCTCAGTCAAGATGGCTGCCACGCCTGAGCCCTCGGCAAAGACGGCTGCCACGCCTGAGCCCTCAGTCAAGATGGCTGCCATGCCAAAGTGATTTCAGACTGTGATTGTTTTTCATTTGAGTGAATAATGACGATAACTGAACAAACCTCTTCCCGCATGGATTGAGAAGATCCAGTTTCTCCACTGCATGGATCTTCATGTGTATCTTCAGGTTACTTTTAATAGAGAAACTCTTTCCACACTGATCACACGTGTGCGGCTTCTCTCTGCTGTGGATCATCTCATGTCTTTTCAGATCTGTTGACTGCCTGCATCTCTTGTCACAGTGTGAACACTTGTAAGGTTTTTCTCCAGTGTGAATTCTCTCATGTGTTTTCAGATGTGCTAACTGACTGAATCTCTTGTCACAGTGTGAACACTTGTAAGGTTTTTCTCCAGTGTGGATCCTTTCATGTGTTTTCAGATCTGCTGACTGACTGAATCTCTTGTCACAGTGTGAACACTTGTAAGGTTTTTCTCCAGTGTGAATTCTCTGATGCTGTTTTAAATTGTTTGCAAAAGTAAAAGTCTTCCCACACTCAAAGCACATATAAGCTCTTACACCAGTGTGTATTTTCTGATGTTCTCTCAAAGTTTTTAGAAGTGAAAAACTCTTTCCACATTCAGAACATGAATGTGGCTTTTCCTTTGTATGAACTGTCAGGTGTTTCTTTAGGGATGATGCCGCAAGAAATGTTTTGTCACATTGATCACAAGCGTGTGGCTTCTCTCTCTTGTGGGTCTTCATGTGAACATTAAGGTATGATGATCGTGCAAAACTCTTTTCACACTGATCGCATGCGTACGGCTTTTCTCCAGAGTGGATCCTCGTGTGAAATTTAAGGTGAGTTTTTTGTGTGAAACTCTTCCCGCACTGATCACATGTGAACGGCTTCTCTCCAGTATGAACTCTCATGTGAAGCTTAAGATATTGCTTGTTTGAGAATCTCTTTTCACACTGATCACACATGAATGGTTTCTCTCCTGTGTGGATCCTCATGTGAAGGTCAAGATTTTTTTTGTGTGTGAATCTCTTTCCGCACTGGTCACATGCATATGGCTTTTCTCCAGTATGGATTCTCATGTGAATTTCAAGGTTTGCTGATTGTGCAAAATCTTGCCCACATTGATCACATGTAAATGGCTTTTCTCCAGTGTGAACTCTCATGTGAATATTAAGGCTGTGTTTGTGTGTGAAACTCTTCCCACATTGATCACATGTATGTGGCTTTTCTCCGGTGTGGATCTTCTTGTGTCCTTGAAGGTGTATTCTTTGTGTGAAGTTCTTTCCACATTGATCACATGTGAACGGCTTCTCTCCAGTATGAACTCTCATGTGAACCTCAAGACCTGGTTTGGTTGTGAAACTCTTTCCACACTGATCACACGTGTGCGGCTTCTCGCCAATGTGGATTTTCATGTGAATCTCAAGACTTTGTTTGTATGGAAAACCCTTTCCACATTGATCACATGCGAACGGCTTCTCTCTGGTGTGGATCCTCATGTGATACTCAAGACTTTGCTTTGTTGATAAACTCTTTCCACACTGAGTGCAGGTTGTAGATTTCTTGGCTCTTCTTTTGTTTAAAAATGTCTTTTTAGTCTTTGAGCGACCAGGATTGACATGATGTTTCTCCTCCACTTCACTCAGTTCTTCACTCTCCTCACTCTCTTCCATCAGGTCTGAAAGAAAGACAGCGGACATTATACTTTCATATGATCACTAAGAGTGAAGTGAGTGAAGGGAAGAATGGGTCAAGGGACTGAAGTGCGGGAGATTAAATAAATGTGAAGCAAGAACAGGAGGGTAAAAGCTTTCCCGCATCTTCACTGTGTGGGCTGTGAAAAAAGATGCCTGTGTGTGTTTGTAGTGTTCGAATCTCAGGAGATTGAAACATCTGAGGTTATTTCAGCCTTACGCTGTTACTTCCCACCACAACTTGATCCTATAGAATTAGTCAATCACAGGTGAATCTCAAATCTACCTTTTCTATCAAAGATACTAGAAAAGGCAGTGTCCATCACAACAGATACCATTATTTTTTTTTTTAGAAATAATGGTATCTGTGAGGATTTCCAGTCAGGATTTAGACCGTACCATAGTACTGAGACTGCTCTCATTAGAGTTACTAATGATTTGCTCTCATCATCAGATCGTGGTTGTATCTCTCTATTAGTGTTACTAGATCTCAGTGCTGCTTCTGACACTATCGACCACAATATTCTTTTGAATAGACTTGAAAATTATGTTGGCATTAGTGGAATTGCATTGGCATGGTTCAAGTCAAACAGCAAAATCTCCAGTGTTGAAATCCTGGTGTTAAGGACTGACACTTAAAGCATTAATTTTCTGGTGTTGAATTAACACTGCTAGTGTAAACAGCAGCTGAAAATATGCAACGGTACATCCAGGGAACTACATCTGTGACATTTACACGCTGTGCACACCGAAACGAGCAGAAACTTTTTCACAGTCGCCATTTTCTTTGACTCGCGATGCGGAGCATACAAGGAGGGAAAATGCCAATATTAAGTGTTTTATTGCCTATAACATTTTATAACATAATATTGTTTTATAACAATATTCATGTGCTGTGCATGGCTAAACTGCTCTTAGATAGCCATTTTTGTTGACGCACAATGTGGAGCAGACAATGGACGTTGCTTTTTAACATGAAAACACTGAAAGTAATTGTTTTATCTCATTTACAATATGTATTTTATAACATTGTTTTAAAGCGAAATTTGAAAGCTCTGCGCTCTTATATGACATCTTTTACTCGTGATACAGAGCTGACGAAGAGGAGGTTTGCTTGTAACAGGGAAAATACAGAAAGTAAGTGTTTTTAGCCTAATTTAAAACATGCATTTTATGGCATTATATTGATAGACACAGATTAAATCACTAACGAAAGTAAAGCCGAAGTTTTTGGTGCAAAATCAGTGACCCAAAGTTTAGGCAGGATTGTTTCATGAACTTAAAAAAAAAAAACTAATTTGACCTCATTTGTTTTGCACAGAAATGTAGACCTGTCTGTCTTCAGAAGCATCATGTTCATCCACTGCATCAACAATGATTTTTGACAATCCCCCTAGAAAGAAACCAAGGCTGACAGATGACTGTTCTGCAGCAAAAAAAGGTATGTATATGGTATTGAAAAATGTGTAGTGCTTGTCTTGGAAGATTTTTGCTTGCATGATGGTAGTTAGAAAATTATTATAAAAGAATGGGGAAAAAATACTATGGAAGTCAATGTGAGTAAATGATGAACTAACGCTTTAACACACTTGTTTCTGAAATGATTGAAGTACATGGGAACGAATTTTAATATAATTGATTTATTATGAATAGGGTCTAAGTTTACAACTAAAGAAAAATGTATACTTTAAGACGTGTGTTTAAAGCATGTCTTTGTCATCAAACCATCTTATACTTTCACCAGCACACCTACTGTAGTGTGAGTAATTAATGACTGAATTAAATTTTTTGGATGAATAATTTACTTGGAAATCAGTCAGTTCAAGTCTTAATCTAACCAAAATAGTTTCTTGTTTGAGTCACAAAAGTCCAAGATGATTGAACTTTTTTCACCATAAACACAAATAGTTGTGTTGACTCAAGCACTGCTGTACTGTTGCAGAGTCGAAGGTACTGAATCAACTTCACTGACACTCGACTTACATTCACTGACATGTACAGGACCTGAATTATTACAGAACATTTGATAAGCAGCTTTCATAATTCTGATGACTGAATGATGCCTATATTGTGCCTTCATCATTTATTTTAAAACTCAACCTTTCTTGATGTAAAAGGGCTTGTTCGTTAATAAAGAACTAGTTTGTTAAAACAACTGTTTGCATTTTGCCTTTATCTTAACTTTATACAATGAGCAGAATTTTACTATGATCGCAGACTAGGTTACTATTTAAATTTCTGGATTGTTTTAATGTGCACTCAATCAGGAGGTTAAATGCTTTGCTTTTATTTCTGAAAAGATTCCTTTTGACAAAAAGCACATTTCATAAATGAAAACTTTTCTACATGCTTATTTAATCATTGTTACTTTTATCACACACACAAATTAATAATACAAAAAGACTTCAAAAATAGGACTTTCTTCATTTTGGAGTTAAAATAACACTTTCAAAAGTGTGAAATATGTACATTTTAACACTGTAAGAGTTTATTCGTAATTCCAACAGAAGTGTTTTTGGCAACTTATGTTAAATTAAAGTTAAATTTGACCCAATTTTTTTTTTTTTTTTTTTTGCTGTGTAGTCACTTGATTTTCAAAAAGTATCTATAGGTTCATGTTTTAAATGTCATCTGCAGTACCATTTTAAAATAAGTATTTACAATATTTACATTAAATCAACTTTAAATAAATACACCGGGTGTGTGGGATTAAACTCCATAAAGTGTTAATTGTGTAAACGTACGAGTAATAATTTCTCAACACCTTGAGTGATTAAAATGAAACACTAACACAGAGTTTGTATAATAAACACTTTTATCAGTGTTGTTTTAACACTAGCAAAGATGGGCCTGTATATGTTCACCCAGAAAGTGATCATTTTAACACCCATTGTGACAAATCTCCCAACAAATGTTTGCAGGAACATGAATGTGGTTTACCATCATGAATGAATAAAGAATAAACACCAACCTCTTTGTTCTTCAGTATCTTCAGTGTGTTTCATTCTGCAGGGTTCTGGATCACTCATGTTCTCACTGTCCTCTTTAATAAACTCAGTCTTTGCAGATTTCAGCTCTTCCTGATGCTTGTCTGATGGGAATATTCCTGCATTTATTGGGGAACTGCTGTGGGAGGAGCTTCACTGATGATGTAATCACAACGGGCGGAGCTTCGCTGGTGAATGCAGTGGGCGTGGCTTCGTTGACTGAACTGCAGATTCCTGATCTGATCTGCCAAAATCAAAAATATATCAGTAACTAAGTTCGTTTTTATAGGGTTAAAAACTAGATATCAAATTTTAATGTTTGCATCAATAAGTAATTTTACATAGAAAACCCATTAAATGCAAATATATATTTTACTGTTTCAAATAACTAATAAAGAAATGTCAAAATATAGGTGAAATAATGTTCCATCATCATTTAGTGTAACAGATATTTATGTAAAAAGGAAAAAAAAAGTACTTAATAAAATATTATAAAAGAATGAGAGATCATACTAAATTTCATTATAATTTAAATGATTAAAAACTTCTTGCTGACAAAGAGGTGAAACCTAGTGGTTTGAAGGATAGTGGCAAAGTATAAAGATTTAAAATTACAATTAAAGAGTATTTTGGGCTTCACTGTGATCCTTAAATACAGTGTTTGAATGTCAGCAAATTATTCTTGTTCTAAATATGCCTGACAAGTTTTTTTTTTTTTCCTATATTAACTATTTTTGTATTTGGCCTTTACACTACTTGCATTAATCATTTATATCTGTCTATCGTAAAGCAACTGATGGTAATTCAGGAATTTTTATTTCTAATTCTAAAATTATTGTGTTCCAAATATTAGCAGATATAAAGTAGTAAAGAAATGTAAGAAAAACATGTACAGCATAAAGACAAAAATAAATGTACATATAATAACCATCAAAATCCCTCAGTCTGTTGACAGCAATGAAATGAGCTTTAAGTGTCAATTTACAGCAGATCTGAAGACATCAGCATAATAAATGAGGTGAAAACAGGAACTATTGACATGAAATAAAGAGTGTTTTCAGCAGCTCTGTTAATATTGATGATCCTCAGACTATCAACACTCATTCAAGACATTCAGATCATCTCACTTTATTCTGAGTGTTTGCTGTTAGAAACTGATTATTTGAGTCAGGATATATGAGAAAACACTATAAAACTGCTCTATTGAAAGATAATACTGTTATTTCTCAATATGACATGTATAAAACACTAATAACACAAAAACAAACACTAATGACACTCATCTTCATCAACCACTACTGCTAAATAACTGTGAATTAACTATAACTATGAAACATGGTTTGATTTTATGATAACATTGATTGTAATGAAGTAATTAGATCTTTAACATGTAACAGTTTTATGTGCAGAAACTGAAAACTCTCCCCGTCTCAGACTGATATAACTGATATACAGAACCAATATTTATTTATTGTTCTAGATCTAATTACTTCATTACAATCAATGTTGTTATCATAAAATCAAACCATGTTTCATAGTTATAGTTAATTCACAGTTATTTAGCAGTAGTGGTTGATGAAGATGAGTGTCATTAATGCTTGTTTTTGTGTTATTGATGTTTAATCCATGTCATATTGTGAGAAATAACAGTATTATCTTTCAATAGAGCAGTTTTATAGTGTTTTCTCATATATCCTGACTCAAATAATCAGTTTCTAACAGCAAACACTCAGAATAAAGTGAGATGATCTGAATGTCTTGTTGAATGAGTGTTGATAGTCTGAGGATCATCAATATTAACAGAGCTGCTGAAAACACTCTTTATTTCATGTCAATAGTTCCTGTTTTCACCTCATTTATTATGCTGATGTCTTCAGATCTGCTGTAAATTGACACTTAAAGCTCATTTCATTGCTGTCAACAGACTGAGGGGATTTGATGACTACAAATATGTACATTTATTTCTGTCTTTATACTTCATCTGTTTTTCTTACCATTTATACAAATTTACATTATTTATATTCTGTTGTCATTGAGCATAAAAACAAACTTAGTAACTGATATATTTTTTATTTGGGCGGATCAGCTCCTCCCACAGCAGTCACATCATCAGTGAAGCTCCTCCCACATCAGTTCATCCAATAAATGCTGGAATATTCCCATCAGACGAGCATCAGAGCATCAGGAAGAGCTGAAATCTGCAAAGACTGAGTTTATTAAAGAGGACAGTGAGAACATGAGTGATCCAGAACCCTGCAGAATGAAACACACTGAAGATACTGAAGAACAAAGAGGTTGGTGTTTATTCTTCGTTCATTCATGATGCTGAACAACATTCATGATAGAAAGATTCAAGCACTTCTGCATATTTAGATAAACAGTTAAACTATGAAACTATGAAAAACAGTTAAAGTATGGGTACAATTTTTTTTTTTCAATAAATGGTCAGTAAATGGAGCTTTGAGAAACTTTCATATTGATTGTCAACATCAGGTCAAACTAAATATTATTTTAGCTTTTATTTTGAATATATTTTACATCTGGTTCACATTTTTTGCAAAAAACATTACCAAATTTTTTTTAACCCTTTCAAGCGTGAGTTTAAAATATTCCAACTGCCCCCCCCAGAGTGAGTTTTTTTTAAGGCGACCGTTATTTTAGAACGTTTGCCCTTATTGTTTCCATGGCGACGCGTCATGCGTGTCACATGTGCTGAACACAGCAACAATAACACTGTATGACAGATGGATCGCTGTTATTTTGTTCTTCCTTTTTTATTTAAAATATTCACAAACTTGCTTACCATGTCATCAACTATCTGATATTCCGATTCTCAAATATGTGCAAGTCATTGTGTTTTGTCTTTAAAAACCTTTATAAATGATCTTTATCTTGATCTACACTGTGTTTCAAATTATTATGCATGTGACATATCAGTAGGATTTCAGTACAATAAACATTCAGATTTTACTTTTTCAAAGCAAGTGTTTGTTTGTTTTATTTTCCATATCTTTTTAGATAACTGGTATCGATCTCTGCAAGGTTTGTTGAGTAATTTGCCAGGTCTACTTAGGTAAATGGAAACCTTACTTAAAGAGGTTTTTCCACATTATTAAGCAAGTCACAGTTATCATGCAGTATGGGGAGGAAGAAAGAACTTACTGAGATAAGCATGAAATGGTGCAAAATGCATGAAAACAACTAATATTGTGTCAAGTCATTACATATAAACCTTTATTTATATAGCGCTTTTAACAATGCAGATTGTGTCAAGGCAGCTTTACAGTGATAACTGGTATATAATTTTGGCTGCGCAGCAGCTCTTAAAGAAAATGGTGTCATTCTCCATCTTAAGTAAATTCAGTATTGATTCATTCCGATGTAAGAATCAATAGTTATTAACTTCAGTTCAGTTTGCATACAATGGTGTCAATGCCGACAGATCAAAGTGAAGTGAAGTGAAGTGAAGTGACATGTGGCCAAGTATACTAGGAATTTGTGCTCTGCATTTAACCCATCCAAGTGTACACACACAGCAGTGAAGACACACACACCGTGAACACACACCCGGAGCAGTGGGCAGCCAATGCTGCGGCGCCCGGGGAGCAGTTGGGGGTACGGTGCCTTGCTCAAGGGTCTCACCTCAGTCATGGTATTGAGGGTGGAGAGAGCGCTGGACATTCACTCCCTTCACCGACAATCCCTGCTGAACCTGAGACTCGAACCCATGACCTTTCGGTTACGAGTCCGACTCTCTATCCATTAGGCCACGACCGCCCCAAGCACTGTTGAATATCAAATGTCAAGTCAAATGTCAAGTGTCCCTAACTAAGCAAGCCAAAGGCGACAGCGGCAAGGAACCCAAACTCCAACAGGTGACATCAGGTGGCAAACAGGCGGCAAACAGGTGTTAAAATGGAGAAAACGAACATAACAAAACAGTAAACAGTGCTTTGTTATGATTCAGGCAGCTATCATAAGTCCGATAGGATCGCAACATTCAAAGTATTTGTTCCAGTTCCATCCAGTTGAGGATCGTATTCATCACACCGGTATGGGCGGTTTGTTGAGGAGCTGTGCCACTGGCTGTCGTGTCGATGAGGCCTTCACAATGGATGATCTAGTTGACTCAATCTCTGCTGATACTTCAGGGCTGCGTTGTGGTCGTGTCAAGGCGCCGGTCCTCGATCTCACCTGGATACGGCCCGAATCCGGCTGACTACGGTAAACAGAGAGACTAATATTAGCGTAGATGCTGTGGGATTACAAATTTAAGAATCTGTTTAAGATCTGCTGATCCTACATCCTTACATAACATCACATGAAATACTATGGTGAAGTACATTGTATTTAGCATTTTAAGGTAAAAAAGATGACTTTCTAAGAAAATCAAGTCAGGCAGCCCAGGTGTCTTTATGTACTTCCTGACCATTTGGCATGACAAGCTCAAGACACAGCTCTGCCTTTGTCTCTATGATAATGTGAAGGTATGGGCGATACTGTCAGACTGATTGGATTAGCACCTATGCATTTGAATGACAATGTTATGCTGATTAGATCAGGGCTGGGGAAATGCCGGTAACGGGCTGATTCCTGCACTGCATTGGCATGCTCTGTTTAGATTGTCTCCACCTCTACTGTATGTATCCCTCCCCCTTGAATGTATATAAACTACAATGTACACTGCCTTAGTTGGACTTGGATGACTACAGCGACGCACAGCGCGTTTACCAATAAAGAGTAACTTCTGCTTGAAAGATATCCCAAAGTCTCCTGGTCTCTGCTTCGACGAGGAAAAAGTTTCCTACAATGCCATTCTTCTTCTGATGTACATAAAGTATGATTATGACAATGAGTGGGTCCTGACACGTGTTGTCTAACTTTAATAGTTTTCAGAATGTCTGTAAATGCCAATCCCAATGCGTCTTTTTCATTATCTATATGGATATTAAAATCACCAACAACAAGGACTTTATCCGCAGCTAGTACTAACTCTGATAGAAAATCAGCAAATTCTTTGATAAAGTCTGTATGGTGTCCTGGTGGCCTGTATACAGGAGCCAGCACAAATGTCAACTTACATAACATTACATAAAGTACCATCACTTCGAAGGAATTATATTTGAAAGACTTTTGTGTAATACTGAAGATATTTCTATAAATTACAGCAACACCTCCCCCTTTGCCTTTCTGATGAGGATTGTGTCGATAATCATAACCTTGAGGGCTAGACTCATTTAAAGTAATGTAATCATCTGGTTTTAGCCAAGTTTCTGTCAAACACAGCACATCTAGATTATTGTCTGTGATAATATCATTTACAATAAGTGCTTTTGAAGAAAGGGATCTAATATTCAGCAACCCAAGCTTTATCATTTGTTTATCAGTATTATCTCTGTTTTTTATTTGTTAAACATCAATTAAATTTTTACCCTTAAATGGGTTTGGAATTTTTTTGTTTTTACTAATTCGGGGTACAGACACAGTCTCTATGTGATAATATTTAGGTGAAAGAGTTTCTATGTGTTGGGAATTATCTGACTTCTTTGACGTGAGGCAGCTAGCAGACGGTCGGTTTAGCCAGTCTGTCTGCTTCCTGACCTGGGCCCCAGTTTGTCATGTTTCAGCTCTAAGACTATGTGCCATATTATTAGAGAGAAGAGCAGCACCATCCCAGGAGGGATGAATACCATCTCTTTTCAACAGGTCAGGTCTGCCCCAAAAACTTTTCCAATTGTCTATGAAACCTATATTATTCTGCGGACACCACTTAGACAGCCAGCCATTGAGTGATGATAATCTGCTAACTATCTCATCACTCCGACCAACAGGAAGGGGGCCAGAGCAAATTACTTCTCCTGACATTGTACTTGCGAGTTCACACACCTCTTTAATGTTAATTTTAGTGATCTCTGACTGGTGAAGTCGAACATCATTAGTGGTGACGTGAATAATAATCTTAGAATATTTATGATTAGCATTAGCCAGCACTTTTAAATTTGCTTTGATGTCAGCTCTGGCTCCCGGCAAACATGTGACTATAGTGGCTGGTGTCTTTATTTTCACGTTCCGTGTAATAGAATCGGCAATAACTAGGGCACTTTTAACAGGATTCTCAGTGGGTGCGTCACTGAGTGGGGAGAACCTGTTTGATGTTCTTATTGGAACGGAAGAGTGGTGTTTTACGCAACTGTGTCGCCTCCCCGTTACCCAAGTGCCCTGCTGCACGGGCTCTACAACCGGAACCGAACAATGTACAGAGTTCACTAAGCTAGTCACATCCAAAACAGTATCTAAAGCCCTTGCATTCTAATATCCTCGATTAAAGTTTGGATGCGTGTCTCTAATTCTGAGATTCTGAGAACTATTTCCCTACATTTATGACATGTAAATCCCTCGTCGCTGACAGAGAAAGCTATACTATGCATGTGACAGGCAGAGCAAGTAACAATAGAAGGAGAGGACGACGTGACTCACCGTGTTTGTAGACTGATCCGACTTACCACAGCTGTTTGATGAACGTGTAGAAAAAGCGCGTGAGAGAATGATGGCAAGTTAACAAGTTAGCGAGATGCTAATGCGTTGTGATAGCGATTTATATTAAAAGATTAAAAGCTAGCGACGTCAGATTAATGTGATAGGCAATATTAGATAAATAGTAATGACAATATAAACAACAATGAATGATAGTAAGAGATTCAAAACAAAGCTATACAGCGTTACAGACGCAAACCACTCTGAACAGCGAGGCAGACAGGAAACTGTGAAAACTGAATGGAGATTATCGAAGATTTGTGAGTAATTTACAGCACGAGAACTCAGTCAGATAAAGGCTTCTCAAAGAATCTTTCTGTCAAAAAAAATTGATTGTATGAAAAGGACGGCTATAAAAAAAAGCCACTGTTGAGCAGCAAACAGGTATTTGAAGCTGCTGGGGTTTTTTTGACAGAAACTTTCATTAATAAGCCTTTATCTGACCAAGTTTGCTGCGAGCGTCTGTCTCGCAGCCAAAGCGAGAGTTTGAGTTTGAATCTGGCAGATATGTGACGTCGCTGAACATTCTAAATCCCATATGTGGGACCGTACCGCTCAAAGGGTTAAAGGAAGTCAGTGGAAGGAAAAGTCTAGTGTGACCAGCCCTTAATAATTAAAATGTTTTTAGTATATAGTATATTTAATAGTTCTCACTACAGAAACATGGGTTTTGTGCCTATAATGTTTTAAAAACAATAATTGAAAAAACAGTGTACCTCATTCATTATTTTATAGCAGTTGTTTATTACATCTGGGCTCACTTTTAACTTGAAAATTTAAAAGTGAAATATTTCGATTTACTGAAATTATAGTTTTTTTTCTTTCATTTCAGACCTGATGGAAGTGAGGGAGGAGAGTGAAGAACTGAGTGAAGTAGAGGAGAAACATCATGACAAACCTGGAGAAAAACCTTTGAGTCGCTCAAAGACTAAAAATACATTTTTAAAGAAAAGAAGAGCCAAGAAATCTACAACCTGCACTCAGTGTGGAAAGAGTTTCACAACTAAACAAAATCTTGAACGTCACATGAGAATCCACACTGGAGAGAAGCCGTTCACATGTGATCAGTGTGGAAAGAGATTCACAACAAAGCAAAGTCTTGAGTATCACATGAGGATCCACACTGGAGAGAGACCGTTCTCATGTGATCAGTGTGGAAAAAGTTTCATGAAACCATCAGGCCTTAAAGAACACATGAGGATCCACACTGGAGAGAAGCCATTCACATGTTATCAATGTGGAAAGAGTTTGACAAAATCATCACACCTTAAGAGTCACATGAGGATCCACACTGGAGAGAAGCCGTTCACATGTGATCAGTGTGGCAAAACATTTCTTAGGGCATCAAACCTGAAGAGACACCTGACAGTTCATACGAAGGAGAAGCCACATTCATGTTCTGTGTGTGGAAAGAGTTTTTCACAGCTGCGAAATTTACAGGAACATCAGAAAATTCATGATGGTGTGAGAGAGTATGTGTGCTTTGAGTGTGAGAAGACTTTTACTACAGTGAACTGTTTAAAACTGCACCAGAGAATTCACACTGGAGAAAAACCTTTCAAGTGTTCAAACTGTGACAAGAGATTCAGTCGGTCATCATCTCTGAAAACACATGAGAGGATCCACACTGGAGAAAAACCTTACAAGTGTTCGTACTGTGACAAAAGATTCAGTCGGTCAGGACATCTGAAAAGACATGAGAGGATCCACACTGGAGAGAAGCCACACGTGTGATCAGTGTGGAAAGAGTTTCACTATTAAAAATGACCTGAAGATTCACATGAAGATCCATTCCATTTAGAAACCCCATCAGCAGTTCATTTGTATTTTTAATATGCATCTATAACTCTCTTTTATGCCAGACAAGTAATTTGGTGATGTCACTTTGTAAAAAAGACTAAGCGTCTGCACACATACACATTCAAATGCACATGCCTATAGACTAAACACGTAAATGAACGACAAGAACGCATTAAAAGTCTTCTGTTTTCAGTAGGAAAGGTATCATTTAAGTGGCCCCTAACTTAATAATTAACTATTAACCTAAGCCAAAATAATCTCTGTCCATTAAAGGGTTAGTTCACCCAAAAGTGAAAAAAAAAAAACGTCATTTATTACTCACCCTCATGCCGTTCCACACCTGTAAGACCTTCGTTAATCTTCAGAATGCAAATTAAGATATTTTTGTTGAAATCAGTGAGGCCTGCATAGCCAGCAATGACATTTCCTCTATTTCCTCTACTTCCTCATTTCCTCAGCAATGTAATTTCTCTCTCAAGATCCATTAATGTACTAAAAACATATTTAAATCAGTTCATGTGAGTACAATGGTTCAATATTAATATTATGAAGTGACGAGAATATTTTTGTGCACCAAAAAAACAAAATAACGACTTATATAGTGATGGCCGATTTCAAAACACTGCTTCATGAAGCTTCGGAGCATAATGAATCAGCGTGTCGAACCATGATTCGGATTGCGTGTTAAACCACCACACTGCTGAAATCACGTGACTTTGGCGCTCCGAACCGCTGATTCGACACGCTGATTCATAACGCTCCCAAGTTTCATGAAGCGGTGTTTTGAAATCGGTTTTGAAATGCTAATTTCTTTTGTATCTAATGTTTATCCCTGTTTTTAGTTAGTAAGGGAGTTGAGGAAAGCTTGTGTTGTTTATTTCTTTTCTTTTACCTGAATAGGTTATTTACTACTCCCTCTGTTATTAAGCTGCTGTTTTGTTTGTTGTTTTGGCCTGGCTTTCTCCTGAAGACATTTAATGCTTCCCTTTTCTTGTTTATCTGTATTTTATGAAATTCAATAAACTGTTTACTTTTGCCAACTTTAGCAATTGTTGTATTTCTGGGGCAGAAGACTGAAGTGATTCCTCCACGTTTATTTTTACTTATGTTATCATTTTCAATATAATTGAGCCTGTTACTCCCTCTCCCAACCCTAGACTGGAAGAGGATCATAACAGTATGTATTGAGCAACAAAATCTCTTCTTTCTAAATTAGTCTCAGTCAAATCACCCTGTAGCCCAAGACTGGTCAGCAACTGAAGCTAAGCAGAGGCGCTGCTCGTCCTGTGCTCTGTGTGGTCCCAACGCCCCAGTATAGTGTAACATGCACCGTCCTTCGGATGAGACCTTAAGCCAATGTCCTGACTCTCTGTGTCTTATGTAAATATTGTATATATTTTTCCTTTTGCTATTCTGTTACCTTTCATTATTTCTTTTGTGATTATCATTATTATCTCATGCCTTCTTTTTCCTGGTTGTGAAATAAATTACGTTTATTGGCAGTTTGTGTAACGTTTTGTCTCTTGCCACCATCACCAGCACACGCAATATGGTCACAATCTCAATGTTACCCCTTCTAACCCTAGACCAAAATTAGGAAGTTGTAACACTGAAGAAACACCATTTAACTGTGATCAGTGTGGTTAACAGATTCATTGAGCATCAGTCCTGAAGAAACATCTGAAGATTCACACAAAGGAAAAGATTCATTTTAATATTACAGCAGAAAAGACACGGCGGTGTGTGTTTAAGTGCAGTAAGTCCTTTACTACGGACGCTGAACTGAAAGAGCACCAGAATATTCACACTGGAAAAACACAACACTGAGACAAGAGATTCAGTCTGTCTGAAACACATGAAAGGATTCACACTGGAGATAAATATTTCAGAGTTTGATCAATGATCTAGTCTACGGTCACGATCACAGTAACTAGATCATCTTCAGGACGATAGAGTGACACGATAAAGCATCTCTTCCATAGAAATTTGTCCTAATCAGCTGCAACGAGAGACATGACAAACAAACATCATCCAAAGTTGTTCAAGAGTTTGTTATTTTTCTATTTTTTATTAATGAATTTGTTTCACTCTAAGTTCTTTTCTGCTGATTCTGCCTGAATCAGGAATAATTTAGTTCTGAAAGCCATGAAGTAGTGTATTATGATTGCGTTTTGAGCTTTCCATGTGTTGTGAATTCATTAGATTAATAATAGCAAATAATAGAATGTTTAATTAATTGTCTTTAATAATAACGGAAACAGTTTAATCGCCATTTATTATGTTATTCATCTTTAAGAAAAGACTAGCCATAATGCGTAATGCATGAGTGAGAGCGAGCAGAAAAACATCTTGGTTACATAGGTAACCCTCGTTCCCTGAAGGAGGGAACAGAGACGTATGTCGGACAGACCGACGAATAGGAATCTCGCTAGAGAGGCCAATCTGCTTCGAGTGTAACTAAAACGAGCCAATGCACATTGGCATACAATCATATGCAGCAGCTGCTCGCCTCGCAGCGCAAGTATTTAATGAGCAGCAAGTGCGTTGCATCTTCAGGTTTTCGCTGAGGAGCCGAACAGGTTAGGCGGCAGCATCAGCGGGGTCCAGCGACTGTGGCGACGGGACATACGTCTCCATTCCCTCCTTCAGGGAATGAGGGTTACCTATGTAACCAAGACGTTCCCATTCAATCCCTACCAAAGCGCCACAGGAGCTGCCCCATTCCAGCGCTCTGTTGCAAGACACCTGAACCCCCTTGCCTAAGGATGGTGGGACAGGGCTAACACAGAGAGTGTCGATCACTGCTGTTCCCCAAAAACCCATTCAGTGAGTCTATTGGATAACGCTGGGAAAGCGTACCCTTTCACTGGGAAAGGAATGCTGCGGAAGCCACATCCTTCCCCGAAGGAGTTATGTGGAGAAATACATATGGACTAACCCTGTAGTGCTGTACTACATATGGAAGTACTGGGGTGACTCCAACCTGATGAGAGGTGGGTTCTCCCAGAGGGAAAGACACAGGCTTCGTTTAGGAGTCATGACGCTCTTTTAGCAGCTCTACAAATGTCTGTCAGCGAGGCATCACAAGCCAGCGCCCAGGAGGATGCAACACCTCTTGTAGAGTGAGCATGCAACCTAAGCGGGCAGGGCACGCCTTGTGCTTGGTAAGCCAAGGCGATGGCGTCCACTATCCAGTGGGCCATTCTCTGCTTGGAGACAGCCTTTCCCTTCTGCTGGCCTCTGTAACAGACAAAGAGCAGGTCTGAGGTCCTGAGGCTTTGAGTTCTGTCTAAGTACAGTCGCAAAGCGCGAACTGGAAAGAACAAAGCCAAGGCTGGGTCTGCCTCCTCCGGGGGCAGCGATTGCAGGCTCACTACCTGGTCCCTGAAGGGAGAGGTAGGAACCTTGGGCACATAGCCAGGCCGGGGTCTCAGTACCACGTGGCCATCACCCGGCCTGAACTCTAGGCATGATTTGTCGACCGAAAATGCCTGCAGGTTCCCTACCCTCTTGATGGAGGCCAATGCAACCAGCAGCAAAGTCTTCATCAACAGAATCTTTAAGTCTGCTGACCGCAAGGGCTCAAAGGGAGCATTCTGGAGTGCTCGAAGCACCAGAACAAGATCCCAAGAGGGTATGGAGGGAGGTCGAGGAGGATTCAACCGTCTCGGCCCCCTAAGAAACCTGACGACCAGGTCATGCTAACCAACAGACTTGCCATCAATGTGGTCGTGGTATGCAGATATAGCAGCAGCATGAACTTTGAGGGTGGAGGGAGACAACGTATGCTCCAACCCTTGCTGCAAGAAGGAAAGCACGACTCTGATCGAACATCTTTGGGGGTCTTCTCGGCGAGAAGAGCACCACTTGACGAACAGGTTCCACTTCAAGGCATAAGCATGTCTCGTAGACGGTGCACGTGCCGAAGTGATGGTGTTAAGTACCTCGAGGGGTAAGTCACCTAGAACCTCCGTGTCCTGTCCAGGGACCAGACATGGAGTTTCCAGAGGTCTGGAAGCGGGTGCTCTGAGAAAGAAGGTCCTTCCTCAGAGGGGACATGGCACCCCAGCAGGTGGCAGAGGCATCTGTGAACACTACAGCATGCCGGGACACCTGCTCTAGGGGCACTCCTGCCTGAAGAAACAAGGGGTCCGACTACGGGCTGAAGGCTTGGCGGCATTCCGGAGTGATTGCCACTCGGAACGCTGAAGCGGTCTCATATGAAGCAAACCGAGCGGGGTTACTGCTGCTGCGGCTGCCATATGCCCCAGGAGCCCCTGAAAGAACTTCAGTGGGACCGCTGTCTTGACTTTGAACGTATTCAAGCAGTTCAACACCGACTGAGCACGTTTCTCTGTGAGGCGTGCTGTCTGTTCGACCGAATCCAACTCCATATTGAGAAAAGAGATCCTCTGCACAGGGGAGAGTTTGCTCTTTTCCCAGTTGACCTGAAGGCCCAGCTGGCTGAGGTGACTGAGTACCAGGTCCCTGTGTTCGCACAACTGAACCCGAGACTGAGCTAGAATAAGTCAGTTGTCAAGATAGTTGAGGATGCAAACACCCTGTTCTCTCATGGGAACAAGGGCTCCCTCCACAACTTTCGTGGAGATGCGGGGAGACAGGGCCAGCCCGAAGGGTATGATATGCTCGACCCTCGAACGCAAAGCGCAGGAACGGCCTGTGTCGAGGGAGAATCGAGACATGAAAGTATGCGTCCTTCAGGTCGATTGCTGCAACCCAATCTTGGGGACAGATGCACTCAAAAATGTGTTTCTGTGTGAGCATTTTGAATGGTAGCTTGTGGAGGCTCTGATTCAAAACTAGCAGGTCCAAGATCGGTTGTAACCCACTGCTTTTCTTGGGTACAATGAAGTAGGGACTGTAAAACCCTCACCTCATATCAGCTGGAGGGACCGGCTCTATCGCGTCCTTTACCAGAAGGACCGCGATCTCCGCACGCAAGACATGGGCATCGACAGCTTTCACTGCAGTGAAGTGGACGCCCCTGAATTTGGGGAGATGCCGGGTGAACTGGATCGCATAGCCAAGCCTGATGGTCCGAATGAGCCAGCGAGATGGACTGGGGAGCTCTAACCAGGCTCGCAGAGACCATACAAGCGGGATCAAAGGGACCGTAGGCGTACCAGCAGTGGGGCAGCGAGGTGGAACGCAGGGACGCGGCTCGGGGAGCTCTCTTTGCGAGGCGGCCCGAAGCGGGGTCTGAGTGTGTTGTGCAACATTTACCTGCCAGCTGCCAGCCGATGATTTCCCCATCACATCGTGAAAAACTCTGGTGAAGCTGTGCATTATCCCACTCCATGTTAAAACGGAGACGGAGAATGATAAACCAACTTTGAATTAGCTAAAATTAGTCACTTTGAATTAGTTCTTAAATTTAGCACATGTGGTCTCACCAATAAGTCACCAAGACAATTTAAACATTTTCATGACTTTTAATTTGTAAAAAGACTTTGATTCCCGAACTGGTTCTTGTTAGGCTCAGCTGTCGCTGTTACTGGAAAAACTTTTACCCAGCGTGGGCCAATCCTTAAAATCTGCTCTGTACCTCATACAAAACTATACTGCCAGAGAGGACTGCGACTGCAACATATCATCATTCGGACTGCTTTTCATACAGCTTTTGACATTTTTTGCAGTAAATAAATTATTGTGATTACACTCGTCTGTCTGTTATGTTTTTCTTTATAACTGTACATATTTTTAAGAGATGATTATGGGTATGTTTACAAGTAGGAGTCAGAATATCTTTTTTAATGTTGTTACTAAAAGTGTCACTTCACATTTCTGTCCATCAAGTTTTATATATTCTTTTTATATTCTCTATAAAATGGTTATGTTTAGGTTTGGGGTAGGGTGAAGGGATCTACAATTTATCTATAAAATTATACTAATATCTTTATGATAAAAATTTTTTTTAAAAATATTTTACATTTCTTTAGCTGTAAATACACAATAATGTTTACGTTTCAACTTCTATCCAAATGTTCAAAAATGCATTTTGCACCTGAAAATGTTACATATTGAAATGATTATGTAATGATATTAACAATGAGCCCAGGCTGAATGGACAGAATGATAGATCTAACAATTCGTAGCTGATGAAAATAACTGTAATTTTCCCCCTTCAAATACCGCACTGCCAACAACAGCTTTAAGTTGTCAATGCTGGCTAATGACCATGGTAAAAACGGGATAATCCACGGCTAGCTGTGCAATAAAATATGTAAATGCACTCTTTTGAAGTTGATGGATAGCTAACTGTGCTAGGGATGCCAAAAGACATAGTACTAGTAGTAACAGATTTGGCCCAAAAGATCCGTCCTTTTGAAAATCAATGAATAATTTGCACAGTATAAAAGAGCATAATTTTTTTCACTGATAAAACCATCAAACATAACATAACCAGATCCACTGTATGGACTTTTAATGTACCAATAACAACCTGAACATTTCAAAATGTTTCCCAACACCAGCCACATTGAAAATGAACAAGCCCCTGAAGACTTTATACAGATACTGAGTGATTGTGTGATAACACATGCATTTGAACTTCATTTAAATGAACACAATGCACATTGTTGAAACAAATATTTTCTGTTGTAAAGTTCCTTTATGCATAACATTTGAGACTTTCCTCAAAAACAGTTCCTTTCTGCATAAATACTGGCCACACAAACACAGATGAGAAATTTTTTGTTGGCATCTCGATCTTGACGACACCGAAACTCTCCGAAAGTGTAAATGGAAATATAGAAAAACTTAGAAAATATACAGAGAAGATGGGAATAGCAACTGAAAACATCTATGAAAATTATAAGGTTACAAAAGGTACATTTGAAAAAGAGACCACGGATTGTAACGCAACAAGAATCCAGTCATCTGAACTTACAGGTACTGAGATACGCATTTCATCACACAACATAAGAAAAATGGGATCAATATTGATTTAAAGATATAAACATTTACTCTTCAGGATCTTCAGTACCTGACGGTGTGAAGATCAGAAGCTCCAGAGCAGCTGCAGTGTGTTTGACGCTGCTGTGTGTTCTTCTGCTGACCGCAGTCATAGTGCTGTGTGTCATGTTCACTCGAGAGAGACAGCAGCTCATATCCAAGAATGACAACCTCACTGATGAGAAAGACCAGCTCATATTCATGTTCACTCAGGAGAGACAGCAGCTCATATCCAAGAATGACAACCTCACCAATCAGAGAGACCAGCTCATATTCATGAATGAGAATCTGACTAGAGAGAGAGACCAGCTAAAACAGGAGAAAAGCGATCTTCAGAGGAGTCTTGGTAAAATGGGTGAGTTTCTCTGGTCATTTTATAGAAGGAATGTGATCTGGTTAGTATTCATAAGCAAGTGTATTTCTGGTACACATAATATGGACCACATGAAAAGTTTCTACAAAATAAACCCTAATGTAAGAACATTTAAAGTGTAAAATGCAAACTTGCCATATAGCCTACTAGCTGCATGTAAAGGTGCTGTTGTGTTGGGGTTAAGTGACCTATTTTAAAAGAAATATAAATAAACCTCAAAGACATGTGAGTCAAGTTAAAAATCTAAATGAACAACCTGACCGATCTAATTTAGTAAGTAATTTCTTTGCACTAAGTGTATCTATCTGACCGGTAAAGATATCCTCGAAGGTCCAGGAAGAGAATTTTTGAAGTGGTCACAATATGAGCTGCACATGTTATAGTCGATTTGCCAACCACATCTATTGCCTGTTAAATACACATTAAGCACTTTATTTCTTTTAAAAACACCTCTGATACTGTGTGCAGTCAGAATAGGGAGAATAATGGGAGCAGAAAAGATGGATTCAAACTTGGTTCGATCACATCAGAAGTTGATTCCACTGTTATTCCACAACATCAACTATCTCACTTACTAAATATGTTTGTTTTATAATTTTGTCAACCAGACATTGGTGTAAATAGACACTGTAACTTGTAGTTTAGAGAAGAGCTAGTTGAAATGGTTGTGTTTATATTGTAGATGGATGGATTTACTATCAGTCCAGTCTTTACTTCATTTCTTCTGAGTTGAAGAGCTGGGATGAGAGCAGAAGATACTGTAGAGACAGAGGAGCAGATCTGATCATCATCAACAACACAACGGAACAAGTGAGTGTGAGAGAGTTAGTGAGCTGATCATGTGTCTGTTGTCAGTTTATGACATTAAATGTACTGTTGTTTAATATTTTTAGGAGTTTGTTAACAGGATTTCTGGTTATGCACAAGTCTGGATTGGTCTGAATAAAGTGGACGGCATATGGAAATGGGTTGATGGCAGCGCGCTGAACTATGGGTGAGAAATCACTGAACTGATTATTATCTAATAAATGATTCTCACAGTCAGTATCGTTTCACACAGAAAGTAGCGTCTAATAATGCTGATCTGTATTTTCAGGATCTGGGCATATAGAGAGCCAAATGGATATATAGGACAGTACTGTGCTCGAAGTTATTACACACAGTGGAATGATGATTTATGTGATCGTGTTAATAGATGGATCTGCGAGAAGAGTATTTTACCTAATATACAGCCCTAGAAACATAATACACTTTGTTATATCCAAATTTAACATTGCAATAATTTCTTGAACTGCTGATGAAATGTAAATATATTTCAATAAATACCTGAACAGTACTTTACAAACATACATGCATAATTAATTGGCCTATTACTGGACAGCTGTTTGTTTTGTGTTTATTCTGTAATAAACTATCTTTAAACTAACACAACTTTTTGTTTTGAATACACATATATTCTTTATTATTAATTCTAAAATATTCTCTCTCTCTCTCTCTCTCTCTCTCTATATATATATATATTTATTATGTGTACCTTTTCTGTCAAGTTTACAAAAATGTCCTTCAACCCTAAAAAAACAATGCAATGAGTAGTTAAAATATATGGGTAAAACACCTGTGAAAATCAAAACAGAATATTTTATTAATTATGGTAATGTTTTATATTAATTTATATTAACATGTTCATATTTTATGCTCATATTTTATTCTAAAAAAAAAAACAAAAAAAAAAAAACCAGCCACTACAGTTGTTGGCAAAGCAGTTCTGTGTTTGGGGCTGTTGTGTGGTGTGATGGAGTGCTGGTTGGCTGAGGAGATGGTGTTGCTGACTCCATGACAGTTGCCCGATCAGGCAATGACTTTACAGGCAGCGTTTGTGCATGAAGGAACCTCAAGAAATGAACGATTTCAAACAGACATCCTACCTCTATATCCTGACTGACTTTCATTAAAAAAAAAAACAGTCTGCTCCTTATTTAAGTAAACAGAAAAGACAGGAAATTTCTTCTCTGACACACAACCTGTTCTGCATTTCCTCTGACTGACAGCTGAGAGATGCAGATCTGACGTCATAAACCACAGAGAGGAACAAGCGAGTGAGAGATTCTCTCTTCTGACTCCTGTAATCAGTTTCTTCATATTTTTTTTCCTCTTTTGGAAAGTCATAGAAATGCTATAACAGATTTTTTTATTTTGCTATTAGAACAAAGGCAAACAGAAAAATTATATTTGCTGTCATCTTTAGAAGTTTCTCCATTGAGAGGGTCACACACGATGAATTTGTGTCTTTAAAATTCAATTTGCTACGTCCAAAAACATGGACTGTCTGAGTAGGTACTACACTGAATTTAAACTTACTTCACAAGCATTAAAAAGTATGTGCTATGAATATGGGTAGTATGAATGAAATTCGAATGTACTACATCCGCCACGTTGTTACTGTCACGTGATCTACCAGCGTCAGTTGCGTCGTTTCAATGCGTTCAGCCCTGACAAAATGTTGCCAAACGTTTTTAAACGGAAACGGTGTGTTGAACTCCCTGTTCTGATGACGCAAGTTGCAACTATGGAAGCTGAGAATGCCATTCTTTGTGTTCTTTTTGGGGAACTGATAGTGATATTTTACTACAAAACTCTTATGACAAACATGTCTTCTAATATCTTCAATTGTTGCGTATACCGAGCTGCAGCGGACACATTTGTAAAGGACTTTACTTGGACCCATTGTGCGTGGTTTATATACATGTTCCTGCTGATTGGGCATTTTGACACAGCCACCAAACAAGAGAAAAGGGATCTCAAACCCAGTTGCAAACCGTTTCCAGGAAACATGTCGTTCAACCTGGATACCCTAGCAAAACGTTCTGCACCGGTTTGAGCTTGAATGTGCCCCACCTTTGAGCTAGCTAGGCTCACCCGTAGCTCCGCCCCTGCACACAAGTTTACTTATTTTGTCTGTCAGCTCCTAGTTGTGTTAGTCGAGTCAAATATGTGTTATTTGTGACGATAAGATGAAGAGTGTGTTTATTGGCCTGCTTGTAAACTCTGAACTTCTGTTTATTTCATTTAAGACTTGAATCAACATCAATGCACTGTGTTCTAGCCAGTCTTTTGGTCCTGTTTTTTTCATGCCCAGTAAAGCAACTTTGAGTGACCATCCACCTGATCTCAGCGTGAATTACTCCATCAACACACACACAGTCACATATATATAAACATCAACATAAGCACACAAAGATAACGCTAAAGATCACACGCTGCTTATCTTTATTCCAGCTGCTCTCTTTCTGCTGGTTGTGTAATGCTGAGGTGAGACGGAGACTGTAATCATTTCAGTTTCTGAATGAAAACAAGTGTTGTTTAAAGATCATAGTAATTGTTCTGACTTCATGAAGCCTCATGGTGTCAATGAAACATCAAACTGACTAGAACAAACTCGTTGAAATGTATTTAGATACCAAATGGTGAAACTGTTAATAATGTAGACAGGCAGATTTCATTCAGTGTCAGTGATGTGTGGTGAAATAATTCATTAGGCAATTTAATGAAAGCTCTACTAAAAAAAATGAAAACACAGAAAGCTCAAAAAGCAAACATAGTAGCCTATTTCAGAACTACATTTATGGAATTATTCCTGATGTAAGCAGAATCAGCAGAAATTAAAACAAATGATAAAAATAAGCAGTTGATGAAATAAGTAAAGAGTTTAATCAACATCATTACTTGAAGCCGGTGCAAATTACACAAAGGCCTTCAAGGGGGTCAATGATACACATATAGCCCTTTACATATAGTTTACATATGTGACTACAACCTTTTTACCTTTGTAGACTGCAGGTTTTATAATTACCTTATTAAAATCTACTTAAATATATGCATCTGTATTGTTCAAGTATTGTTACATCAAGCAATCACAACAGGCTTGGACACCACCTCTGAAGGTGATGATACACGGGGCAACTTTTTGAGCAATGTTGCTGGGCAATGTTGTCGTCAGCGGGCAACCTGGTGAGGCACAGGGCAACTAATTAGGGCAATGGACAGCAACCAATCAGTTTGGCAAAAGGCGGATTCGAACCCGTATTGTTTGCGTCAAAAGCTATTATTTAGTATTTAACTGAAAACATTTGAGGGCTAAATTACAGTCTACGCACATTAAATTGGACACCTGTTGGTATTTTAAGCATTAAATGAGGTAAATTCCCTGTTTTGGGTTGACACATGACAACTTACCAGCATAAAAAGAAGTTCACACTCCTTTTCGTCACTCCACTGCCGCTGAGAAGCCGCCATCTTGTTTTTTTAAATCTCGCGTTCTGCGTTCTGATTGGAGGATCGCAAGAAAATTCCACTATCAATCTAAAGCAGTGCTTCCCAAACTGTGGGCCGCGGCCCCCCCGTGGGCCGTAGCGGTATTGCAGGGGGGCCGTGGCTAGGCTTAAATCAAGATATTAAAATAATTTTAAAAATTTAAATATTCTAATTGTTCTGAAATGTGTTTTTTCCCCCTCCTTATTACACAAACATAAAACATATAAAAACATTTGTTTTCATTATAGCGAGGTGAGATACATTGCTTATTTTCAAACTGACATCAGTTGCCGACATCGTGTGTTCACGTTTTACAGCAGAAACAGACAAGCGCCCTGTTGTTTGTGTACAGAAACCGATAAGTGCGTTTTAGCAAATCAGCACGCAGTATTCAGGTCAGGTGACAAGGCTGCTAGTCACTTCAAAAAGACGCGCTAGCTGAGAGAAGTTTCGTCAAAGTTGACTAAAAGTGATAGAAGATTTATAATTTCGACTCCTGCAAGTCCTTGTACACCATACACGTCTTACATGCTGAACCCTTGTTTGTCCTTTTGCGTTTGTTTGTGTGTGTGGGTGTGTGCGCGCGAGTGTTCATGTATGTGCGTTTGTGTGCTCATATGTTTGAGTGTGTTTTAAATGCAATTACAAAGCAATTACTTGGTTTTATTTAACTCTGAAACATGAAGCATCTGCTTTTGCTAAAATACAAACTTTATATATATATATATATATATCGTGGAGCTTTTGCTATGTTTTTGGGGGGCCTTACTACTCTGAAGTTTGGGAAGCTCTGATCTAAAGTATCCAGATAAAAATTTTTTGCTCATTCTCAATGGGAAACTATGGAAGCCCGTTTCCGCCACTAAATAAAAAAATAAAAAGAGTAATTGCGACATTTTATCTCAGAATTCTGACTTTTTATCTCGCAATTGCGAGTTTATATCTCACAATTGCGTAATATAAAGTCAGAATTCTGAGATATAAAGTCGCAATTGCGTGATATAAAGTCAGATTTTTTTTTCTCGCAATTCTGACTTTTTTTCTCACAATTGTGTGAAACTTTATTTCTCATAGTTCTTACTTTGCTTGCGTTTCCTTTCATTGCGGGTGACCATCAGGATTGCTGCTTCGTTATTATTATACATAAAATGGAAGACATCATAAAGGATTATTTTTAGCGCGGATTTACCAATAAAGAAATTTTGATTTTATTGGAGGAGGCACATAACATGAAGATTAATCTCCGGACATTAGAGAGAACATTATGCAGGAATATGCATAGTATAGCATGTTTCCACGGTAACCTTGTACATGAGTACAGCGTTTCCAGGAGAAAAAACAGCTTTTACTGCCATCTAGTGGGCTTAATACTAAAACGCCAATACCTATCATATTTCATCAACTTTTGTAACTGCAACTCAGGTCTGGTGGCTCCATAAAAGGGGGCATTCAAGGGTAGAATTACAATTACAAAATTACCGTGGAAGTATTTGGTGAATAAAAGTTGTTTTTAACAGAATTGGATACACTAATGAATTTGACAAGTTTTGAGCAAATGTGTTGTGATTACACAATAATACCAATATAATAGTAATAGTAATAATAATACTGTCCGTATTTGTTAGACAGAGAAACTGTCCGTCAGTTAATTACAAGAAAAAAGTCAGAATTCTGATATAAAACTCGCAACTGCGTGATATAAAGTCAGAATTCTGAGATAAAAACTCACAATTGCTCTTTTTATTTTTTTATTTATTGGCGGAAACGGGCTTCCATAGGAAAGTGCCCAAGCAACATTGCTCAAAAAGTTGCCCCGTGTATCATCGCCTTGAGTGTCGACTTTGAGTTCTGTTAATTCACGTTATATATCTGTGGCTACTTTCTCAATAAATATTACAGAATGCATTTTTTTTACTGTATCTACAGTACATTGATCACATTACTGTTTTAATGTAAGTAAGGTTTTACAGTGCATATTTACTACAGCAACAATCCTCCGTTCATTTAAGGTGACTGATATATTCAAGGTAATGTTGATTCCAGCAACTGCTCATGTTCTCTTTCTCACATGATGTTTACCCAATGCTATCTGTGAAAATGCTTATACAACAGGTTTATAGTGTCACAGAAATTATATAGTTTCAGCTTTAAAATTAACAGTTGTTGATTTGATCTTTTTTTTTTTTTTAATTTTTTGTTTTCTTTCTCATTTAATTCAACATTTTCATTGCAAATTATATTATATTATATTATAAAATAAAACTGAAAACTGAACATGAATCTCAGAATTCATTTGTGACCCTGGACCACAAAACCAGTCATATACATCACCTGAATAAATAATCTGAATAAATAAGCTTTCCATTGATGCATGGTTTGTTAGGATAGCACAACATTTGGCCGAGATACAACTATTTCAAAATCAAAATATTGAGAAAATCACCTTTAAATTGGTCTAAATTAAGCCCTTTGCAATGCATATCCACTCATAAAAATGCATTATATATATATATATATATATATATATATATATATATATATATATATATATATATATATTTATGGTGTGAAATTTACAAAATGTTCATGTTAATTTCAACTTTTACTAATACAGTATTAAAATCTTGTTAACATTAGTTAATGCACTGTGAACTAACATGAACAAACAATGAACAACTGTATTTTCATTAACGTTAACGAAGATTAGTAAATACAGTAACAAATGTATTGCTTATGGTTAGTTCATGTTAGTTAATACATTAACTAATGTTTAACTAATGAACCTTATTGTAAAGTGTTACCGTACAATCTATATAAAAACATTGTTTGTACAGGAAGTGAGAACATGAGCAGGTGCTGATAAACAAACTCTCCTCCACTGTATAAAAAGAGAAACCAGAGCTCCACAAAGCAACATTGACACTGATCTACTGAACTGGTTCGTGTCACAAAAATACATAACTGAACCATGTAAACTTTGTAATAATTATTTATGTATAATTCTGTTTTATCTATGCAGAGTTCCAGTGTTCTTTGAGAAATGATGGCGGTCTGGGCTGTCTATCTGTCTCTTGGTCTTCTGGTTGCTTTGAATGCTTCAGGTAAAACTATTATTCCACGTCTCACATCATAACTGTTATTTTAACATGAATTGTAGCACATCTGGGACGCTGTAATGACTGATCAGAAGCAGGAATGGAATGATCTAATACAGTATGTGCATCTGAGTTTGTCTCTGAATTATTATGACGATATTAAGACAATAAAACAACAATAATTATATCAGTAAAAGTTATTGATTCTTATGAATGTTATTATGTTATTAATTTTGACAATAAAATAGAACAACTTATTTGCCTGTGTGATCTGTAGTATATATTTATTATCACTATTAGTAGTAGTTGTTGTAGTAGCACTTCTACTGCTGTTGCTACTAGCAGTTCTGTAAAATGTGTATTTCTTTCTTTTTAAGTGGAATCACGTCCTGTTGGAAATGAACGTTGTAGTGGTAAGGCTTCTCTTGTCTTCTACTCTTGTCAGTGTGTATGTATAGTACAGACCTAGTAAAGTCCAAAACCTGTGTATTTCTGCACCTTAACAAGTGTGTGTAATACCTGATGATCATGTTCTCCAACATGCTTTAAACTGTTCTAAAGAACATCTTAAGCAAGAAACTTACAGTGACTACGAAGAGTGCAAAATCTTAAATGTCTTTTTCACATCATGTTTCTTTGTTAAAAGAAAATTTAAATCCTTTTTTTATTTAAATAGACTTTAAGTGTAATTTAAAGGTACACTATGTAGCTTTTTATGTTCAAAATTTAGTACATCAATCCTTCTTCCAAAACGTGTTTTTGTCTTATTCTGATTCACTATGGTAAGTCTATTATAAGGGTTTATATTTCAGATTTGCGTATTTTAAATTGCATACATACATCACTTGCCCGTGTGTCTCTTCATAGTTGTCACAATGAGCAAGAAAAGTTGACATGGAGCAGCTAAATCTCTGTGGAATCACACATTTTAAACAAACACCAAACAAAGGAAAGTCTGCTGGCAAAAAGAGAACGAGACAGAGCTCGTAATAAAACAAGAACCAACATTAGCTCGGCTTTAGGAGATGGCAAGAACTGAGGGATTTGAAATGTTGTAAAAGCGGCACAGAAGTATTTTATTGAACAGATAAACTGCCATATGTAACAGAGTTAACTGTAAATCATTATCTATTGTGAGCTGAAGCACAACCAAAACAATGTTGCATGCCTTTTTGTTTTTTAACTGGTAAAGGGCCAAAAGTTACATAGGGTGAAAATTATTCATTTAATTACATGAAAGATAATAAATAAATAAATAAAAATAACAAACAAAACTTTCATTTAACAGAGTGTAAGGAAGGATGGACTCCCTATGATTGCAGATGCTTCAAGTATTTCAATAACTATCTAATGTGGGTTAATGCCGAGGTATGATACATTCAGCTTCTAATATGACATAAAAATCATATAAGAACATTCTTGGTTTAAGCTCTGTAAACATCTGTGACGTCCTGTCAGTTATCACAGAAAAGTCATTTCAACTTGTTTCTCAGTTTAAAAACAAAAACAATATATGTTAACAGTAATGAAATTGCATTGGAGCTCTAGGGGACATACATCACTGTGATGATAATAAAACATCATAATGGTTTGAAAATACAGACGTAACACACTTCATGTTATCATGAGATCTCTGTGAAGTTATATCTAATCTATATACAGTCTTTTGGGTTTTCTCCCAAAACTTTAGCATTTTCTCGCAAAGATACTTGTGTTCTCTCGCAAATCCTGCCGCCGCCATGCCTCAGTCCTCTCCCGAGAGTATAGAGGACCTGTGGCTGATTGTCTTGTGGTCAGAGGTGACTCCTTTCCTCGTCCTGAGTCCAGAGGCGACTCCCTTCCTCGTCCCGAGTCCAGAGGCGACTCCCTTCTTCGTCCCGAGTCCAGAGGCGACTCCCTTCCTCATCCCGAGTCCAGTGGTGACTCCCTTCCTCGTCCTGAGTCCAGAGGCGACTTCGTTCCTCGTCCCGAGTCCAGAGGCGACTCCCTTCCTCGTCCAGAGTCCAGAGATGACTCCCTTCTTCGTCCCGAGTCCAGAGGCGACTCCCTTCCTCACCCCGAGTCCAGTGGTGACTCCCTTCCTCGTCCTGAGTCCAGAGGCGACTTCGTTCCTCGTCCCGAGTCCAGAGGCGACTCCCTTCCTCGTCCAGAGTCCAGAGATGACTCCCTTCCTCGTCCAGAGTCCAGAGATGACTCCCTTCCTCGTCCAGAGTCCAGAGATGACTCCCTTCCTCATCCCGAGTCCAGTGGTGACTCCCTTCCTCGTCCCGAGGCGACTCCCTTCCTCGTCCAGAGTCCAGAGATGACTCCCTTCCTCATCCCGAGTCCAGTGGTGACTCCCTTCCTCGTCCCGAGTCCAGAGGCGACTCCCTTCCTCGTCCAGAGTCCAGAGATGACTCCCTTCTTCGTCCCGAGTCCAGAGGCGACTCCCTTCCTCATCCCGAGTCCAGTGGTGACTCCCATCCTCGTCCCGAGTCCAGAGGCGACTCCCTTCCTCGTCCAGAGTCCAGAGATGACTCCCTTCTTCGTCCCGAGTCCAGAGGCGACTCCCTTCCTCGTCCAGAGTCCAGAGGCGACTCCCTTCCTCGTCCAGAGCCCAGAGATGACTCCCTTCCTCATCCCGAGTCCAGTGGTGACTCCCTTCCTCGTCCCGAGTCCAGAGGCGACTACGTTCCTCGTCCCGAGTCCAGAGGCGACTCCCTTCTTCATCCCGAGTCCAGTGGTGACTCCCTTCCTCGTCCCGAGTCCAGAGGCGACTCCCTTCCTCGTCCAGAGTCCAGAGATGACTCCCTTCCTCATCCCGAGTCCAGTGGTGACTCCCTTCCTCGTCCCGAGTCCAGAGGCGACTTCGTTCCTCGTCCAGAATCCAGAGGCGACTCCCTTCCTCGTCCAGAGTCCAGAGACGACTCCCTTCCTCGTTGAGAGCCTAGAGATGGCTCCAATCCCTGAGTCTGCTCGAGCGTCTGCTCCAGTCCTAGAGGGTGCTCAAGAGTCCTCTCCTGTCCCCGAAGCCACTCCAGTCCCCGAGCCTGCTCTACACTCTGCTCTTGCCCAGAGACCCATAACCCATTGTTAACGTATGGAGCTGTCTGAGCCACTGCCAGAGGGAAATTAAACAGGAAGTGTTTGTTCGAACTTACAACAGGTTGTGAGAGAGAACGCAAATATCTTTGTGAGAGAATGCTTGATCTTTGTGAGGGAACACAAATTTTCTCGGGGGAACGCAAAAGTTTTGAAAAATATTTTTTTTCCACCACCATGTCTTTTTATGGGCTCCATAGATTTTAGACCTCATGGGTAAAATAATAAACAAAAAAATAAACAGCACAATGAGTTCAAATTATTTCGATGGTAATTGAAGACGTCACAGATTTCGGAATATTAATTTACAATAATACATATTTTTTTGATAAATAGTGGTGTTTGCTCATGTCTCCACCTCTACAGAAAACCTGTTTGGACTATGATGCAAACCTTGCTTCTGTACACAGTCAAGAGGAGTACATGTTTGTACAGAACCTGATTAGATACGAAACTCAGGGCACAACAAGTGCCTGGATCGGAGGCTTTGATGCTGTTGCGGTATGCAGTTTGATTTTTTTGATCATGCTTTTTGTGCTACTGGGCATTTACAGTAACATTCACATTAAAACTCAACATTCTTCAAAATGCACAAACATAGATGTGTTTTTATTTATTTTTGGTCCTTAGAATAGTTAGTTTAGTGCATTGGCAGCCATGAGATGGGCACCACTCACCATGATGATATCATATCGAGTGTTTGTATCGTAAAACTCGATGTGAAATAGTATTTGAGCAATTTAGCCCTTTCTTACATATTTTCACATATTCTTTACTGATACCCTTCCTGTGAAATAATTTGTTCATCATTTCTGTTTAGATGTCTGTTTAAAGTGGGGTTAGGATTCATGAGGAATCATCTTTTAGATAAATAAAGATAAGATTAAGCTATGTAAAGCTGTGGACATAAACACAATGTCTTTTTTCTCTTCTGTTCACAGGAGGGAGTTTGGCTCTGGAGTGATGGAAGCAGAATGAACTATCAGATATGGTCTCCTGGAGAACCTGATAATGATGGATATGAGCACTGCATTCAGATGAACTATGGCAGTAAGTAACTGCTGTTAATCCTCATGAAATAACACGATAAATGTTCCATCAATCTGAATTGTGTTAGACCATACGTCAGAAGATTAGCAGATACTGCTTCATGTCATATTTTCAGAAGCTAGAAAATTCTTTTTTTCCAGTTTGTTGAATTCAGGAATATTCATCACAAAGCATTGTTGCTGACTGACATTGGTGCTAGACATCAAATACTAATATGTTGGTCTCTACCATACTAAATAAACAACTACTTGTTTTGTCTTGCAACAGATGGAAACTGGAATGATAACAAATGTCATGCAGAGATGCCCTTTGTGTGTGCGTACTGAACCATGTGAAGAATCTATGTAGAAGAAACAAGCTACTTTGACTCATTTACTTTACATTACAAATGTGTAATGGAGGCTAATAAATGTGTTTTAAAAAAAGGTTAATTTTGTTTGTTTGATTGTTTTTTGTGCAGTTTAAAAACTTTTTCTATCAGAGATAGAACACGGGCAGCGCCAAAGAAAATAAAGTAACAAAACCGAACTAGCCTAACTTATAAATATCCCCTAAAACTAACTACCAAAAAGAAAATGTGAAAAAGAAAAGTCTTCAGCGTCCGAGACGCCCTAACTAACCTACACTGCCTAGCCAAAACCAAAAGTACATGGGGTGGCACTCGCCCCTAACCTAATGTACTTCACAAAGACAGTTCCTATGTGCTGCGATGTCACGTGACGTTCTTACCATAACTTCTCACCGCATCGATACTTTATATGGAATAATAAAGATATCTTGCACAAAAAAAGTCAATCTTGAATCAGACATGGTACGACAATGGAATTCTTGCTGTTAGTCAGTTGCTTAATGAACAAGGTTTACTTTTAACATGTTCTGAATTTATCAGTAGATTTATGATTCCTGTGAGGCCAAAAGAATATGCTATTATCTTTGATGCAATCCCTGACAGAGTTGTTATGAAATCCTGGATTCTATCCTATAAACGTTGATCGTCAAACCAGTTTTTGTAGTGATACAATATTTATTGGGGATATTAATATTGTAATAGATAAATGCAGTAACAAATATTTGCCTTGTTCAACAGTGTTTTGGTCTACTAAATATGAAAATATTAACTGGAAAAGAGTATGGTCAATAATAAATAAGTTTTTTTTAGAGAGGTATCCTATAAAATTTTACACAGAATTTACCCTGTTAAGGAGTTGCTTGAACATTTCCATTTGAATATTGAAAACTTGTGTGAATTTTGTGGCAATGCCACATAATCTGTGACTCATCTTTTCTTTGATTGTATATATTCAAAAATGTGTTGGTTGGATGTTTATAATTTCATTTCTAGGTTGTTTGGAACATGTATACAAATTGATCTGTATGATGTAGTTTTTTTTTTTTTTTGTACAGGACAATGTTGATTCCAAAAGTATGATGTGCTTCCTTATACAACTTTTTATTTTACTTGGAAAATATCACATTCATGTGAAAAAATGGACTAAAGCTAAGCCAAACTTTGAACATTTTATAAAAGAGATAAAACAATATGGTACTACAATAGACAAAATTAAGAACAAAAAAGCAAGAAAGACCTATGAACCTTTTTGTTACTTTAAATTGTTATAATTTTACCCCTGGCATGAATTATTTTACTTTACATATTCTTTTGTTTATTTGTTTTGTTCTTGTTGTGAGTTGTATATGCTTGTACAAATCTTTGTATATTTTTTTTGCATTAATTAAAAAAAAATAAAAAGGTTTATTGCATTAGATGGAGAGGGCGGGGTTTATGACCAATACTGCACTCAGCCACCTGGGGGCGATCGAGACGCTTTGGCTTCACTTTTCAGAACTCGTGTGGCGCTTGATGAGGAGATCAGCATCTGGGGAAGATCAGGTTCATCAACAGTGTTCGAAGGTAAAATAACCCGCCTAAACTGGATGTAATTTAAGTTCTGTTGCTTTTATATGAAAATAAACATAATGAACAATACACCCAATTTATTTCCAATCGAAAGATGTGGGTGTCAATCATTTTTACTTTAATTATAGACATGTTTTTATATATTTTTATAAATATGATAACAATCAGATAACCCATAGAGAGATCGCACTGTCAGAGAGTTTGGGAATATTCACACATAATTTATACACATAAAATCATGATATTAAAATCAAACATTTTAAAAGGGATCAATGCATCACGGTTGTTTAAACCAGTAAGCATTAAGCTGTGTCGTCAGCAAGTCGTTTCCCATCGTTTTTTTGGTCAGCGCAGTCGGTGGAGAGCAACTGCGCTCGAGTGCAGAATCCGATGAGGCCGCCTCGCCCTCGCAAGAGGTTTTTGACATTCGTCAGCATGACATCAGAGCAAGGCGGCCCACCCTCGGACACATTTCTAACCGGCATGCATCTTGCAGTGATCACCGGTGATCGGTTATGCGAAGATTTTGCTCATCTCATACAAGCCTAATATTTTCTTGTCCTCCCATCATGCTGTAGAAAGACCCCAGATGATGTCACTTCCTGAGTGTCACAGTTTTAAGAAATCCTCTGCCTTTAAAAGGAGGAAAATCATGTCAGAAGTAACAGGGTTGAGAGAAACATGTAGGACACTGATAATGCTAATACATTTTTTATTTAAAACCAGTTAAAGCTGCAGTTACTCTAGGCTTTCAGTGTGTGAAATTTCTACAGACACTGCAATGATCGTGATATGATGTCACACTCTGTGGCGTCTTTTTTGACAAACATAAATAAGAATAATCATTCCAAAATGTAAAATATACAATCTCCTCCACGTGACTGCAAAAATGTGTTTTCTTTCTTGCAGTGAAATTCACTTGATCTTGTGTTTCTGGTGTCCCACATTCACATGAGTATGAATGGAAGTCAGTGGAAGGAAAAGTCTAGTGTGACCGGCCCTTAATAATTAAAATGTTTTTAGTAATATAAATATAAATATAAAAGTTAATGTTAATATCACATTAGATAATTGTGTCGTTGATCAAATATAGTTAATAGTTCTCACTACAGAAACATGGGATTTTTGTCTTTAAAACTAATGTTTTAAAAACAATAATTGAAAGATCAGTGAACTTCATTCATGGAAAGATTCAGGGACGTATAATTAATTTAAAGAAAGGCATAAAAATTATGGTAATATTTTATAGCAGTTGTTTATTACATCTGGGCTTACAACTCACTGCAAAGTCGACAGTCCCTCTTTTATTATCTGAGAATTTATGATAAAACACACATGAAAGACAGAATGTAACAATAAGATGTTGTTGAAGCATTAAAATGAATAATAAATTTGACTTGATAACTCTCTGAGATTGACATTACAGGAATTCTCAGCAGGAATAAACTTCTGTTTGATAACTTGATATAATCCACATGTTTCTATGATACACACAATCTGAACATGTGATCATTTGCTCATCATTACAGTGAGATCTGAACTGTTTTTAATTGTTCTAAAGGAGTAAATCTGAAACTCACCAGCTGTTTTTCTGCAGATCAGCCAGAGAACAGCAAGAAGGAAAACAGCGACTGCAGCGACAGAAATCACTGCGACTGAAGAAGAGATCGAGCTCAGAGTCAGAGACGGACAGAGACGACTGGAGACAATCACAGACAAAGACAAAAGCCATCGAAGCACCGAATGTGATTTCAAACCATTCTGACTCTACCTCTGACTGTAGATTCATGCACATCCTGAGCTGTAAAGGATAATTGTTCATTCAGATGCTTCACACTGTAGAATATGACAATCATATTTTAACACACAGAATAATAAAGAATCTTCCATAATTGACTCATGAGATTGTTTCTCACCTGAATACTTGACAGTGTATCTGACTGAGGTCTGGAGTTGATTTCTGAGAGTCAAGTCAAGTCACCTTTATTTATATAGCGCTTTTTACAATGCAGATTGTGTCAAAGCAGCTTAACATTGATAACTGGTATATAATTTTAGCTGCACAGCAGCTCTTAAAGAATAGTGTCAATGTCGGCAGATTAAAGCACTGTTGAATATCAAATGTCAAGTGTCCCCAACTAAGCAAGCCAAAGGCGACAGCGGCAAGGAACCCAAACTCCAACAGGTGACATCAGATGGCAAACAGGTGGCAAATAGACTTCTGTGTTAAAATGGAGAAAAAAACCTTGGGAGAAACCAGGTTTAGTGGGGGGCCAGTTCTCCTCTGGCGAACAGTGCTTTGTTACGATTCAGGTTGCTATCTTATGTCTGATAGGATCGCAACATTCAAAAGTATTTATTCCAGTTCAGTCCAGTTGAGGATCGTATTCATCACACTGGTAAGGATGGTTTGTTGAGGAGCTGTGGCACTGGCTGTCGTGTCGATGAGGCCTTCACAATGGATGATCTAGTTGACTCAATCTCTGCTGATACTTCAGGGCTACGTTGTGGTCGTGTCAAGGCGCCGGTCCTCGGTCTCACCTGGATATGGCCCGGATCCGGCTGACTACGGTAGACCTCGGGATAAACAGAAAGACTAATATTAGCGTAGATGCCATTCTTCTTCTGATGTAACGAGTACATCTGGTGTTATAGGAAGTGTTCCCGGTTCCGGCTGACCTAATTTATGCAGCCTAATAATCCTTTAACGGATTTGAAAATATAAACTGATAATGTGTTATGTGTATGCCAGGTTAAAGAGATGCGTTTTTAGTCTAGATTTAAACTGACAGAGTGTGTCTGCTTCCCGAACAATGCTAGGAAGATTGTTCCAGAGTTTAGGTGCCAGATAGGAGAAGGATCTACCACCTGCGGTTGATTTTGATATTCTAGGTATTATCAGCTGGCCTGAATCCTGAGATCGCAATAGACGAGAAGGACTATAATGCTTTAGGTACTGGGGAGCTAAACCATTTAGTGCTTTGTAAGTAATTAGCAAGATTTTAAAATCTATACGATGTTTAACAGGAAGCCAATGCAGTGTTGACAGAACTGGGATAATATGGTCATACTTCCTAGTTCTAGTAAGAACTCTAGCTGCTGCATTTTGTACGAGCTGTAGTTTATTTATCAGGCGAGCGGAACAACCACCCAGTAGAGCGTTACAGTAATCTAGCCTTGAGGTCATGAACGCATGAACTAACTGTTCTGCATTTTTCATTGAGAGCATATGTCGTAGTTTAGATATATTTTTAAGATGGAAGAATGCGGTTTTACAGATGCTAGTAACATGGCCTTCAAATGAAAGATTGGTATCAAAGAGCACACCCAGGTTCCTAACGGACGACGAAGACTTAACAGAGCAGCCATCAAGTGTTAGACAGTATTCTAGGTTATTACGTGAAGAGGTTTTTGGTCCAAAAATTAGAATCTCTGTTTTTTCTGAATTTAGAAGTAGGAAATTACTGGTCATCCAATTTTTTATATCAGCTATGCATTCTGTTAATTTTGTGAATTTGTAAGTTTCGTCAGGGCGCAAAGGAATATAGAGCTGAGTATCATCAGCGTAACAGTGAAAACTAACGCCATGCTTCCTAATGATATCTCCCAAGGGTAGCATGTACAGAGTGAAAAGCAACGGTCCTAGTACTGAGCCTTGCGGTACTCCATATTGAACCTGTGATCGATATGACCTCTCTTCGTTTACTACTACAAACTGATAACAGTCAGATAAGTATGATTTGAACCATGCCAATGCAATTCCACTAATGCCAACATAATTTTCGAGTCTATTTAAAAGAATGTTGTGATCGATAGTGTCAAATGCAGCACTAAGATCCAGTAACACTAATAGAGAGATACAACCACGATCTGATGATAAGAGCAAATCATTAGTAACTCTAATGAGAGCAGTCTCAGTACTATGGTACGGTCTAAATCCTGACTGGAAATCCTCACAGATACTATTTCTGTCTAAAAAGGAACATAGTTGTGATGATACTGCCTTTTCTAGTATTTTTGACAGAAAAGTGAGATTTGAGATCGGCCTGTAATTGACTAATTCTCTAGGATCAAGTTGTGGTTTTTTAATAAGAGGTTTAATAATAGCCAGCTTAAAAAAAAGAGTAAGCTGACATCTCCACTCTCTGTTGTCATCTTCATTCAGGAGTGTTGTAGTCAGAGTGATGTTACAGTGATCTGATGAGAATAATATCTGATATCTGGAGTCTGTCGTCAGATCAACACCAGCCTGATTCACCCACAACAGATGAAGACCCTCATAATGGACCAAATCATCACAAGTTGTGTCTTTATATGAGTACAACTGACAGGAGAGAGTCACAGAGCAACCTGGACTGATCTCAGTCTGTGATGATGATGATGATGATGATGATTAAGAGACTGAAACTGAACACAAGACACAATAATCAACTGAGTTTAAAGGGAAAATCTATTGATCACGTAATCGAAAAATTACCATGAAGAACATTCAGAAAAACGTGCATCAGTTCCTTATTTTTCACACATTCACATATTGTCTGCAGGTGTAAGATCCAGAATCTTCTGTGACGTTCTTGATGTTCAGAGAGCAGTCAGACCCCAGACTCAGACTCTCATGTCTCTCTGTGTCTTTATTCTTTATCCCTAAACCAATCAGTTTAACTGCTGCTGAATGTGTGAATCTGTTATAGTAGATCCATGTAGTTGATGTACAGTCAGAAAGATCATTATTAGAGGGCAGTCGGACATTTTCACCAGAACTGATGAACACATCAGTCACTTCTGCTCCAATCATACCTGTAACACTGTTCATATGTACGGGAAGAAGGAGGTGGGAACCGGCGAACGTTCAACACAATTTAATATATAAAATAAACAAATACAAAACGAAAGTAATGCCGGCAGACCCTCACGGACGTCTGCCGGCCACACAAAAATAATAAAACATAAAGTAAAGTCCAGGCCTGGTCCTCTCTCGTCTTTCACTGTCGTCGCTCCCCTTTTATGCTTCCGGAGCTCCTCCGTGAGAAATTCGAGGCCGGTGCAACGTGCAGCTGATGCTCGTTATCACTCGTGCCGTTCCCTCACGGCTCTCGCCCGCCCTGCTCGTCACAATACCTAAAACAGAAGTAGAGTGTTATGTTATACTATATATTAATAAATGATCAGTCCCAGCAGACACAGATCACACTTATCAGCCATTTTCTGTTTCTGTCAGTCTTTCCTTCTGTTTAACATCAGTTTCTCCTCTGCTTGTAGCATCCTGTGTTCAGACAGACAGTCTCATTAAGACTAGCATGAGTGTCCAGATTCTCAGCAGTTTTTACAGTTGATATGTTGGGATGACACAGAGTTCCGTGCTATGAAGCAACCTGCTAAAACAAAGAAGAGGAACTACCAACAGAATTCACACCCATCAGTCTAAACTAGATTCAGAGATGACCACTGCTCTATGTGGTCAAACTGACTGAATTCTCACACTCAGCAGTAACAACAGTAACCTCAAGAGTGAGATCACAGCTCTGAAAATACTGGTCCAGCTCCGGTCCAGCTCACATACAGCAATAAATGATGGTCCTTGAATGGCTCAGATCTGGATTACAGACATGAGTCACACATGAGCGATAACTGGTTCTAAATAAAATCATTAAGTGATGATTGAGGATTAGTGATTAACACCTGCTGTTAACAAGCAGAATCACTAAAGGAAAAAGAAAACAACAAGAACAGAAAAAAATAGAAGAGACAAATAAAAAACACAAGAACTACAAATAACTTCCAGCCTTCAGCCTGCTACAGACTGTGATTTCGGCAATCCTATAAGATCATTACAAATCACACTGTACGACATGGATTTATAACTGTTCTTTTAATGCAGTATATGTCTTAATGAGTCTTTATAAATATGTTTATAAAATAGTAATACTTATTAATGTGGAGCTATAATTCACTATAAACATAGTCTAAAGTGTTACCAAAAACTGTATGCTCTAGCATGTAAAAGTAGACATCAGTGCATCATGGGTATTTATCTAGACTCTTAGTGGACTACAATAACCTTTCAGAGGAGAACAGGGATGGTTGTTATATCACACTTTGATATAAATGTTCCCATATCTACATGTTAAAAATGCAAGTTGCTTTAAAATCTTCAAGCTGGGTTAATGAATGTCAAGTTTAGAGTGCTGTTGTTACAGCCTAGCGGTGCAAGGGTACTTTAACACTTTATAGCCAATGAAAGCAAACCTGTTGTCCAATTAATGCTGTCATTATATGTTGTTTAGTCACAGTGAACATGATTTCACCAAGAACGGAATGTTCCTGGATCAACATCTTTATTGACCCTGGAACAACATTCCAGTCAACCAATCAGTTTTGAGGGACATGTTTACAGTTTAGGCTTACAACCAGGGTTTGGTGCCTCAACATCAGTGTTTTTCACTTATATGAAGGATAATTTATGGGTAGGGTTAAGTTTAGGGGTAGGAATATTTTCACATAAAAATGTTCCAGGTTCAACAAAATATGCTGATCCAGGAACATGTTTAACTTGGCAAAATCACTGTTAGTCATTGCTACATCTCAGTAGTGTATACGAACAGCTCCTAGTCTGTTTTTATTTTAGCTCCATGAGATGACGCATAGGAACATTCTGTTGCTGTTCACGGTCAGGGACTATTAAAGGGGAAGGAAGGCTTTTAGTGATTTTACTTCATTAAAGTTGCATTGATACATATTTTTTGCTTTAATGTTTGTTAATTTAATTTGCAAAAACCCATAAATGCCACTTTAAAAAAAAAAATGCGTTGTTCTCCACATATAGCACGTTCTGAACCCTAAATCCGTTTTGTCAAAAAAGCCAGTATTGTCCACTGTCAAGGCATTGTGGGTTCACGTTTAACAGCAGAAGACGACAAGCGCCCTTGTTGTTTGTGTACAGAAACTGACAAGTCCGTTTTAGCGAATAAGAGTGCAGTATTCAGGTCAGGTGACAAGGCTGCTAGTCAAAAAGAAGCGCTAGCTGAGGGGAGTTTTGTCAAAGCTGACTACAAGTGATCAAGGATTTCTAATTTCGACTCCTGCAAGTCCTTGTACATCTTACATGCTGAAACTTTGTCCTTTTGCGTTTTAGCGTGTGTCTGTAACCGCGCTTGTGTCTGTGGCTTTGCGTTGTGCCTAACAGCGCCCTTACAACCGACCATCTCCTCTAGTTATAGCATGAAGAAAACAAGAATGAACTTCAGAAGGTATGTTGTTTCAACCGCATAAAGACATCAATACACACCGTATTTTAAGTTTGAGTACACCAACATTACACAGACATCTATTAACTCTCCTGTGTTTTGTCCTGTGATTGCCCTCACAATAGTACTATTACATATTATGATTTCAAATGGTTCTAATATGTCATTCTCACAACTGGTGGTTGTAGATAAGCACAGGTATAGTCAAATAAACGTCATATTCACACGAGACCGAATAACTAAGAACAGAAACACAGGAACTCATGCTGCCTTCACGTGCTCTCGGAATTATTGTAAATACGAGTTTCCTAGGTAAAAATTGCACAGGAATGCCCTCCCATTCGAACTTGAATGCAATGAACTCGTAATCATGACTTCAAAAGTGGGAATTATCAAATTTCCAATAGCATGTGAAGGCATGCAGAATTAAATACGAGACAAACAAGGTAATTAAATCACACACAGCTGAACAGAATGAGAGACATCCATGACAACAAACTAACCCAGGTAAGACGGTGCAAACTGAAAACAAAGTCCTTCTGATGTGTGTGTGACAGTCATACAGCCTTAGAAAACAGTCTAATAATGCGATTGCGATTCATAGATTCTCGTCTTTGGGATGCGGCACTTCTGGTATTTTGTTGGTTAATTGCCATAGGTGATAAATTGCAATCATAGATTTTTTTCAAATCAGCTACTCGAATCATGACAGCATTTCTGCTTTCTATTTGGTCATCTCACCAATCAGAGGCCAAGAGTGTTTGAGCTTTTTTCCAAAGGATATCTTTGCTTTAGTGGGAGGAGAGATGTTTCTTATTTCAGCTTTCCCACTGTTGCCATGTTCTCATTTTGTGAGTAGCCAGTCCAGCAGGATGAGGCTGCTTATTCCACTGCTTTTATGGATACCATTGGTATTCAATTACCAGGTTTCTTCCCAAAGCCGGTAAGTTGAATTTTAAATATACTGTTTAACATGTAGGTTCATTTGTGATTTTTTTTTCCCTTCCCCACTTATGAATCATAGCAGCTAGGCAGATGAGGACAATCTTGGGTAACTGTAGTTAAGCAGAATTAAATGTAGTTAACTGTAACTGGGTAACTGTAGTAGATTAAATTAAAAATACATAAATATTAAAAGGTAAAAACTTGTTTACAAACAATTGCAACAGCAATGAACATGTTGAATAAAACATGCAATATTTAATTGGAAAGGCTAAAATAATCGTTTTTTTTTTTTTTTTGGTAAAACATACTTCAATAATCTTTGTTTTATTTGCAAACTAAATCTACTTTTATAGTGTAAAGTTCTGCTCTTCAGAAGACTTAGATTAAACTGCTCAAAAAATATGGATACTTTTACAATGTTTTTATGAATGTCAAAGTTTTGGGTGAATAGACTCAAAGAGGGGCAGAAACCTGTGATGTGTCATTAAAAATTTATTTTTGGCAGTGAATGAGAGTATTTTGGGTTTGGAACGACATGATAAATGATAAAAAAAAAAAAAAGGGTGAATAAATGACAATTTTTATTTTTGGATGAACCAACCCTTTAAATACAATACAATGTAAAGTATTTTGTTTGTGTTTACAGTGGCAATCAAGCTCTTGACTCTGCACCAAAGTAAGTACACAACTTTCCAATCTCATCAGTGTAAAGATACACAAACATAAAGCAGATAGAAGGTGATCCAGTATGCATATATTTTTACTTTATGCAAAGCTGATAAGGACTTTGCATGTATTCTCTGTCAGGTTTATCATGCTAGTTCCAGCAAGACTGAGGCTTGGAACCAAACTGAATATCTTACTAGAGGCACACAGCCTGTCCAAGCCAATCACAGTCAAAGTCATTGTCTATGCATTCGAGAAGAAATCCGTCCTGATGCAGGACTCTGCCATCCTCAATTCAGACAACCACTATAGTGATCTCAAAACCATTGAGGTTTGCTCAGAAGACCAAGTGTATTCATTGTGTTTATAGAAACTATAAATCTGCCATTTTGTAATTAAGCAAAATGTAAATGTTAACTAATCAGTAGTAAATGTTTTTTTTTTTGTTTTTTTTTAAATCAGGTAAAGCTTGTTAAGATAATTATCAAATAAAATCTTCTTCTTCTTTTTTTCATAAGATCAAACCAAAACTGTTTAAAAAAAAATCGAAAAGATATGTGAGACTGGTTGCGGAATTTGGGAGTTTCCACAAAGCTGAGAAAATTATCATGGTGTCGTTCCGGTCTGGATACATCTTCATTCAGACTGATAAACCAGTTTACAACCCTGGAGACACAGGTCAGAACTCACACTGCATGACTAAGCATTAGGGCTGGGCTAAAAATATAGATTTCTCGATTTAATCAATTATCATTTTAAAGATCTGATATCAATTCTTATATCCCAAGAATAGATCATTTTAGCCTATGCTATTTTCAGCTGATGAATGAACAAAGCATTGTATTATGCCTGCCATCCAATAATCACTTTGTGCTTTGTTACTTTTGATATGAGACCAAGTCTCAGCTTTAAAGATCAGTCAATTTTATTACAAAATTCAAACAAATATTATTTTAGCGCTCTTTAATGTGGCACAACAGATTCCTTTATCACCTCAGATCAAGCGAAGTGGCAGCACAGAGCACATGTGAATTGATCATCTTCCACTTTACTACTAGTTACATCACAAAATAAACATGAATGAACATTAGATTACAAATCTCATGTCATTTCTCAATCAGTATTTCAACCATGGAAAGACATCAGTAAAACAGCTTGTGAAACAATATCAGAATCAGAATCAGAATCAGAAAGAGCTTTATTGCCAGGTATGTTTACACATACTAGGAATTTGTTTTAGTGACAGAAGCTCCACAGTGCAACAGAGTGACAGCGACAAGACACAGATAATAAAAAGAATAAGAATAATATACAAATATACAAGATAGACAAAGTGCAAAAAGAGCAAAAAACAATATATAATATAGACAATTTGTATGTACAGTTATGATGAGTGCAAATTTGAAATATAAATAAGTATGCATTTTAAGTAAATAATGTATAATAGTGTTGTGTGTTCCGTGTTTGTCAAGTGTTCATGAGATGGATTGCCTGAGGGAAGAAACTGTTCCTGTGTCTGGTCGATATGTTACGTGATGTTAGATTTACCTCTCTCAGTTCATTACAGGGCTTTTGTATCCAATCATGAATTCCAAGCTTTCAACACCAACATATCTCTTGAGATTCAGGTAAGTGTCATTATCATTAAAATTAGCTTAATTTAATTTCATTTTTAATTTCATTTCATTTCATTGCATAAATTTATTTTAATATTGATAATATATTTTTTTTATTATATACCTCCAGAACCCAGATGGTGTTGTGGTGCACATCAGCTCCAACGCCAGTGCAAGAGACGGGATTCTCTCTGAAAGCTACCCTCTCCCTACTGTGGATAAGTATGCAAAGAAAACCGTTAGATTTGTGTTTTAATTTTTGGTAGCACTTTATTTTGATGGTCCACTTTAGAAATCATGTTGACTGTAATTAATTTTGAAATTACTTGCCAACTAACTCTCATTATATGAGTAGAGTATTAAGCTGTCTGCTTAATATCTGCCAACACCTTATTTTATGCTCCCCAATAGACATGTGTTGTAATTTATGGTCTTAAATATTATTATTTAGTATTATTATTAATATTTATTTTTTTGGTCATGTCACCTAAGGGGAGTGTGAGAGTGTCAGATGATTCCTTCTTATATTACAGGGCACAAGCCAAGGAATTTCACCTAGACAATAAAGAACAGAATTATATATGAATTATATATTAGAATTATATAAATTGGAGAAAGTTCATCCCCTGACCATCTGACCAATCTAACCAAACAAGTACTGTTTTTGTCCCGAATAGCAGAAATGCAAATGCGATACTGATTTTATACAACAGTTCAATAAATAAGAAGTAATACCGTGTTATATTTTAGACACAATATTATCTGTTTTTATATTATCTGTTATAATATTATATTAACAACGTTTTTTCTGAATGAATTCACATTTTGAACAAATTGGATGAATCAAGGCTTGTTCGACTTGAAGCAGAGCTGCACAGATCGTTCGGGTGACGTCAAAGTACCGCAAAAGCAATTTTAAAAGCATATGGAGGTGTCTGCTCTCTGATCATGGAAAGCTAACCAAATCTCTTGCCAAAAGCCTTGGCATTAGGCTGTTGCTATATGAGATTGCTATTTGTGTAGAGAATGTTTAACTAGGGTCAGCGTACACAGATAGATTAGACACATGCTGTTAAAGCTACCTCTGGACATTAAATATTCTGACACACCAACAAGTGACATTTCACTGGAACTTTTCCAGCTGGTTTATGTTATTGCGGAAGTTCTAAAGAACGCTTCGTGCATATAGCCCATTGTAATGATTTCTGAAGGATCATGTGACACTGAAAACTGGAGTAATGATGCTGAAAATTCTGAATTGCATCACAGGAATAAATTACATTTTATAATATATTAATATATTAAAACTTTTTTTAAAAAAAATTTGTAACAGTATTTTACAATATTGCTGTTTTTTGCTGTATTTTTGAGCAAATAAATGCTGCCCTTGTAACTGTGCATATAGTCTATTTGATTTGATGTTTAAGAAACATTTCTGACTATTATCATTGTTAAAAATGGTTGTGCTGCTTCATATCTTTTGTGGAAATGATGACACATTTTATTTTTTCAGGATTCTTTGAAAAATAGAAAGTTCAATGAATGGCATTTATTTGCATTTATCAAATAGAAATTTATTCAAGCATTTATTAAATATAAATATTTTGTAATTAATTAAATAATTAAATAAAAACATTTTAAATGTCTTCATTCACTTTTCATCACTTTAATGTATGATGAATTAAAGTATTCATTTTTCTTTTTTTTAAATCTTACTATAATTGTTTGAATGGTATAATTTCTATAAAAATGTTAAGCAGCAAAAACTGCTTTTTAACATTGATAATAATAAACAGTGAATGTTTCTTGAGCAGCAAATTAGCATTTCTGAAGGATCATGTGACACTGAAACTTCTCTTTGTAAACAACGACAGAATTATAAATGATTCTAATGATGAATGTTGCGTTCCCAAATGCAGATTAAAGCGTCACAAATGCAGTAGCATTTACAGTGAATCGAAAATGAAAGCACAGTACTGTTACAGCAAACATGCAATTACATCACAGCCGTTGCAAATTTTATGACATTAAATTCTCACCACCATTCATAAAACACTTACCGGGTAAGTAACACGTTTCAGCACTGATTCTACTCACATTTGGCTTGTTGAACTATTTGAATACTTTTAATAGAGTACCTCAGGGATGACGTGTTTTTGTAGGCCAACCCGGAAGTTAGCGGCGCACGGGTTCCCTCGATCGAAAGCCAATGCATTTTTCCCACAGACTTTTGGAAAATCACAAACAATAAGCTCTGTGTTTAACAAAGGGTTATGACACTTACACGTTTTGTCTATCAAGATAATCTTTACAAGTTAACACAACATTTATACATTTTGAAGCCTGAATAAAGTCATCAGATATAAAAAGCTAACAGTAGGCTATAAACGGACTACAGCACATCATGGTCGTGGATCAACGTCACACCACCAAACTTCCTCAAACTTTATTTAGAAAACATGCTCACTGATTATGATCTGCGCTGTGTATGAATACTTATCCACTTTTTCATGAGAAATGCTGTCCAAATGTCCTGTTTGTCATGATGACGTCTAAAGTCCCCGCCAAAAGAAGGAGTCCATTTTAGCAATTTGTTAGCAACCGCCGTTTTTAAGACACAATAAAGGTTAAAAAATCACAAGTGGGTTATAACTGATGTGTTTTATGTCATAGATCAAAATGTGAAAATATTTAGAGGCTTTGTTAACCACAGACCTTATTTCAGGCGATTTAGCAAAAACCCATTCAAAAACCCACTGACTTTAGGGCGATGGAACCGGAAGTCCTAAAATGCTAACTCGCTTCTGGGTTTTGCCTACAAAAACAAGTCATCCCTGAGGTACTCTATCCACCTTATTCCTACACCCCATGACGTTTTGCGCGAATTATGGGTGTAACTTCCGTTAAGCTGTAAACAGTCAGTGAAAGGCTTGCTCTATGAACACAATAATGCGTTTTTTTTTTTTTTTTTTTTAAATGGGTGCAATGAGATGACATTATTCTACTCACCCTTCATCCAATGAACATTAAAAGGACATTTAAAAGTGTAAAAGCATCAACAAGATACTTTCAACAGGCCATGAAAAAGCACGATTCTTTCCACAGCAATAACGGACGGGTTAAAAATAACTATAGTGATATATATCTGTATTATGTAATATATGTTGCCTTAATAAAAAATGTTCATGAACTTCAGCATTGCATGATACTATTTCAAAGTGATTTCCAAATTCCATAATTTTTACAGAGTTAATGCAGCATCAGACAGCTCCATCACTTTTTACTTTCACCTCCTGTAGCGAATACTGACCGAGGTTGAGACTTTTTCACCGGCATAACTTTTGTGTGATATCCATTGGCTTCCCTTCTTGTTTTAAAACGGAAAGATTTCCAATGTTATGACGAAGGGATACAGCTACGCCACTGCCTGTTGGCATACATCTTTACAACTAAAGAAGTGAACGTGAACTTGCGCACTGCGTAATGCGTGTCAACATTGCACTGTGCATGTGCCCCAGAGACTTCTGAATAAGTTTGAGAAAGTAGTCGGATTCAAGCGTTTACATGGTAAGTTTTTGCTGTTTGATCGAGCTCATTGGATCGATTAAAGTGTTTACATGAACGTTTTTACTAATGGATTATTTAGGTGCATGTAAATGTAGCCACTGTGTTCCAGCCAGAATTGATTTGGTGGCCCGCACTCCATGGTCGTTTACACCTTGGTCTCAGGCATGGAGGTGTGAACAAAGGCAACTCGTGATGAGATTATCCTGTGATCAATGGGCCGTTGATGTTGTCTTTCCTGCCATCCACCCCTGGCAGTCCTGATTACAATAGTCCTTTAGCTGTTGTTGAGGGTCCTATCAAATCCTTCTGTCTTCTTAATCACAGTGGAACAAAGGGACTCCTGTTGTGAAGTGGGGACCTCTGGTGCCATCATGGCTGCTGTTCACTACACATATAAGCAACTTTCCAACAACATGTTAACTCATTCTACTAACCCGAATCCTAACAGTCTGCTAATACCTTCTAATTAGGCAGTTGTGACCTAATGGTTAGAGAGTCGGACTTTTAACCTGAAGGTCGCGGGTTCGAGTCACAGTACCGGCAGGAATGTAGGTGTGGGAGTGAATGAACAGCGCTCTCTTCCACTCTCATTACACACAACTGAGGTTCCCTTGAGCAAAGTACTGAATCCCCAATCGCTTCTCAGGCGCTGCAGCAAAAATGGCTGCCCACTGCTCCGGGTGTGTGTTCAATACTCACTGCTGTGTGTGCGCACTTGGATGGGTGAAATGCAGAGCACAAATTGTGTTTATGGGACACCATACTTGGCTAAATGCCACATTGCTAATACTATAATGAGAGTTAGTTTACGTGTAATTGAAAATGTGACGGATGTTAATGAGTATACTCGCAATATTAATGTATTTCACTAATCATCCTTTCTTTCAATTTTTATTCATTTACTTAGTATTAATTTGTCCACGAAAACCTTATTATTTTGCTTTGTATCTTATTTTTGGAAAAAGTTTTATATCTCTATTGCGTTGTGACGTCATTTCTGTTCAGCCCGTGCTGCGTCCTCAGGCCGCGTTGAGCACGTTGAGGAGAGGTAAGTATTGAGTTAAGGCTTGAAATGGGCTTTGTGACATCTGTTCTGTCTTGTGACAAAGTCTCCTGGTTCACATTTGTCCCGTTTCTGAGAAACGAGGGTGTAAAAATTGCAGTAACTACAAAATCGAAGCTAATACCAAAGCAAACTGCAGTAAGTGATGTTACTGCGTTCTAGCTTTGTTTTCCCGACTTTGACACCCTGTGGCCAAATGATGATTGAACTCGTGTTAAAACCAAGCGGCAACCTCCCCCAGTTTCTCGTGAAGCCAATACAGAAGTGACTTAAACTGCAATTCATCGACTGGCCACTAGGGACAGGCTGCAAAAGAGAGCAGAATCTCATTGAAATGGCCAAGTTTACAGCAGAAAAAAATCATGTTTACAGCCTGGATCAAATTGTGGTTTTGGTCTATACTGCTAATTTTGCCCCTCATGACAACTCTGAGGGGGGTGAATTTTTTTATAACTCATCTGTTTAAATTATATTAAGCCTTAAAGTTCTGCATAATTAAGGGCGTGGTCACTTGAGTGACAGGTGGATTGCCGCTGCTGTCTGTGAGCCGTCACCTCAGCTAATTCCAGCCACTGAATTTGGCATCTCAGCCGTATTTGTGCTTTTTTTCTGGATTATTTTATACAATTATAAAATAATATGGCTTGCTGCGTTAATGGTCAATATTTGAGACAGATATGCGTCTGTGTACATGTGCACGCATGCGGAAGATAAACAGAACACACGCTGTTGGATCGTGGCATTGGCTTAAAGTTTTGTTTCTGAGATTTACTCATAGACTGTAAAAAAAATATGGACGTAGTGTCCGCGACGTCACCTGTAGATTTCTGAAGAGCATTTTTGAAGCGAAAATGAGGCCGCTGCCGTCTTAGCAGCGTGTCACTTCCGGATAACTGAAAATGGGCAAAGAGGCGGGACGTGGTTGGAGCTGACCAACTGACGTGCTTGGTTGCTGAAACCACGCCCGCCTAGCTCGACGTGATAGCAGGCAAAGGAGCTATCTATCAATCTTAGATACTATCTAAAATATTATTAAAGATAACAAGTTATATCATTAGAAAGTTCTAAAGGTTTACTGTCAATATACGGTGTCTTTTTTACGATATAGATGCTCCAGCATCAGTAATTAATTTGTGTCGGGTGTGCAAAATCAACATGAAAAATCAAACTGGACTTCATACCTTTATATAGCGATCGTGAGATGAATCCAAGTGGCACTTGGGTAAAATATCCATTAGTGTCCATTGAAAAACAAAAAACAGTACCTTTTGTCCACAAAAGCGTTCTGAATGATCTGCTCTTTATCATCGTTCTTCAAGAAATTATGCAAAATATAATTTTTCAAAATAATGCAGCAGTTTTAGTTATAATATCCAAGCAGTGCTGTCAGAGTTTAAGATTCTCCCGCCATTGTTATTGTAGTAAATCTCAGAAACAAAACTTTAAGCCAATGCCACGATCAAACAACGCGTGTTCTGTTTATCTTCCGCATGCGTGCAGATCTATACAGACGCACATCTGTCTCGAGTCTCGACCATTAACGCAGCAAGCCATATTATTTTATAATTGTATAAAATAATCCTGAAAAAAAGCACAAATACAGCAGAGATGCCAAATTCAGTGGCTGGAATTAGCTGAGGTGACGCTCACAGACAGCAATCCACCTGTCACTCAAGTGACCACACCCTTAATTATGCAGAACTTTAAGGCTTAATATAATTTAAACGGATGAGTTATAAAAAAAATTCACCCCCCTCAGAGTTGTCAGGAAGGGCCAAATTAGCAGTATAGACCAAAACCACAATTTGTACCAACCTCTAAACATGTTTTTTTTCTGCTGTAAACTTGGCCATTTTAACATGTGGGTCAATGAGATTCTGCTCTCTTTTGCAGCCTGTCCCTAGCGGCGAGTCGATGAATTGTAGTTTAAGTCACTTCCGTATTGGCTTCACGAGAAACTGGGGAAGGTTGCCGCTTGGTTTACATGCATTACATTATCGTGCGTTGTGCCCTTTAAGAGACTGATCACTTCACTCAACGTGCGCTATGCAGTGATGACGTGAAGAGCTACGTGACTGTGTGATGAGAACCACAGTAGATGTTAAATGTGCTCTCCCATTTTGTTATAATTTTGCTTTATTTTTATTTGTAACGCTAAGAAACAGTCAGTGTCTCATATATGAGAGGAGTACGCGTTCCTGTGTACCTGCCATTAAACGAGTGGAATCATAGACTGTAAAAAAAGATGGATGACGCGGCACTGCTTCCTTCCATTGTAATGAACTGAATGTAAAACGTACGATGATGGGCGTTGACATGTTACGCAAAAACGTCAGTTTGGAGCCTGGACATGCGCAGAAGGAATAGTCAGTGGAGCCCGGAGGCAGAGTCGCGGTATCGAAACTTCCGCCCAGACGACTGCGTCATCATTGATGTATTTTAAATTATACACAATTTAAAATTCTACCTATAAAATAATAGGCAGTTCTGTTTCTAGAGCAATAATATTTTTGAAACAGCAAATTCAGTAGATAAACTCAATATAATATGCCACTAGAAACAACTCTAAAATGTCAGAAATGGTCTTGCCATTTTAAATAAACGTTGAACTAATGTTACAGGAGATCGATTGCTGTAGACAGGGCGGAATTTATTTGATCGAAAATACAGTCAAATGGGCTGGGAGAAGAACCCTAAAGGGGCGATGGGACCCAGTTTTCTATGTGGATTTATTGTAAAATGTAATTTATTCCTGTGATCATTACTCCAGTCCTCAGTCACGTGATCTTTCAGACATCATTCTATTATGCTGTATTTTTCATAAACATAAGAATTTTTACACTCTTTTCCACAATTGGACCTCTATTCCATAAAATGTCAAGCTCCTGAAAGGACAAACACTATAACCACTAGAAAGGCACCATAAAACAGCCCACATTCTGCACTATATTCTAAGACCATACCAGAGCATTGTTATATATGGACTGATTTAATGGTAGGTATTGAACTTTAGTGATATTAAACTTCCCTGTATGGAAAAGAGATTTGATTTTGCCATGTGCATCAGGAAAGACAAATAATAACATAAAGAAGCATGCCAGTCATTCATTAAAGTTAATGATAAGCATTTTAATAGTAATAATTAAAATTATATTTCTGTATAAAAAGTGGTGTAAAAAATTGCTCTGTGCATAATGAGCTGGTGGGTTCTATGGTGAGGTGTGTTGCGGACCGGGTGTGATGGGCCGCTTTGTGCCAGAAAGTCCAGGGCCGCTTTTTTACCCCAGTCTGACCCTGAACGTAATGATAATCCGATTTATAATCGCGTTGATGTTTGTTGATTCGGAAATCTCTCCTCGTTTTAGGCAGCTAATCCAATTGTAGTGACAGGGGTTACCCCTTCAAAAGTTAGCTGGCTCCGGTAAAGTTATATTGTTAGGTAAAGTTAGCTAAAAGTTAACTGCGCCTTCTCAGCAAAGTGAGCGCACCCGGCAGCAACAGAAGCAGTTTTGAAATAGCTGTCAAATCTGCGTTTGCTATCCGCAATTTTCAAACCACTATAGCTTAAATTTTGTGAACTGTTCGTAAAGCAACCTTGGTCTGTAATGAATTACTTTTATTTTTTACAAATAAAATGAGCAAAACACTCTTTGTGGTAATTGGAGCATTGCAATAAGATGACTCTTAATCTGGAGGGTTAGACTACTACTGAGCAATTTTAACATTCACAACATGCAAACATCAATAAAAATATTAAAGTTATTAAAAACAATCAACATGTAGTAAGAAACACAACAAGAAAGTTGGATGAACACATTTAGTTTGTAGATACTGCACTTTGCTTTTGCAGTAGTGTTTTAGTTGTTTAAGGTCATCCAAAGGCAAAGTGCAGTATCTACATTTTGGGGGTCAAAGGTCACATCAGTGGTCATGGTTTTATCTATAAAAAATTTCTTCCTAAGAAGGCAATACATGAATGCATTACCACTAATCCACCCACAAAATGTTTGACTGGCTGGTATAAAAACTTTAAAGGCGTTTTTCTCAGTTTAAGTGTTTGCGTTACTGCACTTTGCCTTTGTAGGGCAGATAATTGAGATCACGTTGAGCGCGCTGAGGACAGGTGAAAAATTGCAGACAATCGATTGCTTATGCTGTACTCTCTTTAATCCATCCAGCGCCATCTAGAGGCCCCAGAATAAACTCTCCATCAGCAGCAGTTCCAGTCGTTTCATGTCTTCTGTTACACAACGCAGATAGGACAGTAGCCAGAATTAGGCTGGTTACACAAAGTTACTTATATTCAACAGAATTTCTAAACGGGACCATCAAAATAAAGGGTTACTTAATTTTATAGTACATTTTTGCCATCCATGAAATTGGCTGCATTGCCAGTTCAAAAGTTTGCATTCTCTTTATTCTGATGATGATGTGAAGTTATGTGGGACTCATGCACAACTATCACAATAATTATGATAATAATATTTGAGGTAACAACACAGTATTAAGAATCGAGCACATGTAAACCTTTGAACAAGGTTATTTATATACATATTTCAGATATTTGTCTTGTGGACTATATGTACATTTTTGATGTGTGAAATAGCTAATTTAGGGCAGTACTAAAAATATCTCATTTGGCACTTTAGCTACTGTACACCAATCATGGTATTTTGATTTTAATTCCTAGAGAGGGAAAATGGAAAGTTGTTGCGAAGTTTGATGATGTTGAAGAAAACACATTCAGTGCGGGGTTTCATGTAAAGAAATATGGTAAGTTCTTTACATTCTTCATGGTGGCATTTACCTGCTGCCATGCATGGTTAGAATAACCTTATTTCTCCTTGTCTCCAAGTTCTCCCGGCATTCAACGTCACTTTAACGCCAAAGAAACCGTACTTCAGCCTACGTGAAGAAAAGTTGGAAGTAGAAGTCAGAGCCAGGTGCGTGTCAATTACAACCGCATTTACTGTTACTCAACATTCACTGAAATGACAAACACATTAAAATGGATTAAGGGTGCTCCGATCAGGATTTTTGGAGCCAAACACCTGCTGATACGATCACCGATACCAATCTTTTTGAAGCCCTTCTTTTTATCAAGTAGACATACCTGCAAACTAGTTGCTTTTCAGCAAAATTCACCGTTTTGAATCAAAATATGTAATTTATGTGAATCGTGTAGATCTGAAGAGTTTTTTCGGGGGTAAGGGGTGTCAGAGTGAGTTTGCAGGCACAATAAACCTCACAAAAATGGGCTACTTTCCCATAGACAGTAGTGAGACCATAAATGTCTCTCAAGCTGTCCTGTCGTGATCCTTTTTGGCGCTCTGTGGTGTGACTGACACATCGCTGTGGCGCTTCAGTTCAAACAGACAGGGCGCACGTGAACCGATCATCTCTTCCGCTTTACAACACAAAATAATCATGAATGGATGTAGGATGAATGAATACTGAAGGTAAGTTGAAAGATCCAGTACAACTTTCCGAAATCCGTATCATGTCATATGTAACGTTAATCGATCAATCATTGTTTCAACCGCGGAAAATCGTCAATAAAACAGCTTGTAAAAATGTCACATTTACCTCAGAAAAGCCGTTCAATGTCAAAAACACGTTAGTCATCGAAACGACTACATTTTGTAGTCGTTAGTCTACAAAAATGAACATAGAGAGGAGCATTTTGATATATCCACTATGACAATAGGCCATTGCATATTAATTGTAATTAACATGTGCTTCAATACTGAATGTATAAAACATTTATGACAGATGTTTTGGCAGAGTAAAAAAAACGAGTAGAAACATGGTATTAAAAAGAGTAAAAACATAATTATGTCACTAAAATTTAGAACGTTATTATAAAAACTTCTTTGTGTAATTTATATGTAAGTAGAACAATTAATTTTAACCTTTAATATTATAATGATGTACCAGCTGTGGTTCCCTGTATAGTTTACAGCATTAATTGAGAGAGATTTTTTTCTTTGAGGAAATTTGCCATGTACTGTATACCTTTTATAGGCCCTAAATTGGTCTGCACAATCTGCATTGTAAAAAGCGCTATATAAATAAATGTTTTTTTTTTTTTTTTAACTGGAAGCAAATGTTGTGTTTTCCATGATTTTCTTGTCAGAGTGCACCAGAATGCTTATTTTACATGTTAAAATCACAATGGGGGAGGATGCCCCTAGACCCCCCTACTACTATTTAATTTTTAAACATGTCACCTTTTTCACCACTTTGGAGTTTGCAGGTATGTGTAGAATTATTTATAAGGATGCTTCAATCAGGATTTTATCAGGACATAGCCGAGTCTGATGGTACGAATGAGCCAGTGGGACGGGCTGGAAAGCGCTAGCCAGGCTTCCAGACACCGAGCCAGCGGGACCAAATTCACCACAGACGTACCGAGCGTGGGGCAGCGAGGTAGAGTGCTGGGACCCGACTCGGACGGCATAGCGGCCCGTAGTGGGGTCAGACTCTGCAAGGTGGCAGTGTGAATGGGAGACGGCACATGGGAGGTGGCCTCGGGCCAACACACTGGTACCTGCTGGCGAAGTGAGAGGGGGCTGAGAGTGGCGAAGCGGGGCCTCGCGCACTGCCAGCCGCGACCTCTTGGGACCTGGAGAGTTAGAAAACAGTTCTACTTTGTGGGTACCGCTGGACTCCGGAGAGCCAGCGGTGGAACAAACCAAAATTCTCCACCTGGCCCTCCTCCGGGGAGGGAGCGATGCGGGCATCGTCTCCCGAAGAACTGTTTACCTCAGCTCCAGGTCACCCGTTTCTCCAGGATCGCTTCTCGCTAGCCAACTGGCTTGGCTGCGGGCTGAGCGGGCTTAGCGGGCTGGATTTTAGGCCAGCTTGTGAGATGAGAGCATCGAGAAAGCGTACTTAGACGACGACACACCTCTGCAAGGCTAGCCAGGGGTGTTTCCGGACCACCATGGTGGACATTGTCTGGCCAGGGGCCTGCGCTATGACTTACATCATGCGTAGCTCAACCCCGACTCAGAACTACCCATATGCAATGAGTGCTTTGGCCTTCCACAGACTTGCCGGGGGCCAAGACCCATGCAGGGCAGAGGTGGTGTGCCCGTAGCACTGCCACCCCACCACAGAGGGTAGTGAGAGAGAAAAAACTTAATGCAGATTATGACCCTTTTGGCATTCCATATTTGGCACCAGAAAAGGCTTCCAAACTGGCAAGTTTTTAATGCACGTCCGGGCTAAAGACAGGGGGCGGGGCAAGGCAAGTACGCGTCGCACCACACCCCCAGGGGCCCGGGAAAGCATGGTCGTTAACTCTGAATCCGATTCAGCATGAGCACATCACAACCGTGGGACGTTCAGCCTCCTCTTCATGTCCAGAGCCCAACAACCCTCTCTCCAATGTAGCAGTCGACATCTGATCCTCTGCTGGAGCCCTGACTAAGACGCTAGGTCCCCCATGAGAAGGACCAGCAATCCACCCAGAAGCTACCAGCCATGTGGGACAGTGAACGTGGCCGTCTAACTGAACGACACACGGTGCTGAGCGCCGTGGTGGCCATGTTGTTACCAAACATAAACCACCCACGAACACAGTCACAACATGTTTGCGATGCATTAGAGGAGTGGGGGGCCCACGGAGATTGGCTTGGCGGGTATTGCCCCACTGTGATCCTCTGGTCACCCTGGCTTATTCACCAAAAGTAGTACTTTTCTGATTCAGAAAGAGAAACTAGATCGGGGAATAGGTGAGGGGACTCCACCTCATTTGAGGCACTCGAGTCTCGACCATGCATCTAGAGCGCCGAACAACGCGCTGGGTTGCCATGGCAATGCGCGCTGTCAGCCGGCAGCTCGGCGGCACACGGCGCGCTGAGCGCTCAAGCCCTTACGAGAAAGGCAAGACGAACAACGCACCGACGTGGGCATGCTCTCTTTTTTTACAAGAGAAAATGAACCACCCACAAACACAGTCTCAGCACGCTAAGCAGACATGAGAGAAAGTGATTGTTGCCGTCAGTGAGGATAGGAAACGATCGCCTCCAGAAACGCACAGACAGAATGACGTCTTGAAAAAGACGCAGTGTCTGTCTGTGAAGCTCTTTTAGAAGCTCTTGTTCTTTGTGCCGAAGCACACAGGGAACAGCCGCGATGTGACTGCAGGTACACTTTTCACTCCCTGAGTCACAGACACAGAGGAACCGGCCAAAATCGCAAACCAAACGGGGCAAATAATGCTGTGAAAACAGCAGTTGAAAGCTGTATAACAGCTCAAGAAGCTCACTCTGGGAAAGCTCGCGGCCTCGCTGTAAGGTGCCATAAAGCCAGCACTGTAGAACAAAAGCTCTTCAAAGGCTTGCGAAGTCACTCTCAGACTAATAGCAGGAACACACAGGTTGGCTCCGAAGCGAAAGACAGAGTGCGATGGCATCTGCTCCCCTATTTATACCACCTGGCGGGGGCGGTGCGCATTATGCAAATATCGCACACCAACTCCATTGGCCTGTTGTAGTTCACTCGAAGCTGATAGGGCTCTCTAGCGATATCCCAATTCGTCGGTCACTACTGACGTACATCGAACGTGACCGACTGAAAGGGAACTGCACTTGTTCCCTCCTGAAAAAGAACAATCTGGATAACACCATATTGAGCAACTACAGACCAATCTCAAATCTTCCTTTCATAGGCAAGATCATTGAAAAAGTTGTTTTCAATCAGCTGAACAAATTCTTAAGCTCGAATGGATACTCTGACAACTTTCAATCTGGTTTCCGACCGCATCACAGCACAGAGACAGCGCTCATAAAGATAATAAATTATATTCGCCTAAACACAGATACAGGTAAATTATCAGTCCTGGTTCTACTCGACCTCAGTGCCACGTTTGACACTGTCGATCACAATATACTTCTTGACAGGCTGGAAAACTGGGTTGGGCTTTCTGAGATGGTCTGTAAATGGTTCAGGTCATACTTAGAAGGGAGAGGTTATTATGTGAGTATCGCTGACCATAAGTCTGAGTGGACATGCGGAGTCCCTCAAGGTTCAATACTTGCACCCCTCCTGTTCAACCTATATATGCTGCCACTGAGCCAAATAATGAGAAAGAACCAAATTGCACATCACAGCTATGCAAATGACACCCAGATTTATCTAGCCCTCTCACCTAACAACTACAGCCCCATTGACTCCCTGTGCCAATGCATTGATGAAATTAAAAATTGGATGTGCTTAAACTTCCTTCAGATAAACAAAGACAAAACTGAAGTCATTGCGTTTGGAAACAAAGATGAAGTTCTCAAAGCGAACACATACCTTCACTCTAGGGGTCAAACAACTAAATCTTGGTGTGATTTTGAAGTCAGATCTGAGTTTCAGTAGCCATGTAAAAGCAATAACAAAATCAGCAAATTATCATCTCAAAAATATTGCAAGAATTAGATGCTTTGTCTCCAGTCAAGACTTAGAGAAACTTGTTCATGCTTTCATCACCAGCAGGGTGGATAATTGTAATGGACTCCTCACTGGCCTTCCCAAAAACACCATAAGACAGCTGCAGCTCGTACAGAACGCTGAGCAGAACCAGAAAATATGAACACATCACACCAGTCCTCAGGTCCTTGCACTGGTTTCCAGTTGCATTCAGAATTGATTTTAAAGTACTGTTACTTGTTCATAAATCACTCAATGGCCTAGGAGCTCAATACATTGCAGATATGCTCATAGAATATAAACCTAACAGATCACTCAGATCATCAGGATCACATCAGTTAGAAATACCAAGGGTTCACTCAAAGTAAGGAGAGTCTTCTTTTAGCTGTTACTCCAGCCGCAGCTGAACCAGCTTCCTGAAGAGATCAGATGTGCTCCAACAGTGTTCACATTCAAATCCAGACTCAAAACACATCTCTTTATCTGTGCATTTACTGATTGAGCGCTGTGCTACGTCCGAACTGTTTGCACTTTATTTTATACGTATTTTTAATATTTTTAATAGTTATCCCTCTGCGTGAGGAAGATCTGTTTAGATCCGTTTAGATCCGCTCTGACGGACAACAAAAAACTCCCTGAAACTTCCTGACTCTTTCATCCAGATAGTGGAATTCTCTGTTTTTACTGTTATTTCTATTTCTTATGTGTTCCATTTTTATTATTATGTATTTGGTTCTTCTTTATGTAAAGCACTTTGAATTACCATTGTGTATGAAATGTGCTATACAAATAAAATTGCTTTGCCTTGCCTAGTTAACACACTATGGATTAACATGAATGATCAATGTATAATTATTATTATTATTTTATTTATATATTTAAAACTTACAGTAAACATTTTGCCACTATAAAATAAATCATTGGTCTTGTAATTTTCATTTTAAAAAATTAAGGTGATAATTAAAAATAGTGTGTATATTTTATTAATAAAATTGTTGTTCAATGTTGTATAGAAAATACTGAGAACATTTCACTAATAAAACCAAGAGATACATTTTCCTAATTTAAGGAAACGTAAGCAGTTTTGAGGCTTGAATTGAGGAACCGATTAAGTTAATAAAATTAAAGAAAGAAGGCTACCTATTTATTTTAAGAGAATTAGCTCAATTATGTGGTTTTATTTAGAGACACCATTGTTAGTTCCCAGCATGCTTTGCATATGGCTGGAAATGGAGAGTAAATATTGAAATTTACTGTTATTTTATGTGTTTTTGAGTGAAGGGAAACATCTGTTAATGTGTAATGTTCATTTATGTTTGTAATATGAAAAAGTTTCTGTTATGTTGAAGTTCTGATCGTTACCATTGTGCAGAAGAGTAAAGCTTATAACTGCATATACTAATGTGATGCATGTTGCTTTGTTCAATGAGAAGTAACTTTACTATTGTCAGTGCAGTAACAGGGTTGTTCTTATTTGTGTTGTGCTAGCAGAATACAACATAATTCAAAGTCAAATACAAACAGATCATAAATCACACACTTCTGAGAGTCAACATAAAATAAAAAAGCACATTTCACTACAAATATTAAATTAATCGTGTCATAGACTAAATAATTTAAAAGATTTTACATGATTTATTCAGGTATATTCCATCAAAGAATCAAACCTTAAAAACTACTCAAAAATATCATGTTATATTGTTACCATAAAAGTAAACAGCACATAACGTTTTTTTTTTTCAAAGAAAATAAAATGGAAGAAACCGAGTTAAAACTGAACACAATCTTGCTGCTCAAACTGTGTTTAGAACAATTTTTATTTTTTTTTATTTTTTTTGTTCCTTTTGTATTTTGCCTTTACTTGTACTTCTACTTTCAGTACTTAAGTATGTTTGATATAAAAAAATATATACTTTCTTACTTAAATACAATAAATATCACATACTTTAAAACTTTTACTCAAGTAATATTCTAAACAGTGACTTTAACTTCTACCAAAGTAATTTTCTGGTAAGATATTTATACTTTTACTCAAGTGTGGATTTCAGGTACTGTGTTCACCACTGGTTCACTGCGATCCGAGCCCTAACTGCTCCAGGTAGCCCTTTACTACAGACAGCATGGTGAAATAGTTTAACAAGTAAATGGAAAAACATTCAAAGCTTAAAAATTATAAGAATAACTATTTGTCTTCTTCCCAGGTATCTTTACGGTGAACAAGTGCGAGGTGTTGCATATGTGCTGTTTGGTATTGAAATGAATGGTCAGAAAAGGAGAATCACTTCTATGAAGCAACTGAACGATGTAAGTGAAGGAGTGAGAGGTGTGAGTATAAGAAAAAAGTAATGTATTATTTACTACAGATTCACCTGTTTATTTGCAGCTGAATGGAGGAAAAGTTAGTTTGACTATGGCAGAGATAAAGGAGGTCTATCCAAATACAAACAGCTTACTGGGAAATTCTGTGTACGTCAAAGCGTCAGTAATGACCGGCTCAGGTGGGCAATACCCTTAATATGAGACTAAAATTATGTATTACATATTTAGAAAACTAGCATGATTACCGTTCTTATCACTCTAATATTTTAAAAATGCTGTTTTTCAATTGACTTTTTTGTCATGCATGCAAGCTTGTTTTGGCCAACAATTAATGTATTTTTTAATAATTAATAACTGTCAGTTTTGTGTAGAAGGAAGCATTGTATCAGTAAAGTAAGGTGGGTAAAACCGGTGTGGTGGGGGTGCAGGGGTACAGCAGGGGTGCGTTTTTTCAGCACAACACCGGCCAGGCCCTCCAAGGCCCACTCATGGCACCAATGCTATCCATACTTTTTTATTGTTTTGGGTTGTGTTTTTGTAATGTCTTGAGACTTTCTTCTCAGGTAGTGACCTTGTGGAAGCAGAGAAATCCGGCATTAAAATAGTGATGTCACCCTACGTGCTCTCCATCAGGGACACACCCAAGTATTTCAAACCAGGCCTGCCGTTAAACATAGTGGTAAGTTTGGTACTCTGACATTTACTGCTTCATGTTAGTGTTATTAATGTCTCTAATATTTCAGCAAAATATTTTTTTTTTCTAGGTTACAGTGAGTAACCAAGATGGATCTCCAGCCCCCAATATCCCTGTTAAACTCAACTTCCTTCAAAAGCCAATTCAAACACACAGAGGCACAATCAAGGTCTCCATCAACATGCCTGATGAAGACAAGAATCAATTGTTGAAGGTACATTGAACACCACAGAAACTCAAACTTCAAATTCAAAATTAGGTATTAAGTTAAGGTCCATGACACCACAGTGGCATTTGGGACAGGACTAGTATACACTCTTAAAATAAGTGTTTCAAAAGGGGGGTTTCACAGTGATGATGCCACAGAATAACATTTTTTGGTTCTTCAAACAACTTTTCGGTGAACAAAAGCTACTTCTTCTTAGATCAAAGAATATCTCAATAATCTAAAGAAACTTATGCAACTATAAAGGACCTTTCGTGAAATAAAAAAGGGTTTTATTACAGACAGGTTTTTCATGGAACCATAGCTGACAATAAAGACCTTTTTTAAGAGTTTATATGTGTGTCTTATTTTGGTATGTATGTACATTTGCAGGTAGAAACAGCACTTCCTGGTGTGAATGCAGAAAATCAGGCTGTACAGGAGATGTCTCTGGAGCCATATTTAGGTTTTGACGGCTACAGTAAGAACTACCTGCACATCTCAGTGGGCGCCAAACAAGTGGCGGTGGGCAGCAGTCTTAACATCAAATTGTACATCCAAACAGCCTCACCAGAACACAGAAAGCTTGTGAAGCAGCTGACATACGTCGTGAGTGTTGGACATTTTGGGAAGTGCTATACATGACAGCAATTCAGTAGTCTTTAACAGTGCTCTCTTTTCCTTATTCCATAGGTGATGAACAAAGGGAAAATAATAACAGCTTCTAGGGTAGATGTATGCCAGAATGACACAAATATTCCATTACTAATTACCACAGAGATGTTACCTTCATTCAGGCTGGTGGCGTACTATATGTTGCCATGGCGACCACATGCAGAAGTGGTGGCAGACTCACTGTTTGTGGATGTGGAGAACCAGTGTGTAGGCTCAGTAAGTACGTTTTAATCTAAAAACTAATATGAAGAATGTATAGCCTGCTCATTATAGAGTGCAACAGTGCCAGCCCACCTTTTTTATTTATTTTTTAGCAGCCCTGGTTCTGGAAGTATTTTTTCCCCATTATTTTTTTACCTAAAGAGATTTTACAAAAGTCATGAACCAAAGCAACCAGCCAAGAGGTACATTACATAATTACAAAGTTTTATTTGAAGCAAAAAAGCATTTGAAAAACAAATACAAAGACAAAAGTACGAGACGATCTATCTACAGTATCTTTCTATTTATCTATCTATCTATCTATACATACATGTGTATATACATGGGCGACCTTTGACTGTCGAGTTGGGGGGGGGGCAAGAAAATTTTTATTTTTTATTTTTTTTGCAGGTACCTGCATCAGCAAATTATTCGCAAAAATTTTAAGCAAACAAGTTTAAGTTTGCTTGTTGTTTATTTACTCATTTATTTAATAATTCACTTAATTTTATTATCACGGGAAATGACGCGGACGATATGTGAATCAGTGTCCATCATTTTGTGAGCAACTGGTGATAAAGAAAAATGCCACGTCGCAATATTGAAAATATTTCCATTTTAAATCATGAAGGTGAGCCAGTGGATATCACACAGTGTGCAAACTTTGCGTGAGAGTTATGCGGGTGAAGAAGTCTCAAACGCCAGTCAGTTATTCTCTAAAGAAAATGAAAGTAAAAACTGACTGAGCTTTTGGCATCTGTCACTGCATTAACGGCGCATATTCTCTTAGAGACAATGAGAGATGAATCTAATTTATTTTCTTAATATTTCTCTTGTGGCCCAGAGTGAGAAAAAAAATGAGTATTTTTTGTGAATCAAGAAGTATTTTGTGTTAAACAAGTTGTTTTTTTTAAATGAGGAGTAAGCTATCTAATCTTTTATTATTCTCGCAGCGCGTTGGTGGCGATCTGCTATGATATTGCGGGGCAAATTAATTGCGATATTAATTTAAAAATAAAAGTAGTATGATAATACGCCACAGTGAAGGCCTAAACGGCACTGAACAGGCACGGCATCAAAGCGATTAACTGTTTAATCCAAATCCACATGCATGGACCGTTCAATATTCAGTACTGCAATATCCGAGTCTCTCCAGTCACATGATGTTTCTCATGTGTTTTCAGTCGGCGCAAGCAAGAAACGTTAACTAGACTGTAACTAGACTAGCTTTGCTCTCTGAACAGTGGTCGCACAGCCGAATGTTTATGACCATGGACGGCGCGCCTGTGCATGCGGCGAACGCGTCTTTCCGCACTCACGGGCAAAGGAGTCTATGAACTGTGCGCTAGACGGAGCGTAACGCGAGAAATTAAGTATACCCAGGTCTTAACTGCTCCAAATTAGTGGACTGGAGCTGACGGCTCACATCAAGAAAAATATTAATATCGTTTTTAACCAAGAATTTAGCTTCTAAATAATGAGAACAGATGGCATCCACAAATTGATATACCATCTATTTATTAACTTCAGGTCTGTCTTTAAAGGTTTTTAAATAAATGTTTATGATTTACATTTAAAAATCATTTTCCCTATGGAAAAAAGTAAATTAAACATTTTTACTTTTGGAACCCGACTGTTGCACACTATAGTCCTTGCGGCTTGCACAGTATTTTGTAAAGTATCTAGTAATAACCATATAGTGGTAAAAATTATTTGTACTTGCACAGACAGGGCCGGCCCAGGCTCTATTGGTGCCCTAGGCCAGATTTTAGATCTGTATTTTAGATTATATTTTAGACCCCCCCAATTTAAAAAAAAATTCAGAACATTTTTCAAAACTTAAATATAATATAACATAACATACTGATAAGTATTAACATAAATAAGTAGTAAATAAATTGTGATAATAAACAAATTTGACTTACAGCGACCTGAAGAATAAGAAAAATTTAATTAGAAATTAAAGTGCAAATCAACAAAACAGTGCAAAAAACTATTTTCAAAACTGAACACGCCTGAAGGCAACAAAATAAAGGCTACATATAGTAATTTATTTGTAGATGTTAGCCAACAAGCTAGCTAGTTAATCTAATTAGCATACCCATTTATTTTCCATTTTGTGCATACAGTGGAAAATGGCATACTTAAATTATTTAAATTCATGAATGCTAGATTATAGTCCTAGTCATGGTCTTTTTCAAAAGACATTTAGTGCACTTTTTGGTGAATTAAAAGCAAGCAGTGATTACCTGAAATTAAAACAACATTACAGAAGCTTACATTTATTTTAAAGAAAATAAAGTCAAATTAAATAAGCAGTTAACTCAAGCAAAATCGTTCCACAGTGTCAGTGTTTCCAGTTAAGATGTTCTAAAAATGCTATTTCAAAATACTGCAAAAACATCACGGGCTAATACAGCGGTTAACTTCTGATTCTTACCTCTTTATTGCTCTTTTTTTTCATTGCTTCCTGCCTTGTGCCCCTGGTAATTTTCTTTTTTCACTCATTTTTTTAGAAATGATACTTTAAGTGCACATAAATGGCAAATCTATTTTAACTGCGTGCGCCATGAATAATTAATGCGTTATGATGATGTATTACAATTATCATGACGCAGAAAGTGTTTACATTAGTCCTACATGATATGTTGTCGAATCTTATGATTTTGTCGTTGATGTCAATTTTATTTTATTCTAACATTATTTTAATCAGTTCGATAATCGATCAGTCCTAAAATTCTTAATGGTCAGTATTGCTTAAAGGATTAGTTCACTTCTAATCCAAATTTGCTGATAATTTACTCACCCCCATGTCATCCAAGATGTTCATGTCTTTCTTTCTTCAGTTGAAAAGAAATGAAGGTTTTTGATGAAAACATTCCAGGACTATTCTCCTTATAGTGGACTTCAATGGCCTCCAAACAGTTGAAGGTCAAAATTACAGTTTCAGTGTAGCTTCAAAGAGCTTTAAATGATACCAGACGAGGAATAAGGGTCTTATCTAGAGAAACAATCAGTCATTTTCGAAAAAATACAACTGTATATGCTTTATATAAACAAACGTTCGCCTTCTAAGTGCCTTCGCCAAAACTGCATTTGTCCTACGCCTTCCCTATTCAACTTACAGAACGAACGCAGTGCCAGTTACGTTTTTTCCGTAAGTAGAATAGAGAAGGCATAGGACATACAGCGTAAGCTTTTTGAAGAATACGGAAATGCGGAAGCACTTGGAAGGCGATCATTTGTGTTTATAAAGCATATACATTTAAATTTTTTTCGAAAATGACCGATCGTTTCGCTAGATAAGACCCTAATTCCTCGTCTGGTATCATTTAAAGCCCTTTGAAGCTGCACTGAAACCGTAATTTTGACCTTCAACTGAGGCCATTGAGGTCCACTATAAGGAGAATAATCCTGGAATGTTTTCATCAAAAACCTTCATTTCTTTTCGACTGAAGAAAGAAGGACATGAACATCTTGGATGACATAGGGGTGAGTAAATTATCAGGAAAAGTTTATTTGAAAGTGGACTAATCCTTTAATATATGGGTGTAGGAGCGCCCAATGGTCACCAGAGGGCGTTCTTCCGAGGAAAAAAAACTTTCTTGCGACGCCCCCCTGTGTCGCCTATGCCACGGGCCGGCCCTGTGCACATATATGATACATCGATGTAATTCTTGCTGCTTAATTGTTATGGTTTTAGCTCAGTTTAGGACCAGTGGAGGGAGAAAAACTCAATTCGTACTCACCAGGCAGAAGCTTTAAATTTCAAGTGGAGGGTGACCCGGGAACAAAGGTTAGCCTGGTGGCTGTGGATAATGCCATCTTTCTGCTGAGTAAAAACCGCCTGACACAGAGAAAGGTCATTTACAATACACATTTCTCTTCATAAATGCAAGTCAAACAGCTGGTTTTCTCTAGGAGATTTATGGATACTCATGACTCCTTCATTCAGGTGTGGGAGGCGGTGGGTCAGGGAGACATGGGCTGCACCGCAGGAGGAGGCCGGGATAATATGGGTGTTTTCAGCGATGCAGGACTGATGTTTTATTCCAGCACAGGAGCATCCACTGACTCTGGATCAGGTGCTTCACACACAGCATTCTTGCTCTGTTCATTTTAAAGATAAATAGATTATTTATATGTACAGTTAGATTATTTATAGTGTTTGTATTAGTATTTTCAATAGTTATGTGTTTATACTTGTTTATACACTTTTATATAATTTCGTTACACTGTATTTCCCCACATGTAGCAGAATGACAATAAAGCTCACTTGACTTGACTAAAAAGATATTGTAGGGGAATTTGCAGTTAACCCCTTTATGTACGAAGATCGATGATGATCCTTGATTATTGTTTTTCAACATTCACTGCACTGTAAAACATCACACTCTCACTTGTTAGGGACACACTGAGTATCATTAGAAAAATTTGACCACTGTTTATGATAAAACTAGATTGTAAAGTTTTTTATTTTACTCGCCAGACTTTTTACATGGAATGCAAGAACAGTACAATTGAAAATATTTTTTACATAAATATATTATAAAATGTAAATATAAATTTCAAACACTATTAAAGACCAGTTAACAGTATGTAATAAAATAAGAACAAATAGTCAAACTACAAGCAATAGCACAAATAAACACAACAGATGCAAATCAAATAAACTGTCCTTTTAGGTTTTTTCAGGTAGATCTAACAGTAGTTAGATACAGATTATGTAGATTATATACAGAAATTGAATAATCAAATGTAAAATAACACTGCATAGTCTTCACTGTATAGATTAAATATAGATGAATCCTTATTAAAGTTACAAAAGTTCAGTCAAGAGCAGTGAGTGAGATTTTGCACTCTTGTGACTCTTTTGTTTGATTAACATTAAAAACAGACAGCAGCAGAAATATTAGGCTGCTGTCACTTTAAGCCATAATACACGGATCCAGTATACTGTACTGATATTGTAAACATGCGTTGTCTTTCTCAACTGCTTATGATCATGTTTACTAGGATACTCACCAAGACGGACATTTCGACATAATTTTGTGTGAAATTGTCTGTTCAAGTGCAAAACACAAAAGAGCTCAATTCAGTAATTATATTCTGTCAGAAGGCTTTCTGGGCATTCTGTCAGAGGCACACAAGGTATCTTTTGCGTCTTCTTGCTAAACAAAATGTGCAAATGGTAAACTTTCATGACAATGTAGCACTGGCCTGATCGGAACTGTCAACTCGGGCATCGGGCAGCCTGAGAAAGAGAGCACAATACATATAATTATATAACTAATTAAATTTTATAAGCTTGATGAAGTCATTCAAATCATTTAATATGCAGAAGAATAAATATTGATTAATAACTTGATTATAAATCACTCAAAAGATATATACATTAAAGCAACAGTGGATTCCAGAATCCACCCCATTCAATATCCTTTAATTCCATTAGACTGATTGTTGTACAATACATATTTTTATAAACTAAAATTATATACCCACTAAAAATTACATATCAAAAACTGACATATCAAATTGATTTCAGACATTTGAAGGTATAGTGAAAAATTATGAGCTAAAAATATAGACAATATTTTGTATTACATGCTTGTATGATGATACATACAGGCATGTTGGGAGATTATACACTGCAGGTTGCGGTGAGCGGGAATAACATTGCAATATCATGTTGGTCTCGTGCTGTTTTTACTCCCAGTCTAAATAAGAGATGGACAAGCAGGTCTTCTTTTCTGATGTTTAAGCATTCATTTTTTTCTTTTTCTTTTTTTCTTTTTTGGAATAGATCATTGCTCCAAAAAATCTAGGAGGAAAAGATCTTTAAAGCAAAGAGCAACAAAATTGGAACAAAGAGAGAAGCTGGGTGAGTCATTATCTTCACAACATCACAATGTGCTTAAAACAATATCTAGTCATGAGAGCAGAATTTAGTTTTACAGTACAAACTTACAAACTTAAGTACATGTTCCCTATGAAGAATAAAGTTAGTAGTCTCATGCTAATGTTTTTATAAACTGACAAACATTTACCAGTGTGTTCTTCTCTCCCAGAGAAGGTCTATTCTGATGAGTCCCTGCAGAGGTGTTGTGTGGACGGCATGAGGGAGATTTCCATGCCCTATTCATGCTTGCGTCGCTCTCGCTACATCACCGAGGACCAGTGCTGCATGTTAGTTTTCCTCCACTGCTGTGTGGAGTACCGAGGGGAGGAGCTTGATGTCGTGACCAGGCTTCAGAAAGAAAAAATAAATAGTTGCCCTATGGGTTCTCAGGGCCCAAAGGGAGAGCAGGTCTTAAGGGGGCCTCATGGCCCATGGACCCCAGGACCCAATGAAGTAGCAGGGCGTATGGGGGTTTTAGGGGCCAAGGAGGATGCAGGGCCTATGGGGGCCTTAGGGCCCAAGTGGGATGCAGGGCGTAGGGGGGTTTTAGGGGCCAAGGGGGATGCAGGGCCTATGGGGGCCTTAGGGCCCAAGTGGGATGCAGGGCCTATGGGGCCCTCAGGGCCCAAGGAGGAAGCAGGGCCTATGGGGCCTCCAGGGCCCAAGGAGGAGCAGGGCCCAAGGGGGCCTCAGGACTCAATGGTTGTTTGGGACAAAATTGAAGGACTGGACATGGAGGAGGAAGAAGATGATTTAGCTGACGTGCGCACAAAATTCTTTGAGTCGTGGCTGTGGACTGACATCAGACTGCCCAGCGTAGCCAAGTCAGATGGGTAAGAGTTTGACCTTGACTAAGTAGCTACCCAGCAAACATTTGGACATTTAATGACTGTTGAAAAGACGTCCTTCTGACATGTCCCGTCATGGTTGAAAAATAGTTCAAAAATGAAATTTGAACGGACGTCTTAGACGTTATTTTAGTAATTAATTAATTAAGCATTAAATATTGAAATACACGCAGCTAAAAGTCAAAGTAACAATTATACATGCAACCCCAGAGGACTGTAGACATGTACAAAGGTATCTGAATGCATTTTTAGGAAATGTTCTGTTACATGTTTTTACAGATTTATGCTGTCCGACCACGAATGCCGTCGGACCAATGTTTGCTGGGTATCTTTACATGCACCCAAATGCACTTCACATGCACTTAAGTTTTGAATTGGATTGCAAAATTTAGAGTTCATATAAAAAAAAAAATTCAGAATGAGATTGTATTCATTCAGATTGACAAAAATGAATGCATGTAAACACACCTAGTGTAGAGGTCCTTTTGTAATAGTTCTTGTTGGGAGTGACTCTTCATACATTCATTGCAGGCTGGCTGTATTTCCAGTGGAAACCGTTCTTCCTGACAGTATCACTCAGTGGGATATTCTAGCCATCAGTGCCTCACCTGAAGCAGGTATACAGCCCTGTTCTTGCTTGTCTGTTGTTTGTCTTGGTAGCGACAGCATTGTTAGATTATCTCTGGTTTTTGCATACACAACTGAACTACATGATGTCTGGCAGGTTTCTGTGTAGCTGAACCGTATAACGTGCGTGCATGGAAGCCGTTCTTCGTAGACCTACGCTTGCCTCACTCAGTGTCCAGAAATGAACGTGTGCAAATCAAAGCTGTGGTCCACAACTACATGGACAAAAACATGAAGGCAAGTTTCCCTGACTGTTCACCTTGTTCTAGCTTTAGATCGCCCACTTAGATGGAAAGGACCATCTGAAGGGGCTCGTACACTGAATGCAGAAGGCGGACAACATATAGTACATTCTGAAACTAGAAACCACTATTTATAAATGTACACACACCACTGCCAGTCAGCGTCAATTGATGGCACCTGTATGCCTTCAGGGGCTGTCCATACTAGCTTCTAGTTGTAGTTCACTATTAAATTAAACTCAAATAAAAACCTTCACCCAATACAGGTCTTGCAGTCTCTACTAGGGTTGTAACGATATACCGGTATGAAAATATTTCACAATATGAACACATATGATTATCATATCATGCACATTTGCTTATCTAAGGTATTGGGGGGAAAAATAAATCAGATGGAGAATCTCACCTGAGCATACGCAACAGCGAGCGTGCCCAGAGCAGTTACATTTGTGTGCGGGCCGATCTTGATCACGTGACCATTATTAAACAGAGCTGCTTGATCCTATGAGAAGCGTTTTAAATTCTCAACCCACATATGACTCTGTGATATGAACTAGTTTAAAGCCAGATGAAACAGTGCTGAAATTCTCAACATACTGATGTGAAAAACAGGAGAAACATTGTTCTGAGAACAAAGTTTCTCACAGTTAAAGACATTTCACTCCACAAAATGAAATCTGCTGCTTTTCGTGCCTTAATTCAAAGACTTTGCTTCAGTCAGCACAGCAGAGCAAGTGCAAAAGACGTGCGTGACGGACTACACTTCAAAGATTGTTTACAATGTGAAACGGGTATGACGCACTTACCAGACCATCTCATGCTGCTGATGGTTCAGCCAAATTAACTGGAAATAAGTTAAGTAGACTCCTGTTAAAATGTGATACTTACTGATCTTTTTGAAGTCCAATAAACAAGTTGATATTAAGTGACAACATTTTAGCTACAATACTGTCTGCAATACTGCTCTATTTCGTGAAAATAGTTTGAAACAAAGCCACACCAGAACTGTTGCGCATCTCCAAGCAATGGTGATTCCTGAATGAATCTGCGTTTTGAACGACTGAATAAATGACTCGCACATTAAGATTTACCGCCACCTACTGGCGGCTTTATTTTCATATTTACACTTTACTGTTTCTACTTAAATATTTCTAATTTAAAAAAAAAAAATATATATATATATTTAAAAACATTCGTACAACATTATTTACCAATGAGCTGCATTAAACAGTCTATGTAAATGTGTCTAAATTATACCACTTCAGATGGAGCTTCTGTGCCACTTCTGCAGTGCAAAAATTGATTTTTTAAATTTCTTTTGATTGTCTGATTGGGTCTTATTGTTCTAACTGAATTTATTTTTTAACGTTTAAAAACAAATTTTCTATTTTAACCCTTTAAAGGATTAGTTCACTTTCAAATAAAATTTTCCTGATAATTTACTCACCCCCATGTCATCCAAGATGTCCATAGGACATAAGGCTGTATGTCCTACGCCTTCCCTATTCAACTTACGGAACGAACGCAGCGCCAGTTACATTTTTTCCGTAAGTAGAATAGGGAAGGCGTAGGACATACAGCGTAAGCTTTTTGAAGAATACGGAAATGCGGTTTTGGCGGAAGCACTTGGAAGGCGATCATTTGTTTATATAAAGCATATACATTTACATTTTTTTTCAAAAATGACAGATCGTTTCGCTAGATAGCCCTTATTCGTCGTCTGGTATCGTTTAAAGCCCTTTGAAGCTGCTCTGAAACTGTAATTTTGACCTTCAACCGTCTGGACCCCATTGAAGTCCATTATAAGGAGAATAATCTTGTAATCTTTTCGACTGAAGAAAGAAGGACATGGACATCTTGGATGACATGGGGGTGAGTAAATTATCAGGAAAATTTTATTTGAAAGTGAACTAATCCTTTAAGGGGTTAAAATAGAATATTAGTAGTTAGTAAAATAGAAAATTAGTTTTTGGCTTAATAGTTTATGTTGATCTTGGACTCATTTCAATGCACTGTAATGCTGCGTTCCAGGCAACCTGTAACCCGTGTTTTTCCAAACATCTACCCGTGAAAGTGCACTAGTCATAGTCATAGTCAAAAGACTATGACTAAAACTAAATCAAAATTTGCTGTCAAAATTAACACTGATGCCAAGTGATCACTACATTTTTGTTTTAGTTAGCATCTGTGCGCCTGTGGGGTTTTATGTGTCGTAATTGCATGAGCAATATCTCGTGATGGGCTTATTGGATTATGCTGATGTTGGACTCATTTTAATCGTGAGAATCTGCTGAAAATAATGATGTCCAACAATCGGAGCATGTTTCTTGATGTTATGACGTGAAACGTGACATAAATGCTGCAATGGTTTATTATTTACATATGGGTCTTGTGGGGCTTCACGCACAAAAACTCGCTCAAGTTTAGTCAAAGCCCAAAACAATTATACTCATTGTATTCTACTCTGTGAGACCTTTCAAATGACATATAACACATGATTATCTGAGCTGTATGATGCTTTTGACACATTGGAGTACATAGTAAAAAAAACTTTTTTTACCGACGCACACTTCGGGCTTAAGGGGTTCATTTAAGAAATTGACGAAATATAATGCATAGGATTAGAAAAATTGTTCTTATAATGGTAAAAATGCCCCTGGAAATTAATGTAAAATGGCAAATATCGCCCTGTAATAGAAAAGTTAATGTCTGTTATTGATCAGAAGGTGATCCTAAAGAAAAATGTTAGCGTAGAGCCCTGCATTTATTGTTGCCACTGTGGCAAATGACTTTTAAAATTGTGTGGCACCCTCATGTTGTTCCACACCTGTAAGACCTTCATTCATCTTCAGAACACAAATTAAGATATTTTTGATGAAATCTGAGAGCTCTCTGACCCCTCCATAGACAGCAATTTAATTACCACTTTAAAGGTCCAGAAAGGTACTAAAGACATTGTTAAAATAGTCCATGTGACTGCAGTGATTTAACCTTAATGTTATAAAGCAACAAGAATACTTTTTGTGCGCAAAAACAAAACAAAAATAACGACTTTTTTTTTGCTACACTAATTAATAGTAGTAAGGTTTTCTTCTGTGTAACGTTACATATATCCGAACAAAATAAACCCGATTCATATTAATATTCAGCCTGTGTGGCTGCATGACGCGTCGCCAAGGAAATAAAACATTCTAAACAGGGCTCAACGCTAAGGATTTTTTTCTACTTGCCCCGCCAAAATTTTCACTGGCCCCACAACACAAAAAATTAATAAAGTAGAAGAAAAGAAAATGGGCCTATAAAATAAGCCTAACCCTAACCCTTAATAAATAGAGAAAGCGTTTTATATTTTATTTTCTTTAATGTATGTTTTGTTTAGAGTTTTGTCCACTACATGTTCATGATTGTAAGAGTGGTCCGCCTACAGGGGTTCAGGCTGTAGGGTTGCCGAATGAGTAAAGAAACGATATCAGCTAGATGGCAGGAAACTGTAAAACTGTCTTTTTTTGTCTATTAACACCCACTGCTACTTATACCAATGACAGAAATAAGCACAGTTAGAATAGCAAAATATGTGTGAGAGCGTTGCTATAGTGTGACAATATTGTAGCGAGCTGACAGTGGTGACGGCAGGAACGCGTAAGTGCTTTGCTGAATATCTGTTCTGGGTCAGTTGTTTTGTTTATTATTTGCTGCTAGGAAGGATTAATTTAGAATCTGTGCTTGTCCTATTTTCTACCTTGACTATAATTGTATTTTAATTGTACTCGTTTAGAATAACAGCCGTGTTTGCAGAGTTTTATTGGTGTTATTGCTCGTAGTCGCACTTAGTTTCGATTTTTAGCCATTCACGGGCTTTAGGCTTTTGCAGTGCTAATTTTCAAGGCGGACTTAGCTGTTTTCAATCACGTGTTAATAAGCAGCATATTTATTGTGTGCGCGCTGTCGCTGTCAGCCGTTGTGTTCAGCCTCCTCGTGTTCAGACCGACTCGGGTAAAGACCTGCGACTCTACCTGCGCGACTCCACCGAGCAACGACACCGGTAGACACTTAAGTATATTCCTTCCGTTTCTTCTGCACTTTCCCGTTCCTTCTTCCTCAGCATGTGCTTTCAATACATTCCTGTTGTCTCTCGGCAACGCTCCACTAACCCACGTAAAAGGCAGCGCAATGCTTTTAACCTGCGTCCTATCTACTCATCTTCTAACACTAATACTCCTCTCTCTGTCTCTGTGGGGCTATGGAATTGTCAGTCTGCAGTTAACAAAGCTGACTTCATTCCAGCCTTTGCTACTAATTCTACTCTCAATATCTTGGGCTTGACTGAGACCTGGATTCGTCCAGAGGACTCAGCAACCCCTGCTGCTCTCTCTAACAACTTCACTTTCTCTCATACCCCTCGTCAGTCTGGGAGGGGTGGGGGCACAGGTCTTCTCATTTCTGACAATTGGAAATACTCGACTCATTCCTCTCTTTGCAACTACAGTTCATTTGAGTTTCATGCTATTACAATCTCAATTCCTGTCAAAATTCATATCGTGGTGATTTATCGCCCTCCAGGCCAACTGGGTACCTTTGTAGAGGAACTGGACATGCTGCTGTCCTCATTCCCAGAGGATGGTAGCCCACTTGTAGTTTTTGGCGATTTCAACATTCATCTAGAGAAGCCTTATGCTTCAGACTTCCTCTCTCTTATAGCCTCATTTGATCTCAATCGGCTCATCACCACAAGTACACACAAATCTGGCAACCAACTTGACCTCATTTACACACGCAACTGCATCACTGACAACATTTTGGTAAAACCTCTGCACATTTCCGATCATTTCTTCATCACTTTTAGTCTACAACTCCCTATTTGTTCACCACCAACCCCTCTACCAGTTACCTTTAGACGAAACCTGCGCTCTCTTTCTTCTTCTCATCTTTCCTCTGCTGTATCATCCTCCCTTCCCTCACCCACACAATTCTCATCTCTGGATATGAATACAGCAACTGACACTTTATGTTCCACCTTAACTTCATCTCTAGATAGCATTTGTCCTCTGTCATTCAGGCCTGCACGTGCCACTCCCTCTAATCCCTGGTTATCTGATGTTCTTCGTGAACACCGGACCAAACTCAGGGCTGCAGAGAGGAAATGGCACAAATCAAGTCAAGTCAAGTCAAGTCACCTTTATTTATATAGCGCTTTTTACAATGCAGATTGTGTCAAAGCAGCTTTACATTGATAACTGGTATATAATTTTGGCTGCACAGCAGCTCTTAAAGAATAGTGTCAATGTCGGCAGATCAAAGCACTGTTGAATATCAAATGTCAAGTGTCCCCAACTAAGCAAGCCAAAGGCGACAGCGGCAAGGAACCCAAACTCCAACAGGTGACATCAGATGGCAAACAGGTGGCAAATAGACTTTTGTGTTAAAATGGAGAAAAAACCTTGGGAGAAACCAGGTTTAGTCGGGGGGCCAGTTCTCCTCTGGCGAACAGTGCTTTGGTATGATGAATTTTTCTTATGTCCGTTAGGATCGCAACATTCAAAGTATTTATTCCAGTTCAATCCAGTTGAGGATCGTATTCATCACGCCGGTATGGACGGTTTGTTGAGGAGCTGTGGCACTGGCTGTTGTGTCGATGAGGCCTTCACAATGGATGATCTAGTTGACTCAATCTCTGCTGATACTTCAGGGCTGCGTTGTGGTCGTGTCAAGGCGCCGGTCCTCGGTCTCACCTGGATACGGCCCGGATCAATTAGAGTTAAACAGTTGAGTTTTACCGTTTTTGAATCCATTCAGCTGGTCTCAGTCTGGCGGTACCACTTTTAGCATAGCTTAGCATAGTTCATTAAATCTGATTAGAGAGTGTCGAAATTTTTCCTATTTAAAACATCTGTAGTTACATCGTGTACTAAGACGGACAGAAAATGAAAAGTTGTGATTTTCTAGGCCGATACGGCTAGGAACTATACTCTCATTCTGGCGTAATAATCAAGGAACTTTGCTGCCGTACCATGGAGATCGGCTGAATGGATTCGAAAACGGCAAAACTCAACTGTTTAACTCTAGGGGAGTTGGAAAATGAGCCTATTTTCAAAAATAGTGGCGTGTTTCTTTAAGCTAAACTGCTGCAGATCCTCACCTCATCATTGCAACCCAGTGCGTGACAACATGTTTGTTAACAAATGATTAATATATAGAAAATATAGAAAATAATTGGTTGTTTAATAATGTATATCGTGAAACCGTGATATTTTCTGAGACGCTTGTCATACCGTGAAAATCTCATACTGTTACAACCCTAGTTTCTACTAATGATAATAATTTTGGGTTGTAACATTAAACTTAGTTGAAACAAGTCTATTTATAAATGGAATAATTATGAAAGCCTCTAACCAGGAGTAACAGTTGGATCTCAATGGAAACCCATTTTTACGTAAAACGAGTTAGAACTGGAACAGGATAAACTGAAATTCATTGTTTCAGCACAACTCCTGCTCACATATTTCAAGACTGCTTTTGGACGTCACCAGCTGGAAGAAGTTGGAGGAAATACTTGGAAATATTTGAGTACTGGATTGAGAAGCATCCAAGGATGCCATACATGAGCAAATGATCCATGAACCTGGCCTGAATGATGTGTCTGTTTGCAGGTAACGGTGATCCTAAGTAAAACAGAGGGCATGTGTAGTGTGGCATTTAACGGACCCCACAGACAGCATGTGTGGGTGCCGGCCAGCTCCTCCAGGCTCATCCCATACACCATCATCCCCCTTAAGACAGGAGAGCTCCCCCTACAGGTCACGGTCATTGCACACTCTTTTATTGAGCCGGATGCAGTGAGGAAGAATCTACGTGTTGTAGTGAGCTCCTGAAACATCTCACACATATTTATGGAATCATTTTGTGATCTATTACATGGCACATGTTGTATGTTCAGTGAAAGGGTCTCAAAATATGTTTCAAAAGTACATTTGTGTGTGTGTGTGTGTGCTGGATCTGATGTTTTAGGTAGAGGGCATCCAGAGAATTAAGTCAAGGAGCTTTGTGTTGGACCCCTCTGAGAAAGGAAACAAGGGTGATCTTTAATTTTTTTTTTTTTTTTTTTTTTTAACAGAACAATATATAGATGTATAGATTGCATAGGTTTAGAAGTAATGTTGCAGTTGTGAACATATTTTGTGCATGTATTTTGTCAGGGGATTAAAATATTTCTTTACTTTTTTTTCTGTAATGAATGGTTATTTCTGTGATGTTTGTGTGTTTTTGGTGCACTTAGAATATTTAATTTGTGTTTATTATCAGGGAGTCAGGTGATAAAAGTGAAGAAAATTGAGTTAAAATCAGTGGTACCAAATTCAAAGCCTGAGGCATTCATCAATGTCAGAGGTTTGTATTTATTTTTGAATTTACATCAGGTAATATTGAAGAATACTTTGACTATTTAGAAGTGTTTTTGTTGTTAATTAAACATTTTTGGCATATTAACAACTCACATAGAGATATTGTTTTTGAGTATAGAGTATGGCTTTGTTGTCATTGGCTATGCGTGTGTCTCCACAGGTGATTTGCTGGCAGACAGCATTGATAACTCCATGAAGGAGGACTCACTGGCGTCTCTGATCCGTATGCCCAGTGGATGTGTGGAGCAGAACCTGGCCAGAATGGTGCTGCCCCTCATCGCAGTCCATTACCGAGACCGCAGTGCAAACTGGGAAGCTGTGGGACTAAACCGCAGAAAGGAGGCCATCAAATACATACAAAAAGGTGCAACGAGACACAAGTGAACATCATTCTTTCAAATGTTTTAGATAATTATATATTTGTGTATTGATAGGATATGAAAATCAGCTTAATTATCGAAAGAAGGATGACTCGTACCCTCCCTACGCCAAAGAAGGCAGCAGCACGTGGTATTCATGCCAGCACAACACTTAAACTATAGGAAGATACTGAACCTTTGTAGCAGAGCTGACGTGTGTTCATGTCTGTCCGTGTCAGGATCACTGCATTCGTGCTGAAGGTGTTCTCCATGGCACACTCTTTCATCAGTGTCAGTGAGAGGCATCTGTGCGGCCCACTGCAATACCTGCTCCGGTACAAACAGCGTCCAGATGGATCCTTTCGTGAGGACAATGAGGTCTACACCATCGAATATAAGGTGAGACTAGTGTGCAAACAGGGAAAACTGTTCTGATTGGATTATTCAATTGTGCTGCATCATTCCCCATTTTAATGTTCTGTTTAGACAAATTGCTTGTTGCTAAAACCTTGTTGCATTGCACATGGTTAGGACACAATGTCAGGGTTTATTTTCAGCGACCAACTGAGTGAACATCATTTCATTGAGGATTTATACTCATTAAATATAATTGAACTCCAAATACTTTATCAAGAATATGGGCCTAAAGCATGCATATGCACAGATTTGATTGTAGAATGTGTTGTATGTTAAAATCCACAGTAACTTTCATATTTACAAGTATGGTTTTGGAGCTCTAGTAGAATGCTGGAGTGAACATTTATCATGAATGCAAAGAGGGTGGATATGCTATATGACAAAAAAATGACAGCAATGTTTTAAAAAACTCTTTACACACTCTACAACAAAGTTCTTGCTTCCAATCATTAGTGCTTTGTAGATGAGAATACAGCTGTGATCTGCATTCAAAATCATTTTAGTCACTTTATTTCATATTATTTCACATTATTCACAGTTAAATAATCCTCAGTGTGTTGAATGCTCTAATACCTACACCCACTATTTAAACAATTAATTAATTATCTACCTCATCAAAATCGGACAATGTTAAAAATCACTCACTTGATTTTGTTAAATAGCAATTATCCTCACACAATATGATCTTAGTAAATGCATCCACTATCTTGTGTAACAGACATAGGCCGGAATGAGCTGTGCGTGAAAAACCTCACTCCCCTGATCTTTAGAGACTGTGGTCTTTAACATGCAGAGCAAGAAACAATACTCACTAAGTACAAGAAACAAAACACAATCCCATTCCAAGATAACAGAGGATCACACAATAAAAAAAAATCATTAATTAACCAATTAGACCAAAAAACACTTACACATCAATCCAGTAAAATACACAGTAATGTCATTAGAGATACATCATCATTAATCAAATATTGGTCTTCACACTTCTAATATTTAATTTATTTTGTGACATTTGTAATAATCATGTAATATAATTCTCTACATCTCATTATAGAAAAACATAAATCTAATACCTCATTCATACCATTAGGAGCCAGTGATTTAGATTTATAAATACTTCTCGTTTCAATAATTCTGTATCACCTCCTCTTAATCCTGAGACTTCCTTTATCCCTATGCATTCCAATTGTTTGATATTATGTCCCAGCTTGTTGTGTCTAGCGAATGTCTAGCATCTGGAGAAGTTATATCTTGACATCTAATGCTTGATTTATGTTCATTAAGCCGTAATTTCAATTGTTGTGATGATTTTCCGATATACCTATTGGCAAGGACACTTTTGACATATAGATCACATTCAGAGTAGTATAGATTTAATTTTAGATACGAGATTTAATTTCGAAGCAATTGTTTATCATTGGACATGTCAATTGCTTAGATTTTATCAAGTTCTGGCATGCGGCACACCTTCTACATGGGAAACTGCTTTGGATATGAGCAAATTAATTTGCATATTTCCTGGCACATTGTGATGTTAACTTAACGTAGTATTTTATATATAACACGCTATTATCAAAAGCTTTAAAGGTTCAAATTTGTGTGTATTGTATTGCTGTTTTAAGCTTTGTAGCTGAAAGTGAAAGTGATGTAGGAATGAAGTGTGATGAAATAAGAGGTGAGGATCTCAAAATCCGAACACAAGTGGTCACAGCAGGAGATGCATTTGAAACGCGTGATTGTAAACTGCAATGTGTCTTGAGGCCTTCTATATGTGGCCTACTATATTTTGAAACGTATCTGATATGAATCCACTGTGTTGTGATGCAGGGAGGCCTGCAGGGCTCTGAATCCAGAGAGACTCTGACGGCATTCGTGCTCATTGCTCTGGCAGAGACACCAAATTCTGTTTGCTGCCAAGAGTCACCGGCCAACATAAAGGTAACCTGAGTCTTTCTCCTTTACAAACACACACACACACACACACACAAGTAGGTCATTAACACATATACATGCATACACAGCTTACACACACAAATCCTTTCTTCGCTATTGTCACAGACACGCCAGGTTCCACCCAATCACAACGCACTCAATCCCCTGAATACTGATCACGCACACCTGCACCTCATCAGCTCACCCATTATGCCACTTTAAAAGACACTCACACACCCTCACTTATTGTCCGGTCTCGTTTGAGTCAAGTGCTACACATGCTTCGCTCAAGGACTCCTTACCTGCTTACTTACCTGCCTCCAGTGTCTCGTCGAATCCTAGTGTGTGAAATCCCCGTGTGTGAGTGTCTCCATTCTCCAGCGTCTCCATTCTCCAGCGACTCCATTCTCCAGCGACTCCATTCTCCAGCTCACATCTGTAACTATAACAAAGACAATATTATCATCTGCTCATTTATACCTGAATCTCAACCATCATTCACTCACCTGTGTCACTATTACCTCTGCTGGTTGTGTAAATAAACCATCTACTTCTACTTCCTGTCTCTGTGGTCTGTGTACCGTAACAGAAGACCGGACCAAGACAGTGAACACACCAGCATGAGCTCTCCACCGTCGCCATCATCACCAGCCATCACGTCCGTCAACACACCACCCTCTCCTTCACCGCCCGTGCACGCCAGTCCCATGGCTAAACCGGCGCCCTACTCTGGTTCGGCGGAGGATTGCAGCGGTTTCCTCCTGCAATGTTCGCTGACCCTGGAGATGCAACCGCACCTGTTCCCCACCGACACCGCCAAGGTAGCTTTCATTATCTCTCAGCTGCAAGGAAAAGCGCTTCAGTGGGCTGATTCATTATGGTCTCAAGATAACCCAATCGTCAAATCTTACACTGGTTTCGTGGCCCACTTCCGGGAAGTGTTCGGCAGGCCCTCTTCTGATTCTTCAGCTGGTGAGAAATTATACAAATTAAAACAAGGATCTATGACCATTAATGAATATGCTTTACGATTCAGAACTCTGGCAGCTTCGAGTGGATGGAATGAACAAGCGCTCATCACTACCTACCGTCAAGGTTTAGATCCTCGCGTGCGGTTGCATCTCGCTGCATACGAGGATACCATCGGCCTGGAACGTTTTATTCAACTCTCCATTCGTTTCGCCACTCGTATGCAGTCGTGTCTCGAAGAACACCAGGGTCAGCCATTCTACAACATCTCACCCTGCCGAACAGAGTCCGTCAGCCCTCCAGAACCAGCCAACGAACCCATGTTAGTGGAAGGCTCCCGGCTCACTCCAGCTGAACGGCAGAGACGGCTGACCCAGAATTTGTGTTTGTACTGTGGTGCACCTGGACATGTTCTCTCCGCATGTCCCATTCGTCCTCCTCGTCCCATGGTGAGTGCCATAATTCCCTCTATTAAGAAAATGCAACCACTCACCACTGTAGTAAACCTTACTGCCGCCACTGTTTCACTTCCAGTTGTCGCCCTCCTTGATTCTGGGTCAGCCGGCAACTTCATCTCCGGCGCCCTCTGCCGTCAGCTCGCCCTCAAGACCACGGCCACGCCGACCACCTACAAGATCCGCTCAGTGACCGGGAAGCCTCTCAGCAGGAGACATATACACCTTTCAGTCGGCCCATTACAACTACGCGTCGGACTGCTTCATGTGGAAGATATCCATCTGCTGGTTCTGGAGGAATCCACCTCTGACGTGATCTTAGGGCGACCGTGGTTGGAGCAGCACAACCCTTCCATCTCCTGGAAATCTGGCGAAGTCCTGAAGTGGGGCGACACTTGTTTCCCGAGTTGTTTTCCAGACCTCCCAAGACCAACTCCACCTGAATCAAACCAACTTTCACTCTGTGCCACGACCATCGAGAGTCCCGTAGAAAAACGCTCGGTGGAAGTTCCCGATTGCTACGCCCCCTTCAGAGACGTATTCTGCCCTCAAAGAGCTTCCAAGCTGCCTCCACACCGGCCATGGGACTGTGCCATCGATCTGCTTCCGGGTGAGCCAGTGCCTAGGGGACGCATTTACCCCCTTTCCATCCCGGAGGAGAAGGCCATGGAGGATTACATCAAGGAAGCACTCACCCAAGGTTACATCAGGCCGTCTACTTCCCCTGCTGCTTCCAGCTTCTTCTTTGTGGCTAAAAAGGACGGAGGCTTGCGGCCATGCATCGACTACAGAGCCCTCAACAATATCACTGTCAAGTTCCGGTATCCCCTTCCTCTCGTCCCATCTGCCCTGGAACATCTCCGTGGTGCCACTATCTTCACCAAGCTGGACCTCCGCAGCGCGTATAACCTCATCCGGATACGCGAGGGGGACGAATGGAAGACCGCCTTTGTAACACCCACCGGCCACTACGAATACCTGGTGATGCCGTATGGCCTGGTCAACGCCCCCTCCGTATTCCAGGACTTCATCCACGAGGTGCTCCGGGAGTTTCTCCACAAGTTCATTCTGGTATACATCGATGATATCCTGATATACTCCCGGAGCTTGGCCGAACATCGCCACCACGTTGCGGAGGTCCTCAACCGTCTAAGACAATTCCATCTCTTCCTCAAGGCTGAAAAATGCTCTTTCCATCAACCATCAGTTCACTTTCTGGGTTATATCATCGACAGTAGTGGCATCCGGATGGACGAGAGGAAGGTGGAAGCTATTCAATCCTGGCCACAACCCTCCACCATCAAAGAATTGCAACGCTTCCTAGGTTTCGCCAACTTCTACCGTCGGTTTATCCAGAATTACAGTTCCATCGCCTATCCACTCACCAGCCTACTCAAGGGCAAGCCCAAGTCTCTGTCCTGGACCCCTGAAGCCACCAACGCCTTCCAAGCCCTCAAGGAAGCCTTCACCACCGCTCCACTCCTCGTCCATCCCAATCCCGACCTGCCCTTCGTGGTGGAGGTGGACGCATCCACCACCGGAGTTGGAGCGGTGCTCTCACAGCAGCAGGGGACACCAAGTAGACTCCATCCATGTGCCTTCTTCTCCCGCAAGCTCAACCCGGCGGAAAGAAATTATGACATCGGCAACCGTGAGCTCTTGGCTGTCAAGCTCGCCCTCGAAGAATGGAGGCATTGGTTGGAGGGGTCTAAACACCCATTCCTGGTCCTCACCGACCATAAAAACCTGGAGTATCTACGGTCAGCGAAGAGGTTGAATCCCCGCCAAGCACGTTGGGCTCTTTTCTTCACGCGATTTGACTTCTCCATCTCCTACCGTCCTGGTATCAAGAACATTAAAGCAGATGCCCTCTCTCGTCTCCATGCACCAGAAGAAGTCCCTGAAGAACCTGAACCAGTCCTGCCCAACAATCTGTTCGTCAGCCCCATCACATGGTCTGAAGAGACCCTACCCTCCTCCAATGCCTCCACCAACATTCCGCCGGGTTGCCCACCGGGCTTGCAGTACACACCCAGAGCACGGCGCACTCCACTTATACACTCTGCTCACTCTTCACTCGGCACTGGCCACCCGGGGGTCAATGAAACCCTCTCGTTGCTCAAGGAACGCTTCTGGTGGCCCAACATGGCAGCCGACGTCAGAAGGTACGTGCAGGGCTGTGAGGAATGCGCCATCTCCAAGAGCCCGCGCCATCTTCCATCTGGCAAGCTCCTACCTCTGCCCGTTCCCAACCGCCCCTGGTCACACCTAGGAGTGGACTTTATCACTGACCTCCCAGCATCCAACAATAAAACCTGCATCCTGGTCATAGTAGATCGCTTCTCAAAATCCTGCCACCTCATTCCTCTGGATGGACTCCCCACAGCTATGGAAACTGCTGAAATGCTCTTCAACTTCGTTTTTCGCTACTTCGGAATACCTGAGGACATCGTGTCTGACAGAGGACCACAGTTTATTTCCCGTGTCTGGAAAGGCTTCTTCAAGCTCCTAGGTGTGACCATCAGTTTAACATCTGGATATCACCCACAATCGAACGGGCAGACGGAACGGAAGATCCAGGAGATCGGCCGCTTCCTCCGTACCTTCTGTCACGGCCACCAGGACTCCTGGAGCCAGTATTTGGGTTGGGCCGAGTACGCACAGAATTCCCTGCGCCAACCAACCACCGGTCTCACACCGTTTCAGTGCGTGCTCGGTTACCAACCCCCACTGTTCCCTTGGTCTGGGGAACCCTCCGACGTTCCTGCTGTGGATTACTGGTTCCGGGAGAGCGAGAGGGTCTGGGACTCAGCTCATCACCAACTGCAGCGAGCCCTGCGCAGACGCAGGATGACGGCAGACCTTCACCGCTCCAACGCCCCCTCTTACCAGCCCGGACAGAAGGTCTGGCTGTCCACCCGTGACATCCGCCTGCGTCTGCCCTGCCGTAAGCTGAGCCCCAGGTTCATTGGCCCATTCACCATCTCCAAGCAGATCAACCCTGTCACTTACCAACTTCAGTTACCTTCTCAATACAGAATACATCCTACTTTTCACGTATCCCTACTCAAACCTCACCACCCTTCTGTTCCTCTCTCCACAGAGCCTGGCGTGGCAGCAGCCGAACCCCCCCTTCCTCTCCTAGTGGACGATGGAGCAGCATACGAGGTGCGAGAGATCCTGGACTCCCGGCGCCGTGGTGGTCGACTGGAATATCTAGTAGACTGGGAAGGTTATGGTCCCGAAGAGCGTTCTTGGATTCCCCGTGACGACATCCTCGATCCCAGTCTTCTTCACACTTTCCACAATGACCACCCTGACAGACCGGCTCCCCGTGGACGAGGACGACCACCACGACGTCGGGGTCCACGGCCCTCAGGAGCGGGCCGTGGAGGGGGGGGTACTGTCACAGACACGCCAGGTTCCACCCAATCACAACGCACTCAATCCCCTGAATACTGATCACGCACACCTGCACCTCATCAGCTCACCCATTATGCCACTTTAAAAGACACTCACACACCCTCACTTATTGTCCGGTCTCGTTTGAGTCAAGTGCTACACATGCTTCGCTCAAGGACTCCTTACCTGCTTACTTACCTGCCTCCAGTGTCTCGTCGAATCCTAGTGTGTGAAATCCCCGTGTGTGAGTGTCTCCATTCTCCAGCGTCTCCATTCTCCAGCGTCTCCATTCTCCAGCGACTCCATTCTCCAGCGACTCCATTCTCCAGCTCACATCTGTAACTATAACAAAGACAATATTATCATCTGCTCATTTATACCTGAATCTCAACCATCATTCACTCACCTGTGTCACTATTACCTCTGCTGGTTGTGTAAATAAACCATCTACTTCTACTTCCTGTCTCTGTGGTCTGTGTACCGTAACAGCTATAGGGTAACAAACCATTTTAAAATTATGATAACACTGTTTTAAACAACTTATCCTTGTCCTGATTATGGTCTAAATTATTCTAATTATATTTTCTATTGCTGATCAATACAGAGCCGTTCCAGAAGAGCAGCGATGTATCTCCAAAAGCGTTTCCCCCACCTGAAGAGGCCGTACTCAGCGGCTATAGTCTGCTACGCTTTAGCATTATCTGACCACAGCTGCACGAAGAGCATGTTGCTAAACTTAGCCTCAAAGGGTACACAAACAACCCTTTATCATTTACATTTTGCCAACTGCTACCTTTCCAACAGGTACTGTTTCATAAGAAACAGTCTCTCTCTCTTCTTTTATCTGTCTTCTTCTGTCAACAGATCGTACCCATTGGCCTGACTCTGACAATCACTACTTTACACTGGAAGCTACCGGCTACGCAGTGTTAGCGCTGATCAAAGGAGGTCACGTGAATGAGGCGATGGCCCCATTTCAATGGTTAAATGAGCATCGTGATATTGGAGGAGGCTACGGCTCTACTCAGGTAAGAACGAAAAAAGTAAACAAGGAATATAAGTAGTAATGTTAAAGTCCCCCTGTAGTCAAATCATTTTTGATAATCAAAAATGACTCACTGAAATGTTTTTTTCTGTGAATATAATTTCTTCAAACCTTTAAATAGCTTGAATGTAACTCTACACCCTTGCTTCATTTAACCTGCCTCCATTAATTCACAGCAGCTTGGAGTGCCTGTATATCTATAGACTCTGACCTAATCCACTCAGTTAATTGTGGTAAACGCCACACAATGGCAAGAGGAAAGATTTAATTCAGCCAAGTATCAGAATGGTAATACGTTATGTATCGCTCTCCACAACGTCAGACACGTAACTATTATGATTACACACAAATGATTAGTCTTTGGCTTGACTATATTATCAAACAGCTAATAATGTGTTGCTAATGTTACAAACCATGTTCCCATTCGCCATCTCAGAGTAAAAATCAACATCCAGTCCAATCCACACCCCACTGACAGATGGCAACAGACACTTCGTCAGGCTTTTTCAGATCAGTTTCCCGTCGGAGTCTGTTGCCATCTTTTAGAGCTTGTTTCCGATGATTAAAGGTCTGAAATTCGTTAAAAAATAAATACGACCTCACGTTGTGTCAATCACGTTTACACACTGCCTCTGAAACTTTCGTCCGTCATAAAAAAATTCGGATCAGGTTAGATTTTCTGCATTTTTCGCATCTGTGGCACGCATTTTGAGAGACGTTTTAACAATTCAGGGCCACCGTACGTGAACGGCAAAATCCCCAATGCCATCTGACAAGTTGATCCACGTCGTCTACAGCACAAAGCAGTAGCACTGAATGACAAACAAAGTGCAGAAAGAGACAGAATATAAAGACAGATTGTGCCAGTATCGCTAACAAAGCATCAAACTGAGGCACTGACATCCTGAAGTAAACTTTGAAACGCTCGGGATAATCACGCAGCTCCTTGATGAGGTGAACTCTCCTTCTTCTCTACGCAATCTCAGGATTGGATGTACCCAATATTTCCTCTTTCTTTTTTCTTTTTAAGAAGAGAGAGGACAACTAAATCATGCTCACTGCTTGAAGACTTCATTTTGTATTATTTTGCGAATTTTTTCACAACGGATTCATTAATACGCATCGGACTCAGTGTGCAAGGTCTCTGTGCGTGAAAAATTTTTCGGATCACGAATACGAAAAAACGCATACGAAAATTTCGGAATCGGTGTGCAAAGGCCTTAACTCTTTCCCTGCCAGTATTTTTTAAAAAAGCTGCCGGCCACCGCCAGTGTTTTTGATGATTGCCACCAAAATGGCCCCAGAATATTTTGTTTTATGAATATCTGCACAAAGAATATATCAAAGTAAAAACCACAGCCTCTGCTTTTGAACAACAATAACAAAAAAAATGTTTTACAGTCATGTGAAAAAGAAAGGACACCCTTTTGAATTCTATGGTTTTATGTATCGAGACATATGTAAAAAATATTCTGGTCCTTGGCAGGTCTTAAAATAAGGTAAATACAACCTCAGATGAACAACAACACATGACATACTACACTGTGTCATTATTTATTTAACTAAATCTAGGCCAAAATGGAAAAGCCATAAAATTCTAAAGGGTGTCCTTTCTTTTTCACATGACTATTCTAGCTTCATGCATTCCTTTTTTTCTTATTTAATCAACACTTGAATGTGAATGGGTTTCATAAAACAGCAGCATTTTAAAGAAAATTTCTGAGAAAATCACGTTTTTATCAAATTAATTAATTGTATACATCGCGCATTCTGAGCTTTTATAACCTGTACAAACGGAATGGATCAATTGTCTGCACAATATGACTTAATTTTGCATGAGTGGCGCGCGAATCACCATTGGCGCGTTCAACAGCGTGCTGCAAAAGTGTTTTCCTCAAGCCATTCCTATGCGACTCTGATGATAAAATGTGCGACCTATTTGTATTCTATTGAGTATATCGTAAAACACTATGGAGAAAGTCGAACATGATCTAAAACAGCCACTAAACTGACTGATGAAAAGAGGGGAAAATAACATCCTGCAAGCTTTTTAAACTAATGATGATCACATTTACTAGAATTTGTCACATTCTATTGTATTTATTGTGGCAAATTTTGACTAGTTGTAGAAATTAAAACAGATAATCTGTTGAGGGAATAGATTGTTTACTAAAGATTTATTTTACAACTGTAGCATGTTGTAGCTATAGTTTGTAACTGTGTAGCTATTTTTCATAACAAATGTTATAGATAAAAAATGGTAATGAGGAGCCATCAATGGTCTTACCTGTAATTATATCCTTATTGTAACAAATGCTAAAGTTAAACAATTACAATAACTGTTACTTTTAAGGCCGAGTACATGATAGAAAGAGATTTAAAATATGGACCTTCATGAATTATTGACTATATTTTCCTCATGTGTAAAATTCCAATCCCCCATAACCCCGCCTCCCCAATAAAGCCCCACCCCCTTTGGTGAGTACCGGCACTTATTTTTTTCCACTTAAAGCGCTGCACATTACTCACTTCTGTTACTCGCCTATATTACACTGCTTACATCACATTACTCACTTATATTACACTGTTCACTTGTATTGAAGGGCTAGATAAATCTGGGTGTCATTTGCATAGCTGTGATGTGCAATTTGGTTCTTTCTCATTATTTGGCTCAGTGGCAGCATATATAGGTTGAACAGGAGGGGTGCAAGTATTGAACCTTGAGGGACTCCGCATGTCCACTCAGACTTATGGTCAGCGATACTCACATAATAACCTCTCCCTTCTAAGTATGACCTGAACCATTTAAGGACCATCCCAGAAAGCCCAACCCAGTTTTCCAGCCTGTCAAGAAGTATGTTGTGATCGACAGTGTCAAACGCAGCGCTGAGGTCGAGTAGAACCAGGACTGATAATTTACCTGTATCTGTGTTTAGGAGAATATCATTTATTATCTTTATGAGCGCCGTCTCTGTGCTGTGATGCGGTCGGAAACCAGATTGAAAGTTGTCAGAGTATCCATTCGAGCTTAAGAATTTGTTCAGCTGATTGAAAACAACTTTTTCAATGATCTTGCCTATGAAAGGAAGATTTGAGATTGGTCTGTAGTTGCTCAATATGGTGTCCTTCATCTCATCTGGATACGGCCTGGATCTGGCAGGCTGCGTCAAACCTCGGGATAAACAGAGAGAGACTAATCAACAGTGTATGAATAAAACAGTATGTCATTGACAATACGAATTCATGTCTTAGAAAAACTTGTATACGGTGTTCAAGATTCTGCTGTTAAAGTTCCATCTTGTGAATGAGGCTCTTGGCAGCCTTCATGCAACAATCTGGTTGAGAATAGAAGTGCGTTTTGGTGACCAAGTAAAAAAGCTGCTAATGCCACTCAGATCAGAAAAGAAAACTCTCACTGCTGGAATTTGAGAAGTAGCTTGCTGCATGATCAAATTCAGCTGGTGCGCATAGCAATGCACATAATGGGCATTTTCATAATGCTCACGCACCTTTTGCTGCTCACCAGCCCGGTCTCCCCTCATCACTGGCCTTGTCGTATGCTTGCGCGATGAGTTTACCTTTATGATCATCAGTGAAAAGACCGTTCAGCCTCTCCAGAATCACGCTGGCAATCGAGTTGGCTGTTGCATTTAAGATAGGGATGAACTCAAAGAAACGTTCTTGCACAGCATGGTTCCTGTCAATGTATCTGAACACAAGCACCAACTGAGTCTGTGTGGAAACGTCAGTAGTCTCATCTGCTTGGATTGCTACGAATCAAGCTGACTTCACCTTATACATTATATGCTTTATACTTTAATATATCCCTTTGACAGCCTCCAATGAAGTATTTATATTACTTTGATAATATAGTGATACATTGTATATTATAATTTATACAATTTTATATTAACCATAATCAACCCACAGAAGTGTTTTGAATGCTTTAAACATTTTAATCAATTCCAATTAATGCATTATTTTAGGGTCTTGTTTATCATCCGTCTATCTAACAAGATATCATGATAATGTGCTGTTTTTGCACAATCATTGAGGAAAGGGTAGGCCTAGAGGATTCTGCAGAGGAATAGCATATTTAGGAGAATAAGCATTTTTGCCTAAAAAAATTCTTTATTTCCAGTTAATTGATTCCTTTTTTTAAATACATTAGCTGTGTCCAACATCACATACTCTTGAGTGGGTACTTTCTTTGCATTAGTAATTACTTCGCGACCGCTAAAAACATATGTTCTATAAAGTATGAATGAAATCTGCACATATAGCCATGTTGTCATTCACCATGTTGTTCTTATCATGTGATCTACCAGCATCAGATGTGTCGCTTCACTGTCATTCACAAATCCTCTTGCGGGATAGTAAAGTGTCCATTGTATGACCACTTCAGAATGTCGCCGGGAGAAGTAGGTTATCCGGATACTTTTTGCCTACTGCTGAAGTACTGTGAATTTGGACATCTTCCGAGTGTTCTTTTGTCACTTTCCGTTTTTCACTCACTATTTACTAGGGGAGTATGCAATTTTGGATGCAGCCATTAACTCTCTCTGTACCTCATTTAAAAAGACTGTCAACACATCTGTGCTAAGTTTTCTGAGTAAAGATAGATTTTATTTAGTTTTTTATTCATTTAAGCATATTTGCACTCTTTTATCCCCAGTCCACTATAGTAGTGCTACAGGCCCTGTCTGAGTACCTAGTGAAGTGGCCTCCTCCTTCGAAACGTACATTAAAGGTGGAGCTCCGTGTGCCTGGTCGCAAAAGTATTCAGTGGACCTTCCTACCCAAAGTGGCTCATAAGCTTCAAACTGCTAAGGTGAGCATCTGATAGGGGACTTTCACTAGCCATTTCTTTTTCTTTCTTTCTTTCTTTCTTTCTTTCTTTCTTTCTTTCTTTCTTTCTTTCCTTCTTTCCTTCCTTCCTTCCTTCCTTCCTTCAGTGTGGTCTTTTCAATGAAAAAAAATTCTAAGATGAACATACACTGGTTTACAGTATTCTATTATGCAGCTGAATAAAATTAGCTCTGTATAAAGCATTTCACATTACATATTATTCTAAACCGGCTTGTCAAATGTAATGTCAAATTTCACCAGTCCAAAATACATCTAGAAATATACAATTTCTTAATTGTATGCAGAAAAATACAAAAATAGCATAATGTCACTCATCCATCAGATAAAGCATGTACAAGGAGAACTAAAAAGGGTCTAACCAGAATTTACAGTTGTTACAGATTCAGTAACAGTTTCAATTACACAAGTGAATTGGCAGCGATCTAACAGGTGGAATTTACACCAGCCTGTGCCTGTCCACATCTTAAATTTTATATTTATTTTCAAATTCTGATGTTTGTCATTTAAATATAATATTTATGAATTATAATATTATTTTCAATAGTAATTATGGTTATTCCTGTTACACTTGGTTGCTGTAGAAATCACACGATGAAGGAGTAGGAACACAAATGATCTTTAATGATAAGCCGCAGGTGAATAACAACACAACCCCTAAACATAGATGAGACCAGACAGAGAACTAAACCAAAAAGGAAGTATATGCACAGAGTAAATGAGGAAACTAAACAGGAACAGCTGAACCGAATGATAACAAATGAGTAACCATAGAAACTAACAAGAACTCATGCTGACAGAACAGAAACTAAACTAAACAGAACATGACTCCAAATTGCTGTACAGTTAATTAAAAAGAAAAATACATTTAAGATGCATAAAAATGAAAAATAAAATTCGATACAGAGTACACTTTTAATGTGAATGGTGAGATGGCTTTTTGAAAAATAAGTATTGCAACTGGTATTGCCAATCACAGTTTGAATGTATTAGTTATCAAATTTAGGTTTAAAAGGCAATACTTCTATTTCTTACTTCCAGGTACCTTTTGACAAGGAATTGACAGTGGTGGCTACTGGGAATAGCAAGGGAATTCTGGAGGTACATACATGCAAGTGTAACCAAACTACCGGCCCACAACATGGTAAATAATATACTGAATTATAAAATACTTATAAACAATAATTTCTTTCCTGTTTCATGCATCCCAGGTAGTGACGGTGTACCACCAGCTTCCTGATGTCTATGAGAACAGCATGTGTAAAAGTTTCCAGCTCGACGTCTCTATCGTTAAAACTGGTGCAGTCTTGGCTCTGTTTTAAGAATTCTTACATGGTTTAAACCAGGGGTGTCCAAACTCGGCCCTGGAGGGACTCTGTCCTGCAGAGTTTAGCTCCAACCAGCTCCAAAACACCTGCAGAAAGTTTCTAGTATGCCTAATTAGACCTTGATTAGCTGGTTCAGATGTGTTTATTTGGGATTGGAGCTAAACTCTGCAGGACAGTGACCCTCCAGGACTGAGTTTGAAGACCTCTGATTTAAACATTAATATCAAACATGCCAATCAAATGTCTGTGTTTCATTTTAGAAAATCATCGGCCAGATGTAGAAAACTCCTACAAGCTTACTATCAGAGTGAGGTGAGACCTTACATTTTTTCACTCCCTCTTGGCAGGACAAGACGTTTCACATTTTTGCTTTGTGTCTTTACTTTTCTCAGGTCTCTGGAAGAAAGGGCAAAAATGGTGATTCTGGATATTGCCTTGCCCACCAGCTTTGAGCCTGACAACTCAGACTTGGAGCAGGTGAGACCACAGACTTCTGATAGATCATAAATCATACTAAGATGCAAGTAAAAAAGTATGAATTGAGGTGCGGTCATATTTACTGTTGCTCTGCACATTTTCATGACATCTAGACTTTTTAAAGGAATCTATGTGATTGGAAGCAGATTTTACTCGTCTTCAAAATGGTCACATAAATTTGCTGGTTTGACAAACAGAATACAACAATAGCTGGTTTTGGATAAGTGATAATGAGTCTGTTGCCTTTAAAGCTCAAGAATTCAGTGGATCAATACATCAACAACTTCGAAGTGGTGGACAACCTGAGCGACAGAGGATCCCTCATAATTCACCTGTTTGAGGTAACCAAACGACAAACCTTAGTTCAAACTTGTTTAACATTATGTCAAAGAAGGTAATGTTGAATATTCTTCTTTGTCTAAATGTCCTGGACAGGTGTCCAGTGCTCAGACAGATGTAATCTCGTTCAGACTGCATCAGAAATTTAAAGTTGGGTTTCTTCAGCCGTCCACTGTCACAGTTTACCAATACTACAACAAAGGTGCGTGCAAACATGTAATTCAAATTGTTTTTTGTTTTTGTTTTTGCTGTCTGAAGCCCCGTTCACACCGCCAGTGACTTTTTCGCTGTATGTCGCTAATCTCTATACTGTGAAGTCACTTCGTGGGCGTTCCTAGTGCTGTCGCTCTTAAGTCATTGGTAGAGTACACGTCTGATCATATCTGTAGAAAATGCAACCACAAATGATATACAAAACTAAAAAAAAATAAATAATCTAATTTGACTAGGAATTAGGTTTAAAATAATTAAAAGTAACATTCTGCTGTTGTGTTGTGACTGCAGTGCACAGTGCATTAAATCATTAACTAGATTAACCATCGATCTATCAACAAATTAAACTCAGTTGTCTTCACCAGCAGGTTTACGAAGACCCAAACAACAGCTAGAGTCTTTCATTCATAAAAATGGATTTACAGAAAAAGAACAAGTGGAAAGTAAATGTGATGATTATCAGGGCCAGAATATATGCAAAAGCTGATAAAGACACAAAAGCTTCATGATTACTTTCCCTGTGTAGAGACTACATGCAAGCAGCGTTTTCTACCTCGAATGAGATTATAACGCTTTTCCCACCCAATGCTGATGTAAGTTAGCCTATAACAATTACACCTCTGTTGCTTCGTTTCCTTAACTCTTATCATAGCTTGTGCAACTGTGCAGTTCCCTGATGTCCAATGTTGAATTTTCTGTCGAATTTGAACCACTGAATTTGTGGAATCGAATTTGTAAAGAGAAATAAAATGGACCGAAAATTGGCTGTTGAACATTTTAGGTTGTATTTTTAAACAGACTGAATATTTTGTAAGTGAAATCTGAAAATGAGGAAAAAGTGAAGCACTGTGAATACTTTCCAGATGCACTGTATGTGACTGAAACATAACTTAACTTTATTAAAATAATATTATGAGTTAGGGCTGAGTTCTGACACAAATGTATGATTCGATTTTAATTCACAAGCTCTGGATTCGATTTGATTCATTTTGGAAATATTCCAGGTAGAGTACATATAAAAAATTTTCTTAAGGAAAATAATCTCTCTAATTAATCACTAACTCTACAGGGAACTCTTAGAATTGACTTAACAACTAAATTAAATTATTTGATTATAGATATAATAATCAACATTCAAATAAAAATTGAGCTGTAAACAAACATTTAAGTTGCACCCAAGGTGTTTTCATGAGAGATTTGTTGAAACACAATATAAGAATAACAATCACTAAGAATAAATAACTCAGAATATAATGAACATGTAATATAGTGCATCAATTTAGCAACATACTTGAATAACTTGTTTTGTTATGTGAGCTGACACATACCGATACTTTCCCACTAAATCATGATTATTTAAACATTATTTCTGTTAAACAGGCTGTAAAACAAGTGGGCAAATGAACTAACATCAAGGTAACAAGGGTGCAGGGAGAGACTGACAGAAGGACCACATGACAACAGAAACTAAAACAAAAATCATGTGCATGACAATGGCAAACAAACATGACAAAAGCCATGTGCTCACACAAACACATAAGACAAAACAGAAAAGCACATAAACAAACGACAGGAAAAGCCATGTGCCTGAACAGAAAACAAGACATAAGACAGAAAGATCTGCAAGGAGCATGTGAGATGTGATGTCAGGACCCCAAACATTCAAACTGAACCAAGACTAGACCGAAGCGTCAGGATCCAGACACCATGGCCCGAACACTCAAAACATAAGAACGCACGGCCCAGAGAACAACTTCCGAAAAGACAACACATTTTGTCAGGATCCTGTCACCAAACTGAGAACAAGATCAACCAAACTGACAGGACTCTAACAGCGAATGTCTGAGATAGCGAAAAGCAATGTGTCACCTCAAATAGCATCAAACCTGCATTTTAAATTTGTGATAAAATTGGCAGAATTTGAAAACTGAGACTGTCAAAAGTAAAAAGACAAAGCTTATTGAGATGATTGATGTGTTACAAATATTGTTACAAGTAAAGTTTTTCTACAGCATCAACTGAAAACAGCAAACTTAAAGATAGATTCTTGGGATCTAAAAACATTGTGATTTATTTGATTTGCATTATTAGTGGTTTTCTTATGTTTTTGTGCCTTTATTAGATAGGGCAGTAGAGATTTTGACAGGAAAGCGTGGGGTGGAGAGAGGGGAATGGGATCGGACCTCAAACCAGGAATGCGCTGACCAGTTGCGCTGTATGTCAGTGTGCTAAGGCCATTATTGAAGCATTATTAGTGGTTTTGGCTAAGTGTTTGCTTTGCTATGAAGATTAGGCACTTTAAAGACGTTTTATGTGATGTATGCTAACTAAGATCTCTGTTATTTCAGATAAGCGCTGCAGCAGGTTCTACTCTCCTCCTGAAGACCAGCAGCTCTGCGAAGACGATGTGTGCCACTGCTCACAGGGTCCGTCTCATCTCCTTTTGCACACTTTTGCGCAGAAAAATATGGGTAACACAACTGTAAAAAATCAAAACGGAAAATGCCTTCATATTAATACAGTGCACCAAGCTGCATTTTATGGACTCTTCTTAGAGTGCACATGAAACATGTTACATTGGCAGATTAGTTTTTCCATTAAAGATACCACAAGAAATGACTTTACAAGTTGTACGTTATTGCTATTGATTACACTGTACAATACCCCCATATTGCACATTAAAGGGACAGTTTAAATTTATATGTGAAAATGCAGTCACCCTGGTGTCGTTCTGAAGCAGCATGAGTAATTAAAAAAACAAAACAAAAAAAAACATTTAAAATAAAAAAACCTGCAGTTAATGGTAACTTTTAAAACTGTAAAAAAGCTTTAAAACAATCCCTTGTGACCAGTGATGTTTATTTATTTATTTATTTTTGAGTGAACTGACCCTTTTTCCTCACATAGCCTCAGTTGGCATTTCACTCATGGGTCTTTTTCATATATAATTATCTTTTTAATATTTCTGGACAGGTGACTGCTGCGTGCAAAAAGCACAGAACATGTCTTTTAAGGAAGAGCGGGCTGCATGCAAAGGAAGACGTTATGGTAAATATTTGCTGGGTCACTTTTACATATCTGTCCTTTACAAGTTTTGTGGGGTCAATAAATTGGTCTTTTGGTGTTTCCTCTTCAGCCTACAAGGTTAAATTGATAAGTGTATGGAAGTGTCACTACGATCAGTACGAGATGAAGATTGTCCAGATTATACAAAATGGTAAGTCATGGCAGACTAGTTATTTTTTGCTGAAATGCATTAATTGTGCCTATTTGAATTTCTTTGCAAAACTATATAATTTTAATTAACTTTAGGAGTTGAAGTGGATAGTGAAAGAAAAGCAGGCCCTATGTATGTCTATATATGTGATTGGAATCAAATCCACATAATAAAATGATTTCTGAAGGACTGTTCAAACTTACAAAAAAAACTTAATTATTCCAAACATTTGACCAGTAGTATATTTCTCAAAATTGCAAAAATATCATCCAGGCCAATATATTGGTCTACCACTAGCACTAGAGTGATCTTTGGTAACGCACAAGAAAATACCTGTACTGGTTAAAAAAACCTCAATATACTGTAAATATAAAACCTGTTTTAAAATTTTCTGATCGCATCTCTTATTTACAAACATTTTGAGCAAAAATGGCAGTACTTAAAGGGTTAGTTCACCCAAAAATGATAATTCTGTCATTTATGACTCATCCTTATGTCGTTCCACACCTGTAAGACCTTCATTCATCTTCAGAACAAAAATTAAGATATTTTTGATGAAATCCAAGAGGTTTTTTTTATCCTCAATAGAAAGCAACGAAATTACCACATCCAGAGAAGTAGTAAAAACATGATTAAAATAGTCAATGTGACTACAGTGGTTCAACTTTATTGTTATGAAGAGACGAGAATATTTTTTGTGCACAAAAATAACAACTTTATTCAACAAATTCATCTCTCCGCTGTCATTCTCGTACGCAGTTGACACAATGAATGCAGTTCAGCGCTTCCGCGTTTACGTCCGAACGCCGGCTCAGTATTGGCCGACGCCTGATCACGTGAGCAGCATGATGCGTGTGATGCTGACGCAGGAGCCGGCCAATAATGAGTTGCCGTTCTGATGTAGAACCTGGGACCTGTACCATGAAGGCGGATTAGCTGGCTAGTCAGGTAAGTTTCAGATTAGTTTGCGCCAATCCTGGGTTTTTTAGGTACCATGAAAGTGACTTGGCTTTTAGCGGTGTTCATCACCATAGTAACTTGCGCTCCACAGCTAACCTGCTCCAGGGCAGGTTATGTTCTGAGCAAGAGATCTCAAACTGAAATTGGGCCAATCGGATGTGAGCTAAATGAACTGACAAATCCAACGCAATAAAGTCACTCCCCCAGTTTCTCTTCCTCCAAAGTAAAGGTCACTATATAGTAAAAAAAAATATTTAACTATGAAATTGTCTGGCTTTAATGATAATGGGTAACACTTTACAATAATGTTTATTAGTTAACATTAGTTAACTACATTAGTTAACATGAACTAATAATGAACTGCACTTCTACAGCATTTATTAATCTTTGTTAATGTTAATTTCAACATTATCTAATACATTAGTTAATGCACTGTGAACTAACATGAACAAACAATTGTATTTTCATTAACATTGACGAAGATTAGTAAATGCTTAACTAATGAACCTTATTGTAAAGTGTTACCATGATAATTACTTTTATGATTTATATAATTATTATATGATATATATTATTCTTATTAATCCATTACACACACGCAATTTTAGGATCAAAGCCTGAATTGACAGAGAAAGTTGATGATCAGCATCATGGTACCAACAAAACCGGATTGGAGTGGTTTGGTTTTGTCAACTGGAAACTAATCCTACAACCCTGAGTTTGTTCTACTAGCATCATGGTACAGGCCCCTGGAAGCGCTGGACGTAAAGAGTAAGAGAATGACACAGAAGAGAAGAATTTGTTGAATAAAGTCATTATTTTTGTTTTGTTTTTGCACACAAAAAGTATTCTTGTCACTTCATAACATTAAGTTTTTACTACTTCTCTGGACCTTGAATGTGGTAATTTTGTTGCTTTCTTTGAAGGATAAAAAAAAAAAAAAAACTCTTGGATTTCATCAAAAATATCTTAATTTTTGTTCTGAAGATGAACGAACGACATGAGGGTGAGTAATTAATGACAGAAAATTTCATTTTTGGGTGAACTAACCCTTTAACAACATAATTAAACTTGAAGCTATGTTTAAATGAATGTGACTGTGCCCATTTGTCCATGCAGGGCCAGAAGCTGATTTGAAAAAAAATGACAAGAGGATATTTCGCTCTCATGCCAGCTGTAGGGCGGGGCTTGCTTTGAGAGAGGGTCAGGAATACCTGATCATTGGGCTGATCACTGATGTCTGGCACAAAGAAAGCACATCCAACGGGTGAGTAGCACTGAATATTGAAAAAGAAAGGGTTTTCTTTTCTTTTCCTTTTCCTTTGCACAGCTCACTCACATTTTCTCTCTCAGGTACATGTATGTGCTGCATAAGCACACGTGGGTTGAGCGCTGGCCGTCTGAGGCTGAATGTACCCGTGGATCCGCTCCGAAGTTTAAATGTGCTGAGCTGAAGAGTTTCGCAGCAGTGACAAAGAGAGGCTGTCGGATTTGAGAGACGCCTCACAAATGTTATTCTGTTAACACTAATGACAGAAGCACAGCAGTGCACAATTTTGTCATTCTGTCTTGTTTCAATACATCACAGCTTAAAAACAAGCACAAACAAGATCATCTGCATGCAGTAGATAGTCATTTAATGTTTGTATCATAATCTAAACCTCAGTACTTTGAGGTCATATTACACTGTATATCATTTGATAAAAGTGTTACAATACTGCTGTTATGTCGTTTAAATGAACCGTTTAAAATTATAAATTTGACTAGATGGTTTCAAAGAATGTGTGTTTATGTGCACAGCAATACAGTGATATCTATCAAAAATCAATTCAGTAACAAAAAATCTGAAATGATCGTGTTTTTCTTCCATTTCAACATCAAAATGTAAACACACACAAAACAAATGTGCACACTGAATGTGTTTGACCATTTTTAGCTTCGTCAATATACTCATACATACTAATGTGAAGTAATACAGTATGTCATTTTCAAGCTAAAAATCAACAAAGGTTTTTTTTTCTTTTCTTGAAAATCGTATTTGAATGTGCGGCAACTATAGTTTCAACAGATCAATCTCTATTCATAAACAAATTTATTATGTATAAAAGTTAAAGAGAATTTGATGCGAACCCCAAAAAGCTGCATCTATCTTATAATCTCTTGAATATGAAAACACAACAACCAACAAATCCATTTGTCTTAAAGTGGTGGAACATAGTGCAGAACAAAGTGCAGCCATTAAGTTGCTCCAACAGAGCATTGTGAATCAAAAAGTTAAATGAAAATAAATAAATAGAATAAAGAAAAAATTACATCTATGTAACAAAAAATAACCTTTTGACAGATTTATTCCCGATCAAATAAAGGTGCAGAGATGTCAGTTAAAGGGTTAAGTTGTGTTTTAGATGGGATATAATGAAAGCAAAAAGCACTAAACACCAATAACCTTGATTTATTAACACAGTATACCTGTGGCCTGTTGCACAAAGCCGGTTTCAGTTGCTACCCAGGTAAGTTCAAGATTAGTTTGAGCAAACTCTGGTTTTTCAGGCTCATGAAGGTGGATTGGTTTTTAGCGGGGTTCATTGCTATGGTAACTTACGCTACACGGCTAACCTGCTCCGGAGCAGGTTTAATCCTGAGTTAGAGATCACAAACCCAAACTGACCAATCAGCTGTGAGTTAAGTGACATGTATCTGATGCAATAAAGCCACTCCTCCTGTATCTTTCACTCCACATTAAATCAGTTTACAGTGAAAACATTTTAGAGACAAATTTGCTGTTAATTATTCATTATACTTATATTAAATAAACTTATTAATAATTCATGACATACTCATATAATTAGGCCTATTATATTAATTAACAATATTAAACTTTGCTTTTAAATTAAAATAAATATAATACATGCATAATATATAAAGCTTTTAAACAGATTAAGCTTACATATATTCTTTTGAGCTCTTTGTGAAACTATATTAATTATTTGATTCACATGCATTGATATAGGCAGATATTTTCTTTCAGCTGCCTTCTCAAACTTTCACTGCAGCGGTGTTTATTCCTGCTTTGTAAATGCGTTTAATTTCATATTTTTCATAACGATCTCTTAACCTTCGATAGAGACATGAATTGCGCGGCTCTTTCGCGAGAAGTGAATCAAACTGACGTTCTCCTTGTTCCGTGTGATTGGCTGTTTGCCGCACGAGTCACACTTTCAGGTGCACGCGCTTTGCAAACTCTGGATTAAACCTGAACTGACAGAGAAAGTTTATACCGAGCGTTGTGCAACAGTTGATCCTGATCTAAACCAGGTTGAATTTATCTGGATTTGTCAACTCCAAACCTACTCTGAAACTCAGAGTTTGTTCAACTAGCTTCATGCAACAGGCCTCCCATGATGTTTGTACTTACAAGTCATTTAGTTGCCGCTTGGACTTTTGACTAAGTATACAAAAAACTACAGATCTCTTATAAGATTTGTCTTGTTTGGATGATTCTAGAGACCTTCATGACTATGTAGATATATATGTCAAGAAAAAACACTTATTAGTAACTTGAAAATAACATTTCTTTGGGAGGGTTTGCCTTCACTATACTTCCTGGAAGTAGGGGTAGGAAGTTGACAGCCTCATGTGACAGGAAGGAAGTGAATACTTTTTTTTTGTTCTTGAAATCCTTTATTTGGTTGTTTTCTTACATGTCATTGAGACATAAAACATGGATAGCATCTAGAAAAATACTTACAAAAGGAAAATGACAACTAAACACTGCGGCAACTATAGTTAAGAAGGTTTCGGGAAATCCAGCCCAGGTCAATGCACACACATTTCTGCACATTTACATACCAGTGATTCCCAAACCTGTTCCTGGAGCACATGCTGAATGTCATGTTGAGTCTCTAATGAGTTGATGACTGAATCAGGTGTTTTTGATCCAAGAGAGATTCATTGGCCATTTATCAAAATGAGTCTTTATGGGATTTTGCATCCTTGTGTACTTGTTCTACATCATCAATCATACAATACTCAAGAACACAAGTACCAAAGGCACATGAAAGTACCCGGATGTGTCCTTGATTGAGGATGCATCGGATGTAAAATTCAAAATTTATATATGTAGAAAATTGCTACATAACTGTAACTACTAACCGTTTAGGGTTGGGGAGCCAGTAATGAAATAAAGAAATTTAAAAAAAAAAATCCAACCTTCCCTCCCAGAGTCAACACAGACACCAACTCAAATTAATCTCTTTTAATTTGAAAATTTCAAAAATGGTAAATAAATACCATAAGGATAACAGAAATATTAAAAGAAGAATTAACTCCCTGCATTCCCTTAAATCAAAAGAACATAAAAATACTAACAATCATACTTAACATAATCAAAAAGTGTTAGACAACTTCACTTCTCTTTCTGTTAAAGAACACAACAAAGTCCTGAGTTTACTTACTCAGACACGACAAATGAGTCTGGGCCAACGGGAGGAAGAATTGCCCTGGCCGAAGGAAATCTCTCTCTCTTCTGCACAGATCCACCACTTCTTATATCTCCTTCCCATCTTCATCCAATCACCCCAGACATCACAGCTGATTGGAGCACCTGTCTCGTGACGAGAGAGAGAGAGTTTTCAAAGTTTGAGTTTTCAACACACTTTATTTAAATCATTACAAAGTCATCAGAACAACAAATTACATTATCCAAAAAACAAACAAAATGAAGTGCAAAAGACCAAAAACATATTGCAACATGGTTGTAAAGATCAACATTTCTTCTACAACTGTACAAATAGCTCCATTAAGGTTATAGGGTGGAGTAGGGAGATTAAAATTAATCTTTTTATACAATAGTATATTAACTACTATAACACTCACTATAAATATATCTCTATTACGTTTTTATTTTGTGAAGTGGCTAAAAAGTGGTCATGTTTAGGTAGAGGAGCTCAAAGATATATATATAATATTAAAATATATTTGCATGAAAATATTTATAATTTAAACATCATATAAGGGATTCTTATAGATTTTAATATCCTGTAATTGAAAGGTATACCACCTTTGAATATGGCAAATAAATGGTAAATTTACAAATTGCAGTTTGGACATAATTTATAAAGAAGATCTGCAAATTATGTGTAACGTGTTTACAAGTGATGAATAATTTTAGATTAGGGGATGCAGAAAGTGTTCACTGTAAAATAAATAAATAAATAAATCCTAATTTTACGGAAAATACATTTTTTACAGTATTTTTCTGTAATTTTAAATTATGTTTAAAACTGAAATTACAAACAATATCTTTTAATTATTAACTTCACTGTTATTTTAAGGATTGTATCATTAATGACAAATTACAGTAATTCTCATTTTTTTTAATACGGAAAAATTACCGTATTATTTATACAGTATTTTTTCTGTTTTCTTAAATTACATACAAAATCATGTAAAATTACATGAATAACCATAATCTGTAATTAAACATGTAGCTCATTATATGAAAGGGTGATATCCATACTAACAATTTAACATTCTTCTTTGTAATTTTAAAGTAAATCTTATTGTTTTTATATTCAGCTGTATTTTAAACTCTGTAATTCTGGATACGAAGCGAGATGTATAGCAAACTAAATATCAAACAAAATCTGTTTTGTTTGTTTGTACAAAGCTGCTCTGCTCTCCAGGTTTAAACTTTCAGGCCTTTGTCCACACACAAGTTGATCTAAATTGTGAATAGAGATGAGAAAAGCACAAATATTCTTTACAAGCTCAAACTCCACAAAAAACACCCATCAACTTTCACACACACACACTCATGGCATACTGCCATTTTAAAGCATTGGTTATATGTTATCTGATCAGAATATGCATTTGTTATTTGGACTGTGTGAGAGAAACCCTATACTGAGACATCTGAAACTAGAAAAAGCAGAACATGGAGAAAATAATCAGAAAGAACTGGAATGCAAAGTATGGAAAACACACATTAAATGGAAAATGTGCATGTCTGTATTGGGGATAAACTTTGCAGTAAGGTGACAGTATATTAACTGACTCATGCTGCTGCAAGCTCTACAGTGTTGAAATGAATAACATTCATTATTAAAGTTCTCAATTATTGTTGAATTAGTTAGACAGCATTCAACATTTTCAGTTTATGGTCCCATACCACACATGCTATAACGGCCTAAACCCCTGCAGTCAACAGCTTGAAGTATCATGCTGTTCAATAAAAGTCTGCAGACAAATGTTGTAACTTGTATGCAATTACAGAAAATCTTAATGCATGTTTAATTTTTGGGTTTAAACTTCAGCAAACATATCTGGAACTAAACCTTCTGCTCATTTCATACTGACGGTCTGATTTTCCTCCGTGAGTCTGACGGTGGGATCTGGTCTCTTCTGTTCTGTTCAGCTCACTTCTTGTAGATCTGAGGTCATAAACCAGAAAAGCAACAGTAGCCACGCCCACCAGAGCAGAGAGAGCCAATCGGATCACAGCTTCAATGAAACCACAACAATGGATGTGGTCTAAAAAAAGAAAACGAATTGTGCATTCAGATCTCTTTCAAATAGGCTTACAGAGGCCACTTTGGTGGGTAATTATTAGGAGTGCAAGCATCCATTAAAAAGGCAATGAATCCAAAAGCTTGACTGTGTGCATGTTTGAGGGGGTATCCATGCACACTTTCTTTGCTTAGCCAAATAACTTTAGATAGGATTGTTTAATATAATGAATATAATATAATTCTAGAACTTGATCTTTAATCTCAGCTCTCCTAGAAACCGGTGTGATTATTCTTCCACTTTTTTTGCCCCGAGCAAAACTGTTTTCTAAAGCTGTTTTCATATCCCTTGGCTATGGAAGCCCGTTTCCGCCACTAAATAAATTAAAAAAAAGAGTAATTGCGACTTTTTATCTCAGAATTCTGACTTTTTATCTCGCAATTGCGAGTTTATATCTCACAATTGCGAGTTATAAAGTCAGAATTCTGAGATATAAAGTCACAATTCTGAGATATAAAGTCGCAATTGCGTGATATAAAGTCAGAATTCTGAGATATAAAGTCGTAATTGCGAGTTATAAAGTCAGAATTCTGAGATATAAAGTCGCAATTGCGAGTTATAAAGTCAGAATTCTGAGATATAAAGTCGCAATTGCGTGATATAAAGTCAGAATTCTGAGATATAAAGTCGTAATTGCGAGTTATAAAGTCAGAATTCTGAGATATAAAGTCGCAATTGCGTGATATAAAGTCAGAATTCTGAGATATAAACTCGCAATTGCGAGAAAAAAAGTCAGAATTGCGAGTTTTTATCTCAGAATTCTGACTTTATATCACGCAATTGCGACTTTATATCTCAGAATTCTGACTTTATATCACGCAATTGCGAGAAAAAAAGTCAGAATTCTGAGATAAAAACTCGCAATTCTGACTTTTTATCACGCAATTGCGACTTTATATCTCAGAATTCTGACTTTATAACTCGCAATTGCGAGAAAAAAAGTCAGAATTCTGAGATAAAAACTCGCAATTCTGACTTTTTATCACGCAATTGCGACTTTATATCTCAGAATTCTGACTTTATAACTCGCAATTGCGAGATAAAAAGTCAGAATTCTGAGATAAAAAGTCGCAATTACTCTTTTTTTTTTTTATTTAGTGGCGGAAACGGGCTTCCATACTTGGCCGTTTGCCAAACGCTTTGATCATGCAGTAAACCACTCTAAAAACAACTTGTTCACATCACTGACTTCGTCGCTGCATGTCGCCAAATGCCTATAGTGGGCGTTCACTGCTGGTTTCCTAGCGGATGCTACGGCAAGTGGATGGCACTGAATACGTTTTCTTACCGCTTAAAGTAAACTTTTTGGAGGGGGGATGTTGTTGTTCTATATATAAATGGAATAAGTCCATTAAATTAGGCGTGTTACATGCAACCCGGTCACCAGGCCTTCTCGCGAGAAAATGTTTGAAGTTGCAATTTCGTATAAATTCGGACGATATGAGTTGTAGGAAAACGTACTCCAGTCCTAAACATAACCCCAGGGGTTGTGCAATAAAGTAGGAATTCGACACCCAAAACATTCTGTAGGAATTTAGGTTATGTTTTGCAACATAAATGAAAGTATGTAATATGAGAGTATTTTTTATTTTTTTTTATTTTTTTGAAGATAGAACAAGTAACAAGCATAGCATAAGATATGCATAGGCAAACATGTATGCAATACAAAGTGACATTAATCGGGGGTCATACCTAAAATCTTTTTTAATGCTTGAACAAACGGGAAAAAACAAACAATTATCATCATTGTCATAACATAATACAACAATATACTCTAAGTGATTAAACACAGCCACTGTTTATACAGCTTTTAAGTTTTTAGAAAACTCAATAGATTCAAAGGATATTTTCATTTCAAAAAATTAAATCTTAAAAAAGAGATATGCATTCTGAAAATGTACATATTTAGCTATAACAAACAAAAAAAGGTTTATAACATAAATATAACTTTTCACATTCTTGAAAAACCAAAAATTACATTTCTATATGTAAATTCAAAGTTAGGATAGGACATAACATTTGATAAAATCACAAACGTCACACCAAAATGTCAGCGTGTGAAAGCAATTCCAAAATAAATGTAAAGTAGTTTCAGGTTTCTCTAAACAGACAGAACAGAAGGTAGTCTTTTGAGAGAGCGCTTATCTGGGTAAAACCTATTAAGCTCATACTAGAATCATCAAACTCGAGACCAAGTTCGTGACGTGTTTGATGACGTAGCATCAGGACATCCCAAAGGGCGCTGTCAAGTCTCTTTCGTTTTGAGTGTGGTGCAGAATTACAAACACATCGGAGATTCTAAAATAACCTAATTACCCATCTTAATTAAATTCAGAATCTTCACAGCTCAACATACGGGACATGTTATCCGTCTTTCTGTTCTTGATATTCATCTACGGTAAGTTTCGAACCTTTCCTTTCAATTTAGCATGTAGCTACACGAAGTTTTAATGATCATTTCTACGTCAAATGCATGGAAATGAGTAATGACATTAACATTTATAAATAGTTAATGTGTCTAACAGTGATAATCGTATTTGCAAAATCACCTCAAAATCTGCAAGTGTTCTTAACCGGATCCGTGGACGCGCACAGTGGTTTCTGACGTAATGGGTGTCCGTATAAAATATCGGAGTATATTTTTTGCATATAACATGTTCCTAAAATAAAAAAAACATTTGGCTGAGTATGGACAAGTTAGCTAACTTTAGTAGTGAATTATATTTGATTGCATTTGGTTGTTACAAAGACATGATACCTGAGCCAGGTAGTTTGGGGTCCAAATATGAGAGGGGTCTAGTATTCAAAAAAGGTTGAGATTCACTATGCTAGAAAGTTAGATATTCATATTCACGCGCGCATATCCAGCTCTCTGGTCTAGAACATGGCCATAACAGCAGAAACAAAAAGAGCATTTGCTGTACATATTTCCTTTTGTAAGGCAGTAGTCTTTTTCATGGATGAGAGTTGTTTTTCCATTGGTCCAATTTGGATGAAAGACCCTCAAATATAACAAGGTCTTGCACACATCACATTTGATGTAACTTTTGGTCAATAAAAAGCCTATTTGCTGTCTGTTTTCATCTTTATCGATAGTTTGGTAAACAGTCTGTTGCCTAAATGTTGAAAAATGTTTTATGAAAAACTTACACCACAGCTGTGCAGTGTTAGCAATAAATCCAACAGAGATAAACTTGGTTTTATATTCGCACATTCGGACTTACAATAACTTTGTACACTACATTGGACATTCAGTGGACGTTCGCAAGTAAGTATGCCATTAAAATAATACTTGCCCATTTTGATCGATTGTGAAAAATGTTGTAGGGTTACAATCGTTGGTTGTAAATATCATGTCGCTGTTTAGAATTTGCAAACATTAACTTTATTGCACATTATTAGAACGTTCTTAAACGCGGAAGTCTGAATGTGCGAATATAAAACCAACTTTACCCAAGTCAGAGATAACACACTGCAATAAAATCCAATTCTTGATGAGTATTTATGTCATGAGGCAAGATGCATTTATTTGAGAACCAACACGATAAATTAAGACTTTATAGTTTCAAAGAATGCAGTGTAGTTCACTGTTTCACCTGTAAAGGGTGATGATTAAAAAAAATAAGGGGAAAAAAATACTGTTAGTGCATTAAGACAAAATATTTATTTTTAAGTCTTAATCATTTGTGCAGTGTTGCTTCTCAAGTAGGCTACATTTATCTTGTTTTCAAGCTTATGTATTGTTGTGTATGCTCTTGAATTTCATATTTTTTTCCACAATGGTCAGAAGTTTCATCAGTACCAACAGAGATCCACAGATCAACCATAGTTGATGCTTTTAGGAAACGCACCCCAGAACAGTAACCCAGTATCTGTTTGTCTTCTGAGCTGGTCACACTATGATTTCAGTTGAATCTGTTTGCTGAAGTTAATGTGGTATCAGTAAAACTGGTACCGTTTGTTTTCCAGGTGTGTCTGATAAAGAGACAGAAGAATCTAAACCTGAGCCGATGACGGTGATGGAGGGAGATTCTGTGACTCTACACACTAATCTTACTGAAGTATTGAACGATGATACCATTCTGTGGCTGTTTGGACCTAAGGACTTTCTCATATCTCAGATAAGGCGAACGGATGACTTAACTCCAGTTTTTTTCACTGATGACGCTGGATTCAGAGGCAGACTGCAGGTGGACCAAAAGACTGGATCTCTGACCATCAGAAACACCAGAATTAGACACTCGGGACAATATAAACTCACCATCTCTAGAGAAATGACTACAACAAAGATATTTAATGTCACAGTCGTTGGTGAGTATCTCAAGTCTTTCACTGCAACAATGATCATGTGATATGACAAATAAAGCTTCAAAAAAAGGTATTTAAAAAAATCTTTCTTTGAAACTAACATTTTAAATTCATTAATGTTGTTTACTGTTTTTGCGCCACATGACTTTTTTTGGTTGTGCCACCTGACTTTTTGACTAATCTTACACTGATCAGACTTCTATTTTGATGTCTGTATTAGCTTTGGCCAATTTTTAAATACAATAAAGAAGTTTATGATAGCATTTTCCTGTTTTACATTGTTGTACCACCTGAACTGAAAAGTGTACCTATCTATCCATCCTTGAAAATTTTAATCAGTATTTGAGAGAGATCTACAAACATTTTCAATTTGCCACAAGGATCATTTGGGCTCCTCTGGATGTTGCATTGTCATGCTTAATGTTATTATTGCCTTATCAATTCATAATAAGAGTCATGTTTGCAGTTGTGCCACCCTGACATGTCTGTGTGTCAGCACTTATTGAGTGAGAGTTTCCAGATTTTGCAAGATTTCATAATGGGTCTAACTCGTTCAAAATTTGTGTGAAACACTTTTATTAAGGTTCCACTTGTTTTCCAGGTGTGGTTGATGAGACGGATGGAATGAAGTCAGAGTCAGTATCAGTGACGGAGGGAGAGTCTGTCACGTTACGCAATGATGCTGAAATACACAAAGATGCTCTGATGCTGTGGAGGTTTGGAGATAAAGGTGTCCTCCTGGCTAAAATCGATATCGAGGCCAACGAGACCTCATTACACGATGCTGATGAGAGATTCAGAGATCGACTGCAGCTGGATCTTCAGACTGGATCTCTGATCATCACAAACAGCAGAACCACAGACTCTGGACTTTATGAACTACAGATCAGAGGCATTGAGAGCTCACGGCGATTCCTTCTGTCGGTCAATGGTGAGTAATTGAAAGATCGAGTCTTTTAATGTAATGGCATGAGTCATTTCAGATCATCACACTGACTGACACCTTCACCGTCTCTATTTATAGCTGTCCCAGAACCACAGTTTTCTTCAGGTGCTAAAGCAGGGATGGGTGTTGGTTTTTTAGTTCCTGTTCTGCTGCTTGTGGCTGCAGCTTTAGCTGTGTTTTACTACCGCCACAGGATCTTTAAATTAAAAAAGAAAATGGGTAAGTATAATATACTTTAAACAGGATTCCCATCTCCTCCAAAATGTCATAACGTTCTTTAAACTGTGGACATCAGAGGTTTTCAACCCTGCTCTTTGAGACTAATTGTCTAGTTCCAACCAGTTTCAACACACCTTCAGAGGCAGGGGTGCAGAATTCAGTCCCTGGGGCGCCACAGTCCTGCAGAGTTTAGCTTCAGCCCTAATTAAACACACATGGTGCCTCATTTATAAAATGTTGTGCAGAAACAGTCCTAAATTTGATCTTGTGATAATTTCTCAAATATGCGTACGTGTGTTCATAGAATGCACATACACAAACAAAACACACAAACGCTAACGTCCCTTTCAAGGAAGGTCTGTTCATGTGGCGGCCATATTTGCAACGCCTCTGGGCAGCTATTTTGGGCATCCAAGACCAAGTCCTATCTATTTGAATGGGGGAATCCTGAAAAATCAAAAACTGCTTGGCGAAACTCACAATTAAATTACATATTTCAAATTAGCAACAAAATCTGACACAGACTGTCTTATAAATGTTGTTTCTTATGCTAAAATAACATTAAAAAGCTTATTTTTCAGGCTAAACAAGTCAGTGCACATGTGCAGTCCTAAGCGCGAGTCTCAGGTTTCTATGGGAACCGGAGCATCTAACTGCAGCTGCAGTGACGCAACGACTTTATCAATCAGCGATTGGCTCTTTTACTTAGAAGGCAGGACCTATTCCTCCATATTGCACACTGCAGTTTCTCCCATTCATATCTAATATCAATGCACCTTCTTTGTATATCTATAGACTTTGTGTACAACTCTTTCAGATGTGAATTCTATAAATCGCAAATGATCTTGAACTTGAATGGTTTCAGTTCTCCACCTTAAAAACAATGCCTAATTAATGTTATTTACATATAGAAGATCACAAGTCATCATCCAAATCCATGCAGAGCTGCAAGAATAGCTTTGATTTCCAAAAACCTGCAGTAATCTGGCAATGAGTTATGCACTCCTGTTCAAATGAGATGGGTGCTTCTCAAATGGAGTCCTAGTAAGGCTGCCAGTTGCCAAAGGGTGTCTCATTTTGATGGATCTGTATAAGGCAGCCTTTGGGCCTCTCCACATACCCACACTTGCAGTCTTGGCCACTTGAAAGTACATGCATGACATAGGAAAAATGCCAAAGCTCAGTACACTTAAGGCACACTAAATCCACACAATCTCTAATACTGCTTCGGAGTGGCCCTCGAGGCTAAGTGTATTCCATCATTCATCACTTTCAAAGACTTAAGTGACCCGATTTTGCATCATGTCTGGGAAAACTTTCCAGTTTAAAGGGATAGTTCATCAAAAGTTAAAATTATCCCATGATTTAATCACCCTCAAGCCATCCTAGGTGTATATGACTATTCTTTCAGATGAACACAATTGATGTTATATTTAAAAATATCCTGGCTCTTCCAAGCTTTATAATGGTAGTGAACGGGACTCAAGATTTTGAAGCCCAAAAAAGTGCATCCATCCACCATAAAAGTAATCCATACAGCTCCAGGGGGTTAATAAAGGCCTTCTGAAACTGCTCTTTTTCATACAGTGGTGACTACAAAGTTCAAGCTTTAAAAAGAAAAAGTACCATAAATGCACTATGTTGTCATATATTCAAAGTCTTCTAAAGTCAAATGATAACCCTGTGTGATGAACAGACTAACATTGTTCAGTGATAATCTCTTTTCCACATTTCTGTTCTCCGTTTCTGTGTGTTGCTGTGACAGAGGAAGAGAAGAAGTCCGTGAAGGAGGGAGATTCTCCAACTCTACTCACTGGTCTTACTAACATACAGGGTATTGATACAATAGAGTGGTGCTATGAAGCTGAAGACAATTGCATTGCTGAAATTAATAGGGGGACCGTTAAGAAATCTACCGGTGCTGATGGGAGATTCAGAAGCAAACTGAGGCTGAATGATGAAACTGGAGATCTTACCATTAGCAACATCAGAACCATACACTCTGGACTCTATATACTAAAGATCAGCAGCAGCAGCAGCAGCAAAAGTGGCTGCGGCACCAAAAGCACCACAAGAACAAAACGCAAGAGATTCATTGTTACTGTCAGTGGTAAGTATATCTAAAGTGTTAAAGGGTTAGTTGACCCAAAAATGAAATGTCTATCATTTATTACTCACCCCAAACCCGTAAGACCTTCATTCATCTTCAGAACACAAATTAAGATCTTTTTGATGAAGTTTTAGAGATGTCTGTCCCTCCATTGGGAGCTATATTGAATTTACACATTCAAGGTCCAGAAAGGAAGGAAAGACATCATTAAAGTAATCCATGTGACTCTAGTGGTTTTATGAAGCAACACGAGTGCTTTGTTTGCACAAAAAAAAAAAAAAAAAAAGAATTTAGCACTATATTATTTACAAAATAATATAATCTAAAGTGCGTTCATGGAACAACTTCTGCTCTCGACTCAACACAACACACATGTGTTGTGGTGCTCTCACTACTGGTTTGCTGGTAAGTATTTTCTTAAAGGGTTAGTTCACCCAAAAATGAAAATAATGTCATTTATTACTCACCCTCATGCCGTTTTACACCCGTAAGACCTTCTTCAGAACACAAATGAAGATATTTTTGTTGAAATCCGATGGCTCCGTGAGCCCTGCATAGCCAGCAATGACATTTCCTCTCTCAAGATCCATTAATGTACTAAAAACATATTTAAATCAGTTCATGTGAGTACAGTGGTTCAATATTAATATTATAAAGCGATGATAATATTTTTGGTGCGCCAAAAAACACAAAATAACGAATAATTTAGTGATGGCCGATTTCAAAACACTGCTTCGGGAAGCTTCGGAGCGTTATGAATCAGCGTGTTGAATCAGCGGTTCGGAGCGCCAAAGTCACGTGATTTCAGCAGTTTGGCGGTTTGACACGCGATCCGAATCATGATTCGACACAAAAGATTCATAACGCTCCGAAGCTTCATGAAGCAGTGTTTTGAAATCGGCCATCACTAAATTATTCGTTATTTTGTGTTTTTTGGCGCACCAAAAATATTATCATCGCTTTATAATATTAACATTGAACCACTGTACTCACATTAGCTGATTTAAATATGTTTTTAGTACATTAATGGATCTTGAGAGAGAAAATGTCATTGCTCCCTATGCAGGCCTCACTGAGCCATCGGATTTCATCAAAAATATCTTCATTTGTGTTCCGAAGATCAACGAAGGTCTTACGGGTGTGGAACAGCATGAGGGTGAGTAATAAATGACATTATTTTCATTTTTGGGTGAACTAACCCTTTAAAGTTGTAAATTATTTGTGTTGCTTCATAAAATTACTGGAGTCATATGGCCGGATTACTTTAATTATTTGAATTTTGAATTCTGGGCCTTGAATGTGTACGTTTCATAGCTCCCAATGGAGGAACAGTAAGCTCTTGGATTTAATAAAAAATATCTTCTTAATTTGTGTTCCGATGATGAACTTAGGTCTTACAGGTGTGGAACAACATGAGGGCGAGTAATTAATGAATTTTGCATCTGAAAAGGAAACACCTACAAATGAATATGCAATAATGTAAGAACTGTGTCCTCACCTTTTCAGCACTAATTTTTCACTGTCTCCTGACAAAAAAAAGGGTTTGCGTTGGCACAAAGCTGTTAGTAAATCTGGCCCTACAAATATATGTTATGTTCAAACGGCAAACTAAATTCAGTCACTTTCTGTATTTCTATGTCTTGCTGTGACATGAAGTGAGGACATTGCAAGTGAAGGCAGGAGATCCTGTCACTCTCGAGACTGATGCTAAAATACAGAGCGATGATCTAATGCTGTGGACATTTGGACCTGAAAATCGTCTCGTTGTTAAAACTGATTCAGGAAGGACTAGCATTAGTGAGAGTTTCAGAGACAGACTGGAGCTGAACACGGAAACTGGAACGCTGACCATCAGAAACATTGGAATCACAGACTCTGGACATTTTAAACTACAGATCATAAACGACAAACAGACCACATTCAGAAGATTCAATGTGACTATCAATGGTGAGTAGAACGTCATTTATTATAATAACATATTGATTTTCACAACAGGTGCAAACTGATTGGTCGGTGGTCTTCCAAGAATGCATTGTCTTTTTGCATATTCCACATGATTAAGTTTTGATTATTCACGTTTTAAGAAAACATTTTTGCAAAGAAGTGTTTTAGCTAGTGTTCTGTGCCTTTTGGATCCCACTGTATGTGCCAGGGGTGGTGAACGTCAGTCCTGCACAGTTTGGCTTCAACCCTATTCAAACACACCTGAGCAAGCTAATCAAGGTCTGAAGGGTTACTACGAAGATACGGGCAGGTGAGCTTTTATCAGGGTTGGAGCTAAACTCTGCAGGACTGTGGCTCTCCAGGACCGACATTCACCACCCCTGACATATGCAATGATCATGCAGTAGTTTGATTTTTGCAGTAGTTTTTCTGTTTAATTAGATAAAATTTGTTTTTTACACTGTAAATTTACAGTGTTTCTTCTTATTGTACATTTAGTGAAAAATAACGTGTAATTATTTCTTCGGTGTTTGTTCTGTATGCATTAAGTAAGGCAAATGTACAGTCAGTTGGTCAATATAACATAAAAAAAACAACTGGAGCAGTTCAAGTACAGGGAACACGTTTGTCGATAGCTAAAATAGTCAAATGCCACAGATGAACAGAGGAGTTTGTGAGAAGCTTTATTCATTGATAATCTTTTTGTATATTCCTAAGACAACAGGTAGATGAATGAAGCCTCAGTATCCTATACTGTATTATTTTTCTGTATTAAGGTTTCAAGGAAAACATTTGTAGTGATTTATATTGTAAAAAAATATTAGATTTGTTCTATTTATTTTTTGCTGTTTTAAGCATGTTTAGGGGAACTCTTGAGATTAGCTGTAACAAAACTTTTTATTATTTATCTGTATTTTCTTTAAGGTTCCACAGAAGAACAAGTGAATGAAGAGACACAGCTAATCAGTGAAGATGTTCCTGATGGAGCGAATGAGCAGCAGGCGACAAGTTCAGTTTGATGAGATAAGACACACGCACCAGTGTCAATCACTGTGACATCATCAACAGTCAAGCTCAACAACATGCAAAAAGTTTGAATGAATTCTTGTGTGATGAGCACATTTAACAGCAGGTCAAAGTTAACTATTCGCTGTCCACACTGAGGATGTGTGACACTTTAATATGATCTGGGGTGCTACAATTACCACATCAGTACTGGAATATGTAGCTGCATTGTTCACTACATCTGAACTGGTTCCAGACAGTCAAGATGGTGCAGAATGGTGCCTTATTATTTATTATTCTCAGGTTAGGTAAAGTAAGTCGAGTCTGGCCTAAATTATAAGCATTTAAAATTACTTACAATTTGGTCAGAAGACTCCTCTGTGGTACGTTCTTGTTCAAAGTATTAAAACACTTTAAATCAAGCCAATGTAATCAATTACATTTCTTTTAATTGGTTACTTTTCTTTTTATAATAAACAAAAATGTAAAGGCAAATAAAACGTATTATTACTTATTATAAATTAAACATCCCATCTCCTCAGCGCACAGTCACCGAATGTGTGTGGGTTGATGACTCTGGACAAGTTTTCATGTGCGTTAGTTACAAGGTGATGAAGAAGATGATGATGAAGAGAGCAACCACCACCAGAAGAACCGATCCATATAAGTGATGAAATATCAACTCCGCTGATGTGTAAGAATGATGAATCAATATTAGATTTTGGGTTTAAAGCTTGAAGTGTGAAATTCTGATGCAGAAAGGAAGCTCACAGAAGGGACTATGAGGTCACACACCTGCTTTTGAGCGTCATCTGGTGGACAGCAGCAATAAAACATCCTCATAGACCCATATGCACATGTAATAATTATGATTTGCCATATTGGAGGGAATAATGATGTTTATATAATTTTCTCATTTTAATTGAAAACATATTTAATTGGTGATTTTTGCAAGGATCTGTACCAAACAAAGATGTTTTCTTAAGTCTGCAGAACATCATTATTTGTCCCTGTCCTTGTCTTATTTATTCATTTTTTTACTCCAATTTAAGGCCCTAACCCCAGCAAAAACATTCACAGGGGAACTCGTGGGCCGCATGGGCTGGGTTTGTCCAGGGCCGAATTTTAGCCTCAGTCCAGCCCTGTCTCAGGAGATTCAGAAGCAGAAGTTAGATGAGAAAGTGAAGCAGCACAAACAGGTGCATGAAGGGCGACTCAAACTGAATGGCAGAAAATATCCTGAAGGTTAGTTGAGGACTCTCATATGAGCTTCTGGGATTCTCTTGCAGTGACCCATTTGTTGTTTTGGTTTTTTTTTCTGTTTAAACTCGTGACCAGATAAAGACATAAAAGAATGACTTCAGGTGACACCAACTCTAAATCAACATAAACAACTGCCAAACATGTCTATATATTGTTATCATTATGATCACAACTTGTAATATTTGCTTTAATGGGTTCGTTGTTTCTGCCTAAAATTAATGTTAACTCCATTATTTGTGTTATCTTGAACTGAACATTTGTGAAATATGGACATTAGTTGGACACAGTCAGCTGTGATAACAGAATCAAGTTCATAAAGTGTCAGAAACAGATCATGTTTATGGAGGAGGAGAACAGTTATTCATCATCATTGCATAGAAAGACAGATGTAGGCTGTAGAGCAGAAGATACGAGAAAGAAACATCATGATCCTTGATGATTTTCACTTTAAATTAATTCATTGTCATCTGCACTACATTCAATTCACTATATGTCGCAAAAGTGAATTTAAAGTTTGCTTAAACACTTTTTGCATTAGGGTTAGGTTAGTTCCCAGCATAGTGCTGGTTTAGGACAGTAAATATTGAAGTCAAGTGTTATATTATGCATCTCTGAGAAACAGGAAAGATGTTCAGTTGTGTTGGACATTTAGGAGAGTTTGTAGTTAATTCTAGTTTTTAATCAAAACCTAAGTAGGTAATAAGTGAACGCAGAAAGAGCCAGTGGAGCACAGAAACACACAGCTTCCACTGTATGGCACAAAACACTGAGACATCTCTCAAAATAATACAAATAATAAAGCTATTGAATAAACAACATTAAAAACATGAACAGCAGCTTCATTTGCATTTATTCAGGAGACAGTTTGATCAATTTGGGAAGCAAATCTCAAGTAATTCATCACAGATATTCATAAAGCCAGATGTGTTATAGAAAGCTATAGGAAACAAGCCAAAGCAGGGGTGAAATACAGTGTAAAGGTAAACAAAAATGAAACACCTCAATTTTTAAGTCATGGTTCACAGTGGGAAATATAATAAATAAATTAAGATATATATTCTCTCAAATTAATAAAATTATAATTTACTTCCATTAAGGTGCAGCATGAAACAAAAAAATTGCACATTTAGGGCAGTTTTTAATGCAATCTTCTAATGATATATGTTTATAGATTCCAATTACTTGTTAAAATATAAACATTTAAATGGTGGCTGTAATAAAAACCTGTTTTTCATGACGGATTAATTCAAACATTAATTAAATAATGATGACATCAGGTTAGAAATATAATTAATATGTGATATAGTGTGTATATTTATCAAAATGCCCACCTCTAGAGTTATTTTTCTATCTGACTATATGGTCACTGAATGTCTTTTCTGAGGTAAATGTGACATTAAGTGACATTGTTTTCCAGCTGTTTTATTGATTTCTGCAGTTGAAACACTGATTGATTGATTGATTGATTGATTGATTGATTGATGGATGAGTGCCTTGCTTTAAGCTTGTGGGTTAGTTAAGTGCATGCAGAAAAAGTGTCTTCAGCTGCTTCTTGAAGATTGTATGGAGGTCAGCAGCTCATTTCAACATAGAGGAACAGAGATGGTGAAGGGTCTGGAAATCCACTTTGTGCCTCGTTGTGAAGGAAAAGCATCAGATAATAATCATCTGGACACTGAACCGTTTCAGATTCCTGTAGTGAACGAGGAGCATCAGATCACCAGATCCCTGCGTGAAACACATTCAGATTCAGGTGAGATTAATCCATCTCAGCTGTAGGTTACATCATCAGCCATGTCGTCCCCTTGGAATGATAAGGTTCTATCTGCGTTCTGAGCAGTTTTGAGATATTTAGCTTCAAAGTTTTTGTGTTCCATATAGCAAAAACTATATGGGGAACAAGTTTCTTTCAAACAAGAAAATGACAGGGACCCTAAATATATTCTAAATATACAATATCAAAATCCTCTCAAATTTGTAAATAGAGAATTTTGGAACGGGTCAAACGCAGATAGAACCTTCTAATTCTAAAAAAAAACACTTTTCGCTTGGAATTATAAGGTTCTATCTGCAAAAAAAATTAATTGAAGCAATAATTTTCAAGAAACACAGACAGTTTAGTTATAATTTGTTTTAAAACACAAAATTAGTGTTGTAACAATGTGTTGACATGCATGAGAAAGTAAAATGTAATGGTTTTTATGACATTTATTTCATATTTTAAATTAATAGTTTTTTCTTGTTCAAGTTAAGCAGTGCTAAATGTTTTGTCCAGTGCAGATGTTAAATTTAGGTAGGAATATGATTGGTAATTTAACACATTATTTCAGGAACTGTTCAAGTTTAAGTTTCCTTTTGTTTAGACAGAAAGCAGCTACTGTAATACATCTGACTGGACTTTATTCCACAGAAAGTGGGACATGTAAAATGGCTTTCTCTAGACATCAGTATTTCTGAAATAACATGCTAACGTTTATTGTTGTAATTAAGACCCCATCAATTAAATTGTTGAGTATCTGACCTTTAAGCCTTAATATTGTAAAATTTAAAACTGCAAGAAAACAGACAATGCTTCAGCAAAGGTGTTTATCAAAGTTTAATAAACATGACTATACACTGACTATATATATATATATATATATATATATATATATATATATATACACACACACACACACACACACACACATATCATCAAAAAGTTGATTTATTTCACAAATTCCATTCAAAAAGTGAAACTGGTATATTGTATTCATTCATTACACACAGACTGATATATTTCAAATGTTTATTTCTTTTCATTTTGATGATTATAACTGACAACTAAGGAAAATCCCAAATTCAGTATCTCAGAAAATTAGAATATTACTTAAGACCAATACAAAGAAAGGATTTTTAGAAATCTTGGCCAACTGAAAAGTATGAACATAAAAAGTATGAGCATGTACAGCACTCAATACTTAGTTGGGGCTCCTTTTGCCTGAATTACTGCAGCAATGCGGCGTGGCATGGAGTCGATCAGTCTGTGGCACTGCTCAGGTGTTATAAGAGCCCAGGTTGCTCTGATAGTGGCCTTCAGCTCTTCTGCATTGTTGGGTCTGGCATATCGCATCTTCCTCTTCACATACTCAGATACAAATGTATAGTATAATGCAATGTAAGTCGCTTTGGATAAAAGCGTCTGCCAAATGCATAAATGTAAATGTAAATGTTCACAATACCCCATAGATTTTCTATGGAGTTAAGGTCAGGCGAGTTTGCTGGCCAATTAAGAACAGGGATACCATGGTCCTTAAACCAGGTACTGGTAGCTTTGGCACTGTGTGCAGGTGCCAAGTCCTGTTGGAAAATGAAATCTGCATCTCCATAAAGTTGGTCAGCAGCAGGAAGCATGAAGTGCTCTAAAACTTCCTGGTATACGGCTGTGTTGACCTTGGACCTCAGAAAAGACAGTGGACCAACACCAGCAGATGACATGGCACCCCAAACCATCACTGACTGTGGAAACTTTACACTGGACCTCAAGCAACGTGGATTGTGTGCCTCTCCTCTCTTCCTCCAGACTCTGGGACCCTGATTTCCAAAGGAAATGCAAAATTTACTTTCATCAGAGAATATAACTTTGGACCACTCAGCAGCAGTCCAGTCCTTTTTGTCTTTAGCCCAGGCGAGACGCTTCTGACGCTGTCTGTTGTTCAAGAGTGGCTTGACACAAGGAATGCGACAGCTGAAACCCATGTCTTGCATACGTCTGTGCGTAGTGGTTCTTGAAGCACTGACTCCAGCTGCAGTCCACTCTTTGTGAATCTCCCCCACATTTTTGAATGGGTTTTGTTTCACAATCCTCTCCAGGGTGCGGTTATCCCTATTGCTTGTACACTTTTTTCTACCACATCTTTTCCTTCCCTTCGCCTCTCTATTAATGTGCTTGGACACAGAGCTCTGTGAACAGCCAGCCTCTTTTGCAATGACCTTTCGTGTCTTGCCCTCCTTGTGCAAGGTGTCAATGGTCGTCTTTTGGACAACTGTCAAGTCAGCAGTCTTCCCCATGATTGTGTAGCCTACAGAACTAGACTGAGAGACCATTTAAAGGCCTTTGCAGGTGTTTTGAGTTAATTAGCTGATTAGAGTGTGGCACCAGGTGTCTTCAATATTGAACCTTTTCACAATATTCGAATTTTCTGCGATACTGAATTTGGGATTTTCCTTAGTTGTCAGTTATAATCATCAAAATTAAAAGAAATACATTTGAAATATATATAAGTCTGTGTGTAATGAATGAATATAATATACAAGTTTCACTTTTTGAATGGAATTAGTGAAATAAATCAACTTTTTGATGATATTCTAATTATATGACCAGCACCTGTATAGATAATATATATAATATATATATATATATATATATTATTAAAAATATTTCACATTTAAAATATTTAAATTACTTTAACTATGCAACAACTTGGTTTTTACCAACAATGTAAAATTTAACTTAACTTTAATTTAACTTTAATCCAGTGTGCCATAGCGTATAGCTTTATAGCTACATAGTACATACAGCTCAGTACAAGTACACAGAATGGATCAAGGTTAAAACATAACCTAATATATATATATAACTTTCCCTCGTATGACAATGACGTGACTGGAAATAAGCAAATAGATTACAAAACCCGAATCTATCCTCTTAATAGCGCTGCTGGCTAACGTGGTGTCTAACTGAAAAGAACTCCTCAGCAATGAGATGCCATAAAACACACAAAAAGACTGTAATTCCATGGAATTTGGGCTGCTGTCATTGACAACATCATAAAAAAAATAGTCTATGAGGTTTCTAATAAACATCGCGTTGTGAAATTTAGTCTTCTCTTCACCCGATTTAGCGTTTTTAAGCTTCCGCTATCGCGCTGACATGACAAAGAACGCTGATCCTGATTGGTCCTCGTGTGTGCATTCGAAGTGCTGATTGGCTCACGCAGATAGAATCTTATAGAGCCAAGTTAGAGTGTGACTTTGTAGATAGAACCTTTTTGTTTTCTAAAAAAAAAGTACCAAAATGTGCACAACTTAAAGAAACATCACATAATGTAAATAAGTTGTCACAGAATATGAATATGTGAATAACTCAATTTTGACAAAAATGTCAGATAGAACTTTATAATTCCAAGGGGACGATGTGGGTCACCTCTGAAATGATCATGTGATTCAGTAAAACTCGGTTCAAGTCTTTCTCTCAGTTTGATTCACTCACCTCATACTCTAGAAAGCTGATCAACAAAACGTGACAAAATGATAAAATATTCTAATAAAATGAATGAAAATGTGATTGATGATAACCTGAGTTCTTGTGAACTAGTGTCAGATATAAAGACTGAAGTACGATGTTTGGAAAGATCAGTCTGGACTCACCTGAAGATCCTTTTACGCAGCATGAAACAGATGAAGATGATGATGATGATGATGAAGACAGCAAACAGCCACCACAACTGATCTAAACAAATATCAAATATCAAATCATCTGATCTATAATAATGATGAATCAATATTAGAGTTTGTGTTTAAAGCTCTTGATGTTTTACCTGAGAGCTGGAGAGACGGAGTCACTTCATCCAGAACATCTTTAAAACACACAATGATCACAAATATCAGACAATATGACAGAAAACAAAGACCTGTTCACACTCAAACTGGATTGAGTCTGAATCAGAACTGAATCAGTGTTTTATTAGTGAATCAGACACGTTTATCAGCTGAAACTCACCTGAGATTGGAGTCGCTGCAGTTTCATTCCTCACTGAAAAACACATTCACAATCATCATGATTCACTTACAGAAGATTCACTTCAACACAGAGTTTGATCTGAATCAGGACAGATTCACTTCAACACAGAGTTTGATCTGAATCAGGACAGATTCAATTCAACAAGTTTGATCTGAATCAGGACAGATTCACTTCAACAAGTTTGATCTGAATCTGAATCAGGACAGATTCACTTCAACAAGTTTGATCTGAATCAGGACAGATTCAATTCAACACAGAGTTTGATCTGAATCAGGACAGATTGATGTAAGGGATGCACCGATTTTAAAAATTTGTTCGATACCGATAACCAATCATTCTTTATATTTGGAAGCCAATAACCAATATATTGGCCGATAAATCTAAATCCAAATTTTTATATAATTTTTGCCTGATTACAAAAACAAAAGCTCACAATTATGATGTTCTCATTATAATTTTATGACAGATTTGTGCTGCACATGTTTCATTAACTGTATTTTCCTTTTTGAAGTGACTCCAATCATATTTCAAGCCATTCAAAACCATCATGGTGGACAGTGTGCATCTGAAGTGTCTCAGTTGAAGGAAATAATACATCATTTATCGGCTTTAATATATCAGCCTAATTTTTTTTTATTGGGCCGATAACAATGACATTAAAAATGAACATACAGTATATCGGCTGATATCAATATGGTAATTGTTGTGTTTTACTGAAGTGTCTCTCTCACCTCTGAACATGGTCTTATGACTGTGAAGAAACTGTAATGAAAGAAAGAAGCATTAGATGTAGTGTTAATGAAAGATTAAATATGAAAGCAGATGAATGATGTGTTGAGAGAGATTGAGTTGATTTACTCCTGAAGCATCACAGATGATCTCATGAATCAGATTCACACAGCGAGACGTGACGACATGATCCAATGTGACAGACTTCGCAGGATCGGCCAGTTTGTTTGGATCCATTGGATCGGCTACACACTGATCCTAAACAAATAAAACACAATCAAATAATAAAGTGTGTGTGTGTGTGTGTGTGTTAGGGCTGGGTGATATGTAAAAATATTTTATCGATAATCGGCTTAGAAATATCGCGATATCCGATAATATCGTCTACCCGAGCCCCGCCCCCCGTCAGAGACAACATAGCTGACACGCACTGTAAACACACATCAGTTTGGTTGCACTTGAGCCCCTGCCCCTTTGATCGCGTAAGTGAAAGTGCCCTTTGCGGTTGCATCGTGAAGAAGTGTTGTCTGCTTCATCTCGCGCTTGAATTTAAAAATAAAAATACATTGTCAATAAGCAAAATCAAAATGTTAATTTCATTAAGAGTAGCCTAGGCCTATTCGATTCTTAGCCTTAAGTAAATGTGATTCCAGAATAGATTTTTTATTCCTAACCTTATTAATTAGCTACTATGGGCTACAAAATATTTCATTCATGCGGTGAATAAATATGTGAATAGTAACTATGGGGCTAGTTCTCGATATTGGCGATTATCGTCTGTAACTGACTTTTATTATCGACATCACGATACTTGCAAGACATTGTCGATATACGATAATATTGCATTATCCGTGTGTATTTGTGTAGTTTGAGGACAGAAACACACACTCACCCCTGAGAACCAGAACTGCTCACAGTCTCTATTGTGTGTTTGATTCAGTGAATCAGAAGGAAGTTTGTACACAAAACCACCTGCATTCTGAATCTCTTCACACGACACAGAGATGTTGTACATGTTTCAACTCAGAGGAAGCTGTTGTACAAATCACAGAACAAATTATTGCATATTATATGGTTATTATATCTAGCCTAATATATGTTTTATTAGAGCAAACATTTAAAAACACGTGGAAAAGATGCAATGATGTGCATTTAAAGTGGTGAAAATGTAAGTCTTATCTTCCTCAATTTCTCTTAAATTAATCATTAATTTAGCTTCTATAATAATTCTTAAAATAACTTCAAAAACACGGACTTCAACAAATAACAAGAAACACAAAAAAGACATTCACGTTTAGAAGTGCACTTTTCTGCTGTATATTACTAATCAACAGCAAATAATAGTATTTCTCCATTGACACCCATTCTAAAATAGACTCCAGTTTTCTGACGAAATATTTATTTTCACAACAAACATTGAAATCATAAGTATTGCATTACATTTTAGAATGTCATTTTTTTTTTCTCTAGTGGCTGCTGAAAGCTAAGGACGAATGCTAATTCGAAGAATGACGTCACAACACGTGCAGGCGTCTGAATGCGGAAGAACTCATTCATGCAACAATATGTCTGAACTCTTTACACTGATGCTTACCGGCAAACTTGTTTTCCACTAAATGAGTTATTTATGGTTAAATATGCTAATCATATAACAACGGGTGTGACACATATGAACATGTAACCGAACACACTCGACCCGCTCCAAGCGGGATTCGAACCGAGATTTCGGTGACCGTGTTAGTGACCTTACGCCAGATGTGAACAGTCGTTCTCCACTACATGATGCTGGTATTATAGTGAATATTAAAAAAAAAAAGTAATGTCATTACTTGTTATGGCAAAAGTTTGTTTAGCAAAAGCGCCAATTAAGTCATACTTGCTACAGAACTCGAACTGCGTCAAAAAAAAAAAAAGCAAATCACTTCTTGTTTGAGCGTTTTATCTCGGTGAGCTATCACAACTGCGTCTCGTTACCATGCGCTGATATATTACATTGTGTGACACTTTTTCTCGTCATGTTTTCTACATTTTCTCGTCAAACTGCATGCTGCTTCCCCACATATTACACGACACAAGAGCCTACTTCATAAATCACCTGGTCCATTTACCTGTATTTTACACTAAAACATAAATTAATGTTAATTGCTGGTTCCCTTAAAATGGACAGAATGAAAGTGGTTCGCAAAAATGAACATTCCCAGTTATTATCAGCATGTTTGCAAACGTGATAACTGGGTTTAAACAGAGACCTTCCCCGGCATGTATTCGCACAGGAATAACGCGGCACTTTATTTACACTCAGAGCATCGAGCATCTTATAATAATAGTTCGGTAAATATTTATATATAACGGCAAATATAAATGAAAAACAAAACTCTAAAATGATAATAAATTGTGATTCAAAAGCACTTACCGCAGCTGTGGTGAAACTGAGTGAAAACTAGCGATGTGGTCTGCTGTCTGTGTGAGAACTATCAGTCAGAGATGCCGCTTGTTGGGCTTTAATAGTTTCCTTGCTTGATATTCTTACGCTGCACAGTCCGCGCCAAATCTTTATTAGCACAATAGTGTATCAAGATGATCAGTACACTTGTGTTCGTAACACATAACTGAATGATAATGTTTATAGCAATGAAAGATCACCAAGAGGCGAGCTTATTTAATAAAAACGAGTTGTACTTGGAACTAGTCATCGCGGACGCGGACTTACCCCGTCTCCGCGGAGCTGTGCCTGGTGAAGCGCGACATCACGGGTGCTCGAGGAAGGTGGGGAGAAAAAACAAAACAAAACAAAACAAAACAATGTGCTGCAATTCCGAGAATCTGTGTTTATTATCTCACTAGATGTTCTTACATTTTGCACAATATACATCTTCAAATGTTCAAATTAACGAATTTTAACGAAGCGTCACTGTCATTGTGGTTTTTGTAAAAATGTTGAGGATAAACGTATAACCGGACGCGCTTCTGTTAAGGGGTTGTTCACATCACGTATTTTGCGTCATCGCTCATAATTTTGCCGAGGCGCGTGCACGCCGCAGCGAGATGGAAAAACTTGTCCACTTGTTCACTGGCGCGAAGTCACAGTTGCAGGAGGACGGAATATGCAATTTACTGAAGATATGACAAGACATTGGAAGAACAAACAGTGACACTCCCTGTCTCAGTTCACTCACATGTATCAGAAGTCAAACTTTAGTCAACGCAAGGTTATGCGCGCACGCGCGCCACTGAACCTACTTTCAGAATAACAGTGCGCAGTCTACAAACATAACGGCCTGAAATACATAGATTTTATCAACTAACTCTTACTGCATGTACTCAAAAGTGGCATAAAAACAAGTTTTTATATGGGGTTGAAAAGTCTTTGTGTAGACACAGAAAACAAGACCAACAAAAGTGTGTTCACCTGTAAACTGTCTTCAGAGGAGGAAAATCAAGAACCGCGGATTCTCCTGCTTATTTCCACAGTGACACAGATGTCCACTTATCAAGAAACTACTACATCTGAGGTGTTTGACATATTATCAATCATTATGTTTTACTTGAACCACAGAAGTGGAAGTGTGCAATATTTCACTGGGAGATCCAAAATGATTCTCTAGGCTTATTTTTCATAGAAAGCAATATACAGTATATTGGCTTGTAAGCACGTTAATGAGTGGTCAGAACTGTAATTATATCTTTAGCAAATATATTTGGTGGTGGTATCATGGTAACTTGTCTGTATTTGTTCAAAGTATTGAAAAATTTGTACTGCGCATGTGTCGAACTCGGTCATCCGCGCGCATCCCTGGTTTAATATACTTTGAAAGATGCGAGGCTTTAAACATACGCGCGAGCTGAAATCTTATGCACACGAGTCAGTTTTGACAGTGGGCGGTGTCCAAACCTGTGTTAAAAAATGCTATTGGCTGCTGGCCTTCTCTGAAACTCTTATTTCGCTTGTATTACTTTAAAGATGTCCTCCTGTTGTGATTAGCTGTTGTTGGCCTTCTTCCAACAAAGATACTGAAAACGGGCTGTGTTGGGAATGGGATTGGCAGTAAATTTTCTTTCTAAACCTATACGTCTAAGTAGCTGCCGTGTTGGGAATCGGATGGCAGGCAGTAAAGTTTTCTTAGTGAAGTTCATACGTCTGAGTAGCGGTAAGATTCGTTGTGCATTTGAGCAGCAGGTTTCCATTAAGGCAAACATGCTTAGTTTTATAAATATATGATGCAAATTATAAACGTCAGCTATTTCAAATGAAAGATGAAGGTTGATATTAATGTTGTACACTAGAGGGAGACACAGGATAAGGAATATTGAAGCCTAAATGTTTTTCCTATATCAGTTCCCATCCATTTGAATGGAAATGCATCTAGTTCATTTGTATAACTATGGTGTACTGACAGTATAGTTTTAGAGTAGAAATATGTGAAAGGCTTATAGATGATTAAATGTTTATTTACCTTTTATAGACCCCAATAAAACATTTTTTCAAATTGCCAGACATGATTAAATATATTGCTGTCCATTTAAAATGAAAACAGAATTTTACATTTACATTTATGCATTTGGCAGATGCTTTTATCCAAAGCGACTAACATTGCATTATACTATACATTTGTATCTGAGTATGTGCAATCCCTGGGATCGAACCCACGACTTTGGCATTGCTAGTGCCATGCTCTAACCACTGAGCTACAGGAAATCTATTTTATCTTCCTTTTGAAGAAAATCAAAATTAAGATTTCTATAAAGACACACTTACAGACTGTTGTGGTGTGAATGAAAAAAGAAACCTATACAGACAGACAGCCAGCTCCAATCATGACACATGTCCATAACTTGACCAATAAAACACATGACATGACATGTAGGCTCAAGACCTTGATCCGTAACCACATGAAAGGCACACGTACAAACAAACAATAATACACACAAGCACATGGTTAAATAACTGAGAAAACAACAGGATAACAAGCAACACGTGGTAATAATTAGCATGAACAAAAAGGAACTACAAAGACCATGAAAAGAACTACAAAAGAACATAAACTAAAAGTTTTGTTTCTTTTCAAAACAAATCACAAAGATGATTGTGATGGTTTAAAAACCACACTTATTCAGTACACATGAATGCTGAACCGAAAATGTTTTGTATAAATATTTATACCGTTACACCCCTACAGAGAAGAAGAGAATGTTTTTATTAGTAAAGTGCCTTGCTTTACGCTTGTGGGTTCATTAAGTGCATGCAGAACAAGTGTCTTCAGCTGCTTCTTGAAGGTCGTATGGAGGCCAACAGCTCCTTTCAACAGAGAGGAACAGAGACAGTGAAGGGTCTGGAAATCCACTTTGTGCCTCGTTGTTAAGGAAAAACAAGGCACTGTTAGGTGAGTGCATTTTAGAAATGAGCCGTGATGTTGATTCAAAGCATCAGATGGTGAACATCATCTGGACACTGAAGATTCCGGCAGTGAACGAGGATCATCAGGTCCAACCTTCAGATCCCTGCATGAAACACATTCAGATTCAGTTTAGATTCATCCGTCTCAGCTGTAGGTTACTTCATCATCCATCTGTTTCACCTCTGAAATGATCATGTGATTCAGTGAAACACAGTTCAAGCCTTTCTCTCTGTTTAATTCACTCACCTGATCTCTGGATCATCCTCATGCTCACGGGAGCCGCGCTTCCCTCTGAAAACAACACACTGACACTTATTATTGCATACTTTGGTCTCTAGGTGATTTGTTTTGGAACCTTCAGAAAACTTTAACTTGATTTTTCTTAAAACTGACTTTGCTGACTATGTACTTCAAACAGGTGTAGCTTAGTCATTTTTTGTCACATCATACGACATTTTGAAGGATTTTCGACAGAGAATGTGAAAATAACAATAACTCATTTTTGAAAATTTGCTCATTGTGACTCATTTTGCCAGCAGGGGTCACATATATAAATATATTATCTAGAAATCTGTTTACCAATGCGACAGATTCATAAAAAATGTTTAAGCTGATAAATTGAATAAAAATGTGATTGATGATGACATGAGCTTTTGTGAACTAGTGTCAGATGTAAAGACTGAAATACAATGTTAGGAAAGATCAGACTGGACTCACCTGAAGATCCTTTTCCGCAGCATGAAACAGAGAAATGCCAGAAGAAAGATGATGACGAGAACAGAAATCCACCACAAGTGATCTATACAAGCCATAGACAATAAAATCATGAATACATAAACCAGTGAAATCATCTGATCACTAACAATGATGAATCAATATTAGCATTTAAAGGGTTTAAAGCTCTTAATGTTTTACCTGAGAGCTGGAGAGACGGAATCACTTCATCCAGAACATCTTTAAAACACACAATGATCACAAATATCAGACAATATGACAGAAAACAAAGGCCTGTTCACATTCAAACTGGATTGAGTCTGAATCAGATCTGAATCAGTGTTTTATTAGTGAATCAGACACACGTTTATCAGCTGAAACTCACCCGAGTTTGGAGTTGCTGCAGTTTCATTCCTCACTGAAAAACACATTCACAATCATCATGATTCACTTACAGAAGATTCAATTCAACACAGAGTTTGATCTGAATCAGGACAGATTTACTTCAACACAGAGTTTGATCTGAATCAGGACAGATTCACTTCAACACAGAGTTTGATCTGAATCAAGACAGATGTGTGCGTCTCTTTTAATGAACGTTTGCAATTATGTCGAGGCAGATTTTCATAGTAATGAATGTGTTTGAAGTGTATCAGAAGTGAATCTCAGTCATTTCCTCTCCTTCATGTCACTCCAAACCTCTGTGACTTTAATTTCATGGACCAAAAACACTGAGGTTTCCTTTAAAAAATATCTGCTTTTGTGTTTGACAGAGGAAAGAAAGTCATTCAGGTTTGGAATGACATGAGGATATTTCAGTGTGAAGTGTGTGTTTAAGGATCATCTGTCCATCATAAACATCATCATAAGAGTTGAAGTGTCTCTCACCTCTGAACACGGTCTCATGTCTGATCTGAAATGAAAGAAAGAAGCGTTATAGCAGCGTTTATAGTGTTCATGAAGGATTCATTACTGTGTGAGTTTATTGTGTTCATGTTGAACTGCAGCTTTAATGATTCATAATTAAATCCAAAGAACATGATCATCATTTCTGTGTTTAAAGGGGTGATGAACTGAGAAATCCAATTTTCCTTAAGCTTTTGACATATAAGAGGTCATCATACTATAAGAATATCCTGTAAGCTTCAGAACTGAAAACTTCCTTGTTAGTCCAATAAAAGCTTTAATTGACACCAGACCCAGCAAACGACAGGATTTTCAAAGTGGGGATCTATGACGTCAAAGGGCAGCAAGCACCGCCTCTGCAGAAGAAGATCAACGCCTACTTCATCACTGCCTGTTTAGCCCCGCCCACCGATTCGCGCATGACATGCAATAAATAACATAGGCCTATGTGGTGCTACTAAACCGGATCGAGCTACCAAGCATTAACATGCCGTCTAGGATTACAAAATATTGTGCAGTGCCTGGACTCGATAGTAATGCAACATGTAAGTAACTGTGTTAATTCTAATGCCTGATCTGATATGTAATGATTCATGCACTGTCAGATGTTCTTTGTCTGTGTGTCAGTAAATCAAACCCGTGACTAAACGTCACCTTGCGTTGTTTCTCTTTGTAGGATGAAAATAATCTGTTATTTAAACGGTGATTAAATTATATAAAGAAAGCGATCAAAAAAAGCTCCCTTTGTAATCGTTGGAGCAGCCAGCGCGCGCTGAAGCTGTCAATCAAACAGCCCGAGTTTATCAGTGACTGAGTTCTGGACACGAGCAAAAACTCCCGTTTTATTCAACGAATCTCTTAATTATATCGCGTTTGCACTGTTAGTGACGATGAAAGCATTTGTTAGTATACAGAAATTGAGTTGCAATGACGAGATCGCTGCTTTCATGCACTCAACATGTCTCAACAATGTTCATCTCTGCAACCTTTCATGCCACGATCTAAATATAATGCCATAGATCTAAATGTAATGCAGCACTTTTCACAATTAGTTAACCTTGAGAGCTGTAATAGTAAAAACGCGCTAAAACAGAGAGTAATACTTGGCTATTTCAAATGCAAAGATGTCAGCCAATCACAGCAGTGGGCGTTTACACTGAAGTCTCACAGAGACACGCCCCTTCAAACGGAGCGTTCAAACCAGAGGGCTAAAATCAGGGTATGAAAATGCCTTTTATTTCTAAATTATGACAATTTTGGATGTAAAAAGCATACTAACATTATAAGTGCACCCCAGGAAACATTATAAAGCAATAAAACAACACAGTTAAGGACCCCTTTAAATATGAAAACAGATGAATGTTGAGAGAGATTGAGTTGATTTACTCTTGATTCATCACAGATGATCTCATGAATCAGATTCACACAGTCAGAAGTGACGAGACGATCAGATGAGACAGACGTCACAGGATCGATCAGTTTGTGTGGATCTGATGGATCTGCTAACAGACGCCAATCCTGAACAAATCAAACACAAGGGGATCAAGTATTGTGTACTGCCAGAGAGATCTGTGTATCTGCGTGTGTGTGTGTGTGTGTGTGTAACAGTCACCTCTGTATACCAGCTCTGCTCACAGTCAGGATCACTGAGTGTTTGATTCAGAATCACAGGCAGAATCATGTACACAAACCCCACTGCTGTCTGAATCTCTGCACACGACACATTGATGTTGTACATCTTTCAACTCAAATGAAGAACCTGTTTAAAATCACAGACCAAATCACTACATTATATTACTATTGCATGACAAGGGTTTTCTTGGAATAAACATTTAAACGTTTCTGAAAAAGGTAATTTAACAATGAAAAGGTTAAGAGAATCACTTTCTATAATTTATCATACGCAAATACACTTATAAATGTCTAAAGAGCATGTGTGGAACTATGTGTCACCATTATGTTCTGTTCATGTTGTCACTCCTGTCTCGTGTTCCCTGTTCCACTTTACCGCCACTCATCAGTCACCGTGGGCACTAACGATTCTCACAGCTGTTCGTCGTTTACCTTTGAGTGTTTAAGTTCCTACCTGAGTTCAGTTCATTGTCCGGTATCGTCTGTTATGTGTACGTGTTGCTACCCATTTGCCTGTCTGTTGGATCTGTGATATATTAAACTACTTATTGGATTATCTCCGTCTTACTCGTCTGTTTGCCAGCAGCCATACATGACACTATGTAAGCATTTCAAAGAGTTCCTAAATTTTGTCACATTGTGTTGACAATAATAAGGCAGTCTTTAATAAATCCACATAAAGAGAGCAGCGTATCACACATCCAAACATAGACAAGACCTGAAAACAATGAACAGAAACAGGGGAACTTAAATACAGGTGCAGATCAGGGTTGCCAGGTTTTCACAACAAAACCCACCCAATTGCTCCTCAAAACTAGCCCAATCGCATTTCTGGGGGGGTCCGATGGTAAAAATCGCATTCCGGGGGGCAAAATTTGCGTTTTTCGAGGAGCTCCCCTAGTAAAATTTGCATTCCAGGGACTAAATATCACGTTATTTTGAGTCGATTCAATGAAAAACCACCCGCGGCAACAGTGTAAAAGTAGCCCAATTCCACGGGAAAACTGGTGCAGATGAGACAGCAATGAAGACTCAAATCAGTATCCATGACAACAAACTAGTGGCGGGAAATCGTGCAAACAGGAAGTCCAAACTGAGGGTCTGTTTACACAACACCGTTTTCAGCTAAAAACTTATGCATTTTTGGCCCTTCATTTACACAACAACATCGTTTTGGTGCCCTGAAAATGCAAATTTTTGAAAACATGTTTTAAAGTGCAAGTTTTCAAAATTATATACCGTTATCATCTCCATGTAAAAAGCGTGAATCTGAAAACGGTGATGGCATGCACATGTGTATTACATGCTTAGTCTAATCACCTTATTTTTCAAAGCAAAGGTAAGGTGTTTTCTGTTAGTGTGTGAGACTTTAGATTTATTAGCCACTATAGGGAAATAATGAGAAGAATATCGAAGTGCAGTAAACTGTAAAATAAGGTGGATAGGCAGGTGTGTTTGGCGGGAGTGCTCTGTGAAATAATGCGCAGGCGCGTAGTCTTTCTTTACAGAGTTACATCACCAACTACTTGTCTGGCATGAGTAATACAGCGTTTTTAGTCATTTTCGCGGATCCGTGTGAACAGGGAAAGTTTTGATAACGTTGTCATCTGAAACTGACACATTTAAGTGGATTCAATACATCAAACGTTGCAGAGACTAATGTGTGTCTGTGTGTGTGTGTGTGTGTATAGTTGAATTAATTATTTGTTAAGCAGCTGTTGATAAGAAATTGTAACATGGCAACTTTCTGTTGAGATGATTAATGGGTGAATAACTAAAACTGAGAGACTGAATTAATGTACATTTTTAAATTGAGAGAAGGTGAAATAATTTTGGTTCTTTGGCCATTTTTGTCTTGTCAATAATTTATATATATTTAAGATAGCAATAAGATAAAACTTCGGCAACTGCATTTCTGAGCTAAAACTGTGCTCAAACTTTTACACAAAATTGATCACTACAAAAGACACTAATTCAAATCTCTGCAAGAATATCACAGCCCTCGTGAGTCTGATTTAATCTTTTTGCTTTGTTTCCAAGACATACTTTGATATAAAAACAATAAATAGATTACAGTTTGACAATATATGAGGTTGTTCTGGCAAACTACTTCTCAGAGGATATTTATTAATGTATATTAAGACGCTCCCTCCCCCTAATTTCAGGCGAGAGTGCTTGAGAGAATCGCGCGCATGCGCATAACTGAGTCAAAGAGGAACCTCTACAGAAACCAATAGTATACTGCTTCTGTTACAGTCCGTGTTGTAGAAAAACAGCATGAACTTTTTTTACCCGATAGATATCTGGCAGGGATGAATAAAACTTTATCAAGTTATTTTATTGAGTATTTAAATAAAAATAAACACACATAGCCTAATGCTTTTTGGGACATTTCACTCTAATTATCACATTACATTCATATAAAATGTACAGGCAGCCGTCGAACATTATTGATAAACTGTTGATATTTCTTCCATTTCATCATGTTCAAAGGGAAATATTGTGAACGTTTTGTTTTACAGTATCGTGGGTAAAAGTTATGAATCGTCCTTCAGACAGCGACGATAAAACTCAAACGCTCATTTTAGCAGACAGTTAAACGCTTATAAATTAAATTTCTATTTCTAGGATTTTTTTTAATCTTTCCTCTCTGAAATTCCTAACATGCCTTTTTCAGTAATTCATCCTGGCGATGACACTTTACTTAAAATCCTTAACAACAGAAACCGTAATTATAGACTGTAGACTATATTAAGGCTGTGTTTCTTACCTGATAGCAGATCTTCAGTCAGAGTTAATGAATGAAGGGATCTTGATGGCAGGATGATCTCGTGTTGTTGTACAGCAGCGCGAGCGCGTCATAAATAGGCATGCTACAGTTGGCTGATATAGGAGGAGGAGCTACGTTTGTTCTTACTGTAGTTAACATGAATCAACGCAGGAAACGCACTTCCAACATGTAACACTGTTCAAGTGTGCGGAACTGCGTTCCTCTGCAACACATGATAAAGACAGAAATATTGATCTTTATATGTGTTTTGAAAGCCTCGGTCCAGTAATACTCCAGTCCAGTTCCTGTTGTTCTACATATATCGTGTCAAAGTTCACGTCGGTGTAGTGTGAATTATCATTGCTGTTATAAAGGTTTTTAACGTGTGGGACTCTGTTCTCAAAACATTATTTGAGTTTCTTCGTCCCCCAAGAACATCAGCAATCTCCACTTTACTTAATTCATCATCATAAAGTCCAGGTGTGTCCTCTTTCATCATCATCTCCATCTTCTTTATTCAGATCTGGAGAATTCACCTTCCCTCAAACTTCGGCTTTATGCTTCTTTTTAACTTTAATCTTTCTTTCTCCCAGTAGTGTTTCCAGATGAGCTTTTGAGCTTCTGTCCATCAGAAGAATCCGGATCACTGGATCATCTGGACTGGAGCTGGTCTCTGAAAGAGACAGAAAATATGAAGTGTGAATGTAAAATAAGGCAGAGTCGTCTGTATTGTGATTCCCCAGGTTTAGATAAGCGACAGCAGAAATGAACTCACATGTCACTTACATCAATATATTCATCAGCTCAATGTGAAGCAGGATTGGATAGAATAATATTGACTCTAACTGTCTTTAAAGCGTGTAAACGGAGTTTCTTACCAGGAAGTGTTTTAGCTCCGGTCGCCATCTTCACTGTATAATCTGAACACATGAAGCTCATAAAAAAAACGGTTCCTCGAAAAGAAAAACGCTTTAAAACATAAAAAAAAAACATCTCAATAGATGCTCGAAATGATTATTGATATCACCAAACCAAAATATGAGCATAAAATACAGCGCTGCGCAGAATATAATCTCACAGGAGTGGAGCTGCTGTTCAAGACTGTTGACTTTCACTTTCACTTTCGGTTTCACGTGATTTAATCCTCTCAGCGGCTGTGACGTCATCACGTGATCCTGCGGAGGAGGCGCCTGATATTCCTGCATGTGCCTTTATGACGGAAATCATTAGGGAATCTTAAGAGCAAGAATGAACAGATATTGATGACGCAGTCTAGCGTTCACTAACTGAACACACACACACACACACACTGCACGGAACACCAGGCAGAAACAGACACACGTGACTCATGAGAGCACTTGTAAGTGAGTAAGCGTGATTAATTCTGTCAGTAATAATATAGATATAATAATGGTCACGTGATTAGACTGATACTGCCTCGTATGAATGAAAGCCGTTTGATTCAGCGGAAGATCAAGAGTCATCAGTTTGAATGCAGATTTGGCGCCATCTGCCGGACACTCAACAAACAACGTCAAAACTGAGAAACTTCAAGCAGTAAAACAATCATGTACTCTGAAACAGTGTCAGGAACTGACAGAAACAGATTAAAATCTGCTTTTGTTATTGTTGCCAGGCATGTGCTGCAGTAAAACCAGCTTACACTGTTCCTCTGTCTCCGATTTATGAATAACTGAAGAAAAACAGATTGACATAGTATTAGTATATATCATCAAAGTATTTTCTATTCATTCAGACAGATTTAGTTTAGGCCACTGATTAATCATCAAATATGACTTTATGACGGAAGTATCATTTTTAGTCTTTCATTGTTAGTCTTTGTTTCTAACAATCACACAAATGATAATTCAGTGATTATTTTAAACCAGGGATCTCAAACCTGTTTTAACGTATGGCTTTCCTGTAGCTCATTGGTTAGAGCATGGCACTAGCAATGTCAAGGTTGTGAGTTCGATCCCAGGGATTGCACATACTCAGATACAAATGTATAGTATAATGCAATGTAAGTCGCTTTGGATAAAAGCGTCTGCCAAATGCATAAATGTAAATGTATGGAGAACAGAGGTTTGAGAAAACAAAAAAAAGTAACAGCAAAAATTGGTTGAGGAAATGCAGAAGAAAAGAGAGCTTGCATAAAAAGTTGAAGAAATGTGGACTACTCCTGCAGTCTTACTGTGAAGAAACACTTTGATTCATTTCAGCATCATGGACAGAGACTGGAGCTCGATTAGTGTGACTTCGATGAACTCTTGTGACACTGAACAGAAAATGAGACAAATATGAACTGTCAAAGATCATCAGTGAGAGTTTGAGTTCAGATCCTGTCGACACTCTGAACATTTCTCTCTGTCTCTTAATTTCTAACTCTTTAGACATTTTAATCACAGTATTGTGTAATAAACATTATCAGTTATGTTTTAGCAATATATAAGTGATGAATTTTAGCAATGACTGAAATACTGTCAGAGAATGAAAATCTGCTATAGAGATCTTCAGGTTTCATCATTTCAATTCCTAAAGTCAAATCAAAGTTTCTCATAATACGAGTAAATATTAAACAAGTGTGAAAGGACACTTGACAAGGTCAATAAATTCATGATGTTGACAGTATTTGTGTCGAGTGAATCATATGAATATGAATCAGATTGACAGGTCTGAGAGATTTGATTCACACATCTGTTTATTTCTCACATTTTCCTCCATCGTCTGATTCCAGCACTGAGCTTTAACAAACACACACTTCAATCATATTTCATCAACAGTCTGTCATTAATATCCGTATCATAGATCTTTTTCAGTTCATAATAGAGATTAAGCTGTTTAGATTAGTAATAAACTCTAATATACATCAAGCACTTTGAGCTTTATCAGTGAGGCATATGTTCAGAAATATGTTGTTTTGATCATCTGACAGACACTTTATGAGGAACTGAATCTTGTCTTTAACTCTCTTCTGGTGTATTTGATGAAGCTCTGATCTTCTGAGGTGTAGATAAGCTCAGATTCACTGATGAATGTCAGAGAAACTCATTTCTGACTGTGATCTGAATCTGAGAGGAGACACAAGAGTCTCAGTCTTCATCTGCTCCATTACATGTGTTGTCCTGAAAACGCTGTGTGCGTGCAACTCTGCGTTGGGGTTCAGCTACCTAATGTGAGTGTACGAGTTCATTGACGAGTTGTAATTGATATGAAATGTGGCACCATAAATTTACGATGTGTTATTTTATGGTCACCTTGTGTTTTTACTCTGAGTTACGAGTGCCAGCATCCATGGACAATCATACAGAATAGACTGCGTTGCAATCCATTTCTGCCTTTAACGAGACTGTTATGTCTCACAGTCAACAAAGTGAGCCATAGCGTATTGTTAGAAGGTACGTGAGTATTTTATACGTTTGTTTTAAGGTGGAAAATAATGATTTTATGTGTAATAAAAATGTGAAATTGTTTTAATTACAGGTTTCAAATCCTCTTTCGGGTTTAGCGCCACCGTTTCTTTCCCACTAAAATTTGAGGTTTATTTGTTTGTGTTGTTTAGTTTATATGTAGTGTATTGAGTTTTCATGTCATTATAATTTTCCATGATTTTTACGGTATTCATTTTGTTGTACAATCTTTGTTTTATTGATTGGTGTACCACTGTATGGGAGGCCTTATTTTGGTTTGTGATTTGGTTTGCTCGTTTCACGTATGGTGTTTTGATTAATTTTTTATTTTTTTTTGTGTTTCCTCCCGTGTGGTGTGTTATCCAGTTTATGATTTAAGTTTGATTTGCTTTATTTTGAGTATCATATTCATTGTTTTCTTTTGTCATGTTATGTGATTGATAATTTTCATTTTGGTTTACTTTATTTCATTATTATATTTTCATTGTTTTTTCCCATATAATATCATTTGAGAACCCAATTTTGGTTTATTTTTTTAATCGCTAAATTCAATACTGGTTTGGTGATATTGTTTATTTGATTAATTTAATCCTGATTTGTTTTGTATATTATTAATTGTTTTCCTTTTGTTTAATGTTTTTCTTAAATTTCTCTTAAATTTACATCTTAACATCAATATTGCTGCTGACCAGATTATTTCAACAATACTACATGTGGAGAAGGATTGTACCTGCCTTTCTAATAAAGTGTAACCCTTTTTGTACTCTGGCTTCTAGTTCATTTATTTGAACTACCTGTGTTAAAAATATCATTGTTAGGGTCCCCTATCCCAGAAAACTGGGGGTGGCGTAGTCAATTTGGTCGACATTCCTAACCGCCATATACTCCAGGTCACACATGTATTTATCTAAACTCTCAATAGCATCATGTTTTGAGTATCTTCTCCATTCATCTGGTATCTCACCATCCCCCTCAAATGTTTTATTGTAGTATTTTTCCAGATCTTTCTGGAATCTGCACACAAACCACTTCCAGTAGGGCAGTTCAGAGAGATCAGGAGTGATGTTCCAGTCTGCATAAACTCCTCCTGCTATTCTGTAGTCTTTATATGGGACTGCATCAACTGAATCAGTGGGATAAAAATATCGATCACTTGCTACATCTGATGTGCAGATGCTAATAGACAAGTTTGTTGTTCCACTGTAAAGCAGCCCATTAATTCCAGTCACTCTGTGGAAAGCAACACTGTGATCTCCATCATGGTTTTCTATGGTGTTGGTGCAGATGACTCCACAGAACGGACACTGAACCCAACAGGCCTGACAGAAGAGATCAATCAGAAGCTCATCTGGTCTGAATTCGAGGTCCAGCATAAATGTCTCTGTACTGAATCTACTGCTGATGTCAGACATTATAGGAAAAAGTTCATGTCTCATCACATCTTCTAGGAGTTTGAATTCATCAACATCATCATGTTTGACTCCTCTGAGGTCTTTTTCAGAGAAGATCAGCTCATCTGAGAGCTGCTGTGTGAAACTCTTCAACCACAAACCAACATTTCCTCCGTTCACTTGAACATGTTCAGTAGATTCATGTGCTGCTTTCATGATCTTCTGCTGCAGGAGTTTAATGTTCTCCTTCATCTTGGGTAAAACACTGACTCTGAACTTATCAGAGATGTAGTGACTGACTTCAGCTCTGATTAAACTCTTGAAGTGATCTCTGGGATTATGAATATAGTTCATGTATTTGTTAAAATCCTGCTCTTCTGCCAGTGTCTTCAGGATGTGTTTCTCCAGATTTGATCTGTTTCCATTCAGTGATTCACAGTTTATTCTCATTTCATCTGTCAGATCTCTGACAGTCTTCTTGTAGACGCTCTGCTCAATGGGCTCTTTCAGTTTCTGACAGATGATCTCACCAAACATGACAGCTGATGTTGATCCATGACAGTATTTCTGGAAAATACTATAGTACTGTTCTCTCTTCTTCTCAACATATATTACAGGATCATTGTCTTTTCTGAACAGTCTGTGTTGGTCAGTGATCATCTTGTTTGCTCTCTTACAGATGGAGAGAACCAGATCCATGAAGAATTCATTCTTGAACACATAATCCACTTGTTCTTCCTGATGTTCTGTTACTCTTGCCTTGATGTAACCTGTGAGTTGTTGAATGTAGCTGATGTTGTAGCCCATCTTTGAAATGTTAAATGACTGAATCATTGTGTCTGTCTGTTGAGCAACATCTGTGACTAACGATCTGATTTGATCTTCATCCTCTTGATATAGAATATTAACAAACATCTCTTCAACTGTACTGATGACAGTTCTAGAATTTAACCGTATATAATCTGAATAACTGCACACAGTGAAAATATCCCTGCTCTCCCTCCAGTGATCTTCAGGAACACTTTCATAGATGTCACTGAGGATGAGTTTCACATCTCTCATTACATCAATGTCTCTGATTAGAGGAGTGTCTCTGATGATGATGTTCACACACAGTTGAAAAAACAAATCAAACTCTTTCTTCAGTGTTTCTTCATCATTTGTTTTGTCTTTGAGTTTTAAGGCGAGTTCTTTGCTCTTTTCATAGAGAGTGTTTTCATGATGTTTCCTCTGAGCATCAATCTTTTTCTTCAGGACTCGCTGCTGAAGAATCTCATTTAATTTCCTCTTTGTTTCTCTCACAATGTTTTCCTGAAGCTCTTTGATTTTGATTTTAAATGATGTTTTCCACTGAATCAGTATATATTTATCAATGTCTTTCTCAAAGAATTCTGACATTGATTTCTTCACTTCTTGACTTGTCTTGTTCAGTTCTCTTTGAAGATCAGTTTCCTCAACCTCATGAATCACTTCATTTTCTATTTTGTTGTGTAGTTTGTTCTCAGTTTCCATCATGGCTCTGCGAAGACTCCAGGACCACTTCCTGTATTCTGTCTCCAGTTTCCTGTAGGCTGCGACCTTTTGTAGTTGAAACATAAATCATTCAGTTAGCAAAGACTTGAGAGAAGAGATTTCTTAAGATCTGAAACTTCTTTTTCTGAGTTTGGCAAGTTTCTGTGTGTTATTATTACTAGTAAAAGTGTAACTACTTAACACAAGCAACACAAACACAAAAGACCAAAGTGTCATGAAGACTCACCTGTAGTGACTGATCAGTTTCAGAGCAGATCTTCCTCATCATCTTCTCTTTCTCTCGTTCATATTCCTCTCTCCACTCCACTCGTCTTCTCTTCAGTTCTTCTTCATGCTGTTCTTCAAGGAGTTTCAGTGTTTCTTCAGAAGTCTTTTGTTGATCTTCTCTCATGTTTCTTTCGTCTGTCAATCTCTTCTCTAAATCCTCCAGTTGTTTTCCTCTCTCTCTTTCTATTCTCTCTTTCTCTCTGATTATTCCCTCCATTTCACTCTTCAGTCTCTGAATCTGTTCATCACAAATCTGTTTTTCTTTCTTTCTTCTTTTCTCATCTTCTTCTCTTCTCCTCTTTTCCTCTAGTTTCTGTTTCTCCCATTCCTCTCGTTCTCTCTTCATCTCCTCACACATTTTTTTCTCTCTCATTCCTTTCTCTTGTATTTCTCTTTTATATCGTTCTTTGCTCTCATTAAACTCTTCTTCTCTTCTTTTTCTCTCTTTGTCTTGATTCTGTCGTTCAGTCTCTATTCTGTTCATCAGTCTGTCTATTTCCGTGTCGTATCTGATCTGAAGATTTTCCTTTTCTTTCTTTACAGTCTTTTTTTCTTGCCTAATTTCATTGATTTCTTTTTCAAATGTCTCTCGTACACTTGTCATCTCGTGTCTCATTTCTCTCTCTTGCTCTTCTTTCTTTTTCATTTCTCTTTTATATCGCTCTTCTCTCTCATTAAATTCCTCTTCTCTTTTCTTCCTCTCATTCTCTATTCTGTTCATCAGTCTGTCTGTTTCTGTATCATATTTGATCTGAAGTTTTTCATTTTCTCTTTTCATTTTCTCTTTTTCTTGCTTCATTTCCACCATTTCATTTTTAAACATCTCTCGTTCACGTCTCAACTCTCTCTCTTTCTCCTCTTTCTCTTTTATTTGTGTTTTATATTGTTCTTCTCTTATCTTTCTCTCATTCTCTACTCTGTTTATCATTATTTCTATTTCTGTGTTGTATTTGATCTGAAGTTTATCCTTTTCTTTCTTCAAATTCTCTTTTTCTTGTCTCATTTCCTCCATTTCATGTTTGAATGTCTCTCGTTCTCGTCTCATCTCGTCTCGTATCTCCCTCTGATGTTTCTCTTGTTCACTTATTTCTCTTTTGAGTTTCTCTTCTCTTTTCTTTATCTCTTTTTCTTGATTCTGTTGTTCTTCCTCCATCATCATCTTCATTCTCTTGTTCTCTTCTTCTAGTTTGTTGATCAGTTCTTCTCTTTCTCTGACTTTGTCCATCAGGATCTTCATCTGTTGTTCTTGTCTTTCTCTTTCCATCTGTCTGAACATCTTACATGAGTAGAAACTCCCTCCGTTTTCTTCCACCATGTTGTCTATCTTCTCCAGTAGATCAGACACCTGTGTTCGGTCTCCAGTCTGATTATTATTGAACACATGGAATCTGTTTCCACACGCTTCAATCAGGTTTCTGATCACAGATCCTGGTTTTCCCAAACACTGTTCAATAGTTTTGTTCTTCAGAAAATCTCCTCTGGTGAAGAGCACCATGGTGTACATTAAAGATTTCTCTCCAAACGTCTCTTGGATGATCTTCACTGATGTTGCTTCTTCTTGAGTGAATCGTTGTCCTAAATTGAGCACAATGATGAACACATGTGGTCCAGGCAGGATCATGGAGATGCAGTGTCTGATTTCTCTCTGGATCTCCTCATTACTCAGTTCAGTATCAAACAGTCCTGGAGTGTCGATCACAGTAACGCGTCGGCCGTTGATTTCAGATGATTCTCTCTGACTCTCTTTAGTTACTGACTCTTGAGATGTTTCTGCTGTAAATGCGTCTCTTCCTAAGATTGTGTTTCCTGTTGCACTCTTCCCAACTCCAGTTTTTCCCAGCAGCACAATCCTCAGATCATCTGTGTTTTCTCTTGAGCCTGAAAATTTATAAACAAATCAAATTGAAATTTAAGAAAATATGACAAGATGAACAGGGGGATCAGGGTAAGATGAGCCACTTTTCAATTTTGAAGTTTTGAAGTTTTTAGAATCAGTTCTGCTGTTTAAAAACACAAATGTATAAAACACTATTATAGAATAAAATTATTGTAGAATTTAATTTTAAGACTTTTAGTTTAGAATTGAGTTTAAGACTCACTGATTTTCTGCTCAATACCTTGTGACAGTAAATGTGTCTCTAGTGAGTCGATTTTCTTCTTCATCTCTTTATATTTCAGCAGTTTTTCCATCTGTGCCTCTAGAAATGTCTCTGTGGAGTAAAACTCTCCTCTGTTTTCTTCCAGCATCTGCTCAATGTTCTCCATCAATGTGGACACTTGTGTGTTGGGACCAAAGAAATGATGTCGTCCTCCAAATCTCTCAATGACAGACTGTGTTTCTTCATTGAGTTCTTCTGTCTGATGCACTGAATTCTGCATTATGAGGATCATCATGTGTTTGTTGATTCTGGAGCTGAAGATCCTCTGGATCTCCTCCATTTCTGCTTTGTCTTCATTATTGAGTGGAGCATCAGGAATAATGAGGAGGAAAACATGAACTCCAGGATGAGAAACACAGCGGAGAGTCTGACGCATCACTTCCTCCTCTGAGAGACGAGTGTTGAACAGAGCTGGAAGCTCCACCAGACTGATCTGATGTCCATGAAGCTCCACGTCTGATCTTCTGTCTGTCTGCTGCAGGATCTGCTCTAATATGGAGGATTTTAATGTGCCGTCACTCCCGCACACAACCAGATTCAGCTTCACACCCTCTGAAACTGATAGAAGAACATTTATAAAAAATATATATATTCATATATCACTACAAACTATCAATTATCATCACACTCACGTCTTTCTGTGGCCTGTTGCTTCATTGTGAAGTACTGTGAACCTTCAGCACAATCCAGGTGTCGTCCATCATTCATTTGCACAATGTCGTCAAACGTCTGCAGAAGATCATCAGGAGAGCTGCTTCTCTGAAGACTGAAGTGTCTATCGAAGCATTTCTGAATGATTTTCTGTAGGATGTCATTGGTTTCAGTGGGCTCTTGTGTGGTGAGCACCATGGTGTGTTGATAAACCCGCTCAGAGAAAGAGTCCAACACCTTCTGCACACACTCTTGATCTTCTGCTGAACACTGATCATGTGTGAGGAGCAGAACGATCACATGAGGTCCTGGATCAGACAGAGACACACACTCTCTCACTGTCTGTGTGATCTGATGATCCGAGATGTTTGTCTGGAGCAGCTGAGGACTGTTGATGACCATCACGTGTCTGTCCTTCAATCTTCCTCCGACTCTCTCTACAACATCTGGAGGAGCTTCACTGTCAAACGCTGCTCGTCCCAACAGGAAGTTTCCCACTCCACTGTTTTCTGACACGCTCTTCCCCAGCAGAACAATCCTCACTGCAAAGAGTCAAATCAGATGTTCAGTGTTCACGATCCTCACATCGCACGCTAATACATGTGATATGTAACGTTATGATGACAAGATCTTGATCTTAATCAAACATCACAGATCTAAATGACCAGAATCCACCAGTAGGAGGCTGAATTTATCACTTGTGTTTTGATCGGGATAAATTACCCATAATTCCCACACTCTTCATCACTTCATGCATTTATGTAGATAAAGTCTTACTGTAAGGAGGTTGGTCTCTGCTCCATCTTCTCCTGCGAGGAGGAATGTGGGCAACGATCACTGTATAAAACAAAAGTCTTACATTATATTTGACTCTCATCATAATCAGACGTACCAACAGAAAACATCATCTTTGAACAAATCATTAAAATAAGTGAAAGTGTGAGATGCTGAGAAATCACTTCAGATAATAAAATATCTTCGTCAGACTTGAGGAAAAGAGAATAAATTAGCTGATTTTCACTGAGTATGCAATAAAGAAATTAATATCCTCAGATGTTATCTAGATTTGTGCTTCTGCATATAAATGAAGTCCTTCAAGAATTTGAATTCTACTGACAGAATGGAATGAAAATGTTCTTGAAGAATCACTTTAAACTCTGATCTGTCTGATTCTCACCTCTGGTGTCGGCGGCAGACATGTTCAGATTTTATTCTCTCCTCCGTGTCTTTCTTCAGTCTTCAGCTGATCATCTTCTCTGACTCCTGACGTCTGTCTGATATCGTATTGTAAGATATTTGAGTGATTTTCAAACATTAACACAGTCTATGATCATTTGTCCAGACTAATGCTGCCTTCACATGCTCTGAGAATTATCATAAATACGAGTTTCCTAGGTAAAAATTGCACATGAACGCCCTCCCATTGCACCATGTTTCTGCTCCAGCATGTTTAGCTAAAGATCATAAACTAAAATCACTTCACATCTGTAAATATTCATGCATCTCGACACTGAACACAGACTTTTACACACAGATTTGTTTCTTTGACAAAAATGAAAGTAAAACTCACTGAAGTTCCTGCTGCTCATACAGTTATTAATTACATTCATGATTAAAATAAACTCATGTTTTAGTGTATCTGATATTAACATATCTCATTACATATAGAATATTCATAAGGAAATGTGATACCTGTAGGTTTCATCTGCTTATACGTGTCTTTCTCTGTTGCCATCATGAGATCAGGAAGAGATCTGTATGTGTGGGTGGAGTCAGTCAGTGACGTTACAAAGATAAAAACCTGTTTCTGTTTGTCTTCTCTTTCAGGTGCAGGTAAAAGTTCAAGCTACAGTTCCTGTGAGAATAAGGAGTAATCTCAATAAAGGACAAAGACAACAGTAGATGACCATAAACAACAAAACATATGCATAATAAAACAGAGAACAAGAGAACTTGCAGTGACATTCTGTGAACTATTTTGTTAATTTCAGCAGAAACACTGCAGTTACACATACTGTAGTCCTTATTTTATTTAATTATAAAGATGTCACAATGTTTGTTTGATTCACGGCGATGCATCTGTGAAGTTTCTGTGGGTCATATATCATTCTGAATGAATAATATATATATATATATATATATATATATATATATATATATATAATTTTAATTATCTTTAATTTGCATATATTCTAATGTGCCATTAAATACGTATTGTATGTGGATTTGCATATGAATGAGGTGGAGGGGCGTTTGATTGTACAGATGCAACACAAACTTTGGTGTTTTAAAATGAGATTCTGCTTTTTTTTTGTGCTGTACTGTAGTATTCCTTCACATGTAGTGTATTTAATCAACTACACACACAGAGAGGTATGTCTCAGAACCACATATTTATTACTGAACACACACTATCAGCTCATGCTGCTCACCAGCTTTTGCATGTGAATCACTCACTCTACACTCCCGGTAACCCCAGCAGTTAAACCAAGGTGGAGTCAATATGCAATTACACCCTAAATGTATTTAACACTACACCACACATCCCCCTTTTTAAGAAACAATACTAACTATAAACAGGACATATAAACACTGAATATAGATCTTAAAGTCTACATAACATGAACATTTTCTTTCTAATCTATAATGAACATATTGTCAAATAAGCAGTTCAAAGCTTAAACATGTTTAACCTTAGTTACTAGGCAAATATACAGTCAGTTCATACAGTAGTCCTGAAACCTCACAGGAACTTTCACAACCCGTCCACTCCTGCTGGTTGTGATACTGCTTTATGTAAGGATTGATCTGGCACACCCTGTACAGACTGATCTGTCACTTCATGTGCCTCTGGGATGTGAGAGTGAGACTGTCATGGGGCTCGTCTGCAGGATCAAATGTTTCTGTGTGCTTGTGAGTTGTTTTCCTCAAGTGGCGCCTGTTGTGACGAAACTGTCGTCCTGCTGCATTGACAACATTGTATGACTTTTCTGATGCTCTTCTTCAGAATGAGAAGACAGTTGTGATTTCAGAACGGAGAAACTCTTCCCGCATTGATCACAGGTGTAAGGTTTCTCTCCGCTATCGATCCTCATGTGAATCCTTCTTGTTCACGTCCATCAGGTCTAGAAGAAACATTAAATCATGTGAGATTTCAAATGAGAGACAAACATGAAATGAAAAGTGAAGCTCAAAGTCAAGATCATGATGAGTTCAATAGTCATTTTAATCCCATCAAATCTGGTCAACAACTGCTGTGTCATGATTATGATCTATTTTAATGTCGTGAAGATGATTTGTGTTATTGTCATGAAACCGTAGATGACGCAGACTTGACGTGTAGTCTGTAAGATATCACATCGTTTCCTACACGACTCAAGCTGATGGGCCTCTAAATTATGGAAAAAACCATAGAAAACTCGCTGATGGTCCGAGTAGCATCTGCCTGCCCAACCGGAGGCTGCATTTTCAGCATTTTCGCAATCCGAGGACCGCATGTTTTTCTGGAAAATGGACGATATTCAGAGTGTGAGTATCAAATGTGAATCAATTTTTATTTGTTTAACATTAAAAACAAGTGTGATGCATTTAATCGCGAAGTGAAGCTAAATAGTCTTGAATGCACTTTATAGCCATCATATATTAGCTTCTAATGCTGTAAAACGAATTTGTTAGCATATTCGTTTAACAAAACTGTAGCACGACTGGCAAGCTTGTGTTGACTTAGTGAATATGGTATGATTATTAATCCTTGCCAGTACAATAACCTGTAGCACTTTGTTGTAAAATCTTGTTAGTTACTCATTGTTTTTCCATTTTAAGTAAGTTAAAATAATCGTAATGTTTTAACTGTCATGTGCTCACTGTCAGCCTACCCATGTCAAAAATACTATAGTAAATACTATAGTGGTTTTGAACCAATTAATTTCTATTAGTAGTAGTATATTGTATAAATTATAGTATTTAAAACACTTTGTTAATGAATCCTTCAGCATACAGTAGTATTAACTACAGTGAACTGATAAACTTTAATAAATACTGTATATTATTTTTTACTACAGTAAACTGTAGTGTATATTGTAGTATAATATACCCTGTAGTTGTAGAAAACTTAGTACAGTGTAAAGTAATTTGTTTATATTACTATAGTTATGTTACCACAGCAACTATAGAATTACCACAACAGACTAATTCAAGTACTTTACTATAGTATGGTTAAAAAAAACTATAGTATTTACTATAAATTACTATAGTATTTTTTCACCTGGTCATGTTTACCCCACAATACATGTTATGAGCATGTCTCTTCATTTTGACATTGTTTTTTATAATGTTGATTGAGGCATTTGACGGTTTTAATAGTCAGACATAACAGAGAGGCCATCATAATAATTGACTGTTAAAATACCACGTGTTAGATTGTGTCATGTACTGCGTACTCTATAAGTGATTTCAGTGCAGGCAATATATGACAAAAGAATAATAAATAAATTGGTCAAGTGCATAGGCCTAATTTATGTCTATTTATGAACTTAAAATATTTTATTTGACCAATTGGACTCTCTCTTTTTCAAGAAACACATAACAATCCAAGAAGGGAGATCCTTTCCTGGACTATAGAGATGCACCACGTGCAGCAAGGAGTTCCTCTGCCCGTTCTGCAGTTCTGCTTTGTTTCACCCAACAAAGTTGAGCAAAGTGAAATCCCATTTGGAGAGCCATTTCAAACACACAGTTCTCTATGAAGGTAATATTTGCAAACATTCTATGATTAATTTAATTTGAGCTCAATTCCTAGATCTGTGTATATTTCAATGAACAATTTTCTTTTTATAGACCGTCACATATGGCCTGTCTGGGCTGCAGAATTTCTCTGCAGGATGTTGAGAAGGCCTTCTTCTCTGGTCTGGATTATCATTACAGGTAAGAGTAGCAAATGTAATTTTTTTACACAGTGTCTAATGTATCATTTTTTAAGCATTAACAGTATTTCTGTTAACCCAGCAGTGATTATGTTCTCCATTTACTATTTCTGTCATGAACCAGGTTTAATTGCTCCTTATTTTCTCCTTTCTTCCTATCGTTTCTTTTAGTTATTTTCACCTGCAGCTCATTTCTTCTCAGCGTTCGCGCTGATTGTTCACGATTGCGTTTCTTCTCTGATTGTTTCCCCTTCTTTGCTCTGCTGCTAGACGCACTTCAGTGTCGGATTATTGCTTTCCCACGCTGGCGTTTGCTCCTCGCTGTCTTAAGAGACGTTTCTGACCTGTTATATTGTATGTGCCTCAGTCTTAATCCCAGTCACAGACGCCTTCTCTGGATCTCACCATCTGTATCTTCGGTTTCCTCTGCCTGGTCTCTCCATCTGCCGGCCGTGGGTTTTCCCATCTCCAGCCTGAAGATACCCTGGCCTGAGACGGCTCTGCAGCTCCCCTTAATTGTCATTATAAACTGTTTGTTTTTTGATACCAGCTGCGAGTGTGTGTGTCCACACTTGGCAGACTGCCTATGTTTCTATTTTTGGACCAAATTGTAGGCAAAAGCCCAGATAGTAAGATCAGATTTCCAGATATTGGACCACGATCATTCATTAAACTTGTCTGATTATCAACCTCCTAAGCACTGGGACCATTTTGGGGATTTCCCGCCTGGATTTGGCATAGCCAAATTGAAAAGCTTCCCAAAACTATATACAGGAAACCCTTTGAAGTTACATAAAACACTCCTAAAAGTGATGATAAAAATTATAGTATATATTGTATATAGTATATACCCCCCCAAAAAGTCTCCCCATACCCATTTTCAGTGGTAAATGCAATATCCCAGTGTCATTTTACAGTAAACCCTTTGAAAATAGAACATCCTTCAGATTTGTATCATTCCTTATATGTGCGTCGCTTTTTGTCACCTGGGTTGAGCATCACCTCAGCATCACCCGTCTGCCTCCTGGAGATGTGATGCCAGCTGATGCTCACTAATCTTCAACAGAAACTGAAACAAAGAAATCACTGTTAAACTATAAATCCTCACGAAAACTTGCGAATACTTCAATCCAGCCAGCTCGCGCGTCAACCAGAGCTGAACGTGAGAGAGATCAGAAACTCTCTGTTTCTGAATGGACGCTTGGCTTGATTGACATGTCTCCACGAACGCTAACTTTCGGGCATGATTTATATACCATCGACATGTCCTCAGAAAACGTTTGCACGCTTTGATCGATGGTTTGGAGATCGCGTATTTCCTGTTCTGATGCAAACAACGTAAGACGACTGGTGTCACACTGATTACAGTCCGTGCTGCAACAACAACCATTTCAACATCCTTTCTCTTATTTTGTTTTGTTTTTTCCAAGTAACTTAAAACCTGCAAGACAACTTGATCACTTAAGAACTTCATGGAATGTAACTCAAAACAGCATGTATACATTCACATATTCTTTGTATTGACTGAAAATTACACAAAATAAAATTCTTAATGTCTTAACATTGCAATTTCAGTAAGACTGTATTTGTAATGTCTCCTGCATTGTAATACATATTCAGTTCAATTAATAAACTCATATAACAAAATAAAGTGTTATCTTTACTGTTTATCTTACCCCCTTTTTTTCAGTTGGCACATATGAATACAAACTGTAACTGCAGATGAACAAATATACCAACTAAATCCCCCAGAGCATGGAGGTAAGTTTTAGTGGGTTTCTAGTCTTTAAGGTAGTGAGGTCTAATCACCTTTCTTCTAGACTTTGTAATAAACACCACAGGACTGTCTGTGCTTGATTTTGAGCCTGTCACACTCTCTGTTCACCTCTGCAGGCTGACAAGTGTCTGTTTTTTCCACTACTGTGGTTCTGTCCTTCCTGAGGTGTCGGCGGTTTCTCCACAGAATCGTTGAGCCGGACGTCATAAGACCTGTAGTCCACAGGTTTCACAACTGTCGCTTTTCTCCATGTTTTGTTATGCTCCTCTGGCTGGACACAGACTCTGTCTCCTTGTTTTAGAGGATCTAGATCTTTTGCATGTCTGGTTCTCCTACTGAACAATCGCTGTGCTGGGCTTGCTTTGATCCCTTGCGATGGCGTGTTTCTCTGATCAAGCATGGCGAGGTATGGATCCTTCCCATCAGCTTTTGCTTTTTTCAACAGCTGTTTTGCAGTCTTTACTGCTGATTCTGCCATCCCGTTGCTTTGTGGGTGGGCCGGTGAGGATGTCTTGTGTTTAAATTCCCACTGTCTGCTGAACCTTTTGAAATCTTCTGATGCGTATTATGGGCTGTTATCTGAGATCTGGGATACCGTGTCTTGCGAAATGGGATTTCAGCTTATGGATGACCGTGGTGGATCGTGTGTCAGGTAAGTAGTCCGGCTCCCAGAAATTAGAGAGGTAATCAACAGTGATCAGGTAGTTTCTGTTGTCTAAAGTGAATATATCTGTCCCCACCTTAGACCACGGGTTACTTGGTAGTTCATGAGATCACAGGGTCTCCTTCTGCTGTTTCACATCCATAGATCTGCAGATGTCACATTTTTCTATGAATGTCTTTATCTGATCATTCATCCCCAACCAATAAACACATGCTCTTGCCGTTCTTAGGCATCCCTCTGTGCCCAAATGTGAGGAGAGAATGTGCTGAACAATGTCACCTCTGAGTGCGTCAGGGATTACAACTCTCTCCCCCCTGAAGACAATTCCTCTCTGCGCACTCAGTTCTTCCTGAAAAGAGTGGTAATGTGCAATGTCATTTGGCAAGTCTTTTTTTGTTTATTGGCCAACCTTTTTGGATGAATCTGACCAGTGTCTGCAATTTACTTGTTTCCTCTCTGATGGCCTGGAGTCTCTCATCTGCTATGTACATGCTGGACCATGTTTATGCTTTCAATCTCCATTTCTACTGAACTCTCTGATGCATGTTCAGGTTAGTATGAGTGGCTCAGCATGTCAGCTAGCAACATGTCTTTCCCTGGGATGTAACTGACTTCGATGTTGTATCTCTGTAGTCTAAGTAACATTCTTTGCAGGCATTTTGGGGTGTTCAGCAGGGGTTTTCTTACTTACTTATGGTCAGATTGTACAGTTACTTTGCACCCGTACGTATCCTGATGGAATTTTTCCATACCGAAGACAATAGCCAAACATTCTTACAGCGTGCACTTCCTTTGTCACTCGTCCTTCAACCGTTCTGTTGTTTTCCCGCGACAGCTCTGTTGCCCTGCAGATTTGCACACATTTTTTCAAAGTCAAATCTTGCTCCCTTAAATGTCTCTCTCTCAAAACGGAGCTGGATATGCCGCAAACAGTTCTATCGCGGATCAGAGAGTCTTTGATCTGGCTGAAATTGCACGTACTGGTGAGCATTCTTAAGTCCATCACATATTTGTCAGTGTTCTCATCAGAGCCCTGATTTCTGACAAAAAAAACTGTACCTTTCAACTGTCTCGATCACTTTTGGACTGCAGTGGTCATCCAATGCACTTATTAATCTGTTTACTAATCTGGCTTTCCTGTAGCTCAGTGGTTAGAGCATGGCACTAGGTCATGGGTTCGATCCCAGGGATTGCACATACTCAGATACAAATGTATAGTATAATGCAATGTAAGTCGCTTTGGATAAAAGCGTCTGCCAAATGCATAAATGTAAATGTAAATGCTTACTGTCTGATCCGGTGACGAGGTGGGGATCAGGGTCTCGCACAGCTCTCTTCCCATCTCCCCAGCAATAAGATAACTGAAAACTTTCAGTTTCACGGCTTTGCCAGCGTCTGCCAAAGTAAGATCCATATACAGCGTGAACTCTTCTTTCCACAATTTCCATGATTTCACCAGATTGGTTGAGTCTAGGCAAAGGGCTTGTGGCGCTGTCAGTCCCAGTGCACCTGAGCTCCCGCTCTCTCTACCGTACGCATGTCTTCCATTGTGTCTGCTAATCTGTGTGCTTTTACTTTTCACAAAGCACTGCTGCCACCATGTTTCATTCTATCCTTTATTATGGACAGTTAACGCCAATATAGTTGCGTACCGATTACAGTCCGTGCTGCAACAACAACCATCCCAACATAGATCAGTAGTTGTGGTCTTTTTTTTTTTAGGCTGCTGAAAAGGAAACTCAGGAGAGTCACAAGGGTTCATGTTTATGAGTCAGAGAGAGTCTGAAATTATCATGATTTTGTTATTGTTAGAAACCAAAGATTTTTTTTATAGTCGTTTGCACGCAATTTCATTATGTCAAAAGGGTGGTATAATCCCACTTTTACAAGATGTACAATAAGTCTCTGATGTCCCCAGAGTGTGTATGTGAAATTTCAGCTCAAAATACCCCACAAATAATTTTGTATAGCATGTTAAATTGGTCACTTTTTGGGGGTGAGCAAAAAAAAAAAAAAAAAAAAAAAAATATATATATATATATATATATATATATATATATAACCTTTGTAGGGGGCCAGTTTTTATAATTACTTTATTTAAATCTACTTGAATCTGCGTATCTGTTGTTCAGATACCTAAATTTAACGAGTTACTTTAATCAATCACAATTATACAGACTATTAGCAATGTTTTTTTTTTCAACCATCAACTACTGCAAAAGGTGGAGCAGAAGCTGCATCTGACATGGCATTTAAGTTTATTTACACAGGCCTACTGTTTAATGAAACATCAAGTTTATAAAAATCCTATAAACATGCCTAGAGTTTTTTTTTTTTTTTTTTTTTTTTTTACAGATTAGTAAAAGAAGACTTTACATTGATTATTTCAGTAGCATAAAAAAACAAAACGTTTTTTCAAACTTGGAATATAGCCATTACATTAAGAAACGATCAAAGAACACACATTCAGTCTAATGTGAGTTATGCACTTTCGTAAAAACTCCCAATATAACCTCTGAAACTGTCTGTACTGCAAAATGAATCTCTTGCTTGCATCTTTTCTGCATTTTGTTGTTTATGATGATACGTGAGTTCAGATTCAGAATTCAGTCAGTGAGTGCGAGCAACACTCATAACACTGGCATTTGCGCGGTGACTAATCACAATTGGACATTGCATTCCTAAACTCAACGAAAACGTGTGTGATTTGTTATAATGCTCTACACTGCAAACTACACACATTAAAGACAATGACTATATTCATGATATAATGGTAAAATTCGCCTCCTTTGTTGCGTGTTCTCGGAGGCGGGGTTTATGTAAATGTTAGGGTTTGTGATGTCACTAACCCAGGAAGAAGCTCGTTGTAGTCCTTACCACCTGTTTGTTAGTCTTTAAACAGTGAATTCTGTAAAAGAAAATATCTCTCTTTGCATTAAACTTTGAGCGTCGTAACTTTGCAGATGTTGTTTATGCTCAAGCAGCAACATTACACACTAACTAAAGAATCATAATCGACCACCCCTTTAAGTTCATTTGTAAAATAGATGTTCATCTGAATCACTTGCATGAGCTGAACAGCGGATGTAGTTGCAGTGTTTTTGTGAATGTGTGGCTAGATGAAAAGTAGAGTGTGTTGTTGAGGATGTCTGCTGCTGCAGTTGTTTCACTAAATGAGTCACCTGTGAGTCAATAACAAGATATTTCTTGTTTCTTGCATTTGCATTGAGAAAAAAACAAAACAAAAAACATTATATTTAGCCTGTGAATGTGTGCAGGAGTGGACAGAGAATAAAAAAGAAACACTACTTTCTGTCACAAAAGACAAAACTCATTGGCTCATTGATGCACAGAGCGATTTTATTCAATAAACATAAATATAGCACAATACAAACACGTGAATATTTTAATATTTATACTGTAAAAAGTCTCTGAGTAAACAGGAAATTCTAACAAATTAGAAAATGATAGTTTTTAATCTTGTTTTTTGAGGGCAGTGAGTGAATCAAACCTAGAGTTTTACTGGATCCTGAAGCTGGAGTCAGATCTGATGATCCTCATTTACTGCAGTTCAATTGCTCCGTGTCAAGAGGATGATCTTCATCATCAACATCACAGCTCATTTTCACATCAAACTCAGAGCTGAACGTCACTGTGATCTTTGACATGATGAAGGGAGTTTCAGTTCATTCTGAGCTTCTGAACACTTTCATTCCTGCATCTGTCTGTTTCCAGACATGTGACGATATCTCATAGACTTGATCTGTGTTTCTGTCAGTCTCCTGAATTCTGCCTCTAGAAACAAATCTCCATTTTTAAATGATGTTCAGAGTTTCATCACCAGTAAATGAAGCTGCTGATCATGTATTTAATGTAATGTATCGATCTAGATTCACGTGGAACGACTCCAATCCGTCCAGATCATTACTTCAGTTACTCATATCATCCAGATGCGTATTATTATTATCATCATATGAACATTAGTTTGATACCAGATGAGTCTGATATGATTATTTTGGTCTCAAAGACATCAAAGCTTTATTTCTGTGAAGCTACTGACACACAGATCTCTGTAAAGCTGCTTTGAAATTATATGTATCATAAAAACAACAATAAATACATGATCTGAAAATAAGTCATATCTCTTCACATTCACACTGTTTTAATAGTTCATTAACCTGATTCAGGTTTTACTTCCTCCAGACAAGACAGTATTTCACTTGTTTGTTGTTTCTGATTCTGTATATCTCGTGTAAATACACTGTAGAATGAAAAGTTCAAATTAGAGATGGAGAGAGATGCATCTCAAACTCTCAGTGATGACCTTTGATCTTCTGCACGACTCGAGTGCGAGTGGAACAACAAAACTATGAAAACTCTGCGGGTGACTGAGAACTCCTGCGAAAAACCACAATCACACATCTGTGATCACATATGACTGTACAGACAAATGTCTGAGTTAGAAACGCTCCTGAAACAATTTCACTTGTGCGGGCATTCGTCTTCAAATTCAGGAGAAAAACTATTGTGCTCTTTGACTAAAGATCTGGTTACAGGTACAAATTACATGTTATAAGGGAACGTTATAACGTGCTTTTACTTTTAAACGGTAACATATTTCAGTTTAGCATGTGCATAAAAACTGTATAAACTGACAATTTATATGAATAACCGGTGACAGATAAAGCAGAATCCCAGTAAAACATTAATCTGAAAGGTAAATAAATTCTGTGACTTAAATACAAGAATACATATTTAATTGCCCATATTCAATTAGTCTATAGGTTTTTATGAAAGCAAAGATGTCTAAAATTTAATTAAAAGTATTATTGAACAGTAACCCCATTAATCACAATAAGTATTAAATTAAAAAATAATAACACTAGTGACAACATGCCACTATTCTGGCACCCCATCTTACCCTAATTTTATCTTTTTACCTCATTGTCAAAAATATTTACTTCACAAATCTGAAAACACTGATGGGTCCACAAATCCCTCATTAACATCAGACACAAAAAACATTCAACATTATTAAATTTCATAGATCATATTTTCCAGAGACTTAAGCTCAAAACTGTGTATCACACATGCAAGTGCATCTAGTTTCATTAGACAGTGAGGTATAAATAAAGAGCCCTAAACTCCAGCTCACAGAGCCATTATTTCAGCATGTTTGTCTTCTTCAGGAGGATCTGTGAGTGAAGATCCTGCAAGGAAGCATCTTTATACGGCTCCAGACTGATCTCCTAGTGAAAGTGTTGTGTGTTTAGTGTGACTAGTAGGCTATTTCATAGAAATAGTGTTTAAACGTGTGTTCATGTTTTGTGTTGTTATCTTGATCTGTCTGGTGTAAAGATGCTGGAAGGACCTTCTGCATCCTCAGGTGTGAATCATTAAGTACTATTGTTGTTGTTACGCAATTTTTCACTGTATTTTTTGCATGTTTATATCATTTTAACAGTCAGTTCAGCTAAAAAATGAAATCTGTCATTTTCTCACCCTCATGTCATTCCATCCTTCTGCGAAAACAGACACATTTTTTTAATTCATAATATTTTTTTTCAAAACATACTAACCTTTATATATATATATACTTTTTTATATATATATAGCTCTGGTACTCAGAGCTATATATATATAAAATATATGTGTGTGTTTATGCATTGCTTGTTTACACTCTTAATAGTTTTGTATGTATCTCAGCTAATACAGGTGCATCTCATTAAATTAGAATGTCATGGAAAAGTTCATTTATTTCAGTAATTCAACTCAAATTGTGGAACTTGTGTATTAAATAAATACAGTGCACACAGACTGAAGTACTTTAAGTCTTTGGTTCTTTTAATTGTGATGATTTTGGCTCACATTTAACACAAACCCACCAATTCACTGTCTCAACAAATTAATCTCAATGAATTAGAATATGGTGACATGCCAATCAGCTAATCAACTCAAAACACCTGCAAAGGTTTCCTGAGCCTTCAAAATGGTCTCTCAGTTTGGTTCACTAGTCTACACAATCTTGGGGAAGACCGCTGATCTGACAGTTGTCCAGAAGACAATCATTGACACTCTTCACAAGGAGGATAAGCCATAAACATTCATTGGCAAAGAAGCTGGCTGTTCACAGAGTGCTGTATCCAAGCATGTTACCAGAAACTTGAATGGAAGAAAAAGATGCACAACCAACCGAGAGAACCGCAGCCTTGAGAGGCTTGTCAAGCAAAATCAATTCAAGAATTTGGGTGAACTTCACAAGGAATGGACTGAGGCCAGGGTCAAGGCATCAAGAGCCACCACACACAGACGAGTCAAGGAATTTGGCTACAGTTGTCATATTCCTCTTGTTAAGCCACTCCTGAACCACAGACAACATCAGAAGTGTCTTACCTGGGCTAAGGAGAAGAAGAACTGGACTGTTGTCCAGTGGTCCAAAGTCCTTATTTCAGATGAGAGCAAGTTTTGCATTTCATTTGGAAATCAAGGTCCCAGAGTCTGGAGGAAGAGTGGAGACGCACAGAAACCATGTTGCTTGAAGTCCAGTGTGAAGTTTCCACAGTCAGTGATGATTTGGGCCGCCATGTCATCTGCTGGTGTTGGTCCACTGTGTTTTCTGAAGTCCACAGTCAACGCAGCCATCTACCAGGAAATTTTAGAGCACTTCATGCTTCCTGCTGCTGACAAGCTTTATGGAGATGCTGATTTCATCTTCCAGCAGGATTTGGCTCCTGCCCACACTGTCAAAGGTACCAAAAGCTGGTTCAATGACCATGATGTTACTGTGCTTGACTGGCCATCAAACTCGCCTGACCTGAACCCCATAGAGAATCTATGAGATATTCTGAAGAGGAAGATGAGAGACACCAGACCCAACAGTGCAGATGAGCTGAAGGCCACTATCAAAGCAACCTGGGCTCTTATAACACCTGAGCAGTGCCACAGGCTGATCGCCTCCATGCCACGCCGCACTGATGCAGTAATTCATGCAAAAGGAGGCCCAACCAAGTATTGAGTGCATACTTTTCAGAAGCCTGACATTTCTGTTTAAAATATCTTTTTTTATTGATCTTATGAAGTATTCTAATTTATTGAGATAGTGAATTGGTGGGTTTGTTAAATGTGAGCCAAAATCATCACAATTAAAAGAACCAAAGATTTAAAGTACTTCAGTCTGTGTGCACTGAATTTATTTAATACACGTGTTCCACAATTTGAGTCGAATTACCGGGTTGTTTATATTAACATAACACATAACAACATAACATAATATGTTTGATTTTTTTATTGCAGTTCTGCTTCTTGATCCTTTTCTTTCTTTTTTTTTTGCAAACAGAAGATGAGATTATAATTCCTCTTTCAATCTGACCACAGCTGTTAGTGTGATTACAGTAAGTGTGTGAGTAGAAGTGCTGAGGTTTATTTGCTGTAAACTCGCATTTGCATCACGAGTGTCTCGCATCATGGTTTTTCCATTAGCATGAGTTTCAGTTGAGCAATATTTCCTTTCTCTTTTGGTGTTAATTGTCTGAGATAAAGACAGGAAGGTACAGTACATATCTTCACATAATTTTAGAGATAATTATACATTTTACCTACTTGACTTTTCATAATTTGTTTACATAAACAAAGCAAAAACCCACTTTGTGTGTGTGCGTGTGCCGTTGCTCTCTTTTGTTTATGGATTACCTGTGTTTGTTTTTGTTATTAAACACTTGTGCTTGCATTTGGATTCTCACTCTGTCTCATGCCTGCTCACACGTTACAGATGGAGTAAAAAATCTACCGGTGTGATCTGTAACTGCAAATAGGTTCATTGATTTCTTTTCAGTTGACCCTCATGTCGTTCCACACCCGTAAGACCTTCGTTCATCTTCAGAACACAAATCAAGATATTTTCTCAGCAGACAAACCACGTACATTTCTACTCTATCCACTTTTACTCCCACTTGTTTCTTTACCACTTGGCATTTCCCTCAAGTAAAACATGATGAGTAATACTTTCCCTCAGTGCAAGAAAGATCAGACAAGATACATAGCATGAGGCATCAAAAGACCTGCAAATGAAACCGAAAGCCACAGATCAACTTATGAACAGATGGAAGACCACTGAATGATGTTACCACCTTAAACAAGAAAGAAAACAGTCTATGCCAACATATTTGACTCAATAGCAATCATATAAACACATATTAGATAAAAAATAACAAATAGAAGCCTAGAAACTACTTAAATAAATGTGATAAACTCTTGTGGTGTTGGTGCATATCAGTGGGTTTTTTTCCCCCTTATCTGTATTTTTAGATTGTGTGTCTGTTTTAGAGACCAGTAATTGCTACTCTTGGTTTATTCTCCATTGTAAACCGCCAACATCAGACACGGTTGTTCTCATGTAACAGGTGGTCATTCATTATTATGACAAATCAAATGCACAGGATTGTGGGATATCATAGTCAGAGAAGGAGGCATCTGTGCTATGAAGAATAATTTTTGATCTCCCTGTGAAATATTGAACACTTCCACATCAGTGGTTTAAGTAAAACAAAAGTCAGACACCAGATTGTGAAACACAGCTGTGCGTACCATGAGAGGGCGCTTATTAATCCCGTTTTTATTTTATTTTTTTTTACATAATTTTTAAATTGATTAATCTATACACTCATGTCATGACATATTGAGAAAGCAAGAAAGATTGAGAATAAATAAAGGTGAGCGTTTGTGTGTTGTAAAGTCAAATGTGTGTAGCTGTGGGTGAAAGAAATCTGATTGCCTAGTTTAGTTTTGTCTCTTTTTCCTCACACGACAAAATTACAGATAGTTAATGTTTGAAAGCAGGCTCAAAATGAGTAAACGCTCTCTAAAACAGTTGAACTCGATTGAAACATTTGCAAAAATGCCTAAAATTATTAAGTGGGCTTAAATCTGCTAAGCTTTTCTCTGATGGTTCTGGTCTGGGTTCAAACATGCCGACACGCAAAGTGAAACATTCTCGTGAACTGAAGTCAAGTCACCTTTATTTATATAGCGCTTTTTACAATGCAGATTGTGTCAAAGCAGCTTTACAGTGATAACTGGTATATAATTTGAAAGAAAAAAAAAACTGAAAGAGAACAATATGCCCTCGGGGACGAATCTGCTCAGTGACTGGAGGAGTAATGTAAAAAAAAAAAAAAAGATAAATAAATAAAATAGCCACGAAATGTCTATCTAAACAAGCACACCAGAGTGCTCAGTTACGTGCATCAGATTTTCTAAGTGTGTGTACAGGAAAGAGACACTAGATTTGTACAGAATTAGATCGTTCCCACCAAAACAACAGAACGCAACAAGTATTGTATCAATGCAATCATTTATTTATTTTTTCCGTGCGTACCCTGAGATAAAATCCTGCAGGCGCCCCCTGTTTAAAATACTTTGAATGTTGCGATCCTATTGGACATATGATAGCTACCTGAATCGTAACAAAGCACTGTTCGCCAGAGGAGAACTGGCCCCCCGACTAAGCCTGGTTTCTCCCAAGGTTTTTTTTCTCCATTTTAACACAGAAGTCTATTTGCCACCTGTTTGCCATCTGATGTCACCTGTTGGAGTTTGGGTTCCTTGCCGCTGTCGCCTTTGGCTTGCTTAGTTGGGGACACTTGACATTTGATATTCAACAGTGCTTTGATCTGCCGACATTGACACTATTCTTTAAGAGCTGCTGTGCAGCCAAAATTATATACCAGTTATCAATGTAAAGCTGCTTTGACACAATCTGCATTGTAAAAAGCGCTATATAAATAAAGGTGACTTGACTTGACTTTGTGTTAAATAGTCAGACACATTGCAGATGGCAAAAGGCTAAAACACTTCCTGGTAGGAAATTTTACATTGTCCTTTTACACTGTTAAAATAATTACTGCTCAAGGAAAGGCAAACACTTAAGGTCTGTGAATGACTTTGCATTTCAGTTCCCCAATAAAATCTTTGTGATTCAGCCTGTGTTTGTAGGCTGCAAGCACGCGTATCGTTGTGTCGACTTTAGTTGAGTTCTGACACATGTGAGTGAACTGAGAGTCACTGCCACTGAGCAGAAACATGTCCATATATGACTGATGATGTAGGGGATTCTACAGCACAAGCGCGCTGTCTAATCACATATAGAGTAAGTCAGACTCCTCAGTCTCTCTGTTTACTGATTAATTCCGCTCACAGCAGCGCATCAACGCCTAACCACGGGTCCGCGTGCAGGTATGTTATCTGTTTTATTAGAAAGTATTTTGTAAAATTAGCTTCAGACTTGGAGGAAAATTGGATATTGTGCAAATGTAATTGGTAAATGTGAAATTTACTCCTTCAGGATTAAAATATCTCAATTATGCAGATTTTCTCAGCAGTAGCATATTGTATGTAATTCATCCTTTAATTTACCTAACGAATTAATGCGCGCATGTAATCCAGTCATAAAAATGGAATTTGCTGTTTAACGCGGAATAACTATTATTATTATTATTATTGTTATGAAAAGGGCGTCAGCATATTTTGATACTCTTACTGTTTTGGATACATAAATTGTCTATAGTGTACATAGTGTACTGATGCAGCTCCATTGATTATACTATTATAGCTATTGATTGTAACTATTGATTATATATAGTTTGGACACTCAGTGCGGTAAAGAACTAAACTGCTGAGCGCGCGCACACGCACACACACAGAGCGAGGATCTCCCGCGCCAACAAGCTATAAAAGAAGGTGTGGCAGTAAGAGTGACAGTTTGTTCTTTCAATGTCTTGTCTGATATCTTCAGTAATTTGTCCCGCCCCTCCTGCGGTTGAATTTACATGTCATTCAAAAAAACTAGCCTATGATAGTTTTGCGTAATAAAAGATACTAACATTTAAAAAAAAAAAATTATATTGGGAAGACGAATACACTAAAAGTATTAAAATTACAAAATGTTTTGCTAACTCCAGCATCATATAATTAAACATGGGTTATATTTTATTATGCAAAAAAGGCATATAAGAAGAAGAAGAAGAAGAAGAGAAAAAGCACACCAGAAATAAAGCATACAGTGATTACAATCTGTCCAGTTATCTCTAGTCAAGTGTTTTTGTTTGTCAGTACACACCAGCAATTTCCTTTGAATAAACGAAATGTGAACTTCGAACGGGGAAAGTCCCTTAAAGTGTGCGGCTCTACCGTCTCCTCCTTCAGTGTGTGTGACTGACTGCGGCTTCATTGCTGAAGAGTTCATTATAAAATTCAGTGTTTCATTCATGAGGATGCAAAGGATACTTGATCTAATTCACTACTATAGCGGAGCCAGGATTTTTTTCACACAGCTGAATACAAGTAATTTGTACTTAATCTTAATTAAGAGACAGTTAAATACACATGTAATTGTATTCAGTTGTGTTGCAGGCACTCAAACAGTCCAGTTCATTAGTCAAACTCATTTTTATGTTGAAATAATGAAGATTTCTGTGCCACCCCAGACTGGTTTGGTTTGAGGAGGAGGATAGTGTTGATTCCACCTTTAGGTGCGCATCTCATCCACCAGCTGCAGTGAACTTGATCTCCACCAGAAGCCTGTTTTGGATTTCTCTGTTTGCCTGTGCTTTTGCTCTTTTGGATTTTCAATTCTGGAGTACCCCTCGATAAACGACTGCATGTGGATCCTCAACCCTGTGTGTCAGAGCAGTTGTGTGACAGTGTGCGACGTCTATTGAATGAGTTAAAAAGAAAAAAGACACATCATTACATGCTTGATAAATATTTAAAGGTTTAATGTTTGTTCAATGAAAACACTCTCTTTTCAGTTTTGGATTATGGACATCATCAACATGACGTGTGCAGAGATTCAGTCCTCAGTGGGGTTTGTGTACAAGATTCTGCCTGTGATTCTGAATCAAACACTCAATAATCCTGATTGTGAGCAGAGCTGGTATACAGAGGTGACTGTTACACACACACACACTGACTGTGAGCAGAGCTGGTATAGGTGACTGTTACACACACACACACACACACATATGATCCGATCCTCTTGTGTTTGATTTGTTCAGGATAAGCGTCTGTTAGCAGATCCATCAGATCCACACAAACTGAGTGGTCCTGTGACGTCAGTCTCATCTGATCGTCTCGTCACGTCTTACTGTGTGGACGAACTTCGTCATGAGATTCAGTGTCATTCTGATGGAGTAAATCAACTCAATCTCTCTCAACATTCATCTGTTTTCATATTTAAACACAGAAATGATGATCATGTTCTTTTGATTTAATTATGAATCATTAAAGCTGCAGTTCAACATGAACACAATAAACTCATGCAGTAATGAATCCTTCTTGAACACTATTAATGCTGCTATAACGCTTCTTTCTTTCATTTCAGATCACACATGAGACCGTGTTCAGAGGTGAGAGACACTTCAACTCTTATGTTGATGTTTATCATGGACAGATGATCCTTAAAGACACACTTCACACTGAAATATCCTCATGTCATTCCAAACCTGAATGACTTTCTTCAAACACTTCAAACACATTCATATGAGAATCTGCCTCAACATAATTGCAGATTTTCATTAAAAGAGACACACACATCTGTCTTGATTCAGATCAAACTCTGTGTTGAAGTAAATCTGTCCTGATTCAGATCAAACTCTGTGTTGAAGTGAATCTGTCCTGATTCAGATCAAACTCTGTGTTGAAGTAAATCTGTCTTGATTCAGATCAAACTCTGTGTTGAAGTAAATCTGTCCTGATTCAGATCAAACACTGTGTTGAAGTGAATCTGTCCTGATTCAGATCAAACTCTGTGTTGAAGTAAATCTGTCTTGATTCAGATCAAACTCTGTGTTGAAGTGAATCTGTTCTGATTCAGATCAAACTCTGTGTTGAAGTGAATCTGTCCTGATTCAGATCAAACTCTGTGTTGAAGTGAATCTGTCCTGATTCAGATCAAACTCTGTGTTGAAGTGAATCTGTTCTGATTCAGATCAAACTCTGTGTTGAAGTGAATCTGTCCTGATTCAGATCAAACTCTGTGTTGAAGTGAATCTGTCCTGATTCAGATCAAACTTTGTGTTGAAGTGAATCTTCTGTAAGTGAATCATGATGATTATGAATGTGTTTTTCAGCGTTTAATGACACAGACTCCAGTGGCGGATCGACACAAACTCCAGATTCACGTGAGTTCAGATGATGATTGAGTCTGAAATATCTGACTGAAGATCACATATAAGACACATGCCAAAGTTTAGAGAGAGGAAATATATAATATATAGCTCATTAATTCAGATGATTGTATTGGTTCATTAATTGAGAGGATCAGATGATTGTACAGTGTTGTTGTTTGTGTAGATCAGCTGATTTTATATTGTATGTCTTGTATAGATCAGTTCTGGTGGATTTCTGCTCTTTTCATCATCATGGTTGTTGTGGCATTTCTCTGTTTCTTGCTGCATAAAAAAAGGATCTTCAGGTGAGTCACGAGTGATTCATTATGTAAGAGAGACTTTAAATAGTCATGAAATCATAATGAAATCAGTGGCCTGAACTATAAAATCTCTCTGAATAAATATAAAATACTTTGATGAATATAATAGTATTTAATAATCAGTTTCAATGTGTTGTCAGATGTTTTCTGAAAGCAGAGAAGAGCGACATTCAGTGCAGTGATTCAGAAAACAGGTGAGTGAATCAAAGTGAGAGAAAGAAAGTCTTGAAGTGGGTTTGACTGAATCACATGATCATTCAGGTTTCAGACTCTTAGTCCTTTTCCAACAGAATGGTTTGTGGTTTCTTGTTTACTGTTCTCGGCTGGGTAACCGTGGCCGCGTGTTTCATGTTCATCTGAGTGATTCTAGTGAACCGGCAGATCACAATTATCTGTTCTTTCTGGAGATAAACTGAAACCGTTGATTTACTCACTCTCTCGCACACATAGTTGTATTGTGTATATATTTAGATATAAAGAGCAATGATTGCTCATTGAGACAGCAGCAGTGTTTCTCTGGCTTTTAGGACCAGAGCTGAATCGATCTTTCCAGCCCATGAACTACCTCTCGCGGCATGGTTCATGAACGGACACAGGCCGGGAACACTTAAACTTAAATTAGCATAATAAAGCATAATCACATAATTTATATCCACACGGGAACTGTGTCGGTGGAAAAGGGGTATGTGTGAATCTTCATCTGCTGTATCTGAATGTGTTTCTCTCAGGGATCCTGAATCTGCTGTCCAGAAGAAGCTCAGATCTGATGAATCTGATTCACTGAATCAATCTGAATCTGAGCAGATCAACGGCTCGTGTCCAGAAGATCATCCTGTCATCACACTGAACATCATTCATTAATGGCTTCTGTGCGATATTTCACTTTCTGTAATTGTTACTTGTTCTGTGTAATATGTAGCTGAAACAATGAGAAGCAAATCTGTGCTAAAGTCACCTTAATTTAAACTGCATCGCAGACTTGTGTGGTTGGAGCGACAGCTCTCGAGCTGTGGTTAGAAGCATAGTTTCTTGTTTTTATGACATGTGGATTTAATAAATCCTTATCTTGAGCAAAATAAGCAAGCTGAAATTACAATGTATATCTTTTATTCCGAATATATACAGATGTCATTTATATATTTTAGTTTGTCGAGAGATTTAAAGCTCAGTTTTTTGAAGAGTGCGCATGTGCGTACGTGCTCTAGTACGTCAGAACAAGCATTTGATTTAATCTGGAAATAAAGCAAAATAACTGAGGAAAATGAGAATTAGTCCTCTAATGCCATGTCCGTAATTTATAGCAAAAAATCTAGCATTAATTCGATCTCAAACGGACTCATTTAAAGAAGTTATTACTCACCACCTGCGTGACGTCATTCACCAACGACAAGTTTGCTACAATACAGTTTTGGGAAACAGTCGTGACCATAGATATACATAATAAAGGCTAGATGTCTCGTCCTCGCTGCTGGCCAATGGAGGTCGACGTCCGCACCTGGCGGCCATCTTGTAACAGTCAGCTCGCTCACTCGCAACATTGTGTTTTAATGGTGCATGTACTTTTTAAATAACCATAACTTGCTCAATTTTCCGATTTTCAAACTGTTTGGTTTGTTATAAACGTCACAGATGTACTTATGACACTGCATACTTATGAATAATTATAACCATGGACTTCCATATGAAAATAACATTGAACAGAACAGATAGGTGCAATGAATATACACATGCACAAGGTATTTATGTTAAATCAATATATAGGCTACTAAAACTCCGCTATATGTATATATATATACATTTTTATAATATGAATATTACTATTATAATAAAATAATTTGAATTATTACATGTTTATTTTAACTTCTTCAGGGTTGGGCCATTTACTAGGCTTTTCCCCTTCGACACTGCACGATTAAATCATTTTTCGAAAAGAAAAGCTGCAATTTAAACATGTTCAAGCATCCAGAATTATAGCCACGTTAATAACGTTTGTAAGAAACCAAACCATTTGTAAATCCGTCAAGATTTCAGCGAGATAAGAGTATTTGTGTCTGTGCAGATCACTCACCTTACATCAGGTACCACAGAGCCCGCCAGAAAGCTTGCCTGTGACAAGATGGCCGCCGGTGATGATGTTAGAGACTCCGCCGTAAGACATCTAGCCTTTATTATGTATATCCATGGTCTATGTTACTACGATTGAAAAGGTGTTATTTGTGTAGTAATTGTTTACTTTCACTTTCGGTTCCTCGTCATTTAATCCTCTCAGCTGCCGTGACCTCATCATCATCAACATCACGTGATCCTATAGAGGAGACGCCTGATATTAGGCCCGTTTGAGATGAGCAAATTCTGCGCAGAACCGATCACCGGTGATCACCGCGAGATGCATGCCGGTTAGAAATGTGTCCGACTCGAGGGTGGGCCGCCTTGCTCTGATGTCATGCGGACGAATGTCAAAAACCTCTCGCGAGGGCGAGGCATCCCAAACTATCTGACAGTGCGATCTCTCTGTGGGTTATGTGATTGTTGTCATTTATAAAAGTGTATATAAATATGTCTGTAATTAAAGTAAAAAAAAAAAAAAAATAAAAAGTTAAAGTACTTTGGGTGTATTGTTCATTATATTTATTTTCATATAAAAGCAACAGAACTTAAATTACATCCAGTTTATCAGCAACACAGCGCGTGAGTGTGAATCCCGCGATATCCGCCTTTGATCTCGTAGGTTCTGATCCACTACGAGAACAGAGAACTGTCCTTCTTGCCTGCACTTTTTTCACTCCCCTCAATGCAGCCCCCTACTCTCACCTACATTTCAGGCGAGGCGCATCTTAAACAAGCGTAATCTGGATGTGCCTTTATGATTGAAAATTTGGTCATCAGTTTGAATGGAGATTTAGCGCCATCTGCTGGACACTCAAACATCAACAGAAACTTCAAGCAGTAAAACAGTCATGCCAGTTAATTTATTTGAACTGTAATGAATGTGAAATTTCTCCTGTTAAATTAATTGAATAGATCACAGATTTAACTAGTCCTTTACCTCTCAAGACTCACTGCTGCTTCAGATCCTTGATGTTGCAGGGCGGTTTCGCGGTGGGGATTTGAAACAACATCCCAATATTAAACAGCTCAAACAAACAACACTCCCTTACAGATGAACATACAAATAAATGAAGGCAGAGTTATATGAAATCACTTGAACATTGAACTTGAACATTTTTTTATATTAACAAACAAGACTAGTACCAGCTAAGCTCTGGCGTGATTGTGGCCAAGTGTCGGCTCAGTTTCAGTACCCAGTCTTGGGCCAGTACAGAGTAAGAGTACCATTCTTGTTGGTGTGATTGTGGCCCAATGCCGGCAGTTTTGGCAGCTGGACTCGGGCCAGTGTATTTGGACCGATTCTGAGGTATCATTCATCCCACATCCATCCCAAATCTGGCTACTACAAATGGGCCAAGTTATTTCTTCCCACTTATTGCAATACTGAAAAATATTTTGTTAGCCACAGATGGTAAAAAAGAGCTATCGTTTCTTTTTTTAAAATAAAAAAGTTGTTTTACCTGTTAACTGTTCAACTTTTTGAGCATAGACTTGAAATCTCAACTCTAAAACTTCAAGAAAATCAAAGGTAAATATATGAAAAAGTTCTGTGCCACATTTTAGGTTGACATCTCAGTAAAAAAAAAAAAAAAAAACCTTATATCTAACCCTGTCAGTAAGATTTTTTGTGTGCAGTACCAAACTTTTCCACTAGATGACATCCAGACTCCACCGGTGACCATATAAGGACTCGATTTCCATGTGATCTGAACCATATATTTCCATAATTTTCAAAATTATTATGAACTAGTAGTTCATAAGTAGCTTGGGCAGTAATGTTAATATTTGCTAAAACACATGAAAAAACATGGAATGACTTGATAGTTTCATGATGATCCTGAGAAATGATTGGTTGCCTGAGTGAAATTAGTTCTCCTGTGCAACTTACTATGCATAGTAGGAAAAGCACATATGCCAATGGGGCAACTTTGGGTGGCTCTTATGCTACAGGGGTACAACTTACACCCCATTGTGAGGTATGTTCTTACAGAGCCTGCCAGCCTCTTCAAATGTGCAAAACCACATGTTTCTATGAAATCCTCGCTTCAAGCTATCACTCATCACAATTTGTCGCAATGCAAAGTCTATGGGATTTTTCGCCCGCCGTATAAACATCGTACACCCGATTGCTTAAAAAATATATAACTCACTGCTCCTCAATGATCCGGTTGATTTGACGCCTCATTCATGGGTCTACTATGACAAACGGTGGGGAACGAGTTAGGACTCAAAGATTTGTCCAGAAGAAGAAGAATTAAGCAGAGGAATAATAAGTATGCAAGAGAACAATAGTGATGCTTTGTTTCGCCAGCACCGCTAATAAAGTGATATTTTTCTATGAAGTCCTGGTGGTGTGATGCATCCTCTGCCCTCCATACATGTCTCTTTAGAGGTTTATTACAATACTGAGGAAGTACAACTGAACCACAGTTACTGATCTCAGCGCTCAATCCTCAAACATGAGAGATGAAGTGAAAATCCCGAGATAAAGAACACAGCTGTCGCTAGACTCAAAACCAATTGGCCTCAATGAAAAGTATATTTACCAGTTATTTCAGTGCTCACACACGGCTGCCAGCCCACAAAAGTTACCGCATGAATAAATATCTGTCTGCCTCACGTCCCCAACAGCGAGCGAAAACACTTTATAAATCACCCTAAAAGAGAAAAAGGATCGGAGTTGCGCAATCAAACCACAACCATTCAACACAAATCACACAACTAATAACTTCACTTACCTGTGTGGAGGCGTAAAGAGGCTTTACATCCAGCACAACTTCAGAGACAAAGCCAGCACAACCAAATACTTTCTTACTCATATGACAAGCTAACTGCAACCTGAAACTCATTGCTGGTCTGTCTCCTCCGACACAACGTATTTTAACACTGAACAAAATACTTCAGGAAAGTTTTTAATGAACTCTTTCTGCATGTATCCTTAAAGTTCCCCAATAATATGTTTTTTTTTATTTTTTGTGGTCAAAATCTATTAAGTATCGTTTTAGCTATGATGTACTTAAAGATTAAAGACATTAGCAACTTTTATACCCGGTTTCACACACAAGGCTTAAGCAAGTCCCAGACTAAAATGCACGTTTGAGCTGTTTTAACTGAAAGCAGCATATCTTAAAACTAATCCTAACCTAAACCCTGTCTGTGAAACCAGGTCTAAGACTTTTACTCAAGTGGTATTTGAATTGAAGTCATTTTCACAGTAAAGAATCTGTACTTTCACTCAAGTTCGCTGTTCAGGTACTCTTTACAGCTCAATCTGACAGACTGAAAGTGAGAATGTCTTTGAACAAGCCCAGGATTTATCTCTTCATTATCTTCCCCAGAAGGAGGGAGAAGAATGACAGAAACATTTGATGTTTGTCAGTGCAGTGGGAACAAGGGCGAGTCTGTTGTAGTGACTCATCAGGCTTGTTTCTGAAATGCTCAGTTTGGCACGTTCAGTTAAACATCTGGCTGTCAGGGGGTGTTTCCTAAAGCCTCATATGGTCGTAAGTGCCCCTATTACCAACAGAGTTCAGCGCAATGCTTTTGGGAAACATACAATTAATCGCCACATTTTATTTGAGCCCTTAAATAAAGACTTTCAGCTATATCAGTTCAGATCTTTCTTTTGATTAAAGTCTGCAATAAGTCACAGGGAGAGAAGGGAAAGCAGGGAAAGAAGCAATTAGTGCACTAAATGCAGGGCATTACACAACAGATGTGTATTCAAGTATGGAACAAAGATATGATTTGATTTGTTTTGCTGTTTAATTTGCAGAGTTCATCAACAGATCAGTATATAGTTATTTGCTTATTCTTCAGTACCATTTCATAATGTTCTAGGAACTAACATTGATGATCGTGTCTTAGGCCTGGTTTCACAGACAGGGTTCAATCCTTTTATTATGACATTTAAGTATCTTTATAAACATGCCTTAGAAAACACATTACTGGTGTGACTCTTGAGACAAAACAATGTCACTGACATGTTAAGATATGCTTTCAGTTAAAACAGCTCAAACATGTATTCCAGTCTGGGACTAGATTAAGCATTGTACGTGAAACCGGGGGTCAGTGTTTTTGTTGATTTTGGTTTTATTGTTCGTTACTCCACACATGCGCCGCACAGAAGCGGAAGATGAAACGTCATCGGTGAGAGTTTGAATGAAGGTTTGGTGCAAACTCTAAGACATATGTCTCTAATTTTAACTTTTCATTGTTATTACTTTACCCTTACACAATGCTTTTCATTATTTCAAATACATAAAATACAGAACCAGTAAAAAGAAACAAGTGAAATACTAGATTAATTAAAAGCTGAATTATTGAATTCTTTAAAACAGTGTGAATGTGAAGAAATATGGAGACAGAGGGAGGAGGAGTCATGCATTTATTATTATTTTCACAATACAATTCAAATGTTAATGAAGGTTAAAGAGCTGAAAGTGTTTAGCAAATTAGTCTGCGCATAAACAACATTAAATACCTGAAGAGCAGCTGATAAAGATGACGTGATGAATCCAGCATTTAAAAACAGAGATTAGAGGCAGATTCAGGTGAGATCAGCAGAAACACAGCAGGGTTTCAGATCGAGTCTTTAAGAATGTAATGCATTAATAAAACAGAGAACAGATGCAGGAATGAAAATAAATAAGTGTTGAAGAGTTCAGAATGAAGCAAAAATCCCTGAGTTTGAGTAAATGAACCATGATGATGAAGATCATCCTCTGGACACGGAGCCGTTGAACTGCAGTGAATGAGGATCATCAGATCTGACCTTCATTTGGACTCCAGCTTCAGGATCCCTGAGAGAAACACATTCAGTTTCAGCAGATCAAGTTTCATTCACAGAACATCTTCTGTCTGTTTCACTTCTGAAATGATCATGTCATTCAGTTTCAGCCTTTATTTTCCTCACTTTAAGATCCACAACATTGCATCACAGTGACTTCTGCACATTTGATCTGTTCATTCATGGGAATCGAACCCATCTTAGTCTACAGCACCCTCTACTGTTTGTTAGGATTCACTCACTTGATTTCTGGATCATCCTCATGCACTTCCCTCTGAAAACATCTGAAAACAGATTGAATCTGATTATAATATATTATCAGACAGCTTTAGATGGTGAAGATCCTGCAAACGGACAACTGAGGCTGAAATTAAGATAAATGTGATTGATGACATGAGCTCTTGCGATTTACTGACTGATCTGAGATCAGACTCACCTGAAGATCCTTTTACGCAGCATGAAACAGATCAGAACAACCATGATGAAGAAAAGAGCCAAAATCCACCACAACTGATCTAAACAAGCCATACGATATAGAATCAGATCCGATCGACACAAACAACAACACGATACAATAATCTGATAGACTCAATTAATGAACCAATGAAATCAGATGATCACTAACAATTTAAAGGGTTAAAGGGTTTAAAGCTCTTGATGTTTTACCTGAGAGCTGGAGAGACGAAGTCACTTCATCCAGAGCATCTTTAAAACACACAATGATCACAAACATAAGATAATATGACAGAAAACAAAGGCCTGTTCACATTCAAACTGGATTGAGTCTGAATCAGATCTGAATCAGTGTTTTATTAGTGAATTAGACACACGTTTATCAGCTGAAACTCACCTGAGTTTGGAGTCGCTGCAGTTTCATTCCTCACTGAAAAACACATTCACAATCATCATGATTCACTTACAGAAGATTCACTTCAACAAAGAGTTTGATCTAAATCAGGACTGATTCGCTTCAACACAGAGTTTGATCTGAATCAGGACAGATTCACTTCAACAGAGTTTGATCTGGATCAGGACAGATTCACTTCAACACAGAGTTTGATCTGAATCAGGACAGATTCACTTCAACAGAGTTTGATCTGAATCAGGACAGATTCACTTCAACACAGAGTTTGATCTGAATCAGGACAGATTCACTTCAACAGAGTTTGATCTGAATCAGGACAGATTCACTTCAACACAGTTTGATCTGAATCAGGACAGATTCACCTCGACAGAGTTTGATCTGAATCAGGACAGATTCACTTCAACACAGTTTGATCTGAATCAGGACAGATTCACCTCGACAGAGTTTGATCTGAATCAGGACAGATTCACTTCAACACAGAGTTTGATCTGAATCAGGACAGATTCACCTCGACAGAGTTTGATCTGAATCAGGACAAATTCACTTCGACAGAGTTTGATCTGAATCTCTCTCACCTCTGAACATGATCTCAAGTCTGAACTGTAATGAAAGAAAGAAGAGTTAGAGCAGCTTTTATAGAGTTCATGAAGGATTAAATATGAAAACAGATGAATGAGGAGAGAGATTGAGTTGATTTACTCCTGATTCATCACAGATGATCTCATGATTCAGATTCACACAGTCAGAAGTGACGAGACGATCAGATGTTACAGATGACGCAGGGTCCTTCAGTTTGTGTGGATCTGATGGATCTGCTAACAGATGCCCGTCCTGAACAAATCAAACACAAGACAATCAGATCAGATCAGTATTATTGAGTGTGTGTGTGTGTGTGTGTAACAGTCACCTCTGTATACCAGCTCTGCTCACAGTCAGGATCATTGAGTGTTTGATTCAGAATCACAGGCAGAATCAAGTACACAAACCCCACTGCTGTCTGAATCTCTGCACACGACATGTTGATGATGTCCATCTTTCAACTCAAACAAGGAAGCTGTTTTAAAACAATAAATGATGACATAATTTCCATCATGTAACCAGTGTGTAGTCAGTGTAGTGATTTATATATTCATCAACAATCAACACACAACAACTTTCTGCATCACATTCCCCCATTATCAGCAAGGCACGACTGTCACATCCAGGTGTTCAGGTCACATAAATGAATAAAATATGCAGATATACAGTGTGTCCAGAGCCGGCTCTTGCTAAGTGACATGAGCAGTTGCATTGAGCCCTCATGACCATGTGACGGCTTAAAAGAACTGTCCTTAAAGTCCCAAGCAACAAAAATCATATTGCTACTCAGTATTTTTTTTTTTAGGTCAAATATTACAATATACAACATACATTATGGGGCAGTCGTAACCTAATGGTAACCCGAAGGTTGTGGGTTCGATTCTCAAAGCAGACAGGAAATGACTGAGTAACCTAATCACTCCCTGGGCACCATAGTGAATATCTGGCCACTGCTCTGTGTGTGTGTGTGTGTGTGTGTTTACTGCTCACTTCTCCTCGTGTGTGCAAACTAAACTTGGATAGGTTAAATGCAGAGAACAAATTCTGAATATGGGTTACCATACTTGGCCTTCACGTCACGTCACAATATATCTAGATGTAATGTAACTGATGCTAGAGAATTGTATCAGAATTCAAGCTTTATGCTGAAAACAAACAAAGCATCTGCCAAAAGGGTCAGAAAAATAAAGTTTGATTAAGTTTACATAAAGAGATTAAAAGGGGGCAAGACAAATCAGGTTTAATTTCATAACTGATTGGCAAGTGTTTTTGCTTGAGTAAAGCATTAATCTCACTCAGTTTTGATACATTTCTCTGAAGGAATTGATTAGAAACTCTTAAAAACATAATTTTTTTGTGATAACACTTTAGTATAGGGAACAGATAAACTATTAACTACCATTTTTTCTCTTAATAAACTCCTAATTTACTGCTTATTAATGGTTAGTAAGGTAGTTGTTAAGTTCAGGTATGGGGTAGGATTACGAATGTAGAATAAGGTCATGCAGAATAAGGCATTAATATGTGCTTAATAAGTGCTAATAAAAAGCTAATATTCTAGTAATATGCATGCTAATAAGCAACTACTTAAAAGACCCTAAAATAAAGTGTTACCACTGTGACATATTGTACAAAATTCCACATTCTAACACTAGAGGGCAGCGCAATATTGTTGATTATGCTGTAGGAATTCTCTTATCTCATGCGCGAGTCAAACTTTTTTAGACTTGTCTGGTGCATGCGCAGAAAGTTTCGTTTCAGCAGCGTCAAGTAGAGTTACATGGAGCTTCCTGGATTTGTTTATTCCTGAAAAGTCTGCTTTTCATTGTGTGGTATTGCTGTGCGTTGATAACTTAGTAAGTAACAACATTTATTATCATGGTAGATGTGTTTAATGGCGTAATTCAGTTGATTTTACCTCAGAATATTAGTGTCAATAGACATACAATTGCCGCAATACTCATCTGGTTATTTGTATCTAAGATGTTTATTCGTTTGTAAAAGGGAGTTGCGTGATACGTATGTTGATGAGAATATTTATCCGATGTTTGATCGGCATGTTAATAATATTATAAAGAGCGCACGGAAGTGCTAGAGCAGCGCACACACTTTTGTAATCTGACACAGCTTGTTAGCAGCAGCAGCAGCCGGTCTGTTAAATATAGCTGCATTTGGCGCTCATTTATTACAATACGCAGGGGCGTAGCCATCTATCGGAAGCCAAACAAACCAAAAGTAGGAAGAGACATCGCGGGTTTTTTACGAACTAATCTCACCAGAAACCTTACTGGTTTTTTTCCCTATATGTTATTACAATTTTATGATGGTTTATGTACTACAAACACTTGTGCATTAAGTCCTCATGGATTTTATACAATGTAAAAACAATATAGAATAAGGTAGAAAATACAGTACCTATCAAAAGTTTGGAAACATTACAGTTGTAATTGTACAACTGAAATATGTCTCTTCTGCTCAAAGAGGCTGGATTTATTTAATTAAAAAAAATGCAGTAAAAACAGTAATATTGTGAAATAATATTACAATTTAAAAATGCTATATTTTATATGAATATATTGTAAAATGTACAATATATATGATCAAAGCTGAATTTTAGCATCAATACTCCAGTCTTCAGTGTCACATGACCCTTCAGAAATCATTCTAATATGATGATTTGATGCTCAAGAAACATTTATGATTATTATCAATGTTGAAAACAGTTGTGCTGCTTAATATTTTTGTGGAAACCATGATACCATTCAACATTTTTGGTAAGATTAAAACAAAAGAGAGAAAAACTTTTATTCATCAAGGATGCATTAAATTTATTAAAGTGACAGTGACAATAAAAGCAAATAAATTCTGTTCATTGAACTTTCTATTCATCCAAGAATCCAGAAAAATTAAATGTATAACAATTTTAAGCTACTGTTTTCAACACATAATATTCAGAAATGTTTCTTGATCGTTAAATTATCATATTAGAATGATTTCTGAAGGATCATGTGACACTGACACTGATGCTGAAAATTCAGCTTTGATCACAGGAATAAATTACACTTTAATATTCACATAGAAAACAGCTATTTTGCAATATATTTTGCAATATTACTGCTTTTAATGTATTTTTTTTTAATTATTGAATGCAGCCTTGACGAACATAAGAGATTTATGACTCATGCTGAGATATTAAAAACGTTGTCAGTTAGCACCGCATTATTCATATATTTTACTGTCAATAAATACCTTGAGATGGCTTGAAAAACACACAAACCATATCTTGTCGCAATGGTGTGTTCATTGTCTTCACGTTTGATCAGTCAGTAAGTTTCAGTTCAGCTGCTGCTAAAGTGAATAGCTTTAATTTATGATACGGAATGAGGCGATACCGTTTATATCGATGCACAGTAGTTTTTTACGCATCTGAAAAACAGCGGTGGACGTCTCAGAGTGCTGCTGCGGGGGAAATGCATAATACAATTTGGCTTAAACATGAGACATGCTTAATATTAAGGGCTTCAAAAATAACTCGTAAGATTAAGATATAGTTAACACGTAGGCTTATCGTTTAAAGCGGCTTGCCCCGTCAGATGCTCTGACTGATTCATGTGCTGAAACATATTTGCGCTGTTTAAAGGGTTCACCCAAAAACGAAAATAATGTCATTTATTACTCACCCTCATGCCGTTCCACACCCGTAAGACCTTCATTCATCTTCGGAACACAAATTAAGATATTTTTGATTAAATCCGCGCCGAACAGACGGAGCGCAATAAATGGGATCGCCATAATTCTGACTAAAATATACATTTTGATAAAATGTTTGTTGTTGAATAATAAATGTGCCATATGTAGAATTTTAAACCTACAAGTAAGTGTATTTTTATGATAGCAGCAACTAAAAATATATATAAATATATATCTAATTAGTCTGTGCTTTTGTGTTTATTTTAATTTTTAGTCTAGTGAATTTAACTTCTGCTTTAAAAAGCATTATTTTAATATTTTAATCATTCTGGAGTAGCTGCATTTCTGTCTGTCCAGTGGTGTCCAGTGGTGTCCCAAAAATTTAACTGCGCACAGAATAACACATATTATACCCCAGTGGACTAAAATCAATAAAAATTTGGAACCAAAAATTATTCAGACACTTTGACCTGACCATGTTTTGCTTAAGTGTTATCTGACATAATTAAAGTATTTTGTTGACTGTATATATTTATAAAGTAAGAAAATTTGTTAACACCAAAATGCAAGAGCCTGAGTGCATCTGTATATGATTTGTTTTTGGTTTTGTTCAGTAAATGCAAATGATAAATGAAATGCATGTAAATGCAAAATTTATGTACAAAAAAAAAAAAAAAAAACTACAGTTGTCTAATAGTGTTAGAAAACATAAAATAATTTCATATGTTACAGTAAATACAGTTACAACCCTTACTAGAAGAATAAGATTTTTCTTTTTGAAGTTCAATTGTTTTATATATATAAATGGATTAATTACATTTTAGTTATCAAAATCATGTCAAATCAATTGACTTTATCATGTAATAAAATGGAAATTGAACAGTTAATTTACAACGAAACGATTATTTTTGTTAAATTCAGTGCTGCACAACCTTTGTACCTTTACATCTATATTTTTCTGCAGTGCAAATATATAATATTAAATATATGTGCCATCTTTTGTCTTATTCTTGTTTTTGTTGTTGAATGTGAAACATCCCCTTCTTCTCCTCCATGCAATACTAACAGTTGTACAGTAATCAAATACTAAATTCATACCTGTAAGTCTGTGGAAGTAAAGGTGCCGATTCTTCTCCTGGAATCTCTTGTTCTGTTTGAATGCTGTGGTATTTATATGACAAGAGCAGTGAGATGTTCTGCTTAGTTCTGCTGTGTGATTGGTGAAAAGGAGGAAGTAGAAGGATCTTTATCTTCTATAGGGGGTTTCCATGCAGTATTTGTGTGGGGAATCCTCTGAGAGACAGACCTCGCACACCATACAAGAAGTAAACTGTTATCTACAGGGGGGGGATTTGTTCTCACAGCCTCACAGATATTAATATTTTAACGATTTATAAAAGATGAAGCACTGTCTGGCCATCTGGGATTTTGATATGGAGATAAAGGTTATGATTATAATTTTTTGGAAGTATTACACCACATTTTGTGTGTATATTAGCACCATTTGTTGTTTTCTTCTGGTATGAGATAGAGCGTTTGGACCCGGAAGCGCTGCAGCGTGACGTCAGACTTAACAACCGAATAGCGTCAACACCCCTGCTTGACCTGTAGACAAACTGAAGTGGATCTAGATTTGCCTGTACCGTGATCAAAAGCGCATTCTCAACTGATCGCTGCATATAGTGCTGAAGATCGAGAGAGCAGCTGCTCCTTCATCATCTCCAGCTGCTCTTCATTCAGATCTGGATCCAGTAGATCTGGAGAATCAATCACAGAAATCTGCTTCTCTCACATCTGTGTTTAAAACGTTCTTTCTCCCAGTAAAGTGTTTCCTAGGAAGCCCGTTTCTGCCACTAAATAAAAAAATAAAAAGAGTAATTGCGACTTTTTATCTCAGAATTCTGACTTTTTATCTCACAATTGCGAGTTATAAAGTCAGAATTCTGAGATATAAAGTCGCAATTGCGTGATATAAAGTCAGAATTCTGACTTTTTTTCTCGCAATTCTGACTTTTTTCCTCACAATTGTGTGCAACTTTATTTCTCACAGTTCTTACTTTGCTTGCGTTTCCTTTCATTCCGGGTGACCATCAGGATTGCTGCTTCGTTATTATTATACATAAAATGGAAGACATCATAAAGGATTATTTTTAGCGCGGATTTACCAATAAAGAAATTTTGATTTTATTGGAGGAGGCACATAACATGAAGATTAGTCTCCGGACATTAGAGAGAACATTATGCAGGAATATGCATAGTATAGCATGTTTCCACGGTAACCTTGTACATGAGTACAGCGTTTCCAGGAGAAAAAACAGCTTTTACTGCCATCTAGTGGGCTTAATACTAAAACGCCAATACCTATCATATTTCATCAACTTTTGTAACTGCAACTCAAGTCTGGTGGCTCCATAAAAGGGGGCATTCAAGGGTAGAATTAAAATTACAAAATTACAGTGGAAGTATTTGGTGAATAAAAGTTGTTTTTAACAGAATTGGATACACTAATGAATTTGACAAGTTTTGAGCAAATGTGTTGTGATTACACAATAATACCAATATAATAGTAATAGTGATAATAATAAGAATCAGCTGTGGCGGAGGCGCAATAAAATAGACGAAGCTGAAGTTGCACATTTTATACACCAACAGCTTCAGACATCAGGACGGCAGCACTGCTATCGTTGGATGCACCAGATGTTGGATGTCCGTATTTGTTAGACAGAGAAACTGTCCGTCAGTTAATTACAAGAAAAACAGTCAGAATTCTGAGATAAAAACTCGCAATTGCGTGATATAAAGTCAGAATTCTGAGATAAAAACTCGCAACTGCGTGATATAAAGTCAGAATTCTGAGATAAAAACTCGCAATTCTGACTTTTTTTCTCGCAATTGCGAGTTTATATCTCAGAATTCTGACTTTATAACTCGCAATACAGAACTCCATATGGAGGCTTGTATTGAAGTGACATTCGAAGCCTCGTTTGATGGACGCTTTTGGTGGAATCGATTCAGCCTGAAGACAGTGGAAGAAATATTGTTTTTAAACTTCCTCTTCCACTGCCTTCTGTCCAGTCCATATTAATCACGTTCACGCTCTTTTATCCAAATAACACCATCATTTCCCTCTGTTCAACAAAAGCACTGCCCAGTTACAAAATTATGAAACAACTTATTGTTTTCATATACGATAAGTTCAAAGTGAACGAATGCGTGTTTAACTTGAGGTTGGAGATAAACTCTGTAGGACTGAACAGTATTCAGAACAGATTCCCTTGATTTTGTTACATTACTGCAGTAGAACAAACACGACTGTGGACAGACAACTCATTTTTATTTTGACTTTAAATCACAAGACAGTAAAACCTTACACAGTCAGTTTGAGTCTTTCTATTTGACAGTGTTGTACTATATTGCATTAAAGTGGTTTTTCACTACAGTGATTCATAGTGCTGGGCGATATGACGATATATATCATTACCACAAATTAAAATGTCTATCGGTAGAGACTTTGCTATATCGGATATATCACAGTATGTAAATATATTGCACACTTCAGAGTGATGAAATGCATGAATGAGAATATAACGAGCGGGACGTGCTTGATGTTAAAAGAGTTATAAGCGCAATATATCCTTAAAATAACTTTGCTTTGAAACGTGTATTTATATATTTTTTGCTACATTACTAGGGAAAGCCAAGAAAATTGGTTGTGGTGTTCCCTTTTGCCAAAAATATCAACACCCATAATGCACTTTTGACCCTCTGTCAGTCTGACTATGTGGTCGGGAATACAAAGCTTCAAAAGTCTGCTGGATGATGTTTGCATGTAAATTTACTGATAATTTAATAATAAATTTAAAGACAATGACTATCAGAATTCAAATTGCCTACTGTGAATAATATTCCTTCTATGATACATACTCCTTACAGGTTTATTAGTGAGGTCAAATGCCACAAATGCTCTTTATTTAATGGGTACATTCTTTTGCTTTTCATTTACAGATATCATACATCATTTTAATGTAAGAGACTCATGGGGAAGTGTAGTATTTCTTAAAAACCATTGATTATTTATCTCATTGTTAGAAATGAGTGAGTATCTTCCTGACATTAGGGATGGTGTGGTGTTTGTGGCTTATTGGGTATGATTACCATCTTGTAGAATCATCAGTATTTCACTGCTGTTAGTCAGAGTACAAATATCAAGATAAGCTGGATGAAGGTATATCATAGACATTATTAGACTACAAGAAATCCGGCCAGAGGCATCTGCTGCTCAGCTGGCAGGACACAGAATCTACAGGTCTTCAGAACTGAGTGTGTGGCAGGTGATGGAAATGGAAAATGTTGTTCAGCTTCAAATAATGCTTAATGAAAAATTACATGCAACCCAAACCTACAGTGGTTTGTACCATAAAGCGCATACCTTTCAATATTCAACGCTTAACACTTTTGTTTACTACTTTCAGCTACAGTGTATATATCGACTGTCTGGGACACAAATCATCTGAGGATTAGTTAGACTGAAAGTGGTGAAATGTGTTGTTGTTCACAGCCTGCAGTGAGTTTTCTCTGTCTCTGTCAGACATTTGATTTCATGTGAAACTTTAGTTTTAGATGAGCTGTAGAAATGAAACTCGCTTGCACTCCGTGGTATGAGATATGAGAACATCATGATTCTTCATATTTACATGGTTATCAGCGCAGTGAGTGTTACAAGTGTAGCTGTAGAGACGAGGCGAATACGGAAATCCACAATAATACGGGCTTTATTGACAATCCTTGGGAATAACGAACAGCAACACACACTTAGACAAACATAAGAACAGACAAGGAGTGAAGGGAAAGTGTCCATTATATAGGGAGTGATGAAGATGAAGTCCAGGTGCAGGTGATCAGTGATGATGGGGAGATGACGAGGGAAGTGAGTGCAGGTGTGGAAACAAGAGGATGATGGGAAATGGAGTCCGGGGAACACGGGAACTGTGACAGTGAGCACTCCTTTCAAATTTCTTACCATGCTCTATCATTATGAAAATGGATCATGCAAGCACCACATCAAGTAGACTACATACAGGTGCTGGTCATATAATTAGAATATCATCAAAAAAGTTGATTTATTTCACTAATTCTATTCAAAAAGTGAAATTTGTATATTATATTCATTCATTACACACAGACTGATATATTTCAAATGTTTATTTCTTTTAATTTTGATGATTATAACTGACAACTAAGGAAAATCCCAAATTCAGTATCAGAAAATTAGAATATTGTGAAAAGGTTTAATATTGAAGACACCTGGTGCCACACTCTAATCAGCTAATTAACTCAAAACACCTGCAAAGGCCTTTAAATGGTCTCTCAGTCTAGTTCTGTAGGCTACACAATCATGGGGAAGACTGCTGACTTGACAGTTGTCCAAAAGACGACCATTGACACCTTGCACAAGGAGGGCAAGACACGAAAGGTCATTGCAAAAGAGGCAGGCTGTTCACAGAGCTCTGTGTCCAAGCACATTAATAGAGAGGCGAAGGGAAGGAAAAGATGTGGTAGAAAAAAGTGTACAAGCAATAGGGATAACCGCACCCTGGAGAGGATTGTGAAACAAAACCCATTCAAAAATGTGGGGGAGATTCACAAAGAGTGGACTGCAGCTGGAGTCAGTGCTTCAAGAACCACTACGCACAGACGTATGCAAGACATGGGTTTCAGCTGTCGCATTCCTTGTGTCAAGCCACTCTTGAACAACAGACAGCGTCAGAAGCGTCTCGCCTGGGCTAAAGACAAAAAGGACTGGACTGCTGCTGAGTGGTCCAAAGTTATGTTCTCTGATGAAAGTAAATTTTGCATTTCCTTTGGAAATCAGGGTCCCAGAGTCTGGAGGAAGAGAGGAGAGGCACACAATCCACGTTGCTTGAGGTCCAGTGTAAAGTTTCCACAGTCAGTGATGGTTTGGGGTGCCATGTCATCTGCTGGTGTTGGTCCACTGTGTTTTCTGAGGTCCAAGGTCAACGCAGCCGTATACCAGGAACTTTTAGAGCACTTCATGCTTCCTGCTGCTGACCAACTTTATGGAGATGCAGATTTCATTTTCCAACAAGACTTGGCACCTGCACACAGTGCCAAAGCTACCAGTACCTGGTTTAAGGACCATGGTATCCCTGTTCTTAATTGGCCAGCAAACTCGCCTGACCTTAACCCCATAGAAAATCTATGGGGTATTGTGAAGAGGAAGATGCGATATGCCAGACCCAACAATGCAGAAGAGCTGAAGGCCACTATCAGAGCAACCTGGGCTCTTATAACACCTGAGAAGTGCCACAGACTGATCGACTCCATGCCACGCCGCATTGCTGCAGTAATTCAGGCAAAAGGAGCCCCAACTAAGTATTGAGTGCTGTACATGCTCATACTTTTCATGTTCATACTTTTCAGTTGGCCAAGATTTCTAAAAATCCTTTCTTTGTATTGGTCTTAAGTAATATTCTAATTTTCTGAAATACTGAATTTGGGATTTTCCTTAGTTGTCAGTTATAATCATCAAAATTAAAAGAAATAAACATTTGAAATATATCAGTCTGTGTGTAATGAATGAATATAATATACAAGTTTCACTTTTTGAATGGAATTAGTGAAATAAATCAACTTTTTGATGATATTCTAATTATATGACCAGCACCTGTATGTTTTTTAATCATTGTCCCATTAACAAAATCATAATCACAAAGTTTTATGCTAATCCCTCTCATTTGTATCCCTTTTCTCTCTTCCCCCATCCTTTTCTCTTTTCTGTTGAGTCTTTATAAGCGCACTGACCTAATTTCTGGTAAGTTTTCAGGAAATGGAGCTTACCCAGCTTGCACACCTACCAGTGGTTTGTGTGTAATCGGAAATGATAACCACAAAGAAATTAAACCCCCTTCATATGGTTTTATATTTTTTTGAACAAAGTAGATTTTATGTGAGTTTCAGTGGTAGTTCAGCACGTATATGTCTGCCAACCTACAATCAGAAATTGCTCTTTAGAAGAAACATTGCCACAGCTTCTTGTCACCATTTTTATTTCAAATCCACTGTGGTTTGGCTGAATGTCCTGCTACTTAAATTCCAAATGTTGTTAATAATAACAATAGTATTAATAATAAAATATCTATCTTGGTCTTTTCACATAATATTTAATTGTCTTTTTTTAAATAAAATTCTCCACTAATATGAAGTTACTTCATAGTAATTTGTCATTAAAAAATTTGCACAGTGAAAATAGTGGCATTTTCCTTGCACTATAAGTGTAAATATCACTATTTACACCTCAGTGTATTGCAGAACACTATAAAACAGTATGCAATAGTAAATTCATAAATGGATGCTGCCTTATTGGGGCATTAATGGTCAAACCCTAACCATATTGAACCTTCTGATCAGTAACGGTCCAGGAAGGGAGCTATGGTTCTGAGTGCAGTAATATGATTTTCTTCATTTTTATCTAAAATAAACTCCTTTCTGAGCTAAGAAGGAAGAAGGAGAAGAATAAGTTCAGATTAAAGGCAGATTAGAAGTCAATTTGGTCGCATCAGAAGCTAACGCCACCCGCCTCACTCTCCACACCACTGACCCTGTTACCAGACAGGTTTCCTTCATCCGGCTCAATCAGACAATGAGTTTCAGTGTAAATATAGAAAACTAATTATGTCATTAAAAAGTTAATTAATTAATAACTTTATTATTGGAATAAACACTGCCTTATGTGCAAGTAAAATGTTTGCATTCAAATCATTTGTTAATTTTAACCTGTAATATTACAGTAATATAGCGGCTGACAGAGTTCCAGTGTAGTTTACAGCTTTAATTCAGAGACTCTATTCCTGACATGTACTGAACCTGATATATACCGATCAGGCATAACATTATATTGTGTTGGTCCCCCTTTTGCTGCCAAAACAGCCCTGACCCATCGAGGCATGGACTCCACTAGACCCCTGAAGGTGTGCTGTGGAATCTGACACCAAGATGTTAGCAGCAGATCTTTTAAGTCCTGTAAGTTGCGAGCCATCCATGCACCCGGCCATCCATGTGATGTAAAAGAAAACGTGATTCATCAGACCAGGCCACCTTCTTCCATTGCTCCGTGGTCCAGTTCTGATGCTCACGTGTCCACTGTTGGCTCTTTTGGCGGTGGACAGGGGTCAGCATGGTCACCTGACTGGTCTTCGGCTATGCAGCCCCATACGCAACAAACTGTGATGCACTGTGTATTTGGACACCTTTCTATCAGAACCAGCATTAACTTCTTGAGCAATTTGAGCTACAGTAGCTCGTCTGTTGGATTGGACCGCCCATGACCCTGTCGCCGGTTCACCATTGTTCCTTCCTTGGAGCACTTTTGATAGATACTGACCACTGCAGACCGGGAACACCCCACAAGAGCTGCAGTTTTGGAGTTGTTCTGACACAGTCGTCTAGCCATCATAATTTGGACCTCGTCAAACTCGCTCAAATCCTTACGCTTGACCATTTTTCCTGCTTCTAACACATCAACTTTGAGGACAAAATGTTCACTTGCTGCCTAATATATCCACCCACTAACAGGTGCTGTGATGAAGAGATAATCAGTGTTATTCACTTCACCTGTCAGTGCTCATAATGTTATGCCTGATCAGTATATGTCAAAATATGTATTATGCATACATAAACGTATATATTTATATGGGATATATTTATGTCAACATATGGAATCATTCTAATTTCTAATAGGTTTGATATGTTTTTACTTTATATGAGCATATATTACATACAGAATATTGATATTTCATATATGTACATATATTACATTTCGGTATGGCTATATATGGTGATATATATACATACAGTACTTTTTTTTTTTTTTTATCAGTGAACCCTTTCCTACATTCTTAACATAACTTTTCTGATTTGTGAAATCTTTTAGGGTACATTTTTGATCAGGTGACTCTTCCTGAAATCCTTCACTATTGTGACTTTCCACAGTTCAGTGAGGGCCTGTTAACCCTGAAAAGGGCAAAGTCAGAAAATTAATTTATTGCTATTTTCCATCTTCTTAAGACACAGATAATACTCAACAATAATCACTTAAAAAAATTACTTCAGCTACATTAGACAAAATATGCAAAGCTAGGAACCAAAAACCAGTGAAATATCACACGTCAAATGTCAGAGAATATGATCTTAACCTTCAAGCACTTTCATCAGAGTCCCGTCAGATTCAGATTGATTCAATGAATCAGACCTGACCTTCATCAGAGTCCCGTCAGATTCAGATTGATTCAGTGGATCAGATTTGACCTTCATCAGAGTCCCGTCAGATTCAGATTGATTCAGTGGATCAGATTTGACCTTCATCAGAGTCCCGTCAGATTCAGGATCCCTGATAGAAACAGATATTCATAAGCACATCAGAATAAAACATCATTTGTCTGTGCGATTCAGTAAAAGTCTCAGTCTTTCTCTCAGTTTGATTCACTCACCTCTTGTCTAAATCATTGCAGATGGACGGCGCTGCCTTCGAAAAACATCTGAGAACAGATCGACACTTATTATTAAATATTATTATTTTCACCAAAGTACTTCATATTGATTCAGGGAGATTTTAAAGTTTAAGCCACTGCTTTCATCATTAAATATGACTACAGATAAAAGAGGTCAAATCATAAATGATCATTTCACTCATTGTTAGTCATTAAATAACAATTAATAAAAAATAAAGCTTCTGGACTCACCTGAAAATCCTTTTCCGCAGCGTGAAAAAGAGAAATGCCAGAAGAAAGATAATCAAGAGAACAGAAATCCACCACAACTGATCTATACGAGCCATACAGACAATAAAATCATATACATAAAATCAATCAATAAAATCAAATACATAAACCAGTGAAATCAGATGATCACTAACAATGATGAATCAATATTATAACAATGATAAAGTTTAAAGGGTTTAAAGCTCTTGATGTTTTACCTGAGAGCTGGAGAGACGGAGTCACTTCATCCAGAGCATCTTTAAAACACACAATGATCACAAATATCAGACAATATGACAGAAAACAAAGGCCTGTTCACATTCAAACTGGATTGAGTCTGAATCAGATCTGAATCAGTATTTTATTAGTGAATTATAAAACGGTTAGTTCCTGTCCTTGATTCTGATTAGTCAATAGCTGCGTTTTATTCACGCTATGACCGCTTCACCCAACAGTTCTGCGTATCACTACACAACACCCTTAGCAACCACTCTAAACAGGTTACTCCGCTTCGCATCGTGCCTAACAACGCCCTTCAGCCGTGACTTATTCAAGATACAGCACAGCCTCTCGTACCTTATTGCTTAATAATAATAATAATAATCTCAATTTATATTGTTCATATATTATGTTATATTGTATATATATTATTCATATATATGTTATATTGTGAAGCTTACTGTATTATGTAGAAGAATGTTGTGAGAAAGAGATCGATTGAGCGAGTTTATTACCTGCATTCAGATTTAGCATTTTCCTTTAGGTCACTCCTGTTCATAATAAAGAATATGTTTAAATGTCCAATGTATTATCTTGTCCTTTTAACAGTTAAGGGTTTTCCTGTGACTGACAGCGCCAGTCAAAGCATTTGTCAGTTGCGTCTTGTTCTGTGTTCACAACAATTCAGTCTTTTCAACATAAAAGTCTTTGTTACTGACTGACTCACTCATAAAGACAGTCTTTGCCGCCATCTAATGGCGTAATAATGCAACTTCTGTTGCTGTTCACGGTCAGGAGCTATTTTTTTCCGGCGGAAGGAAGGCTTTTAGTGAAAGTTTACATCATGAAAGTTGCATTGATACTTATTTCTGGCTTTAATATTTGTATTGTGTGGTAATCGTTTTATAAAAGCAATAAGGTACTCGAGGCTAGTGCGGTCTTGTGAATAAGTCACGGCTAAAGGGGTTACTCCGCTTCGCATCGTGCCTAACAACGCCCTTCAGCCGTGACTTATTCAAGATACAGCACAGCCTCTCGTACCTTATTGCTTACATAGACACATGTTTATCAGCTGAAACTCACCTGAGTTTGGAGTCGCTGCAGTTTCATTCCTCACTGAAAAACACATTCACAATTATTATGAGTCACTTACAGAAGATTCAATTCAACACAGAGTTTGATCTGAATCAGGACAGATTCACTTCAACAGAGAGTTTGATCTGAATCAGAACAGATTGATGTGTTTTACTGAAGTGTCTCTCACCTCTGAACATGGTCTCCATTCTCAACTGAAATGAAAGAAAGAAGAGTTAGAGCAGCATTTATAGAGTTCATGAAGGATTCAATTTGAAAACAGATGAATGATTGAGTTAATTTACTCCTGATTCATCACAGATGATCTCATGATTCAGATTCACACAGTCAGAAGTGATGAGATGATCAGATAAGACAGCCGTCACAGGATCGATCAGTTTGTGTGGATCTGATGGATCTGCGATCAGACGCCCATCCTGAACAAATCAAACAATGATCATATAGTGTGTGTGTCTGTGTGTGTGTGTAATAGTCACCTCTGTATACCAGCTCTGTTCACAGTCAGTGTGTGTGTGTGTGTGTGTGTGTGTAACAGTCACCTCTGTATACCAGCTCTGCTCACAGTCAGGATCATTGAGTGTTTGATTCAGAATCACAGGCAGAATCATGTACACAAACCCCACTGCTGTCTGAATCTCTGCACACGTCATGTTGATGATGTCCATGATCCAAAACTGAAAGAGTGTTTTCATAGAACAAAAATATTAAAGTCTAATCTTCTGTCTGTAATTGATGACGTACTGTTGAATTATTAGAAAATAATTATGCACACCCGAGGTGGTAATGTGGCCATGACGCGAAGAGTTATTCCTACAGTAAATCTAATTCTAATTTATGTATTTTTCCTGTTTGCATTTTTTGTTAGGCCTATGTATGTTAAGTGTTACCTGCATTAAATGATGCTGAAATAAACTGATTTCGTTTTTAACACATGCACACATTTGATAGCGTGCGCGAACACAGGTGCTCAAGTTGACACATGCGCACTAGAAAGATTCATTCTGATCCAGTCTCTGCGCTTTTTCGCTATAAAAGTTACCATAAAAATGTCTTTGTACTCATTTAAAATAGAGTTAATGGTATATTTTAATGAGTGTTGACACCTTGTGGACAAACTAAATTAGTGCAAAAACTATTCAAAGCGCGCGTGCAGTGTTGTACATTATTAGTTCAGAGACAGTTGAAGTGTATTTAAATGTAAATCATAAGGTTTAAGCGAATCGTTGGGTGCACCCTGCTGAAAAAAACAGCATATACTGGTTAAGGTAGGTTTTGGAGCTGGTATGCTGGTTTATGCTGGTCCTATGCTGGTCATGGGCCAGCATAGGACCAGATCAGGACCAGCATGGGCCAGCATATGACCAGCATAAACCAGCATACCAGCTCCAAAACCTACCTTAACCAGCATAGAATTACTCCTCTCCTGAAATCTCCTGGATGAATTAAAGCGCGTCTTCGCTGCTTTTGGAGCTGCTGCTGGAGGAAAAAGTTTCACGGGCAGCACTGACTGCATGTGTTGCGCGCGCGCGCGTCTCTCAAATCTGCATCACATCTAACTGGAAGTTTAACTGGAATGCACGAACTCAATTCTTTGTCTCGTTTCAAACTGTGACTTTTACGGTCACACACTACAATGAAGCTGCTTCAGTATACAATACACTATACACATGCATACTATAAAGACAGTTTATACTACTATATCCAAAACAGCGTCAATGAGTATCAAAATATGCTGCACGATATAATAATAATAATACTTTTTTTTCCCGCGTTATGCAGTAAATTTCATTTTTATGACTGGATTTGCCTACATCTGCGCTATAATTCCTTAAAAGGGAGAATTACATACATTACCGCTGAGAAAATCTGCTTATTTAAGAGACTTTAATCCTGCGAGAGTAAAACATTTCACATTTGCACATTTTCCTTAAATTCTCAAAAGTGAATTTCACAATATAGCTACTTTCTAATCAAACATATAACATAAAACATAATACCTGCACGCGGATCCGTGGTCAGGCGGTGATGAATGAATGGGTCCATGCGATCAGAGCCTTTATAGTCCACAGAGGGTGGAGTTAGTTTTGGGCCAGGGAGTGACGGAATGAAGAATGAGAGGTTTGGTCGCAGAGTAGACTGTAGTATGATATCCGTTTGAATGCCATGACAACGCAGCGGCGGAGTGGGGCTGTTGAAAGACATCTGACTCACAGCTCAACTGCAGTCAACAGCTATTTGGGCGCGACACGTGACGTGGGAATACTGCAGAGTCACAGGGAACTGAAGTTCACGGAATGTGGTTTGCTTCAAGGTTAATTTTCATAAAGGACAGCACTTACTGTTGCCATCTTATTAGTTTGATTGCTTCTATTGTTCTCCTCATTTGTAAACCGCTTTGGATTAAAGCGTCTGATAAATGATTAAATGTAAATCTAAACGTAAAAGTGTTTGACTTTCCTTTAGCAGTATTGTTGTAGAATAAGAATAGAATTACTCTTACTGCATGCAAAGCATCTAAAACGGCATAAAATATTGCCACAGTGACAGAGAGACCTGTTGAGTGGTCATCTGTTTGCTCACGAGTCATGACTGCAGTCTCTGGCTCTTCAGATTCTTCCGTTTCAAAGAAAGCAATATTGTTCAACGATATACAGTATATTGGCCTGCAAGCATGTTAATGAGTGGTCAGAACTGTAATTATATCTTTAGCAAATATATTTGGTGGTGGTAGCTATATCATGTTAACTTGTCTGTATTTGTTGGACATTTTTGGTGATCTAAAATGTGTTGAGATGATGGATTTTAAGTGAAATATGTTGGCCTTGACAGTTTTCCTGTGGCAACGTCATTCAGTGCTCTTCCATCTGTACGTAAGCTGTTCTTTGTTTTGGTTTCACTCGCAGGTGTTTGTTGATTTGCAACATTGTGTATCTTGTCAGATCTGTCTTGCACAATGCTGAAGCAAAGTATTACTCATCATGAGGGAAAATGTCAAGCGGTAGAAACACGGTGGTGCACAATGCGTATCAGTCACTCAAATCGAATTAATATAGTGATCAAAAGAGGGATTTCAGTTTTTAAACAGTACAGTAATTCTTATTTATTATAAAATACACTTAAACAGTCTGAAGATAATATTTATTATAGGCTACATGGTTCTTACCATGACACACACTTGAGTGAAAGCCGCTGCAGGTTATAGGCCTAATAACTTTACAAAGAAAGAAAAAGGGGGAAAAAATTAAACCAAGTAACACTCACAATATGCACACATGCTGAAAACCCCTTAAGTTCATGCTGCTTTGTCTTTTTGCTCGTTTTATTCACAAAAAATCTCTCAGAAACGAAGCGACGAATAACCGAAACCGTTTAAAATCGCTGCGCTAAATTCAAAATAAGATCGTGTCTTTTCTTGTCTAATTACAACAAAATATTTTAGTTTAATATTGTAATTAAAAATGCAAAATACAAATTTAATAACCAGAAATAATCTTTTTGGCTGACACAATTTTATTTTCTAATTAACATGCCTGACGTAGCCTATGTCAAGTCACCTTTATAGCGCTTAATACAACACTGTTTCTAAACAGCTTTACGTGACAAACAGGTTTTTAAAAAAGTGTTAATGTTTCAGAAGTTTTCCCAACTTTTGTTCTCATCTGATAGTGTCAGTGCAATCAATCAGATCAATTACTGAATAAGTGTCCTTCGAAGCCAAACTGATCAAGCTGAACTCCAATATATATATAAAATGATAATATAAAAATAATATAAGCTAAATGTATGAGGTGGGCCTACAAATAGCCTACTTTAGTTCAAGTAACTATTTTGCAGAATAAGTTAATACTTGTTCAAAACGACATTTTCAGCAAAGTTTGTACTATTTTGATCAAATGTATTTTCGTTCAATAAATACACTGTCGCTGAAATATGTTTTATATTTTTAAAATACAGACAAACATTAATGATTCGGAATGTTTCTTAAACCTTTTCGGAGGAGATCCGAACCTGTATTTCAATCTGTCACCATTGCTATGTGGTTTGGAATTGGTACAGTGTGCTTGGAAAAAATATGATAAGAAAAATCAACTTGCATAATAATTATGCACGCGCTGTCCAGGCCTATTCGATCAGATTAGAGCAGAATCATGATTATGCTCATGAACGCGTCCAGAATTAGCCAAATTTCCACGCGCAAACAGTGAAACTCAGTTGTTGACGAAATCGCTGTGGTGTCGTTTTATGGCATCTAGTGTTTTAGAGGAGAATTAAATAAAATGCACTTTTGCCCGCGTGCACCTTTAGCACTGACCATTTAATGCTGACGAGGGATATGTGTATGGTACCTGCTTCCTGCGATTATAATTGCATAATATCATGAGAGTATCGATGTAATTATAAAATTTTAGAAATGGCAAAATGCAAAATGCAAAAAAATAAAATAAATAAAAAAATCTTTAAGGGTCACGGAATCATTGTAACGAAATGTCACCGTGTTTCTCAGAGACACGAAAGGGATCCGCTGCATCATGACAGTCTTCAAAAACCAGCTGGATATATAAGAAACTTGAACATTTGTTTTAAAACATCAATACAAAAGATTCATCTGTATTTATGGAAGCCCGTTTCCGCCACTAAATAAAAAAATAAAAAGAGTAATTGCGACTTTTTATCTCAGAATTCTGACTATTTATCTCACAATTGCGAGTTATAAAGTCAGAATTCTGAGATAAAAACTCGCAATTCTGACTTTTTTTCTCGCAATTGCGAGTTTATATCTCAGAATTGTGACTTTATATCACGCAATTGCGACTTTATATCTCAGAATTCTGACTTTATATCACGCAATTGTGAGATATAAACTCGCAATTGCGAGAAAAAAAGTCAGAATTCTGAGATAAAAAGTCGCAATTACTCTTTTTATTTTTTTATTTAGTGGCGGAAGCTTTTAGACGGAAAACAAAATTCAAAGAAACTTTCGTAAATGTGACAAACTTTTCACAGATAACAACTCCAGCAACATCTCAGGTGATGGCAGGGTAAGATTTGACATTAATAATACACCGACACCGGTGAGTTCCTGTTAAGATATTTTACCTGCAGATGCGCTCATGCGAACATAGTCCAAAATAACGCTTCTTAAAAACAAACACGCCACAAACCATCTATAAATGACGCTCTTTATACGAATTTCGATGAGGAATTGGTCAAGAAAACCTGAAGGAACAACAGGCAGTAGCGTTCAGCTTTAGGCGCGAACTAAGGCGGAAGATCAAACGTCATCGGTGAGTATTTGGCGCCACCTGCCGGACACTTTTTGATCTGACGCACTGACACTCCTGCTAAAGACACATTAAACACTTTATCTGTCTACAAAGACTGAATAAATACATCACAACAAAACATGAACGTAGTCGCATGGTTAATTTTTATTTGGACGGTAAAATGGGCTATATATATATATATATATATATAGTTTTTTTTTTATCACAATAACCGTTTCATTAAAGTTAATCTTAACTGATCAGAAATAACAATTTCCTGATTTTTCAAAAATAATCATTAAAAAAAAATCATATTTACCATAGCATATTTACTTCAGCTACAGTTTACAAAATATACAAAGCAAGGATCCACAAACCAGTGAAACATAATTAATTCCTTCACAAAAAAACTGGATACTTTGCATGATGATGGAGAATCACAAACATTCTGACAGACTTTGGGAAAACCTTGATGAATATGAACACTGCCGTCCTCTGTACACTCTTAAAACAGATGTGTTAAAAACAACACATCCTGTGTTAGATCTTAACACACCCGTGTGTCTAGTTAAGGACAACACATTTTGTGTTACTTTTAACTCAAACATGTGTTATTCCTGCTCATTTTCTACACACTAATGTGTTATATTTACACAATTTGTGTCAATTATGTACACAAAATGACACAAAATGTGTCACAACAAATAACACAAAAAATGTGTTATTAATTAACACATCTTTTTTGAGAGTGTAGAGCTGCATATGAACTGAACTCATAACACTCTTGAACTGATCTGAATAATGACACTATTGTCTTTTAGCGCTGCTTTACAGCAGAATTGAACTGAATCATTATTGTGCTGTTTATTACACTGAAGTAGAGGTCTTCACGGGTCCAAAAATTCATACCCGAACCCGAAGAGACCCGTAAATGTGCTACACGGAACCGACCTGGGCCCGACTATTATTTTGAAAGTTGGACCCGGATCCGTGCAGAACCGAGAAATGCCATAAATGTACTACCCGGAACCATCGCGGACCCGATCGGCACATAGGTCTATTCCACAGCAAATTGCTATTAATAAGTCAATAAACAAGTTGCGAAAATAAAACGTTTTGTCTTACCTAACGTTAGTAGCTTTCTCCCTTGTACCTGACTGTGATGCACTTGCCAAGAAAGTTCATCCGTTATTCCTCTCTTGCCGATTGAAATGCTTAATCCACTCATTATTCCAGCTTTAAAAGTCCACTTGCTGTCACGATGACAAATGCGACTTTGCAGTTTTGCATTTTGTTGTATCTCGAGTCAACTCATATAATAAAATAACTTTGACTGTTTGCCCTTATTTTGAATAATAACGATTGCTTGTTCAGTGGCATGGCCGCTGACGTTAGCATTACTTATTTGCGATCATTTCTGTGCTTTCTGAGCCGAGTCTGACCAAAGCTTTAGATATAACAAGACGGTTCATTCATAATATTATTATAAAAATAGGAGAAAGAAAGTGCGCTCGCATGAGACACATGCGCGTTAGCTGGAGCAACCTGAAACATAAGCTTTTAAACGCATTTTGAGCGTCATAGAAAACATTCATGTGATAGTTCATCTCAGATTTTGTTAATGATTTGAAATATGTTATTTAAATGCGAGTGTGCAAGGCTACTAGCAGTTTTTGAGATTTTAAGTTTGTTTGCATTACTGTTGCACACAATAGGAATAGGAAAACTCCATGATCACCGTTCGCTTGCTTTACTCCGCCCGCTCCTCTTCTGATGGCTGGGGTCGCTCGTGCTTTTTTTTTTTTTTTTTTCAAATTATTTCCTGGCTCATACTTTGCAAGTTACAAAACACACGCACAGCGCTGACTGACTCCCAACACGGCCGGGTGATCAGATCGGCTCGGGTACACACACAATGTTAAACAGACCCAGAACCGAAGTAATAGATTCGGACCCGACCCGGACCCGTCTGACCATTCAAAATATAGACCCGAACCCGTACGGGTCCCGGGTCGGGTCCCGGGTCCTCTTTGTAGACCTCTACACTGAAGCTGCTCTGAATGAGTCTGTACTGTATAAAGCGCTGAGAGATAAAGCTGATTCTACAATGCCATCAGTCATATCTGCTGTTAAACCTGTATTGACTCCTGGAGCCTCGACAGAAATGTCTGAGAATATGATCTCAACCTTAAAGTGCTTTCATCAGAGTCCCGTCAGATTCAGAGCGATTCAGTGAATCAGGAGAATCAGATCTGAGCTTCATCAGTGTCCCGTCAGATTCAGAGTGATTCAGTGAATCTGATCTGACCTTAATCAGAGTACCGTCAGATTCAGAGTAATTCTGTGCATCAGTTCTGAGCTTCATCAGAGTCCCATCAGATTCAGATTGATTCAGTGAATCAGAAGAATCTGATTTGACCTTCATCAGAGTCCGATCAGATTCAGATTGATTCAGGAGAATCAGATTTGACCTTCATCAGAGTCCCGTCAGATTCAGGATCCCTGATAGAAACAGATATTCATAAGCACATTAGAATAAAACATCATTCGTCTGTGCGATTCAGTAAAAGTCTCAGTCTTTCTCTCAGTTTGATTCACTCACCTCTTGTCTAAATCATTGCAGACGGACGGCGCTGCCTTCAAAAAACATCTGAGAACAGATCAACACTTATTATTACATATTATATTCACCAAAGTACTTTATATTTATTCAGGGAGATTTTAAAGTTTAAACCACTGCTTTCATCATTAAATATGACTACAGATAAAAGAGATCAAATTATAAATGATCATTTCACTCATTGTTAGTCATGGTTTCTATCAATCATAATTGAGCTTTTTTAAATCTATTTTGAAGTCTCTCTGACACAATTAAAGCTTTTGGACTCACCTGAAGATCCTTTTCCGCAGCATGAAACAGAGAAATGCCAGAAGAAAGATAATCAAGAGAACAAAAATCCACCACAACTGATCTATACGAGCCATATAGACAATAAAATCATGAATACATAAACCAGTGAAATCAGAAATCAGAACAATGATGAATCAATATTAGAGTTTAAAGGGTTTAAAGCTCTTGATGTTTGACCTGAGAGCTGGAGAGACGGAGACACTTCATCCAGAGCATCTTTAAAACACACAATGATCACAAACATAAGATAATATGACAGAAAACAAAGGCCTGTTCACATTCAAACTGGATTGAGTCTGAATCAGATCTGAATCAGTGTTTTATTAGTGAATCAGACACACGTTTATCAGCTGAAACTCACCTGAGTTTGGAGTCGCTGCAGTTTCATTCCTCACTGAAAAACACATTCACAATCATCATGATTCACTTACAGAAGATTCACTTCAACAGTTTGATCTGAATCAGGACAGATTCACTTCAACAGTTTGATCTGAATCAGGACAGACTCACTTCAACACAGAGTTTGATCTGAATCAGGACAGACTGATGTGTTTTACTCACCTCTGAAGATGTTCTCACAACTGAAATGAGTCTGTAATGAAAGAAAAAAATACTTAGAGATTAATTAATAATGTTCATTAGGAATTAACTGATTAATGCTGTAAGAGTTTATTGTGTCTGATGCATCTGTACAGTTAAGAACATCATTTCTGTTTGGTTTAAATATGAGAATATAAATATGTGTAAATATGTTTGAAGAAAAATCAAGATAATTTACTCCATCAGCAGAATCACAGATGATCTGATGATTCAGATTCACACAGTCAGATGTGACGAGATGATCAGATGATACAGATGTCGCTGGATCACTCAGTTTGTGTGGATTTGATGGATCTGCGATCAGACACCAATCCTGCTCCAAATTAAGAGGATTAATAATGTATTTCTGTTTGTTTGTGTGTGTTTGTGTAATGGTGTAGTTTGAGGACAGAAACACACCTCTGAATACCCGCTCTGCTCACAGTCTCTATTGACTGTTTGATTCAGTAAATCTTCATGAAGTCTGTATTCAAACCCGCCATCGGTCTGAATCTCTCCACACGACACACTGATGTTGTGCATTATTTAATGCTGACAAGAGAGGAAAATGTTTTAAACACACATTTATATACTGCTTGACATATGTTTTATAACAAACATATATGGAAAAGGTGTATGCTGATTTCATATCAGTTGTAACAGCCAAAACTATGTGTTTACATGCATCACATTATGGTGTGTTGTGCCCTTTAAGAGACTGATCACTTCACTCAACGCAAGCTATGCGGTGATGACGTAGAAGAACTACGTGACTGTGTGATGAGAACCACGATAGGTGATAAATGTGCTCTCCCATTTTTGTTATAATAATGCTTTATATTTGTTTGTAACGCTAAGAAAGAGTCAATCTCTCATGTAAAAGAGGAGCGCGTTCCTGTGTACCTGCCATTAAACGAGTGGAATACAGACTTTTTCGCCTGCAAGCTCCTTCATTCCATTGATTTAACTAGCGTTATCTGGGCCAAAGCGTTACACAGTTCTTCTAAAATGTAGTAATTACAGCAGGCAGAAGAGGGCGCTACTGAGATAGTGAAAGTTAAAGTAAGTGTAGACCTCTGCAAAATCAGGAAAACCTTAATAAAAAATGCAAACACAAATTAATACTTGTTACTAAAAAAACGACCTTAATAAATTCTTCAAAACAACACACACACACCCGAGATGAAATATGGATATTTAATATGAATAATTCAATGTGGAAAAGTTCAAGAATCAGTTAGTCAGATCTCATTGGGAAAACTTGCTGATTTAGTTCGGAAAACTATTAAGCATTAAGTCACAATAAGCATTTTCTTTCTACTGTTTTTAACAGCCCCAAGATGAGGAGATGTACCTTTCTTGATATTCAGCCCAGAAGAGAGGAGATGTGCAGATGAGCTTTGGGGTGAATTTGTTATACCATTCCTAGTCTACCTTAGCTTCCTGTGGTGGGGGTGTGGGGGTTGACTTACTGGCAATCATATTTCTCTTAGACTGTGTCATCACATCGTTTTTTTTTTTTTTTTGTTTTTTTTTTTTTTTGGATTGCATAAGTTATTTAAAGAAATTGAACTTTGAGGGAACTTGTGGGCAGAGGGTTACTTCAAGATGATTAATCAATAAAATGTGTTTGTTTTCTGAAAACTTGTTTCCTAATTATCATTAGATTTACATCTATCTATCTATCTGTCTGTCTGTCGTTCTGTCATTCTGTTTGTTGTTCTGTCTACCTAAATATATAAAATATAATATATTTATTAATAGATTTAAGATGTTAATAGATTTTAAATATAATAGATTTCTATATGTAAAAAAGCCCATGTTCAGTTTGTGTTCTTTTCTTATAAGGGCTGTACAGCTGTTATGTTGGTCATTGATTTGAATTGAGAGGGCGTGGCTTGTTTGGTGGTCGCGCGAGAGCGGATCAGTTTCAATGCGTGATCAGCAGAGTGAAAGTATAGGTCCTGCAGTCTTCTCTGAAAAGCAGCAACATTATGCAAATGAAGATCTTTTCTGTAGCGACTTCACTTTGTGAACTGCAGGGAGAATATCTGTGATCTCGATTGGCAGTGGATGATGCTTAATTGTCTCAGACTTCTCGTTGAAGTTTCCTTCATGACGATTCTGGAGTGTGCGTCATTGAAGACCGTGAGTTTCATTTTGAGTGTTCATTACATTATAATTTATGTAAAATGAGTGTGTTTCCTTGATTATGTGAAGTATAGCGTTTTTATGATGGCGAGAATGATCGCCCATTATACAACTACAATGACGCAGCAATTTCTGTTGTGCTGTTCATGTCATCGCACATTTATGCAGTTTTCTGTTACTGATTAAGTTTATTTGCTTATTATAGAACCACATTTAGAGTCATACACAGCAACGGGATAAATCAATAAAGCATAGCATAGACTTTGCAATCTTCATCGTCGACGATACATCGTGCATCAGGGCACCTGAGACTGCAGCTTAACGACCAGCTTCACATCGCTATCCTATGGAAGCCCGTTTCCGCCACTAAATAAAAAAAAAAAAGAGTAATTGCGACTTTTTATCTCAGAATTCTGACTTTTTATCTCGCAATTGCGAGTTTATATCTCACAATTGCGAGTTATAAAGTCAGAATTCTGAGATATAAAGTCACAATTCTGAGATATAAAGTCGCAATTGCGTGATATAAAGTCAGAATTCTGAGATATAAAGTCGCAATTGCGTGATATAAAGTCAGAATTCTGAGATATAAACTCGCAATTGCGTGATAAAAAGTCAGAATTGCGAGTTTTTATCTCAGAATTCTGACTTTTTTTCTCGCAATTGCGAGTTATAAAGTCAGAATTCTGAGATATTGTGATGAATGCTGGGGATTTCTCTTTTTGTTTGGCTTTGGCCCCGCCTATTGGAATTTTTCTGCAGCATGTTCTCTTTTCATTGACAGGACGTACGGATAATTGAACTCACCTGGAGGACATTTAAGGGACAACAGGTGAGAGAAGCGTTGGGCAGAGTGAACGTGACTGGCTGTTTGCGCTCAGGGGAATGTGGGGACGCTTTGTGTTGCTCGAGACCATTAGGGTTTGTCCGGCAACGAAGATAGTTAGATAGATCGTATGTGTGTAGTTAGATAATGGCGGGGGGTGTTTAGGAGCGCTGGCCAAATGTTCCAGGAGCGTTTTAAAGACACTTTATTACGCCAAGAGGATTGATCAACAGCTATTACAGACATTGTGATCTCTAAAGAAAATTGTGCTGCCACAAAGGACTACTTAACGACCAGTGACGTTGTGATTAATTGCCGCTCTTGCGGGACTGGAACGTACTGAAAAAGAGCGCGTGCTGCCTGCGAAGACACTGACCATCCAGCACGGCTGATTCCTTTCCCTAGACCTCGGGGTGGGGTCTTGTTTCTTGGAGATGGGGAAGTGTTTTACATTTTAATTCTTTTTCATGTGTTGTGTGTATGTGTGATTGTGTACGCTGCAGTTGTGAGTTTTACAGTTTTATGAACATGATTACTCTGTGTACGGGACGGGGGCGGCGCTGATCTTTTCACTTTGTAAATTGATTGCAGGATCACGATTTCTAGTGTGCTGTGTAGGGCTGGGAATAACCACCAGAGTGCAGTGTAGTGCAGTGTTAAAGTTTCACTTGTGTAGCGCCATTTGTCCTAGTGAGTGTACCGAGTAAATGTTTGTTGAACTAATTTAAATGCTTCTTTCTATAAGGGTTAGATTTCTTTGTATACAATTGTCAATAAAGTAATACCTTTCTATAAAGTCCTGGTGTTGTAATGTACCCTCTGTCCTTCATTAATTTGATTAAACCTCTTTAAGTTAAATTAGAGGTTTATTACAATATAAACTCGCAATTGCGTGATATAAAGTCACAATTCTGAGATATAAAGTCGCAATTGCGAGTTATAAAGTCAGAATTCTGAGATATAAAGTCGCAATTGCGTGATATAAAGTCAGAATTCTGAGATATAAAGTCGCAATTGCGTGATAAGTCAGAATTGCGAGTTTTTATCTCAGAACTCTGACTTTTTTTCTCGCAATTGCGAGTTATAAAGTCAGAATTGCGAGTTTTTATCTCAGAATTCTGACTTTATATCACGCAGTTGCGAGTTTATATCTCAGAATTATGACTTTTTTCTTGTAATTAACTGACGGACAGTTTCTCTGTCTAACAAATACGGACATCCAACATCTGGTGCATCCAACGATAGCCGTGCTGCCGTCCTGATGTCTGAAGCTGTTGGTGTATAAAATGTGCCACTTCAGCTTCATCTGTTTTATTGCGCCTCCGCCACAGTTGATTCTTATTATTATTACTATTATATTGGTATTATTGTGTAATCACAACACATTTGCTCAAAACTTGTCAAATTCATCATTGTATCTAATTCTGTTAAAAACAACTTTTATTCACCAAATACTTCCACTGTAATTTTGTAATTGTAATTCTACCCTTGAATGCCCCCTTTTATGGAGCCACCAGGCTTGAGTTGCAGTTACAAAAGTTGATGAAATATGATTTGAAATTATATGAAATATGATGCGTTTTAGTATTAAGCCCACTAGATGGCAGTAAAAGCTGTTTTTTTCTCCTGGAAACGCTGTACTCATGTACAAGGTTACCGTGGAAACATGCTATACTATGCATATTCCTGCATAATGTTCTCTCTAATGTCCGGAGACTAATCTTCATGTTATGTGAAGATTGTGAATCAAAATTTCTTTATTGGTAAAGAAATTTTGATCTTTATTTACCAAAAATTTCTTTATTGGTAAATCCGCGCTAAAAATAATCCTTTATGATGTCTTCCATTTTATGTATAATAATAATGAAGCAGCAATCCTGATGGTCACTCGCAATGAAAGGAAACGCAAGCAAAGTAAGAACTATGAGAAATAAAGTTGCACACAATTGTGAGAAAAAAAGTCAGAATTCTGACTTTATATCACGCAATTGCGACTTTATATCTCAGAATTCTGACTTTATATCACCCAATTGCGACTTTATATCTCAGAATTCTGACTTTATATCTCAGAATTCTGACTTTATATCACGCAATTGCGAGTTTATATCTCAGAATTCTGACTTTATAACTCGCAATTGCGAGAAAAAAAGTCAGAATTCTGAGATATAAACTCGCAATTGCGAGATAAAAAGTCAGAATTCTGAGATAAAAAGTCGCAATTACTCTTCTTTTTTTTTAAATTTAGTGGCGGAAACGGGCTTCCATACACAGATGAGTGCTTACGTGTTCACATGGATTATGGAAAAAGTGTTTGTTCTGTCTGCAAGGTATGAACTTTATGCTTGTGTGTCATGCACAGTATAAGAACGAGAGCTCACAGGAAGCTGACTGGAAGCAGTGTTTATTGACGAACAAAATAAAGAGACACAGTTTGCATTTTAACATCTGTGTGCATGGAATTCATTTGCACGCGTAGGCCTACTTGCTTACTTCCAGAGACCTGCACGGGCCCTGTTTGATAAACCCGCACCCGCAGTTATTAACAGCACACCCGATATCGGACAAACACTAATTTTAGCCCGCACCCGACCCGACCAGACTAACATAAAAACCGCGACCCGACCCGCACCCGCATTAGGCTATATCTCCTACATCAGGTAGACAAAATTTTTTTCCTCAAGTCCTAACACAAGCAATAAAGACAACATTAGGCATTATATGTCGCTGCATCTAATTAAACATTGCATTAAACAACACAAGTAAAATAATAGAACAAAGAATGGTTTAATAGGGCTATTTAACTGTAAGCTTAAAGCTGGTAAATATTTTATCAGATTCACTCGGCATTTAAACGCGGTTGTCTCTTCTGAAACTAAGCAGTGTTTACCTGGCCGCTGGTCCTCTTTGTTGCAGCATGAAAAATATTCTAAAACTTTTATTCAAATTGTAAATAGCCTATATTAAATGCATAAAGCAAGCAAAGCGCGCTCCCTTTAATAATCACTATAGCTTTCAATCAGATGCAGCACGATTGGCTACAACGCTCAGCGCTGCAAATCCTGCTGTAATTAGAAGCCTTTAACGGTCTTCAGACAGCGCGTGAACACAAATAAGCACGGGACCATTTGAAAGCAGCTGTCAAATGCACCAAATTGAGTTGGAATAGTCTTAGCTATTGGACCCGCAGTCTATCCGTGCCTACCGCGCGTCCGACCCGACACGTAAATAAAATTTGGCGGGTAGCCGCGGGTACCCGCCCGCATGCAGGATTCTGCTTACTTCTGCCACCAACACCAGCGGTGTAATGGAAGGCCGCAATAATGAGCTTACTGATGTGATTCAATCAACCTGCTATTTTATTCCTGATTGGAGGTTTCCATAAATATTTAGCTTAAATGTAGACTTTCAATTAAAAGTATACTTCAGGGTCCCTCATGGACCTCGTGTGCGCGACACGAATTTCGTCCTCAGGAAAAGTATGAGCGTACTGTATTTGCACCGCTGGATTTTTGTAGGTTGCACATGCGCATTTACATTATTATTACTTTTTTTTATTTTTTTTGCAGTAATTAGTTTATCCACAAAGTGGCAGCCGTGCCCTGGGGGCGTCGATTCACAAGAAAATCAGAGAAAAACTGCATAAACAGAATAGACCGGAACGCATGCAAGCTACAACAACAGAGGCCTACATAGATGAGAGATTGTGTGAAGAGATTAGAAAGTACCCGCATTTGTACAACTTTAGCATGAAAGAATACAAATATATTTACATGGATTGTAACTTGTGGAGAGAAATTGCTCAAAACTGCGCATGCGTTGAACGCCTGTGTATGCGTGCGAGTCACGTGAAGTATGCTTTGCAAGGCTGTTTGTTCGACTGTGTGCGTACGCTAAAAAAACTAAGTATACTTTGGGTTTAAGTTTAATGCTGGAGTCGTCAAATATTGAGTATTGTGCAGGTTGTAACTTTTTACATCACATCTAGCTTTGGTTTTATCTCACAAACAGTTGATGCAAGCGAGCGCTGGTGTGTCGATCACTGAGATCTGTTTCTGAATGACACTGTTTCGGTAATTCAAACAGGTTTCTGCCGATGATGGTGTTTCCAGTGGAACTTTTCCCAGATACAGTTTTTCCCAGCAGAACCAGCCTGATCTGGTCTTTCTTCCCAGGAATCACATCAGTCTCATCTGCTGGAAAATCTCCTGAAACTACAACAGAAACATCAAATCACTTTTCAGTGTGACATACAAATGACTCAAACTTGAACAGTCCCTCACATGTTTGTATTATTTAAGTCATTTATTAGTGGCTTAAATGACTACTTACAATTGACACGAGGACGGTCTTTGCTGCCATTCCTCTTCATTTGTTCCATGATAAATTTCCCACCGTTCTCCATCATCATTCCTTCAATCTTCTGCAGTAGTCCTTGTATCTGACCATCTGATTTTCTCTTGTTATTGAAACAGTGAAACTTTCCTCCACATTCAGTCACCAGTCTCTGTAAATCCTCATGATTGTTTTGTAGATGTTCATCAATGGTCTCATCCAAATCCTCCAGCTCATCTCCATGAGTGAACAGAATCATGATGTACTGCTGAACTTCAGGACCTAATAAACACTTAATGAAATCCAGGATCGCTTCTTCATTTCCCACAGGTTCCTCTAGAGGAACGGTGAGCAGAACTGAACTGAGACCTGCTGAACATCCAGAGACCAGCTGCTCTTTCATCATCTCCAGCTTCTCTTCAGACAGATTTGGATCCAGTAGATCTGGACAGTCAATCACATGAACCTTTTTCTCTCCGATCTGAGTTACTTCTTCACAAACTTCAGCATCATTTTTCTTCTTACGTTTTTGGGCTTTGAACTTTTTTTCTCCAAGTATAGTGTTTCCAGATGAGCTTTTCCCAGAAGCGTTTCTGCCCATCAGAAGAATCCGGATCACTGGATCATCTGGATTGGAGCTGATTGCTGACATCTCTGAAATAAAAAATATGGAATAAGACACCTGGTCAAGATGTTATTCTTCTCATTGGAGGTCAAGAGTAAGAAAAGATCGGATATAGTTTGTCTGTGTTTCACAAACAAGTGTAAATATTTCTTGTCTGTAGACTGTGTGAACTTTGACAGAATTTATGGAACAAACATTATTGAAATCCTTAAAAAAACCTCTAAATGTTTATATAAAGTTACTTTGTCTTTATTGAAATAAGGTTTCTGAAAAAAGTGTGAATCTTTGGGGAGACAAATCAAAAATGATTTGATTTAAAATTCCTAAGTTTTCAATTTGATTCATGTTTTACTGATTGAGAATCTGCTTAGATGATGCAGTGAAAGAGCGTTCCACACGAATGCAAATCAATTCAAACACATTGGTCAAATCACTGAAAAGAATTCAGGAATGATTGACATCACTGGTTCAGTCAACAGATATATGGAAAACCTACATACATTTGCTCCATTCACATCTTTAAAAGATCTTTTGCATTTACATTATGGTGCCTTTGAATCAAATAATTTTTGTATTAAACAAAATGTAGGGTTGTGAAATGATGTGCAGATTTCTGCAGCGGCTCTTTATTGCTTCTCACTTGCACAGAAAAACTGATTCCATATTCCTCAAAATGAATCTAAATGACTCTAAACCTAGACAAACACTGAACCTTATAATGATATAATACAGTAATAAAATAGATTGTGGACACAATTACTGTATTTAAGTAATTGTAATTTGCCACTGGCGTATAAGAAATTCTTCTTGAATTTACTGTAATTATAGCTGGCTTGACCATGTATTTTCTAACCACGGTTGGCCTGAATGCAGTTGGCGTAGTATCTGTTTCACAGTTACTAGACAGCATCCGGCCCATTAGCATTTATTTTGTGACCTGCATCATGCTAATTATGAACCAAAAGTACAAGTCAGTTCACTCGGTGGCCATATTTGCAACGCCTCCAACAGGAATTCAAGAGCAACTCATGTCCCAAATGTGTTACGCAGTACTACAAACCACAACCTACAAACTACAGCCCCCTACCTCAAATTATGCCCCTCTATGAAACAGCCTTTCAGGATGTCATTAGAGCCGGGCTGCTGGACTCAACAAAGAGGTGGTCAGCCAGTGGTTTAACCAGTATGAGAGCCTTTCGGTCGAGCTGCGTATTGAGGGCACACCGTCACATATATGGAACTGTGACGAGTCTGGGCTTCAGGACCAGTTCAGTTTGACAAAGGTCATTGGACATGCCATGTGTGGAGGTGCCGGAGAGAAGGGGGAGACAACGACTTGTCTGGCAGCGTTGTACACACACACACACACACACACACACCACTGACATCAGTTCACTGATCTATTCTGTTCCAAAATGGACTTTTTTAATTGCACATTTGAATATGTGGGTTTGCACCCAAAATGTGTTTTTTTTTTAATGGCACATATGAATATGTTTGTTTAATGCAGTTTAAATGTTCTGTGGCTGTATAAGCAATTGTGTTTTAAAATTAAAATTGATGATAAATTACTATTTCCCTTTGCAGTTTGACTGGCCCATTTGACCTGAAACTGCCCATGCAAAAAAAGTTGGCACAGCTGATGTTTCAAGAATTGTATATGGGCCTAAATAATTATATTTTACTACATCATTTCAACACAAAATTATCAAAAACAGTCATTATTAATCATAAAAACACATGGAAAAGGCATATATTGTATTGTATTATTGTCCCAAGCGATTTACCAAAAAGTGGCCCAATTTAGCTGATATCACCCTAGTTTGTTTTACTCACGTTTTCGCAGTTTCCCCTATTAAATCCAGTTTCCCCTATTAAATCCGTGTCCTAAGCAGACACTAGTAGCCTGTACTATGAGACTCCAACGGCAAGGAATTTGTCTGTCCGCACCAGACACAACAAAAATAAATCAAAATAACAGCCAATCAGAAGAGTGTGTGGGCGGAATCTTGGTTCTGCAATCAAATTCATAAATTTGTACACCATTTTAACAGTATTGATTGAATATACATAATGAGCGACTGAAACAATATTTGTCATAGAACACATTTGTTTGTTCACACTGAGTTCACAAGAAGAATGTTCTTGTTTAATTTATTTTCAAGATATGAGGTTAATTTGCTTTTAGTCAAACAAAACGAAACGGGTTTAAGCATGGGTTTCGATTAGACCATTATAAAAAATGCACTTTGAATAACAGTATTTTCACTTTTTTTCAGAGTACAACCATTAAATTATATGAATGAATGAATGAATTGATTAAAATATACTTTAGTTAGCCTAAATGTTACGGCTATATTTATTTTGTTATTCCTCACATTAGACTGATGATCTGCCCAGCAGGTGTTATACTGTGTTAGCTTTTATGAAAACTGATGCTACAGAAATTGCTACTTCAGTCTATTTTCTAGTCACCTTTGGTGTGAAAGAGCTTTAAAACTAAGACTACATAAAAGATTGTTAGGCTACACGACCCACACAACAGAAACTTTTCCATAAAAATCAAATAAACATATCAAAAAACTAAATCATCTCAGATAATCATGAAATAAAATGTATTTGGCAACAACAACAGCATACCGTGGCTGATTCCATGTGAAGATATTTAATTCATACCTGCAGGTGCGGAAGGTCCCTCCGCCATCTTCAGTGAATGTGACTACAGACAGATCTCAAGAAGAATGCTGCTTAGAAAACAAATACAGTAGAAAACGCTAATGTCATTCTTTAAATGAAGCATGAAACAAGGATTTGGTCAAAAGAAAAATGGAGAGAACAGCAGCAGTAGAGTTTAGATTTACTTTCACTTGAATGCAGTGAAATGTTCCTCCTGCAGTTAGTTACCTGTTCCTACCTGTTAGAGGAGGAGCTGATTCCCTCACAACATGTTCAGACACTGAGCTGAGTGTGAAACAGCCACATGAGAAACATATCAGACACCAGAGACAGACACATTATAAGAGAGTTTGTTCAGTATTCATCCTGTCAATAATAATCTCCCACTGATTCTGTACAGATTAATTCCAATTAGAATAGATTAATAAAGTTTCTGTGAAGGCATCTTGAAAGTGTTTAAGATGGTCAACTCACTTCAGCAGCTGTTTGATCGGAGAAACACATGGAGCGAAAACAAAACTTGTCATACACTATCAAAGCATCAAACTTCAGCATACCATGCAAAAAAGTGACAAAACCTAAAGCTGCCTCGCCCCCATACAGTTGTGAATTGGGACCTGTCCACCATCCTCAGGACCCTCCGAGGCCCCTTGTTTGAGCTGCTGCAGATGGTCGAGTTGCGGGCTGTGGATGTAATTGTTCATGTGGGAGCCGGCCAATAATGAGTCGGTGTTTTGATGTAGAACCTGGAAGCGCTGGATGTAAACAGTGTAAGAGAATGATCAACCCGATCTCACGGCAATTCGTACGTATTTTACGAGGTGGCTAATTCGTACGAATTCATACGACCTCACTCGTACGAATTCATACGTGTTTTGCTAAATCATACGTATTTTACGAGTTGACAAATTCGTATGAATTCATACGAATGACCTACCCCAAACCCCGCCCCTAAACCTAATCGTCACTGGGGTTACAGAAGATATTGTTGAATAAAGTCGAACATTTAAGGGAACACAAATTTCTTTCCTAAGAAATAGATGCTTGCTGCATGGGAGTCTGCATTTTCCTACATAATGAGAAACAACTTGTTTCTAAGCTGGTGAAACGCTCTTATTGAACTCTAAACACTGAAGTAACACAAAAAGTGTGACAATCTTTAGAGATAAACTGTAAATTTAGAAAACAGTATGTCTGCGGGTCTGCGTACCCAGAGTTAGACTGTAAAAATCTGGTGAGGCTTGAGAATTACACAACCACATCATTGATTAGCAGTGTAGATGAGGATGACATCCATTGCTTTAACTTTAAAGATCTCCTTGTTTGCCTACACAACAAAAGATTAAACCTAATTTGGAATAACATCTCAATTTTATTCTGGTACTCAACAGAGGGCTGTAAATTAAACCTAAATTCTGAGGTAAAGAAGATCCAGTTACATTGGTTTATTTGCTTTGCTGCAGCAACGTTGCAACACTGAAAAAGGGAAAATGGTCATGCTAACTTGTGAATAAATCTTTTGATTGGATAAACTAAAAGATGACAAGGAAAAAAAAAATCTCTCACTGGAATCCTTTGTGTATGAAATGTGAAGTTGGACAAAACAAGTGCTGTGAAATATCTGTCACAACTCTCTCTCGTGCTGCTGTCGTGCAGAAGAGACTGCAATTAGGAAAATACACTAAATGTTAAAACTGATGTACATAATGATAGTGATGATGTCACTGAGAGGTAACTGAGCCTGAGGGTTTCACCCATTCAGAGGACATGAACTGCTCGTCCTTGTTTCATGAAAGACATGTAGCCAACGAACAATGTGAACAAAAAAGAACTTGAAAGTGTTGGTTAAGTTGCGGTCTATTGAGAATCAGACAGCTATCGGATTTCATGAAAAATATCCTGATTTGTGTTCTGAAAATTATGGAAGCCCGTTTCCGCCACTAAAAAAAAAAAAAAAAAGAGTAATTGCGACTTTTTATCTCAGAATTCTGACTTTTTATCTCGCAATTGCGAGATATAAAGTCAGAATTGCGAGATATAAAGTCGCAATTGCGTGATATAAAGTCAGAATTCTGAGATATAAAGTCGCAATTGCGTGATATAAAGTCAGAATTCTGACTTTTTTTTCCTCACAATTGTGTGCAACTTTATTTCTCATAGTTCTTACTTTGCTTGCGTTTCCTTTCATTCCGGGTGACCATCAGGATTGCTGCTTCGTTATTATTATACATAAAATGGAAGACATCATAAAGGATTATTTTTAGCGCGGATTTACCAATAAAGAAATTTTGATTTTATTGGAGGAGGCACATAACATGAAGATTAGTCTCCGGACATTAGAGAGAACATTATGCAGGAATATGCATAGTATAGCATGTTTCCACGGTAACCTTGTACATGAGTACAGCGTTTCCAGGAGAAAAAAAAAACAGCTTTTACTGCCATCTAGTGGGCTTAATACTAAAACGCATCATATTTTATATAATTTCAAATCATATTTCATCAACTTTTGTAACTGCAACTCAAGTCTGGTGGCTCCATAAAAGGGGGCATTCAAGGGTAGAATTACAATTACAAAATTACAGTGGAAGTATTTGGTGAATAAAAGTTGTTTTTAACAGAATTAGATACACTGATGAATTTGACAAGTTTTGAGCAAATGTGTTGTGATTACACAATAATACCAATATAATAGTAATAGTAATAATAATAAGAATCAACTGTAGCGGAGACGCAATAAAACAGATGAAGCTGAAGTGGCACATTTTATACACCAACAGCTTCAGACATCAGGACGGCAGCACGGCTCTATTGTTGGATGCACCAGATGTTGGATGTCCGTATTTGTTAGACAGAGAAACTGTCCGTCAGTTAATTACAAGAAAAAAAGTCAGAATTCTGAGATAAAAACTCGCAATTCTGACTTTTTTTCTCGCAATTGCGACTTTATATCTCAGAATTCTGACTTTATATCACGCAATTGCGACTTTATATCTCAGAATTGTGATTTTATATCACGCAATTGCGACTTTATATCTCAGAATTGTGACTTTATATCACGCAATTGCGACTTTATATCTCAGAATTCTGACTTTATATCACGCAATTGCGACTTTATATCTCAGAATTCTGACTTTATAACTCGCAATTGCGAAAAAAAAATCAGAATTCTGAGATAAAAACTCGCAATTCTGACTTTTTATCACGCAATTGCGACATTATATCTCAGAATTCTGACTTTATATCACGCAATTGAGACTTTATATCTCAGAATTCTGACTTTATAACTCGCAATTGTGAGATATAAACTCGCAATTGCGAGATAAAAAGTCAGAATTCTGAGATAAAAAGTCGCAATTACTTTTTTTTTTTTTTTTTTTTTTTTTTTTTAGTGGCGGAAACGGGCTTCCATAGAAAATGAACGAAGGTCTTACAGGTGTGGAACGACATGAGAGTGAGTAAATTATGACCAAATTTTCATTTTTGGGTGAACTAACCCTTTAAGGGCAACAATTCATTGTGTTCGGTCTCTCTCTCTGTTCTGTCCCGCTCAACTGGTTTACAGCAAAGAAGGCACAAAGGATTCTGAAATTAAGAAAACAATCAATAAACAGCAAATATTTTCAAATTAAAATTTATTAGTATTTGCATCCACATTATTCATTTCACTCATTTTATAATGAAACAAACAGGAATTTTGAAACACTGCTGAAACGGTGCTGTAACCAAATCAGATCAAACGCATTAAAACATACTGCATGACCATACGAGTTCTCGTCGCCATTTCTTCACATTAATACATATGGATTAATGCATAAATCATGACCACGAATGAATAATTGGTTCCCTCGATTTAATAAATCTTGTCCACATTGCACTATTTTGTTCACTCGGTTTGATTTAAATAAGGCAACGAATTATTGTAATTTACAACGTAGTCACAATTTGGTAAAAGAAGGGAAATATTTAATAAATAGTATGCACGATTTAGCAAATGAATGAGAGAATGAATTCTATCGCGCATGATTTAAGGTTAACATTACTTAAAATGAGGAAACGAAAACCTGCTCACGTAACGTTATTGTTAATTCGTGGCTGCAAAATAACAAATATTAAACCAAAATATCACGATTTAAGTAAGCAATTCAAGGTTTTAGCCGTATATATGTTAAACGTAAAGTAACGTTTTACGAAGCTAACTCGTCATAAGAACACTCTAAAATTAAAATGTACAGAATTAAGTGATGACAACGCAATCATCGAATAAAATTACATTTGCTGAATAAATTAAATTTAAAAAATCCGTAATATAATGCAGTTTCTACTGTTGCTTACCTGTCGAGAACAGATGGAATGGAGTTTGGAGAAGCCCTCCATGATTGTGGTTTTCTTCTTTCTGCGCATGCGCAGATTCCTTGCTTCAAGACGTACATTTTACACAATTTTTTATTTTTTTTATTTGCTTCAAGTACTTTATTAATTCGTGTAAATATGCCAGAGAATCACAAGTAAAATTTACTGTCTGTCTGTTGGATGTCTAATATTTGCAAGTTTTAGAGTTTAGAGTTTTCATTTTTACAAGATTATTCTTAGCAAAAGATGCATGATTTTTCCTGTTTTATTTAATTAGCCATAACGGCAGTCAGTGAGGATCATCAGATCATTCGGACTGTAGATTCAGGATCCCCGAGAGAAACACATTCAAGCTTCATTCAGAGTCTCAGCTGAAGATTCAAACATCATCCATCTGTTTCAGAAATGATCATGTGATTCAGTCAAACTCTTGCTTTCAGATATATTTTCTATTAATTCAGAGACATGTTAAGACTTGTTTTCTAGGAATCATAATTTAGCTTTCACAAGTCTCTCTGAAACAAGATGCTGGAGACTCACCTGGGTTTCCATTTCTGCAGCATGAAACAGATCGAGATGATGGTAAAAAGAACGATGAATAAAAGAGCAAAAAGCCACAACAGCTGATCTACGCAAGCAATAAAATAAACACCACATTAAAATCATCTATAAAAATGGTCAAACAATATTAAGGATTCAGCATGTTTGATTCAGTCAGCTGAACTCACGTGATTCTGGAGTTGGTGTCGGTCCGCTGCGGTCGGTTTCATTCCTCACTGAAAACACATTAATACTCATCATGGACCGAAGCTTCAGATGCTTGAACATGTGCAATAATTACAAGGTAATTCATGTATTTAATGTGTTCATTTAAGGGACAGTTCAAACTTCTGTCATTTACTTTCCAGTCCTTGTCATTTCATTTCAGTCCTGTATGACTTTCTTTGGATGGTCCAAAAACACTGAGATGTTCTTTAAAATATCTCTTTTTGATTTTCACAGAAAAAAGAAAGTCATACAGGTTTGAAACAATTCAGTGTGAACATCATCTGTCCATCATAATCATCATGACGAGGGTTGAAGTGTCTCTCTCACCTCTGAACACGGTCTCATGACTGTAATGATGCTGTAGAGTAAGAAAGAAGCATTAGAGCAGCAATTATATGTTCATGAAAGTTTGACTGATTGCAGGTGTTACGTCCCCAGCTAGTCTAGGGTTTAAGGAACAGGTAACAGAATAAATGTGGTGTGATGTGTGGAGGCAGCAAGGTGCAATTCCCATCCCCAGGGCTTTAACAAAGACCAAAGGCAACTCAATATAAAAAAAAACAAGTTCTTTTATTATACAAATGTGGGAGGATTTTAAGGTTTCAAGAGAGGGCAAGGCCAAAATAACAAACAAACCCTCTAACTATTAAAAAGAAACTAACTAAACTACAAAAGAAAAGAAAACAAGATACAATAATAAACTAACTCCCTAACTAACTTAAACAAGAGAAAACAAGATATAAAGAAAATGGCACCCACCTCTCTACTAACCCTTCCCCAAATAATTAACAAGATCAACTTAGTAGGTAAAGAAACAATAACAAAAGTATATACAAAAGAAAATAACTTCGTTCAAAAGGATTTTCAGGTAGCACCAAATACAACAACAACAACAAAAAAAAGTGTCAACACAATGACACTAAAGGAAAGGTGTCAATCAACAAAGTATAAGTCAAAACAATATTAAAAGGCATTCTGGGTTGGGAAAAGAAGCCTCACAACGCAGCCTACACCCACACCCACACACACACAAACACAAACACACACACACACACACACACAAACACACACACACACACACACACACACACACCCACACACCCACCTTCAATTCTGAAGCCACTTGTTCAAAACTCTTCATACAGTCTGTGTTAACATGAATCTTGGCCAAACAGTTCATCTCACCTCCAAAACTCACTCTGACCAACAAAACACTTCAGATGTGTCTCAAAATAAACTCGTTCCTCTATAACACTGGCAACAGTTCTCATTCAGAAAACATAATGTCATTCATAACACACTGACCTAAAACACTAACAACAGAGTTACAAAAATGATCAACTTTGATCTCTGAAGTTTGATATTTCACATAAATCAGTATTTCATTCAGTATTTCAGAAGAATACAGGTGCTGGTCATATAATTAGAATATCATCAAAAAGTTGATTTATTTCACTAATTCCATTCAAAAAGTGAAACTTGTATATTATATTCATTCATTACACACAGACTGATATATTTCAAATGTTTATTTCTTTTAATTTTGATGATTATAACTGACAACTAAGGAAAATCCCAAATTCAGTATCTCAGAAAATTAGAATATTACTAAAGACCAATACAAAGAAAGGATTTTTAGAAATCTTGGCCAACTTAAAAGTATGAACATGAAAAGTATGAGCATGTACAGCACTCAATACTTAGTTGGGGCTCCTTTTGCCTGAATTACTGCAGCAATGCGGCGTGGCATGGAGTCGATCAGTCTGTGGCACTGCTCAGGTGTTATAAGAGCCCAGGTTGCTCTGATAGTGGCCTTCAGCTCTTCTGCATTGTTGGGTCTGGCATATCGCATCTTCCTCTTCACAATACCCCATAGATTTTCTATGGGGTTAAGGTCAGGCGAGTTTGCTGGCCAATTAAGAACAGGGATACCATGGTCCTTAAACCAGGTACTGGTAGCTTTGGCACTGTGTGCAGGTGCCAAGTCCTGTTGGAAAATGAAATCTGCATCTCCATAAAGTTGGTCAGCAGCAGGAAGCATGAAGTGCTCTAAAACTTCCTGGTATACGGCTGCGTTGACCTTGGACCTCAGAAAACACAGTGGACCAACACCAGCAGATGACATGGCACCCCAAACCATCACTGACTGTGGAAACTTTACACTGGACCTCAAGCAACGTGGATTGTGTGCCTCTCCTCTCTTCCTCCAGACTCTGGGACCCTGATTTCCAAAGGAAATGCAAAATTTACTTTCATCAGAGAACATAACTTTGGACCACTCAGCAGTCCTTTTTGTCTTTAGCCCAGGCGAGACGCTTCTGGCGCTGTCTGTTGTTCAAGAGTGGCTTGACACAAGGAATGCGACAGCTGAAACCCATGTCTTGCATACGTCTGTGCGTAGTGGTTCTTGAAGCACTGACTCCAGCTGCAGTCCACTCTTTGTGAATCTCCCCCACATTTTTGAATGGGTTTTGTTTCACAATCCTCTCCAGGGTGCGGTTATCCCTATTGCTTGTACACTTTTTTCTACCGCATCTTTTCCTTCCCTTCGCCTCTCTATTAATGTGCTTGGACACAGAGCTCTGTGAACAACCGGCCTCTTTTGCAATGACCTTTTTCGTGTCTTGCCCTCCTTGTGCAAGGTGTCAATGGTCGTCTTTTGGACAACTGTCAAGTCAGCAGTCTTCCCCATGATTGTGTAGCCTACAGAACTAGACTGAGAGACCATTTAAAGGCCTTTGCAGGTGTTTTGAGTTAATTAGCTGATTAGAGTGTGGCACCAGGTGTCTTCAATATTGAACCTTTTCACAATATTCTAATTTTCTGAGATACTGAATTTGGGATTTTCCTTAGTTGTCAGTTATAATCATCAAAATTAAAAGAAATAAACATTTGAAATATATCAGTCTGTGTGTAATGAATGAATATAATCTACACAAGTTTCACTTTTTGAATGGAATTAGTGAAATAAATCAACTTTTTGATGATATTCTAATTATATGACCAGCACCTGTATTGTCCGTGACGGGGTGGTACAAGAATGGCTTCCTTGCCTGAATAAAAAGGATAATATTAATAAAGATTTTGTGCCTGAGGTGGGAAAATATGTTTTTTGGAGGATTAACATATCTTTCAAGTTGTAGGTTTGTTTAAAAAAAAAAAGTTTGTTCTTAATGAAATTTTTGAATGCGAAGTGGAAATGGCACCCGTTTCGTAGAATGACTCACATTACAAAAAAAACACACTTTATAAAAAGCCAAAAAGCAATCTCAAAATTGACAGATGCATCAAAAAACAGCGTTTTTGCCTGCAGTGTCTCGCCTTAAGAACAATATACTTTATAAACCTGCCAATCAAACCTATCTTTTTCAAACAACATGTGTCCTACCTGTGATGAGCGGATCTGTGGTGAATTGAAAGCGATGGGTCAGTGAGAGAAGAAAGAAAGTCTGAATGAACAGCGCATTAAATAGAGGCATCCTGACCTCAATACTCCTCCTGACATTTGATCTGTGTAGTAGTTGCTCTGTGTTTTTCTATAGACCAGCAAACCACACCCGAAACTTATATGCACATGCCATTGCATGTGGAACGTAATCGGCGACAACGTATGCTAAACAAACAAACAAAAACAAACAAACCGTTCATTATTTTTAACCATGTCAAAGAATTATTTCACCTGTCGCTGAATACGTTCCCCTCCAGTGTATTTCTTATAGTAATATGACCCGTTGCGCTGTCTCACTGTCTGTATCCACTTTTGTGTCATTAAACATTCGTTTTTTGGGGTCGACAGCTTATAAAAACTTATTTCTGGGTTTTTTTAGCTTGTTTGCTGTACACCATATCACATAGCAGCTTTTAGACATTGTTCTATTTTTTGTAATAAGTCAGAAATGACAAAGAGGCAGCCTCACAATACAAAGTCAATGGGACTGTTTGCATAATGTTCATTGATTACTTCGTTGACTACACTTACAGTAGTGTATTCTGTCTGGAGAATGATAGGGAGACGGCATTATCATTTGTGGTCTGCTACTGGAGAGATGATTACTGAGTGAATTAACAATGTTCCTAAATACGATCCATAACATTAACATTTAACATTAACAACTGGATTAATTTCACTATGGCTGATGTACCCCTTCATCCTGACCTTCCCTAAACATAGGCTAAACCATTCATCAGAACACAGAACATTTAATTTTTGAAGCTTTTTTTTCACATAAAAGTGTGAAAACTGATGGTCGAATTGAATTTAGCCAAGGAGGAACAATGAGGTAGGCCTACGTCTTTATTTATTTATTTTTTATGCCGTCTTACGTCTGAATAACTAAATGAATGCTATGCCTGACTATTTAAGTGACTATATTCTGATTATAAACTAAATATTGCACTACTGATGCTCAACACACAAGCAAATGACATCTCACCGGAAGTGTTCGTGCCGGCTTATATTAAAGCGGAAGTTCTAAAGAACGCTCCGTGCATAGAGTCCATTATGCCAGTTGTATTGTAACTGTATAGAATAGTATAGTTCTAATAGCGGGACACATTGTAACGCAGTGTTACAACAAACCCTATCTGGGCAGCTGGACTTTAAACCTGGTAAGTCTTCTGATAGTTAGTGAAGCATTAACACTGAAGCAATAGAACTACCGAAACTGCTAAACAACAGATTGGAGATTAAAACAATATCAGATTTGTCTCATTTTAAATAAACACAAAAAATATAGACGGAAAAATTAGCTTAAGTAATAAATTTACTTTTGCTATTGTTAAATAAATGTTCAGTGAAATCTTCCAAACATTTCTGAATTTTGGCACAATTTTTTCTCTATATATTGTAAGTTTCTTCATGCTAGCGTGTATGGAAGTATTTAAACCACGTGTGTTACAACTAACCCCGTGTTAGTTTGTGCCCCGCGCTCCCCGATATCCTCCCGTCAGCCCAGATGAATTGTTCGCGCGGGCGCGGCCCACTTGAGGCAAAAAGTCTTATCCGTTTAGTGTGCTCAGTCTGTCTAAAAGCGCTTGTCAATGTCAAAATGTTTGAGATAGCCAATCAAATCGAAGGAGGCGGGATTTACTGTCCAAAGAAACCGAGCAGCTCGGCCCTTTTAATGCTTAAAGAATGCGAGGTAAGACAAAATAACGCTTCTTACAAACAAACATGCCACAAACCATCTATAGCCTAAATCACGCTCTTTATACGAATTTCGACGAGGAATTGGTCAAAAAAACCTGAAGGAACAACAGGCTGCAGCGTTCAGCTTTAGGCGCGAACTCAGAAGCGGAAGATCAAACGTCATCGGTGAGTGTTTGGCGCCACCTGCCGGACACTTTGATCTGACGCACTGACACTCCTGCTAAAGGCCCATTAAACACTTCATCTGTCTGTACAAAGACACTGAATAAATACATCACAACAAAACATGAACGTACTCACATGGTTCATTTTTATTTGGGCAGTAAAATGGGCTATATATATAGTTTAAAAAAAAAAATCACAATAACCGTTTCATTAAAGTTAATCTTAACTGATCAGATATAACAATTTCATGATTTTTCAAAAATAATCATTAAAAAAAATCACATTTACCATAACATATTTACTTCAGCTACAGTTTACAAAATATACAAAGCAAGGAACCATAAACAAGTGAAATATAATTCATTCCTTCACAAAAAAAATGGATACTTTGCATGATGATGGAGAATCACAAACATTCTGACAGACTTTGGGAAAACCTTGATGAGTATGATGAATATGAACACTGCTGTCCTCTGTAGAGCTGCATATGAACTGAACTCATAACACTGATCTGAATAATGACACTATTGTCTTTTAAAGCTTCTTTACAGCATAATTGAACTGAATCATTATTATGCTGTTTATTACACTGAAGCTGCTCTGAATGAGTCTGTACTGTATAAAGCGCTGGACAGATAAAGCTGATTCTACAATGCCATCATTCATATCTGCTGTTAAATCTGTACTGACTCCTGGAGCCTCGACAGAAATGTCTGAGAATATGATCTCAACCTTAAAGTGCTTTCATCAGAGACCCGTTAGATTCAGATTGATTCAGTGAATCAGGGGAATCAGATCTGAGCTTCATCAGTGTCCCGTCAGATTCAGGATCCCTGATAGAAACACATAATCATAAGCACATCAGAATAAAACATCATTCATCTGTGCGATTCAGTAAAAGTCTCAGTCTTTCTCTCAGTTTGATTCACTCACCTCTTGTCTAAATCATTGCAGACGGACGGCGCTGCCTTCGAAAAACATCTGAGAACAGATCAACACTTATTATTAGATATTATTTTATTCACCAAATTACTTTATATTTATTCAGGGAGATTTTAAAGTTTAAGTCACTGCTTTCATCATTAAATATGACTACAGATAAAAGAGGTCAAATCATAAATGATCATTGTTAGTCATGGTTTCTATCAATCATAACTGAGCTTTTTTAAATCTATTTTGAAGTCTCTCTGACACAATTAAAGCTTTTGGACTCACCTAAAGATCCTTTTCCGCAGCATGAAACAGAGAAATGCCAGAAGAAAGATAATCAAGAGAACAAAAATCCACCACAACTGATCTATACGAGCCATACAGACAATAAAATCATGAATACATAAACCTTTGAAATCATCTGATCTATAACAATGATGAATCAATATTAGAGTTTAAAGGGTTTAAAGCTCTTGATGTTTGACCTGAGAGCTGGAGAGACGGAGACACTTCATCCAGAGCATCTTTAAAACACACAATGATCACAAATATCAGACAATATGACAGAAAACAAAGGCCTGTTCACATTCAAACTGGATTGAGTCTGAATCAGATCTGAATCAGTGTTTTCATTAGTGAATTAAACACTCGTTTATCAGCTGAAACTCACCTGAGTTTGGAGTCGCTGCAGTTTCATTCCTCACTGAAAAACACATTCACAATCATCATGATTCACTTACAGAAGATTCAATTCAACAGTTTGATCTGAATCAGGACAGATTCACTTCAACACAGAGTTTGATCTGAATCAGGACCGATTCACTTCAACACAGAGTTTGATCTGAATCAGGACAGATTCACTTCAACACAGAGTTTGATCTGAATCAGGACAGATTCACTTCAACACAGAGTTTGATCTGAATCAGGACCGATTCACTTCAACACAGAGTTTGATCTGAATCAGGACAGATTCACTTCAACACAGAGTTTGATCTGAATCAGGACAGATTCACTTCAACACAGAGTTTGATCTGAATCAGGACCGATTCACTTCAACACAGAGTTTGATCTGAATCAGGACAGACTCACTTCAACACAGAGTTTGATCTGAATCAGGACCGATTCACTTCAACACAGAGTTTGATCTGAATCAGGACAGACTGATGTGTTTTACTCACCTCTGAAGATGCTCTTATGACTGAAATGAGTCTGTAATGAAAGAAAAAAAACTTAGAGATTAATTAATAATGTTCATTAGGAATTAACTGATTAATGCTGTAAGAGTTTATTGTGTTTATGTTTCTGATGCATCTGTACAGGTAAGAACATCATTTCTGTTTGGTTTCAATATGAGAATATAAATGTGTTGAGAGAAAAATCAAGATAATTTACTCCATCAGCAGAATCACAGATGATCTCATGATTCAGATTCACACAGTCAGATGTGACGAGACAATCAGATGATACAGATGTCGCTGGATCACTCAGTTTGTGTGGATTCGATGGATCTGCGATCAGACGCCAATCCTGCTCCAAATTAAGAGGATTAATAATGTATTTCTGTTTGTGTGTGTGTGTGTGTCTGTGTAATGGTGTAGTGTGAGGACAGAAACACACCTCTGAATACCAGCTCTGCTCACAGTCTTCACTGATTGTTTGATTCAGTAAATCTTCATGAAGTCTGTATTCAAACCCGCCGTCAGTCTGAATCTCTCCACACGACACACTGATGTTGTGCATTATTTAATGCTGACAAGAGAGGAAAATGTTTTAAACACACATTAATATACTGCTTGACATATGTTTTAGAACAAACATATATGGAAAAGGTGTATGCTGATCTCTTATCAGATCATCTAAAATGTAGTAATTACAGCAGGCAGAAGAGGGCGCTACTGAGATAGTGAAAGTGAAAGTAAGTGTAGACCTCTGCAAAATCAGGAAAACCTTAATAAAAAAAAATGCAAACACAAATTAATATTTGAAATGACCTTAATAAATTCTTCAAAACAACACACACACCCGAGATGAAATATGGATATTTAATATGGATAATTCAATGTGGAAAAGTACAAGAATCAGTGAGATCTCAGTGGAAAAACTTGCTGATTTACTTCAGAAAACTGAAATATTAAGCTGACTTTGGTCCTCCAATATCATTGCCTTAATGCATTAAGTCACAATAAGCATTTTCTTTTTTTCTTTTTTTTTTTAAATGGGACAACACTTAATATTCAATTAGCCTACATGCTTTATTCTGTGCTCTCTCTCTCTCTCTCTGTCTGTGTGTGTGTGCGCCTGAGCGTGTGTCTGTATATAGAATTCACCATCGGTGTATAAAGTAAATTTGGTATTTTGTAATCACTGACTTAGTACTTTATACAAATATGGTCAATTAGAGCTTCTCTAATGAGAGATCTCTCTTGAGAGATCAGGGGAGGCACGCTCTGCTGTGACTGAAGCGACAGGTTTACACACACTGACAAATGCGACCGTACATGTTACAGACCCTAATGTTTCAAACAATCTTTTGTATAAAAGTAGCCTATTGTGTACTTAGACAGTTAAAGACATTAGTAGGCTATTTAAACCTGAGTAGATCATAACAGAGCTGCAGATCCAGGTTTATGGCAGAAGATGAACAGACGCATCTTCTAATCAAGAACTAGGATTTGATCACAGCAGAGTAACTATCGAGCATATGATTTACTTGAAAGTCCCGTCAAGTCAAAACTATGGAAGCTTGTTTTTGTAATTGCGACTTTTTATCTCTCAGTTGCTATTGCGATTTTATATCACGGAATTCTGACTTTATAACTTGTAGCCTAATTGTGAGATAAATTTTATTTTATTTTATTAGTGGCGGAAACTAGCTTCTATAAAAGTCACAAACACATTGTTTTTACACATGAACATCACCCTTTCCTTCGATAATACTTAACGTTTGACAATAGTTCATATGCCTGCAAATCATAAAAACTATTCACGTTAAAAACGGATATTGTTAACATCTTTCATACCTTAAGCGAGTCCTTGGTCAGATTATGATCCTCGTCAACTACTGGATTGTGAAGCAGGCACGGCGAGGGAGAAGTGGAGGGAGCGACAGTCACACTGAAGTTGATCAGAGCTGATTGGTGGAAAGGCAGAAGTCTGAGCAGACGGTGATTGGTGGAAAGGTTAAGCGGCGTGAAAGTAAGGTAGGGGATTTACAAAACCACGGGAAGAGCTAGAACTGTGGGTGTAAATAGCAACACCCCCCCCCCCCCTTTTTTTTTGGGATAATTATCCAACTAACATGAAATATTACGGAGCTCTTAAAGGGACATGGTGGTGGAAAAAAAAAAAACGTCACATGTTATAAATGCTTATTAAATGTATTTATTCACTCTTATTTTACTCAGAATCAGATTACTGATTTATTTCAAATATTACTATATGGCTGGCTTAAAATGAATCCAAAAAAAGGGTGGAAATCACACATATTTACTTTTAATAAGCAATATAATAAATGGTCATTGTTTATTATTTATTAAATTTATTATTAAATGTTCATTTCCAACCTATTTTGGGTTAATTTTAAGCATGCAATACAGTAATTTTTAAACAATAGTTGAGTTGAATAAAACAACCCAGCAGGTTGGGTTATTTTTAACGCAGATTTTTTTTTTAGGGTGTACTGTACTATAACTGGTTAACCATTAACCGACAGTAAGAATTTTAACTTATAAATAGCCTACTATAGTTTGCTACATGATAAAAAAGCTACACATGAGAGCAAACAAACAAACAAACAAACAGATGAGTCATGTATATGTCACATTTTATTAAATTCAGAAATAATACCGGTAAATTAAGCAAAATGTTGCAATGTGCAAACATTATAAACACTATAAACATAGCTTTTTACTTACCCTTTTACTTCACAAAAAAATCTGTTTTTAATTTAACGGTTTTCAGAGCAGAACAAGAATTCTAAAAATGTAAGTACAATCGGTAACACTTTATTTTAGGCCCTTTTAACTAGTTGCTTATTAGCATGCATATTACTAGAATATTGGCTGTTTATTAGTACTTATAAAGCACATATTAATACCTTATTCTGAATGACCTTATTCTACATTCTTAATCCTACCCAATACCTAAACTTAACAACCACCTTACTAACTATTAATAAGCAGTAAATTAGGAGTTTATTGAGGGAAAAGTCATAATTAATAGTTTATATGTGTTCCCTATACTAAAGTGTTACCGTACAATCAAGCCTAAATGAATTCATTTAGGCTATGCTATAGCAAATAAAGTGAATTTATTCGACACAACTCCAAATGTTTCCATATTGGCGATGTATTTGGATGCTATTCTGTTATTTAATTCGTGAACTTCACATGCGTTTCAATATCAGCATAACAGTGAAACCCCAGACCATACTTTCTAATAATGTCACCAAGAGGCAACATATAGATGCAAAACAAAATGGGTCCGAGTACTGACCCCTGTGGGACGCCCTGCTGAACTCATTTGTTTTTTCCCAGGCAAACATGCTGAAAACGATCAGTGAGATAGGATTTAAACCATTCGAACACGACCCCAGAGATGACTAACAAAGCACACAACCTATCAAGGAGGATGATGTGACATATGGTGTCAAAAGCAGCACTGATGTCTAGCAGGACTTAAATGTTTCAAGCACTCATATCAGCAGAAGTACGAAGGTCATTTATGACTCGTACAAGTGCAGTGTCTGTGCGCTGTCCGGATCCGAATCCAGACTGGAACGGTTCAAATATATTGTTTTTGGACAAATATTGCTGTAGCAGGCCAAACCCTCCTCCTTCCTGAAGAAAGCAGCCACAAGTCACCTTTCCTTCTGCAATTCATTTATTTTTCACAAACAAAGCACTTGTGTGCTTTTCCAAAGCAGCACGTGATCAATCACAAACTTGTTTATTTTAGTAGCACATATAAACAGTGCAGAATCTTAAAAAGATCTGATACACATTTTTTAAATCCAAAAAGTTAGTTTATTTTCAGGTTTTAATCAGACTTTGAATAACAGATTTAGAGAGTGACTCTACTGTATCCTCAGTGCATGTGTGTGTTTGCGTCACTGTCACTGTGGTTTACTGTGTGAATAACCAGACTCATAACTAACATCCTCTTTGACTAACATTGGTGCGTGTGCCATTGGTTACAGACTCTGCATGCTTCAATATTTCACTCCGTTTCACTGTATGTGGAGAGAAACCGGTGTTCGGTTTCACCAAGTGATCAGAATGCATTGAACGATGACGGAAATTGTGATTAAGACATTTTAAAACACTTTTTATTTTTGAAAAGTGAAAGACATCCAAGTATTTTAAGGGCCCACGGGAAACGAAGAAGATGCAGATGATGATCTACACTAATAAAAACCAGGATTTGATCAGTGGAGTTAAATATCGAGAATTGAACTCACTGATTCAGAGTTGCATTGAGTCAAAAGAGTCACATATGTTGTAAACATTTTACATTTGAACATTCCCTTCTTCTCTAGCAAAAAAAATATACCACTTAACTGCTTTATAAATCTGCTAGTTATGAAAAATATCTAAATACAGTTTTTCTGTGAACCACGTAGGTTAAATGCTAAACATATCTCATACCTTAAGCGGATTGTTTGCTAAAACGCCTGATAAATGACGCTTCTGAAGCGGTTGGAAGAGTTTCATCGAACAGACTTTAAAGCGAACAGACGTTCTGTACGTCATTCAATGAGGAGCCGCTCTGACAAAGATGGACTGATCATGATGACACACAATTGTGAGAAAATCTACAAGTTTACAGGCTGTTGAAAGTCAAAATATGAAAGTGAAACAATTTCAGGGACGCAAACAAAAAACATTATTTTAATCTGCATGTACCCAAGTAGCAACAAAAGTGCTATTAAAAATAAGTCGTTTTTTTTTTAGTCTCTTCACAGATTTCATCCTAAAATATCTGTTTAATCTGGTAACCAAAACCCTCTCTATAGTCTAGTCTCGTCTCAGGTCGCTTTCTGTTCAGAGTCCCAAAACCACATCAACAAACATCTGTCGCTCTGAGGGTCAGTTGTGTCCCAATGGTTAGAGAGTTGGACTTGTAATTCACATAGGAAGCAGGAGACGACGAGATGATAAAAATGAGCAGAGTTTATTGCTCAGACTTCATCTGATCAGCACAATGTACAGCAAGAGTTATAACAAAACTCATAACGGGTCATCTTATAAAACCATAAAGAGGGAGACGATCTCCATCTCATTCATGAAGACAAACAAAATCACAAGGTTAGACAACTTACAAAGCATTACAAGAGCAAGAAATATAACAATATAAAATAGTATAAATGGGTAAATGAGAATGAGTGAATAAGTGGTTAAATGTGATGGATCCTGTTTCCCGTGTCGTGTTTTTTTTTTGTATTATTTTTTCTGAATACACGTTATTTCAAGGCAGTTTTATAGAGATTTGTGTCTCAATGTCAGTAACTTTACATGCTTTAACGCCCATAAAAATCTCCATAACATGTTTGAAAGTGTTTCACTGATCTGTCTGTGACATGATGAAGAGCAGCTGATGAAGATGACGTGATGAATCTATCATTTAAAAACAGAGATTTGGTTTCTGGGTGTTCTCTCGTGGCAAATTTAAGACGTAAGTGTCCGTGGAAAGTCTGATGTGAAGTGGGTCACGTACAACGGAGAGCTTTCTGTCCCTTGACCTGGAGCTGTGAGTGGTCATTATTGGTCTAATATAGTCTTTAAAGGGTTTGTAAGTAATATTTAATATGTTAAAACAGTTAAAAACTACCATGTACTAGAAGGTACCAAGATTTTTTTGAGATGTACCATGGTATACTCTAAGAGCCCTATTTATATAACATGGTATTTAAATTCTACTGTAACGAATGTCAAAGAATACTGATATTATCCAAAAAACATGATTTAAATGGGGTATATTTATTGTAAAATTATAGTATTTTTTTGCTAGGGTACCAAATATATATATATTTTTTTCCAAAAAATCCATCTTATTTTCATGTGCAATCTTCGCAGTGCATCAACAACGCAGTGAGGACTATGGGAATAGAAAGGTCGCTGGACCTCCCCGATAAAACCCTAAAGATGTCGCTGCGCTCATAAAACAGAGAACAGATGAGGGAATGTACAGAGTCGAGAAGCTCAGAATGAACTGAAACCCCCTTCATCATGTCAAAGATCACAGTGACGTTCAGCCCTGAGTTTGAGTAAATCATGACCTGAGCTGATTCACACTGATCATCCTCTGGACACTGAGCCGTTTAACTGTTCAGATTCAGATTGACTCGGTGAATCAGATTCATCAGATCTGATCTTCATCTGGACTCCAGCTTCAGGATCCCTGAGAGAAACACATTCAGATTCATTCACAAAGTCTGAACTGAAACTTAAAACATCATCCATCTGATTCAGATATGATCATGTGATTCAAACTCACTTCAAGTCTTTATTTCTCCCAGTTTGATTCACTCGACTGTTTTCTGAATCATTGCGCTGAAAGATTTGTGTCACTGCTTTCGAAACAAAACTGAAAACAGATTGAATCTGATCATTAAATATTGTTATATGCAAAGTATTTTCTACACTGATTTCTTTATTGAGTATGACTTCATCTCAGATATTCCATGGTTTGTTAAAGGAGTAAAATGATAAATAATATTTTCACTTTTAAAGCCAGTGTCATAATTTAGTTTTCACAACTATTTTAAAACCCAATGAATCACTCATGACTCACCTGAAGATCCTTTTACGCAGCATGAAAGAGATCAGAAGAACAACTATGATGAAGAAAAGAGCCAAAATCCACCAGAACTGATCTAAACAAGCCATACGATATAAAATCAGATCTGACTGACACAAACAACAACATGATACAATCATCTGAATTAACGAGCTATTTATTTCTACTCTTTCTCTAAACTGTGGTATGTCTTTTATATGTGATCTACAGTCAGATATTTCAGACTCAATCATCATCTGAACTCACGTGAATCTGGAGTTTGTGTCGATCCGGCGCTGGAGTCTGTGTCATTAAACACTGAAAAACACATTCACAATCATCATGATTCACTTACAGAAGATACACTTCAACACAGAGTTTGATCTGAATCAGGACAGATTCACTTCAACACAGAGTTTGATCTGAATCAGGACAGATTCACTTCAACACAGAGTTTGATCTGAATCAGGACGGATTCACTTCAACACAGAGTTTGATCTGAATCAGGACAGATTCACTTCAACACAGTGTTTGATCTGAATCAGGACAGATTCACTTCAACACAGAGTTTGATCTGAATCAGGACAGATTCACTTCAACACAGAGTTTGATCTGAATCAGGACAGATTCACATTCACTTCAACACAGAGTTTGATCTGAATCAGGACAGATTCACATTCACTTCAACACAGAGTTTGATCTGAATCAGGACAGATTCACATTCACTTCAACACAGAGTTTGATCTGAATCAGGACAGATTCACTTCAACACAGAGTTTGATCTGAATCAGGACAGATTCACTTCAACACAGAGTTTGATCTGAATCAAGACAGATGTGTGTGTCTCCTTTAATGAATGTCTGCAATAATGTTGAGGCAGATTTTCATAGTAATGAATGTGTTTGAAGTGTATCAGAAGTGAATCTCAGTCATCATTTCCTCTCCTTCATGTCACTCCAAACCTCTGTGACTTTACTTTCATGGACCAAAAACAATGAGGTTCCCTTCAAAAATCTGCTTGTGTTTCATGGAGGAAAGAAAGTCATTCAGGTTTGTAACGACATGAGGATATTTCAGTGTGAAGTGTGTGTTTAAGGATCATCTGTCCATCATAAACATCATCATAAGAGTTGAAGTGTCTCTCACCTCTGAACACGGTCTCATGTGTGATCTGAAATGAAAGAACGAAGCGTTATAGCAGCATTAATAGTGTTCAAGAAGGATTCATTACTGTATGAGTTTATTGTGTTCATGTTGAACTGCAGCTTTAATGATTCATAATTAAATCAAAAGAACATGATCATCATTTCTGTGTTTAAATATGAAAACAGATGAATGATGAGAGAGATTGAGTTGATTTACTCCTTTAGAATGACACTGAATCTCATGACGAAGTCCATCCACACAGTGAGACGTGACGAGACGATCAGATGAGACTGACGTCACAGGATACATCAGATTGTGTGGATCTGATGGATCTGCTAACAGATGCCTGTCCTGAACAAATCAAACACAAGAGGATCAAGTAATGTATCTGAGTGAGTATGATGGTGTAGTTTGAGGGCAGAAATGTTTTGGTCAGAAATGACCAAATGTCCTCACAAAGATAATAAAATTAGTTGGGCCCCACAAAGACAAGATGTTTTATATGAGACTAAATGATGACTCGATATACTATGCTCCTTCACTACACTATCCATAAACCTACTCATTGAATCTGATTGGCTGAGAGCCGTCTCCAGCTGTACAATACTCTGGAACCGTTTCAGCGTTTGTATCACTCCGCTTGCAGCGACTGTCATGGTGGTCGAGCAAATCCACCATATTTTTGCAAATACTACTGTTATTGTGTCACGGAATGTAGTTTTAAGAGTTTTTTAGGCGAGAATGTAGTTATTTAGACCTCAGTAGACAAACAGGCTATGTTAACTTTCATAATTTTATATTTCGGCTCTATTTAACTTAAATCCTGTACTAGAGCGCCACTTTTGTACGTTTGACTGAATTGTTTGATTGTGTTTATTTCCTATTTTCTTTTATAATGGCTATTGTTGTTCATTTAAAAGTTGTTCGAAAAATATTACTTTATATAAATAATATGCTGTATTGCTAAATTGCTAAATATTGTTCGTGACATGGATTTCAGTGAAAGTTGCATTAACACACCATTAGATGGCAGCAAAGACTGAATGATTCAGTCCCAACAGACTTTTATTTTGAAAGGGTCTGGTTGAAGTTGAAATGAAGTTATGGAAAACACTGAGGCTTTCCCCTCAAATGTATCATAAAATGGTTCATTACTTGAACCTGTTTAACACGGTGCACACTAACAGCCTCACAAGAATAAGCTACCTTTGCATTCTAGATAATCCAGCCATTTTTGGACAGTATCGGAATACATCAGTTTGTGCTACGAAAACTATATAAAGCAATTAAAATATTTAGTCTATAGAAATTAGGGATGGGCAGATCAATATGAAGTATCGATATATCGATACTGACGTTGAGTCTTAAAAGTATCGATACTCAAATTAAAATATCGATACTAAGGTGTGTTTTTGTACCAGTTATTTTGTTTATTTAACAATAAATTTAATGCATACAATATGCATTGAATTGGACAAATAACCTATGTTAGCGAATAATTTGTAGTAGAAGTATTTTCCTGCTCATCTGAACACGCAAATGCTGCAAGTCAGAACCAATCGATCACAGAGAGCGTTCGCTCACTGCCGACACTACATTCAAACAGGCCTGCGTTTAGTATCGTAAGAAACCATTGATGCTTTTGGGAAACGCAGCCCAGAACAATGCTTAACAGAAGACAGAAAAATATAATATTATTATTATTAGTTATTTCACAATAAACAAAATGAAATAGTAGCCTACATAGTTTGTGCAATTACATTTATTTAAATTGAAGGTTAAAGTTCATATTGATGTTCTGTCAGAATACAAATGTTTCCTTTTATGCAACAGCCTGTCACTGGCAGCTTATGAAAATGAACCATTACTACAGTGACCATAGTTCAGCTATGCATATAGTAGGCTTATTTGTAGATTTTCCATGGTTTACCAAGTAAACATTTTAACGACGTGTAAACAAAAATATAATCTAATAAACTGCAATTAAGGCATATTGAATGTTAAAATGCCTTTCAAATATAATGTTAAGTAACAATAATAACAGTCTTTCATGTTTCATTCTACTTACACAATGTATGAACAAATGAGTCTGAGAATAAATTTATGAAAATATTGAAAAGCCAATGTATATGTTCAAAATAATTGAATATTATAGTGGAATAGTCCATTGAAATGCTTGTGAATGGGGATTAATACAAACTGAACATGCACAAAACTACACATAAATATTTATTCGTAGTATAATTTGTTCTTATCAAAGAGGTTTGCGTTATTTGAATCAGAATACGATGCAGTAATATGGTTCTGAGAGAATAAAGCTTCAGACGTCACAGATCACGTGGTTATGGCAAAACAAATCCAGCACCATTACAGTGCTTCACTACGAGATGTTTCGTTGTTTTGATACAAGCTTCGAAGCTTCGGTGCCGAATGTCATAACACTAAACAAGGTAGTTGTTTTAGCGCTGTGGGAAATCCCCTTAACTGTTAAAGATAAATTTTTCAGCGGATTTCTAACTGATTTTTATAATGGATATAATATTATGAACATTGCAGGAATGTTATATCAGATGCAGGTAATTCTCGCTCAGGTGATCTCTCTCTCTCATAATGCAATACAGTGACAATACACTAATATAATGAAGCGACCTTCGTTACTAGTTCTGAGGTGACGTTTTAGAATTAGTAACGGATCTGTTAAACTGTAAACTTGAGATCTGTGGAGAGTCCCCGTGAACCACATATACAAGTGTGTGTGTGTGTGTGTGTGTGTGTAATAGTGTAGTTTGAGGACAGAAACACACTCACCTCTGAATACCAGCTCTGCTCACAATCATTACTGTTTTGATTCAGTATATTAGATTGAAGTCTGTATTCGAACCCTCCTTCAGTCTGAATCTCTCCACATGTTTTATTAATTGTGTTCATGTTTTAGTGCTGAAAAAAAAAGATAAATGTTTTAACCAAAGATCCAAATGACTGCAATATAGTAATATTGTATGACAAGTGTTGAAGAACAAACATTTAAACAAATGTGGAAAAGCTGTAGTGATGTGCATTTAAACCAGTGAAAATAACTCTTTAAAAAACAAATAACCTCAATTTCAATCTTTTCCTCACAAAGCATCACATTTTAGATGAAAGTAAGTTTATATGTTAGGCACAAGAGGGCGCTGTAACTATGAAATAATGAAAGCTAAACTATAGATCTTAACTGCAAAATCTGGAAAACTTTAACAATAACAACAACAACAAAAAAACATAAAATAAAAATACAAACCCATTTGTGCTACAAATGAGTCAACCTTAATGCATTATTCTAAACAGAACATTCATAATAAATAGTCAGCTCAACAGATACAGTAGAAAAAATAATTTTGGAGGAAACGAGGATGATAAAATGTAAAATGTTTCAGAAAAACAATGTGTGTGACTGAAGTAAATCAGCTCAGATCTCACTGACTGACTGAAACTCGATTTATTCACACTGTTATTAGAATAATTCCGTACTAAAATGTACTGCCAAATATCATAATCCATTCAGTCTATTTAAATGGCGATACGACAGTCATAAAGTTATAAAGTTATAACTGGTATAAAGTTATTACACTTTTATGCTCAGCATTAGTTTTCCACACTTTGATAGTTTTGTGCCATAAAGGATAATCATAAGATATAGGCTATTATAAGACTTAAGAATTGTTTAAAAGTATTTAAACCATACATGGATCCTTAATCAAAATAAGTGATGAGAGCAGAAAACTGAAATATTTTCTTCCGGAAACACGTTGGACTTTTTTTTTTTTTTTTTTTTTTTTTTTTTGGCATATTTTCTCATCGAGCATATATCATTTCCAGAAAAGCTGATTGTTGGACTTGATGCAGCGCTGCACAGACCGATCGGTGTGTGACATCAAAGTACCGCGAGAGTGATTACAGAACAGACAGCTCCGTATGCTTTTGAATCGCTCTCGCGGTACTTCGATGTCATACAGCGTTCTATTTCGAGCATACGTCATCGAGCATATCATTTCCAGAAATGCTACGTAATTGTTGGACTTGATGCAGCGCTGCACAGACTTCACTGACTGGTTGAAGTAAATCGAAAGTTTACGCTACACACACACACACACACACACACACGGGCAAATACGCGTGTTAACCCTTTGACTGCCAGTGTTGGCACGGTTATCTGCCGATCCCAATACTTCAATAAAAACATAAAACTTTTGCATAAAAGTGTTTTACAAGTTTCGTTTAATGCCTATTGTGACCAGACGTTGATGTAAATAATACAATTTGATGTGCAACGAAACCAAGAGATTATGAATTATTTGAGAGGAGGCGGAAATTACGATTAAAACGTTTTGAACCATTTAAGATATTTTAGACTTGTACGGCCTTGCGCTTTGAAATGGAAAGACATTTAGTCATTTTAAGGACACGCGCGGGATCATGACAGATCTACAGATCCTGGTTTACAGCAGACAAAAAATACTGACACATATTATTCTAATAAAAACCATGATTTTCTCACAGAGGAGTAAATATTGCACATCATCAGCATTAATGATTTACTTCAGAGCCGCATCGAGTCAAAAAAGGCACACGAAAACATTTTACACGTGAACTTCAAAAATATAATCATTTGACAATATAACACGTCATAAAATACAAACACATACTCAGATACAAATGTATAGTATAATGCAATGTAAGTCGCTTTGGATAAAAGCGTCTGCCACATGCATAAATGTAAATGTAAAACGGTTCACAATAAAACTGGAGCTTATTAAAACGGATATCACCTACTAAACATGTGTCATACCTTATGCGAACCCTTGGTCAAAATAGTTGATAAGACCTGAAAGAAATTCTCTTGCACCGCTTGTTTGGTATATGAGTCTCACAGGGCAAAGGGAGGGGAATCCAAACACACGAGAAACATTACGTAATAAGCTGATAGCCAATGCGAAGAGAGAAGCGCTGTGTGTGATTATGACTGTGATCGTGTTGCACTTTCACATCAGACTGTTTCCTGATTTCACACGATCAACTTCAGCTAGCTATTTTGATCTTACTGAAAATATTCTTGATCATCGTCATAACAACACGGGCTGTTTAAAGTGACTGGATGACTGACCCATCAGATCTTTTCCACAATACTTGATTTGCACGTGCACTAAATGCAGTATTTTTCAATTTATTTTATCAGAAGCAACTTTAAAGAACGTCGTTGGTCAACTCCACCATGTGCTGGAGTTTTTAATAACTTGAAACACAGAAGATCAAATCAAACAATGTCTCAGCTGTATCAGGACAGATGTGTTAAAATAAGAAAAAAAGAAAGGAAGTCAATTGCATACTGAACCGGCTTTCTTTGTGCAAGGAAGTGAGTCAGAGTAATTACAGCTTAATTTGTCATTTTAAGTCATGAATATACTTCGAGAACGTGTCAATAATACAAACGTAATTCTGAACCGCATAAACATCATAAATTCTTCATCACACTTCAGTTACTTGGTGGGGAAAGACAAACTGAAACATTTTGCCAATTAAAGACAAATATTTACTTTTTTTTTTTTAATATAAAATAATAGCTTTCTTTTGCTATTAAACTAATTTTGGAGTTTGAACGCACCGCTGTACAGGTCAAAACATTGTGAGCAAATAGATGAAGAAACACATTCAGCTCAACAAACGCTTTCCCAGCTGTACATTTCTTGACAATTTCTGAACATTCAGCTTCTCTCTCCTAGTCTTTTTTTCGCCTGATTCTCAGGGTTTCTCAACAGAATTAAAAAAAAATGTAAGCAATGTGAATCCCAAAGCGGGGCTCGCTTTATCGCACTTCATTTTCCGCGTTCCGCTCCGTCTCGTGCACAGTTGGGCGCGCGAGCCTTTCAAAGTAGCCTATATAGTAAACGTGCGCACTGTCTAGTGGATTTTCAAGCGCTCAAGTCACTTGTACATGCGCTGTTGTACGCGCACCTTCTGCGGTCTCAAAAATTGGTCTGATACTTTTTATAGTATCAGCATTTGTAAAGTATACTTTGGGCTTTACACCATCATTCACCCGCACAGCTCTAGTTAGCGAAGGATGAAAAAACTGGCCAAGTATAAACAGATCGGATATTAAAATAATAGCAGCTGTTTCTCATTTACTAAAATGTTGGCCTAGACAGCTAGATTTGTCTTGCACAATGCTGAGGGAAAGTATTACTCATCACGTTTCATTTAGGGTTGTTCATGCACTCTGGTGAACAACAAAGTCACATAAATGATAAGTCAGTCACATCCCATTTATGAATACAGATACAGGTGCTGGTCATATAATTAGAATATCATCAAAAAGTTGATTTATTTCACTAATTCCATTCAAAAAGTGAAACTTGTATATTATATTCATTCATTACACACAGACTGATATATTTCAAATGTTTATTTCTTTTAATTTTGATGATTATAACTAACAACTAAGGAAAATCCCAAATTCAGTATCTCAGAAAATTAGAAAATTGTGAAAAGGTTCAATATTGAAGACACCTGGTGCCACACTCTAATCAGCTAATTAACTCAAAACACCTGCAAAGGCCTTTAAATGGTCTCTCAGTCTAGTTCTGTAGGCTACACAATCATGGGGAAGACTGCTGACTTGACAGTTGTCCAAAAGACGACCATTGACACCTTGCACAAGGAGGGCAAGACACGAAAGGTCATTGCAAAAGAGGCTGGCTGTTCACAGAGCTCTGTGTCCAAGCACATTAATAGAGAGGCGAAGGGAAGGAAAAGATGAGGTAGAAAAAAGCGTACAAGCAATAGGGATAACCGCACCCTGGAGAGGATTGTGAAACAAAACCCATTCAAAAATGTGGGGGAGATTCACAAAGAGTGGACTGCAGCTGGAGTCAGTGCTTCAAGAACCACCACGCACAGACGTATGCAAGACATGGGTTTCAGCTGTCGCATTCCTTGTGTCAAGCCACTCTTGAACAACAGACAGCGTCAGAAGCGTCTCGCCTGGGCTAAAGACAAAAAGGACTGGACTGCTGCTGAGTGGTCCAAAGTTATGTTCTCTGATGAAAGTAAATTTTGCATTTCCTTTGGAAATCAGGGTCCCAGAGTCTGGAGGAAGAGAGGAGAGGCACACAATCCACGTTGCTTGAGGTCCAATGTAAAGTTTCCACAGTCAGTGATGGTTTGGGGTGCCATGTCATCTGCTGGTGTTGGTCCACTGTGATTTCTGAGGTCCAAGGTCAACGCAGCCGTATACCAGGAAGTTTTAGAGCACTTCATGCTTCCTGCTGCTGACCAACTTTATGGAGATGCAGATTTCATTTTCCAACAGGACTTGGCACCTGCACACAGTGCCAAAGCTACCAGTACCTGGTTTAAGGACCATGGTATCCCTGTTCTTAATTGGCCAGCAAACTCGCCTGACCTTAACCCTATAGAAAATCTATGGGGTATTGTGAAGAGGAAGATGCGATATGCCAGACCCAACAATGCAGAAGAGCTGAAGGCCACTATCAGAGCAACCTGGGCTCTTATAACACCTGAGCAGTGCCACAGACTGATCGACTCCATGCCACGCCGCATTGCTGCAGTAATTCAGGCAAAAGGAGCCCCAACTAAGTATTAAGTGCTGTACATGCTCATACTTTTCATGTTCATACTTTTCAGTTGGCCAAGATTTATAAAAATCCTTTCTTTGTATTGGTCTTAAGTAATATTCTAATTTTCTGAGATACTGAATTTGGGATTTTCCTAAGTTGTCAGTTATAATCATCAAAATTAAAAGAAATAAACATTTGAAATATATCAGTCTGTGTGTAATGAATGAATATAATATACAATTTTCACTTTTTGAATGGAATTAGTGAAATAAATCAACTTTTTGATGATATTCTAATTATATGACCAGCACCTGTATATTAAGACATTCCTGAAGTGTCATTTTGTGCAAAATGCCTGTAAACAGAGTGTGTCTGTTACGTCCCCAGCTAGTCTAGGGTTTAGGGGACAAGTAACAGACTAAATGTGGTGTGATGTGTGGAGGCAGCAAGGTGCAATTCCCATCCCCAGGGCTTTAACAAAGACCAAAGGCAACTCAATATCAAAAGAACAAGTTCTTTTATTATACAAATGTGGGAGGATTTCAAGGCTTCGAGAGAGGGCAAGGCCAAAATAACAAACAAACCCTCTAACTATTAAAAAGAAACTAACTAAACTACAAAAGAAAAGAAAACAAAATACAATAATAAACTATCTCCCTAACTAACTTAAACAAGATATAAAGAAAATGGCACCCACCTCTCTACTAACCCTTCCCCAAATAATTAACAAGATCAACTTAGTAGGTAAAGATAAAGGATTTTCAGGTAGCACCAAAAACAACAAAAAAGAAAGTGTCAACACAATGACACTAAAGGAAAAGAATCAATCAACAATATATAAGTCAAAACAATATTAAAAGGCTTTCTGGGTTGGGAAAAGAAGCCTCACGATGCAGCCTACACACACACACACACACACACACACACACACACACACACACACACACACACACACACACACACACACACACACACACACACACACACACACACACACACACACACACACACACACACACACACACACACACACACACACACACACACACACACACACACACACACACACACACACACACACACACACACTACTCTGTGCAATGGTGCTGCTTAAATCCCCACAGCTTCCTCTCCTCCTCCAATCACATCAGATCACCAATCATTGGAATCAGGTGGCAGCCGTTACTTCCTACTTATGAGAAGTAGAAAGAATGAGAGATAGATAGAGGGAAAACAGGGAGAAAGGGAAAAAACAAAACAAAACATACGTCCTTGGACGTAACAGTGTCACTGCGGTTTCTCACTGAATCACACAGCTGTTCTGCTTTAGTTTTACTGTATCATCTTCCTTCCTCAGACTTCCTCCTTTTTTTCTTCACATATGAGGAACTCCAGCTGGACTACCTGGGGATGGAGTCGCCACTCTCGTCGAAGCATTACGAAAGTGAAAGTGCTTATAGCTCTTAAAAAGAGAAGTTAAGTAACATAAAAATAGATTATTAGAGTGAGATATATCCTTAGTAGAAATGTGTTTACCTGTGAGAAGTGAGAATGATCAGTCCCAGCAGACACAGATCACCCTTATCAGACATTTTCTGTTTCTGTCAGTCTTTCTCTTCACTCTTCCTTTAATCTTCTGTGCTCTTTGTCTTCCTCAGACAGACAGACAGACTCATAAAGGCTATCATGAGTGTCCACAGCCATCATCAGTCTGAACTGGTTTAGAGATGACCACTGCTCTGTGTGTTTAAACTGAGCAGAATCTAGAAGCGCTGCAATGAAAATAGCATAGCAGAATGACAGGAGAGAGACGAATTTGTTTAAATAAAGTCATTTTTTTTTTTTTTTTTTGCGCACAAAAAGTATTCTTGTCACTTCATAATGTTAAAGTTGAACCTCTGTACTCACATTGACTAATTTAACGATGTCTTTGCTACTTTTCTGGACCTTGAATGTGGTAATTTTGTTGCTTTCAATGGAGGATAAAAAAAAACCTCCCAGACTTTATCAAAAATATCTTAACTTGTGTTCTGGAGATGAACAAAGTTCTTACAGGTGTGGAACGACATGAGGCTGAGTAATAAATGACAGAATTTTCATTTTTTGGGTGAACTAACCCTTTAAGGCAATGGGACAATCCCAAGTGCAAATGGTTTTAAGGCAATGGGACAATCCCAAGTGCAAATGGTTTGAAAGAAGTATTTGCTTCAAAAGGATGCCCTCCCGATCGGGTGGCTCAAATCACGCTGGGCTAACCCGTCTGACACTTCTCCTGTTCGTGCTTCTGAATCTTTGTGTAATGGCCAGCAGGGCCCACTTGTCATACGCAGTGAGCAAACGACTAGACTTCTTCCTGAAACACCAACCAGTCAAACTTTGGTGTTCATTTTGGGTTTTTTTTTAGTCTGGCAGCTGTCCTTTTGCTCATTCTGGGTTCGGGCCAAATTCTGGGCTCTGACCCCTCGGACAGATGCCAAATACACATAACCTTTAATAACCTGTACTCTAATTATGTGTAAGTGTGAACTCGTGAAATGTGTTTGAAGTGTATAATGTAAACAGGGACAGAAGTGAATCATTTCTTCTCCTTCATGTCACTCCAATTCTCTATATGACTGTAATCGCATGGGCCAAAAACTGAGGTTTCCTTCAAAAATTCTTTTGTGTTTCTAATCTTGCTTCTTTGATTAAAGATCTTAAACATTTCTGAAGCGATTTTTCACTTAGCCTATATTTAAACTTTTCAGAATCCTAAAAGCTTGTGTTTTCAGGTTTAAATTAATTAAAGTCTAGGAATTAAATGAGTAAATCCCACAGTGAATACTTTTGCTCTCAAAGCTGTGAGAGCAACAAATGCAGCGGAGTAGAGGCACTGTAAATTAAAAAATAAAATAATTAAATATTTAAGAAATTGACCAGGTCCTCCTCACACAAACATGTTGGTATTTGAGGTTTATGAGGACTCTCTATTGACATAATATATCATGTACAGTACACACCCTATACAGTGGAAATCCCTTTGGAATTAATTTGTTTTCTGCATTGTCATGAAATGTCATCTGACAAAGTCTAGACAACACAGAATTATAATCATAATGTCTTTATTGAACACACACACACACATACGCAGCGCTGCAGAAAAGGGAAGTGATCTCTGTGATTGACGTCCACTATTGTTATTGTGGCACGTCCTGATATTGCTGAGTTAGATGCGTTCCTGGGTCAACATAATTTATTGATCCTGGAACAACATTCTAGTCTGAAAATTTAGTCTTAACCCTATTCCTACCCCTAAACCTAACCCTACCCATAAGTTATCCCAAAATCAGAGGGAAATGATAGATGAATAACACTGATGTTGAAGCACCAATTCATGATTTTAAGCCTAAACTTGACATAATCTGTAAACTTGTCCTTCAAATCTGATTGGCTGATTTGAATATTGTTCCAGGATCAACAAAAATGTTGACCCAGGAACATGTTGAACTCAGCAATATCAGGTTATGCGTTATTGTGACCTGCTAATCCACACACTGACTGCTCACTGACTGCTCACTGATCTTGCTATCATATACTATTCTTAGATTTCCCAGCGTCAACAGTGACTATGTAAGTCCTTGATCATGTCTGTGAAATAAAATCATACTTTTGGAGAACATTGTCCTCGACACACATTAAGAGTGACAGTGACTAAATCAGTGGTGATGTAAACAAAACTGTAAAGTCTTTTCACATTTGAAACCATGTTCGTCAGAATCAGACTGAGTCACACAGACCACACCAGCATTTTGAACCACCATATATCATATTTTTCCTCTGTTCTCCATTATGTGTCTGTATGTGTGAATCCAGAGTTTCTATAGATGATCTGAGAAGAGCTTCAACAGCACAGGGTCTTGTTTAACTTGTTCAGCTGTTCTAGTGCTAATGAAGGATTGACTGATGTGTTTGTGTTTATTTTTCCTGATTCATATTCAAATACAGAGAGAGATCAGATGAAAGATGGTCATGCTTTGAGGACAGAAACACTCGCCTCTGAAAGAAAACACCAGAGAAAACAGGAAGCTTTTTAAACCAATGTACCTTTTGAAAGAGTAACTGCACAGTGTCATAATTAATGTGAAAGAGCATGAGTCATCAGCTGTCCTGCACTGCAGGTAGTTATGGTAAGATGGGTGTGTCTAGTTAAGTTCATATATGGTCATTCCTGTATTCTGGGGGTTTCCCTGTAGAAAAGCCTCTGTGTCTGTAATAATAATAGCTGTCATGATTCTTGAAACAAAATATGATCGATTCGGAGCGAAAATGTCCAGTTTTGCAAATGTGTTACCACGTTACATGTGCTTTCTTTTGAGAGACAATAACTTGATTTATTGTACACTTTCAACTGAATGTTTACATTCATAGACAGCTATACATTATATTATCCTATATTACACACTGCATGAAAGGGAATATTCAAAAACCATAATGGGGCACTTTATAGGGTCCACCTGCATTGGCTTGTATTTTGTGACTTTCAGTCGAATAAAAGACTTTTTTGCATTAAAGATTTATTAAAAAAAAAAAAAGTGCTAAAATTTCATCTCATGAACCCATTATCTTGAATGTATTTTAGAGACCAGTGAAACATTCACAATTCCCATTTCCATTTTTGTTACTACAGTGTAAACTACTAGCCTAGGAAGTTCAATCATGGAAACCTATATAAGTCAATGGCTACCATCAACTGTGTGCTTACTGACATTCTTCAAAATATCTTCTGTGTTCAGCAGGAGAAACTCATACAGGTTTGGATCAACATGAGGGTGAATAAATGATGATGAAATGCTCATTTTTGGAGGGGAACTAACTCTTTAATTCAAAACAACGAAACAAATGTGCTCAGTTGTTTTTTTTATTATTATTTTGACAGTAAACGATAAAAGAAATACAAATGTTTAAAGGGTACATTTATACGACAACAACAATATATTAAAGACAGACAAGTTTTCTCCTCTGTAGAGTTGACAGAGTTATCAAATGATTCCCGTTCACACAGATCTGCGGAAATGACTAAAAACGCTGTATTATGTTGCCAGACAAGCAATGACAGGATGATCCTCTGGACACGAGCCGTTGATCTGCTCAGATTCAGAATGATTCAGTGAATCAGATTCATCAGATCTGACCTTCATTTGGACAGCAGATTCAGGATCTCTGAGGCCGAGAAGAGACTCTGGCTCCAGAACACGAACCATTCTGGTGGAAAAGAGCTAAAAGTCTGAAACCTGAATGATCATGTGATTCAGTCAAACCCACTTCAAGTCTTTCTTTCACTGAACTCACCTCATTTCTGAATCACTGCACTGAATGTCGCTCTTCTCTGCTTTCAGATAACATCTGACAACACATTGGAACTGATTATTAAATACTATTATATTCATCAAAGTATTTTCTATATATTCAGAGAGATTTTATAGATCAGGCCTCTGATTCATCATTTTATAGGACTTTGTCAAACAGATTTTCATGATTATTTTATTCTTTAAGACACAATTAAACACTTGTGACTCACCTGAAGATCCTTTTACGCAGCATGAAACAGATAAAGAGCAGAAGAACAACCATGATGAAGAAAAGAGCCAAAATCCACCAGAAGTGATCTAAACAAGCCACAAAATGTAAATTCATCTGATCGACACAAACAACAACACAACACAATCATCTGAATTAATGAGCTATATATTATATATTTCCTCTCTCTAAACTTTGGCATGTGTCTTATATGTGATCTTCAGTCAGATATTTCAGACTCAATCATCATCTGAACTCACGTGAATCTGGAGTTTGTGTCGATCCGCCGCTGGAGTCATTAAACACTGAAAAACACATTCATAATCATCATGATTCACTTACAGAAGATTCACTTCAACACAGAGTTTGATCTGAATCAGGACAGATTCACTTCAACACAGAGTTTGATCTGAATCAGAACAGATTCACTTCAACACAGAGTTTGATCTGAATCAGGACAGATTCACTTCAACACAGAGTTTGATCTGAATCAGAACAGATTCACTTCAACACAGAGTTTGATCTGAATCAGGACAGATTCACTTCAACACAGAGTTTGATCTGAATCAGAACAGATTCACTTCAACACAGAGTTTGATCTGAATCAGAACAGATTCACTTCAACACAGAGTTTGATCTGAATCAGGACAGATTCACTTCAACACAGAGTTTGATCTGAATCAGAACAGATTCACTTCAACACAGAGTTTGATCTGAATCAGGACAGATTCACTTCAACACAGAGTTTGATCTGAATCAGAACAGATTCACTTCAACACAGAGTTTGATCTGAATCAGAACAGATTCACTTCAACACAGAGTTTGATCTGAATCAGGACAGATTCACTTCAACACAGAGTTTGATCTGAATCAGAACAGATTCACTTCAACACAGAGTTTGATCTGAATCAGAACAGATTCACTTCAACACAGAGTTTGATCTGAATCAGAACAGATTCACTTCAACACAGAGTTTGATCTGAATCAGGACAGATTGATGTGTTTTACTGAAGTCTCTCTCACCTCTGAACATGGTCTCCATTCTCAACTGAAATGAAAGAAAGAAGCGTTAGAGCAGCTTTTATAGAGTTCATGAAGGGACAGATGAGTTCATTATGAAAATGATGAATGATTGAGTTGATTTACTCTTGATTCATCACAGATGATCCCATGATTCAGATTCACACAGTCAGAAGTGACGAGACGATCAGATGATACAGATCTCACAGGATACATCAGTTTGAGTGGATCTGATGGATCTGCGATCAGACGCCCGCCCTGAACAAATCAAACAATGATCATATAGTGTGTGTGAGTGTGTGTGTGTGTGTGTGTAACAGTCAGGTCTGTATACCAGCTCTGTTCACAGTCAGTGTGTGTGTGTGTGTGTGTGTGTGTGTGTGTGTGTGTAACAGTCACCTCTGAATACCAGCTCTGCTCACAATCAGGATCATTGAGTGTTTGATTCAGAATCACAGGCAGAATCTTGTACAAAAACCCCCCTGCTGTCTGAATCTCTGCACACGTCATGTTGATGATGTCCATGATCCTCTGCTGAAAAGTGTATTTTAAAGCACAGAACAAATAATTGCATTGCATCTTACAACAAACATTTAAACATTTGTGGAAAAGGTGTATTGTTGAGGATTTAAATGTTAAGATTCTCATCTTCTATAATTTATCATATTAAAATAATTATGTTTGAAGTAACAGTTTTTAACAAAAAAAGCCTTAAACTTCAGTTTGTGATCCTCACACTGACTGGGAAACAGTGGATTATTACTGTTATGATGTGTTTTATCATTCTGGATCTTGACAGCATCAGGCCTCATTCAGTCAACACGATATTCTTCATAAAAAAAACTTATTTTTTTTTTCTGCACTTCTCCTCTGCTCTCACTTTTTTCCTGTCTAACTTTCTAATAAACTTATCTCTGTATACTCTGAACATTGAATTGTATATGTGCCTCTTTTGCATGTCGCTTTGAAAATTTTTGTTCAAAAATGGATTTGTTTCCAAAAATTAAATGAATCTACCCAATAATAACACCACTGAGAGTAAAAGCACAGCGAGTTTTCAGTTCAGTGTTCACACTTCAAACAAACACAATAAGTTTCTGCTCAGCATTCCCTTCAGTGCATCAGATTTGAGTGTATCTTCTTTCAGCACTTCTGTCAGTGGGGCTGTTGTAGTATTTGAGCAGGGCAGCAGATGGCGCTACAAGTGTTTTATTCTCAGAAATCCCCAACACACCTCCTGAAACTTTCAAGCAGGGCTTGCATTCATTAGCATCTGTTCCACATTACTACAGTACAGATGAGAAAAACTACAGGAAGATCATGAAGACAGAGCTGCAGATCAGGCTTTACATGGGTGATGATGTACAACTGATACTGACACAATCTTCTAACTTCAAATAAAACATCGTACATTTCTTCTTCTCCATAAATATTTAAACAGAATGATTGGCAATATTTAAAATATATATATATATATATATATATATATATATATATATATATATATATATATATATATATATTAAACTGCTAAACACAAAATCCTGTACAATAATCCTGTAGAAATTAATTTTCAACACATTAAAAGATATCACATACATGGCTTAAGCGAATCCTAAATCAAACTGACTCGTTTTTGAGCTTCAAGTTTCTCTAAAACTGCGCATGCGTCGAAAAGACACTGTGCGGCATAACTTCTACACATTACAGTAGCCATATGAGTGAACCAGGTGAAATTTAAAAAAAAAAAAAAAAGTTACACTACAGTCTACTGAATGACAGATGCAGTTTTAAGAACTGACACATATTCTAATTAAAACCGTGTTTTATCACACAGCACAGTTAATAATCGAGCATCAGTGGAAAAAAGATCGATCTTGCTGATTTATTCCACACATGCATGTTGTCTTTCGTTATTTTTTTTTTACACGTCCGCTTTATCTTCCAAGAATACTTAAGAGTTGTTTTGACAATGTAGGTTACCTACTAACCATCAAAACTGAATTTTAACTGTATTTAAACGTAAAATATATTTTTGTATCAAGCATGAGCTTGCATCAAACTGAGCAATTTCGTACCTTAAGCAGATAAGTATTGGAGAGAAGAGCAGAATGAAAGTCCTGGAGCTGCTGGATGTGGAGAGAGTGAAGATTTTTTTTTAGCAGTGAGTGCGGCGAGTGTGCAACTCAGGGTACGCGCCCACAAGCGAGCTGAGCCAGGCGTCATTCCTGTGAACTGCGCTGGACCGCCCCAAATAATAACAAGGGGCTGGGCGTATCTATTGTGACTCATTGCAACTTTTCTGCATGCTTTGGTATTTCCTTTGCTGAAGAAAAAAAAAAAAAAAACTTACAAAGATTGAGCCAAACCTCAAAGGGTAAAACTGAAAGTTAAACTTGTCAACTTGTGATTCTGATTCTTTGTCCGTCGGTTTGTTGAGTGAGAAAATTAATTAATGATCAAACTTAGTGAATCACCATCACATATACATTTATTCCAGTTGTGCCTTTGTGCTTTTGTGCAACCATGTGCCTTTGTGCAACCAGTTGTGCCTTTGTGCAACCAGTTGTGCCTTTGTGCAACCAGTTGTGCCTTTGTGCAACCAGTTGTGCCTTTTTCTAATCCAACTGGTTGCAAATGTCCTCATATATAAAATAATTAATGGTCAAACTTAGTGAATCACCATCACATTTACATTTATTCATTTAGCAAACGCTTTTATCCCAAGCGACTTACAACAATATAATCTTTGGGATAAAAGCGTTTGCTAAATGAATAAATGTAAATGTGATGGTGATTCACTAAGTTTGACCATTAATTATTTTATATATGAGGACATTTGCAACCAGTTGGATTCTCTTCAGCTGCAGCTGAAGAGAAAAAGGCACAACTGGTTGCAAATGTCCTCATATATATTTTTACTGGCATTGACGACTTTTAAAGGAAAACTATATGTTTTACACTCTCCTTGTGCTTAAATGTCATAAACAAATGCCTCCAAATACTAGAATCCACTACACTCATGGAGAATAAAGTACTGTTTGATGATGATGGACATACTTAAAAAAAAAAAAAAAATTAAGTATTTAGCCACAAACACTTTTCTCAAAAGTCTTGTGAATAGGGAAGTGAGCTTTTACATTTCTGCATTTGACAGAAACTCTTATCCAAAGCAACTTCCTTTCAGAGTATGTATTTGTATGTTTGTTTGCAGTTTCATGCACTCCCCGTCTGAATTATTGCAGACTTCTGTAGTTATACACATCTGACCTAAAACAACTGACAGTATTTGATTCATTTAATCTTCTGTGGTTCAAGTAAAATATGATGATAATGTGTGTGTTTTTAAGTCAGATACACAGGAAATCTATTGGTGTTTATCTGAATGAAGCTCTTTAAATATAAGAAAATTTGCTTTTTAGCTATTGAAATCACATAAAATCACAGCTTATAAACAGCATTCAAACGTCACACTAATACTGATATGTAATACTGAAGAATGTAACTGATGTGAAAAGGTCAGCAGCACACACAGTGTAAGTGTGATGATTCACCACCACAGCCGTGTTGCCACAAAAACTGTGATTCACAGTGAAAGCTCATGTTACCATGAAAATGCATATCACTTTCAGTCTGTTCCTGTTTTTCCTGAATTCAAACACAGAGTACACTATTTAATAGTGTACTCTGTGTTCGAATTCATATTTTATAATTAAATTTGTTGATCTTTTTGTCTTTTTTCACAAGTAGTCGAAATAGTTCAGTTTGAATGTTTCACTCTTTTTCACAAATTCTGGTTTGATCTGGTTTCTTTGTAAGTGTTTGATCCTCTTCCTTCAGCTAGAAATTGTTGGCAAATGAATGACTCCTCCCTATATTTTTTAGCACATTGGCTCCGCCCTCAGCCTCATTCCACCAATCACAGCAGAGTCTGCTCACATATAAAAGCTTCAGCAGAAGCGAAGGGACTTTCCATATCGCTCTTCTCTTCAGCAGCTTCCGGGAGATTTCTTCTGCTTTCTGCTCTTATGACTTATTTTCACTAAGGATCTGCTTAAGGTATGAGATCTGATTAATATGTTTTTTGTTCGTCTTTGTCTATAAATACTTCACAGCTTGTAGTTACTTTTTTTTTTTTTTTCAAGTTTTTTGATCTTCTGACTTCAGCTGGTAATTGGCTACATGATCAGAAGGATTAGATCAAATATCAGCAAAAGAGCCCTCACATGAATGCGTCACTCCGCCCTCTGTTGGCCCCGCCCCTCTGTCTCCACTCTGTTTAAATGCTGCAGTGTTGCTTTCAGTCTGAGACTCGCGCGCGCGTGTGTGTGATCATCAAATGCTGCATATTTGTTATGATCTTCTAAGCATTAAAATTTTTTTAAAAATGATACAACTATTAACATGGTTTAATGTACAAAGACTAATACCTTATACACAGGCATCAGAAGAACACTGAATTCAAACGCAACACAAGCTGCGCGTTTTACGCTCTATGTTGAGATATTAAAAATCATTACAAATACACTGAGATATTGAAATTATATTCGTTTTTTCGTATTGTTCATTAGCTTGTAGGTATAGTTTGGGATATTTTGCCTACACGTTTATCTCAATCTCTCCATTCTGCTGATTAAAATCTAATTGGGAAAAGATAAATATGTGTATTATATTTGTACTGATGGTTTACTTATTTGAGTTAATTTGCTGATTGAACGTCTTTATTAAGAAAAGTTTCATTCACTTCACTTTTACATTTATTTTACGTATTTTATTTATGTTTTGTCTCTTCCAGAGATGTCAGAGAGCAGCTCAGGAAATAATGATGGGGAAATTCGCACGGAAAAAATACAAGTAGCAGCAAGGACAATGTTTTCAACTGTAAGTTGTTTCGTTGTTTTAAACACTGTTTTCCATTTTCATGGAGGAAAAGGGAACTTATAGTTGAACAAAGAGGAATGACACAAAGACCTGATGATTCACTCGGAGTATCTTCAACAGTCTCACCTTTGTCCTTACTGACGACGTTTAGGAGTTTCGTCATTCTTCTTCTTCCCTTGTTGGGAAGACAAGGAACATCTGAATCCCTGGCATACTGAAGACAGTTACTTTCAGACTGTCAGATTTCCTCTTTTTGTGTGTCTTTGAACACATAAAAAACTTATTTTTTGGGAACTTGCAGTTAGTTACGTAACATGGTTTGTTCAGTGGTTACTTTTATATAAATGTAATATTTTTTGTCTCTTAAAAAAAATCGCAAATTGAATGTTTCCGTATTTTGAGTTTTAATAGGCTTGTAATGAAGTTTGGATCAGTCTTTGATCATCTGTATTTAGAAACGAGACATTGAGACGAAAATGAGAAAACGAAAGTGAAAATTCTTTGCATGCCGACTGCGGTATAAATTCATGCTGGTCATTGTCCGTGTGGCCTACTTTTGCGTCCATTCCTTTTTCGTTGTTTAACGAGAGAGAGAGAGAAAGAACTGTTGTTGTATTTTTAAATGCTATTTGAATACCAAAATTTAAATGAAACCCGAATATACAAATTTCATGCGCATAAAATAAATATTGACTTCTTTTCAGATTTTTGTTTATTACGTTTGCATCTTTATAAAGCAAACTTAAAAATGGACAGATTAAAGTCGAAGAAATGTCAATTTACAAGTTTTCTTTTGTAAAATTATTGTTTCTTCCACACTTTTGACAGCCATGTCTCTGAAACCATGATAATAGATGACTTGATTTTAAAACTGAAACGGGCATTGCAGAACACCTGTCCCAACATGGTGACGGGCGAGATTGCTCCCCTCTTGTTCCCGTTAAAAAGTCAACCCATTCTCACTCACGAGGAGTCCGATACTGCCTCATGTCCAGGAGAACTGTCTGGCGGCAAACACGCGCAGCGAAGCGGGACATTCTAAGCGCTTAACGTGAAAAATGCAGGCTTAATGTAGGCTACTAGCCTACTAGAACTGATATTGGAGGTCAAATTCAGTAGGCTACACACCTTATAAATAAAGCATATGTAGGCTACAGACAAGCAGATGAGCCCACGTGAACGCAATTAATTAGCCAACACGTTAAGCATTTTCTTAGAAAACAAAAAAACCGTTATAAAGAAAACGCTGAATGCATTAAGACAGTGATATTAAAAGACCAATAAAGCTTTAGACAAGCAGGTCGCGCTTACACGTTCAGCGTTATAGAAAACCGTTAGAAATGCTAAACATAAAAATGCTGTATTTCCACTTTGTTTACGTTGCCGTTGTCTAAACAGTAGATGCTGTTGATGACAAGAAAATGTGTGAGAAAATAGTTTCTGGTTGTTGTCACGTAAAGCGTTAACGTAAAGCGCCAGGCCTAATTCTCATTGAAAGGATTGCTTTCAATGACAATTGGGAAACATTTCATGTCAAACCTCCACTGAGGCAAAGTTTGGGACTATACAAGCGGGAACTCGATATATGTTGGAGCGCTGAACAAGAGCTAAGGTTTAGAAATGGTAATGTTTAGGTTGAAATGTAATTGTAAAAACATAATTTAACGAATTAGAATGAAAATTAATCAATGTCATCTTATGCGTTTTGATGCGAGTCATTTTATTGACGACGGAGGAAAAGGCACTAGAGGACTCTTTAACGTCTGTATGACGCAAAAACACTAGAAATTAAATTGAGCATTTTTACATATTAAAAAACAAGTTATATATCATTTATATTATTTTTAATTAAATAATAATCTTGCAGAAGGACAATTAGCTTGTATCTGCTAATAATCAGTGTTAAATTAAAAAAGGAAAAAACCGCATTTTCAACAATTAATTTTTTGGTTTAAAGAAAAAGGAATGGACCTGAATCGCTCCTTCAGCTCACCTCGGTAATTTCGTCCACGGATCCGCTTAAGGTATTAAATGCATTTGCTAAATACGATTTTATTTGTCTATATTCAGAAATAGTCCACAGTTCGAATATTTCGCTTTCATATTTCAGTAGACTTTAATAGATTGTATTGCTTGTAATGACGTTTGGTTCAGTCTTCTTAATCAGTTTTTTGATCCTATGTTTAAGAGCCATATTTCATATTTCAGAATTTATATTTTCACATTTTTATTACGTAAATTTGGTACAGTAATTGTTATTGTTAATAGGTAATTGACTGTTGAAAATATTTATTTGGTTTATATTTGTTCTTACTGCGCATGTTCAGTGACGTCATTTTTTGTTGGTTCAAGTGAAAAGATATAGAGTGCATTTAGTATAATCTGAAAACCACGCCCACCGGGGGATGGGGTGGGATGGGGTGGACAATCCAAATGTCTCCATTGACTTTGCATTGCGTGAGGCTGCCTCCTTGTCATTTCTGACTTATTACAAAAAACAGAACAATGCCTAAAAGCTGCTGTGTGACAAGGTGTACAGCTAACAAGCTAAAAAACCCAGAACTAAGTTTTTATAAGCTGTCGACCCCAAAAAACGAATGATTAAGGACACAAAAGTGGATACAGGCAGTGAGACAGAGCGCAACGGGTCATATTACTATAAGAAATACACTGGAGGGGAACGTAATCGGCGAAAACATATGCTAAACAAACAAACAAAAACAAACCATTCATTATTTTTAACCATGTCAAAGAATTATTTCACCTGTCGCCGAATACGTTCCCCTCCAGTGTATTTCTTATAGTAATATGACCCGTTGCGCTGTCTCACTGCCTGTATCCACTTTTGTGTCCTTAAACATTCGTTTTTTGGGGTCGACAGCTTATAAAAACTTAGTTCTGGGTTTTTTTAGCTTGTTAGCTGTACACCTTGTCACACAGCAGCTTTTAGGCATTGTTCTATTTTTTGTTATAAGCCAGAAATGACAAAGAGGCAGCCTCACGCTATACAAAGTCAATGGGGACTGTTTGATTGTCCCAAAAACCTGAGTGAAACGAAAGAAGTCTTTCAGCTTGACATGAATCCAGTATACGGGTAGCTGCAGGTCGAGCTAATGGCCGCGTGTCCACAGGTTTCTGTTTCTATGCTCCTGCTCATTTGTTAGCTTGATTTACTTGTAGCGCTCCACCCAGGGTGCGATCTGTAGGGGGGATGGGGGGGATTTCCCCACTTCTGGTCTGTGTATCCCTGCCTCTGCTGAATTATTTGGTAACACTTTAGAATAATGGTCCATCATTAATAAGTAGCCTAACTATGCAGGAAGTAATGCAGGACTAATGAGTAGTACTACATTAACACTTCAGCTACTACTATTAACTAATATAGAAACAAGCTTAACTATTGAGATTACCATCATTAATAACTACTAACTAACGGACAAATTGTAAAGAACATTATCGTGTGTCTGAGACGTAATCAGTCATCATTTTTACTCTGAATATAGTGTTGCTAATGGATAAATATCGCTTTAAGACCACTATTTACGGGTGTTGTAGTCCTTAGCGAAATGCTTCATGGGTAATGTAGTTCAGATCAAGCGTGCTCGTGTGATGAAAATATTCTCTCGCTGTGCTGTGCAAAAGGAAGATTCTCCGTTGTTTTTCTGTTACCTCATTAAAGTCGATCCACCCAGGAGTTATTGTGAACTGTAACCATGAAAACTTTACCCTGCAAGAATCAGTAAAATTGCATATATTGGTAAACTTTGTTCCACTCATCATTGCCCGAACGCGAACTAACGAGCTGTTACACCCCGCTGTGAATGGCCGAAGCGGAGAAAGTAACAATAGTTATAAAATGCATCATTAATTACTCAAGTGTTACCTAGTCATGCAGGAACTACTAGTGATCAGGACCATTATTTTAAAGTGAATCTTTTTTCACTTTAAAATAATGTCCAGATCACTAGTAGTTCTTCATGACTAGGTAGGCTACTTGAGAAAAAAGTGATGCATTTTATGACCATGTTCCGAGTAAAAAAGGACAATCTTCAAGAACTACTAGAGATCTAGACATTATTTTAAAGTGAAAAAGATGTTTTTCACTTTAAAATAATGGCCCTGATCACTAGTAATTCCTGCATTACTAGGTAACACTTGAGTAATTAATGATGCATTTTACGTTGAGAGTAAAAAAAAAAAAGACAACTGCTCACATCTCAGACACTTTAATGTTGTGATTAGTAATTAGTTAGTAATTCTTTATAATGTCATAGTTACCTGTTAGTTCTTAATGATTCCAATCTCATTCTGTAATTATTGATTAGCTAATAAGGAACTATCTTAGTCCTAAATTTGATATTACTTACTGATCAGTTAAGCTTGTTTCAATATTAGTTAATAGTAGTAGCTTAAGTGTTAATGTAGTACTACTCATTTTTTTTTTAAACATCAAGTAAAACGCTGCGTTTATATAGAACTGTCTCTTTACGACCACAACAAACGGGACACTTTTCAGACGCACATTCCAACTTCAAACGAGCGCGGAAAAGGCTACAGGTGACTACGAGGGAGCTTCACTTGAACAACAGTGAACTGCGGTCAGATGAGATGTTGTCAGGCTGAGGCTATGCATATTACTTTATTATAGCTTAAATAAAGCGCAAAAGAAACGAGCATGCACCGTCGTTGTTCTGTTGTATAGTTGTAAGTCATGAAATTACCAAACATGCGATTAAAGCTGCCTCAACTGTGCATGCATGTATGAATTTGCTGGTTTTAAAGCTATTGTTATCCAATTTGTTGGCCTTAAAACGTCTTAAAAATGTACATATGTACACCAGGGAAATAGTATATAGCCTAGATCCACTGTGGAGCTACTGTGGAGATACTAGGCTATATACACTGTGGAAGAAAAAAAAAAAAACTTTTCAAAACAACCCCCGCTTTGTTTTTTTCACAGTTCGCATCCACCCCCATCCACAGTCTCGTATAAAACTGCAGTCTCTACATTCAGTAGCTTCAGAAGGGTAAATCACTGTGATCTCAGACTGATATCTCACTGACTGATGCTCAATATCTAAAACAATCCTTCTAAAGCTGCATTTGTAATTATGATATTCTAAATACTTAAGGTAAAATGCTTGAGGTGGCTTTAGTACAGTAGAGTAAAATTCAGTTTTAATGAAGTTATTAATGAAAATGTGTAAGGGAGAGCGGCGCACAACTGTCTTTTCACTTTTTCACTTCCTCAGTTTGTGTAAATCCACATGGAGTTTCACAAGTCTAGGTCAAATATGAGGAACAAATCATTAATACAGTGTACACTTTTTTCTTTATTCACCCTGAAAGAATGGAAGTGAAATATGATGAAGTCACTACCTGGCCACCCCTGAAATAAGTTGCGGCTACGCACCTGCCTTGGAGTAAGCGGGGCACAAACTAAGTAAGTTGTGACAGATATGGTTTAAACATTTCCACACATGCTAGCATAACAAATCTTATGGTATTACTAGTTGCCATATCAACAATCCATAGAGAAAAATACTTACATGGTTTAAATGCACACCTTACAGTCAATTAGAATCAAGTATTCAGACAGACCATAATGAGAGTTCATTAGCCTTTGTGTTTTCATGTTTCTGTTGTAGTTTCAGGAGAGTCTCCAGCAGAAGATCCAGATGAGATCATCATATTCCTGAGAGGAAAGACCAGATCAGAATGGTTCTGCTGGGAAAAACTGGATCTGGGAAAAGTGTCACTGGAAACACCATCATGGACAGAAACCTGTTCAAATGCTCAAAGCAGTGGAGATCAGAAACCAGTGAGAGGAACGACAGAAAGATGTCGGTGATCGACACACCTGAACTCAGTAAAGAGGCTCATAATAACTGAAAGACTGACATAACATTCACTTCTCCTGGACCGCACGCTTTTATCATTGTGATTACAGTAGATTCACTGAGGAGGAGAAAAACACAATAAAAGAATGCTGCATATTTTGCCTGTCTCCTTTCTCTGACACACCCTTATCAGGTCTTTTGAGTCTCTGCTAATGAGCTGATGACCTGGATCAGGTGTGTTTGATTAAGGAGAATGTGCAGTGTTGAGGGGGCTCCAGGACCAGGATTGGGAACCACTAAGACAGAGAATTGTTGATAAAGAAGAAAAACACATTAACAGGAAATTGGATGAGAAATGGAAGCAGGAGCACAAGAAGATGATGAAAACAATCATTCTGAAAACTAAACAACTGGGATAATAATATCTAAAATATATTATCATATATAAAGTCTGAAATGTGAAGTCGGACATTTCCAAAGATGTCTTTGACTGTATGTTATCATTTCCAAAATTCTATTATTATCTAAGATGGTAAGTCATGTGTCCTTGTGTTCTTTCTTAGTCCTTTCCAAACATATACTCAGATACAAGTGTATAATATAATGCAATGTAATTCACTTTGGATAAAAGCGTCTGCCAAATGCATAAATGTAAATGTACATGATCAGAAAAAAAGAGAATAAAGTAGAAATATTAGAGGAAGTACCCACTGAACTGAAGAAAATGCTTTTTATTATTATTATTATTATTATTGCTGTGGCATAATTTAAAGATGCAGTGTGTAATATGTATTGACAGAAGTGCAATACAATAACTATGTTTTCAGTGGTGTATAAAGACCTTACACATTCAAAAAAAAAATGCTGTTCACTTTATTTAAACAATTTATTTTGATTCAACACCATTGTATCAGGTTTCTGGTTTAAATGTGATTGATTCATGTTAAATTGACTTGAAAGGATTACTCTTTGACTTAACTTGATGTTTTTATATTGAAATAACATGTTTCAATCAAGTAACCCAACCAGGACTCAATCAAACAGGACATTTACTTCCCATCATGCTTTGCAAAGAGGCTGAACTGAGAGAGTAAATGTTGAAATAAAGTGTTATTTTAAGCATTTTTTAGCAAGATGAGAAAATGGAGTGTCTTTTTAATGGTTACTCTTCTGTTATGTTGGTATTTAAAAGTTTCTGTTATGTTAATGGTTTTGGGGTTACAAAAATAGCTAACAAAAATTAATTTCACTTTAATAATGAAGTGATCACTATGGTAGTGCTTTGGGTAGTGTTTCCCAAAAGCATCACAAATCTAAGTTGATCCTAATTGCATTGGTGTCATCGGACCAACATCATTATTTGCATAAATCAAATTAAATTCAAATTTAATTGAATCTACAAGATAGATATTAATTAAATCACCATAGCCATGCATGGACAAGACATTAACTAGTTGGTGTAACAAGACAATTTTGTTGAATTAAAGTGCATTACCACACTAACACAATACAAACATTTTGATTCAACTAGTAGCAAAGAAGTTAACATATTAAAATCATGTTTAAACTACAAATGTATATTGTGTTCATATAAAATATTCAAAGCACTCCAAGTTTACTTGATTTGATTAGATGCATAATGGGTGCTACGATTAAATCATGTTCATTCAATATATATATATTTTTTTATTACCTTAGAATGAGCCATTTCTATCTCATATACTACGGGAATATTTAAGTAATTGTTTATGCAGATTTGCAAACATGTATTAATTAAGTTGAGTGTTTTAGATACATTTTGAGTAAAATCCAGTGTGTTTTGACTGCAGCAGAAATCTGCTGGACGGGTGTTGTCATTTCACTGCCCTTGATGTAAGAAGTGTGTGTATGTTGATGACTGGATCTGACTGCAGAAAAGTGGAGGATTACTGAGAAAAATAACAGAAAATATCATTTGCTAAAAGAACTAATTTAGCTTTTAATTAATCTAAACAAGTTGATATTTCAGTAGTTTGTGGTTCTGTATTTTGTGTAATATGATGTAGCTGTGATAATAAACAGTAAATCTGCTAAACTATGTGATATTAAATTATCATTCTTAAATATCCAGATAACAAATTCATCATTGGTAATGATTTCAAGAGTAACCTGAACCCTTTCTATAATAAACCATGTGCAATCTAGATTTGATTCAATAATAACATTCAAATTCAATATAGTGACACTCTAATAATGCTCTCACATAATTCAAACTGCATTAATATAAGACACTATGACACTATACTAGTGTTGCAGTCATTGGTTTCTTATTAAGATGGTATTTTTATGAAACATTTATTGTGATATTTATGAAACTTTCTGCCCACAGTATGTTTGTTCACTGTGTTTTGTTGTGATGTATTTAGTGAATGTCTTTTTTAAGAAGAAGTCGTGAAGTCGTCTGAACTAATGCAGTCTTCGGTTTGAACATTCATGTTAGACTTCAACAGATTCTATGGCTTTTAATGAGGTTTGGCTCAATCTTTGTACGTTTTCTGATCATCTGTCTTCAGCTAAGTAAATGCAAGAACAAAAGTATAAAACCAAGTATGCGTGATTCGCCCCGCCCCCAAAAACAGTGAGTTCATACTCAAGTTATTTAGAAGAGGCGTGGCTTCACTGACTGCTATAAAAGTATGAAAGCAAAGCATACAGTAACGATCCGCCCTGTCCCCCAGTCTGACTGTAAAAGCTGCAGTCGGGCTGATTCTCCACGAGTTTAATTCTGCTCTCATCTCCATCACTCATCTGCTTAAGGTAGGCGAAATTGCTCTGTTTAATACATATGCATAGGGCTACTTGATACTAAAACATGTTTGAATATGTTTCCGTTTAAATACAGTGTTGATTGTTAGTACCTATATTGTCAAAACAACTTAAGTATCCTTGGAGGGTAAAGCGGATTGTTTGCGTGTAAAATATTAACGAAAGACAACATGTGTGACTGTGGAGTAAATCAGCAAGATCTATCTTTCTTCCACTGATGCTTGATAACTGTGCTGTGTGATAAAATCCTGGTTTTATTAGAATATCAGTTCTTAAAACTGCATCTGTAACTTATCCAGCATGCCCGTCTCTCTCTCTCTCTCTCTCTCTCTCTCTCTCTCCCTCTCTGTCTGTAGCTACTGTAATGCAGAACTCCTCTTGAAGTGACCTGGTTGAACGTTACGGACCTTTTCCCAATAATATAGCCTACACGGTTATGTGAAAAATCTTGTAGTGATTTTCGATTCTGAAATTCGCTTTGATCGTCAAGTTAACAGCGTTGTGAAAAAATCTTTCTTTAAGTTAAGAAAATTGTCTAAACTGAAAACTATCCTTCAAATAAGGACTTGGACACTGTTTTGCATGCTTTTATTTCCACACGGCTGGATTATTGTAATGCTCTTTATCTAGGCATAAGTGAATCCCTGGTTGCTCATCTTCAGTATGTTCAAAATGCTGCAGCGAGAATCTTATCAAACACTCATATAACACCTGTCTTGATATCTCTTCACTGGTTACCTGTAAAATACAAGAATACAATACAAGGCGTTAATATTTGTCTATAAAGCATTGCATGATCAGGCTCCTGAGTATTTAAAAGACCTGTTAATTCCCTACCAGTCTCAAAGTCTTCTGCGCTCCACCCAGAGTCTCCTGACCGTCCCTCTGTCTCGACTGAGGCGCAGCGCTTTGTCTGTTGTTTCTCCTGCACTCTGGAATGTGCTTCCATTATCCATAAAATCCTCGTCAAGCATGGACATTTTTAAAAAGGACTTGAAGATTCTTCACAATCACGTTGTCTGATTCTCCATATTTAACGCTCTCCTGTGATGATAATTATGTTTTAGAAAACCTGAAGAGAATTAAATGTTTTATTATTAGAAGATTGCGTCCGTGTCAGCTACAGGCTACTGTTTGCTGAAAGGAGGCAGAGGAAGATCAGTTTAACTCGTGTCTAATCCTGCTTCTGGAGCGCCATATTCCGGCAGAATTGAGCTTTAGCAATAATTCAACAACTCATCTAAACCTACTAATCAAGTTATTCACATTCACTAAAGTTTCAGGAGGTGTGTTGGGGATTTCTGAGAATAAAACAAAACCTGTAGCGCCATCTGCTGCCCTGCTCAAATACTACAACAGCCCCACTGACAGAAGTGCTGAAAGAAGATACACTCATATCTGATGCACTGAAGGGAATGCTGAGCAGAAACTTATTGTGTTTGTTTGAAGTGTGAACACTGAACTGAAAACTCTCTCTGACTCTCAGTGGTGTTCAGAGTATACAGAGGTAAGTTTATTAGAAAGCTAAAGAGGAAACAAGCGAGAGCAGAGAAGAAAAAGTTTTTAATTAAGAATATCCTGTATATATGTATGTAGGTATATATTTTTATGAAGAATATCGTGTTGACTGAATGAGGCCTGATGCTGTCAAGATGCAGAATGATAAAACACATCATAACAGTAATAATCCACTGTTTCCCAGTCAGTGTGAGGATCACAAACTGAAGTTTAAGGACTTTTTTGTTAAAAACTGTTACTTCAAACATAATTGTTTTAAGATGATAAATTATAGAAGACGAGAATCTTAACATTTAAATCCTAAACAATACACCTTTTCCACAAATGTTTAAATGTTTGTTGTAAGATGCAATGCAATTATTTGTTCTGTGCTTTAAAATACACTTTTCAGCAGTGAATCATGTACAACATCAGTGTGTCGTGTGCAGAGATTCAGTCCTCAGTGGGGTTTGTGTACATGATTCTGCCTGTGATTCTGAATCAAACACTCAATGATCCTGACTGTGAGCAGAGCTGGTATACAGAGGTGACTGTTACACACACACACACACACACACACACACTCACACACTATATGATCATTGTTTGATTTGTTCAGGACGGGCGTCTGATCGCAGATCCATCATATCCACACAAACTGATGTATCCTGTGACGTCTGTCTCATCTGATCGTCTCGTCACTTCTGACTGTGTGAATCTGAATCATGAGATCATCTGTGATGAATCAAGAGTAAATCAACTCAGTCTCTCTCATCATTCATCTGTTTTCATATTTAATCCTTCATGAACTCTATAAAAGCTGCTCTAACTCTTCTTTCTTTCATTTCAGTTGAGAATGGAGACCATGTTCAGAGGTGAGAGACACTTCAGTAAAACACATCAATCTGTCCTGATTCAGATCAAACTCTGTGTTGAAGTGAATCTATTCTGATTCAGATCAAACTCTGTGTTGAAGTGAATCTGTCCTGATTCAGATCAAACTCTGTGTTGAAGTGAATCTGTTCTGATTCAGATCAAACTCTGTGTTGAAGTGAATCTGTCCTGATTCAGATCAAACTCTGTGTTGAAGTGAATCTTCTGTAAGTGAATCATGATGATTGTGAATGTGTTTTTCAGTGTTTAATGACACAGACTCCAGTGGCGGATCGACACAAACTCCAGATTCACGTGAGTTCAGATGATGATTGAGTCTGAAATATCTGACTGAAGATCACAGATAAGACACATGCCAAAGTTTAGAGAGAGGAAATATATAATATATAGCTCATTAATTCAGATGACTGTATCGTGTTTTTGATTGTCATGATCAGAACTGATTTTATATTGCATTGCTTATATAGATCAGTTGTGGTGGATTTTGGCTCTTCTCATCATCATGGTTGTTCTTCTGCTCTTGATGTGTTTGATGCTGCGGAAAAGGATCTTCAGGTGAGTCACGAGTGATTCATTGTGTAAGAGAGATGTTATGTAGTCATATATATCAAATTATGATTGTTAGAAACTTAGACTGACATTAGAAGTGCAAATATAATTTATGATTTACTCCTTTAACAAACCATGGCATGTCTAAGTCATATTACTATTTGTACTATTTAATGATCAGATTTGATCTGTTTTCAGTTGTGTTTCGAGAGCAGTGACACGAATCTTTTAGTGCAGTGATTCAGAAAACAGGTGAGTGAATCAAACTGAGAGAAAGAAAGACTTGAAGTGAGTTTGACTGAATCACATGATCATTTCTGAAACAGACGGATGATGTTTGAATCTTCAGCTGAGACTCTGTGAATGAATCTTCATCTGCTGAATCTGAATGTGTTTCTCTCAGGGATCCTGAAGCTGCAGTCCAGAAGAAGATCAGATCTGATGAATCTGATTCACTGAATCAATCTGAATCTGAACAGTTAAACGGCTCAGTGTCCAGAGGATGATCAGTGTGAATCAGCTCAGGTCATGATTTACTCAAACTCAGGGCTGAACGTCACTGTGATCTTTGACATGATGAAGGGAGATTCGCTTCATTCTCAGCTCTTATTTATTTTCATTCCTGTGTCTGTTCTGTTTTATTAATGCATTTATATTCTTAAAGACTCAATCTGAATCTCAGTTTTTAAATGCTGGATTCATCATTTCATCTTTATCAGCTGCTCTTCATGTATTTAATGTCATTTATACACAGGCCGATTCACTAAAACACTGGAGGATCCGATTCAAGCAGTGTGTGTGTGTAGCTTAAAAAAGTCTTGTGTTTTATGAGTACTGTATGCATCATATCAGGGCGTAACCATCATTTCAGAAGTGAGGGGGACCGTGTTTTTCTGTACCCCCATCCCCTGCATATTCTATGCCCATGATGTCAAACCCTGTGGTTAAAATCAAGTTTTTAATGTTGTCTATATGTCTATGTGGTGTTTTTAATATGCTTTAAGACAAACCATGTGCAAATTCATAAGTCAACATCATTGCTGAGTATTTTCTCCTTAAAACTGCAGTGAAAAAAAAGACCAGCGGTTTGTAATCGCCAGTCTGTGACATCACAAACTACTTTGTAACCAATCGCGTCAATGTGCCGGCGGGCTTTAGCATATCATTAACAGCAAACTTTCAGGGGAGCTTCGAGAGAAACCGGGATAACCTGGCATATTTTCCAGTTGATATGAAAAATCGTGTAGATTTATCATGGGGTGCTTCTCAATATCCCTCCTCATTTCCTCACTCCTCCGTCCTCCATCCTATGACCCGGAAAGAACATCTCAGTTCTCTAATTGGAGGCGAGGAATGAGGAGTGAGGAAGCTTTCTGAGGAGTCATGAGCGAGGATACACAGGTGTATCCTTTGCAGAAGTCTTTCTGGTCGAGAAACCTGACGCTCCTCCCCCTTCATATCAATAATTTAAATGAATGCTTTACTTTTGCAGTTTAAATAAACTACATCTAACGTATTTCAATGGGGCATCTTGTTTTATGAATATTTATTATAATTTTTTTTAAATAACCAAACTTTAAAGGTGCCCTAGAATCAAAAATTGAATTTACCTCGGCATAGTTGAATAACAAGAGTTCAGTACATGGAAATGACATACAGTGAGTCTCAAACACCATTGTTTCCTCCTTCTTATATAAATCTCATTTGTTTAAAAGACCTCCGAAGAACAGGCGAATCTCAACATAACACAGACTGTTACGTAACAGTAGGGAACATTAATATGCACGCCCCCAATATTTGCATATGCCAGCCCATGTTCAAGGCATTAGACAAGGGCAGGCAGTATTAATGTCTGGATCTGTGCACAGCTGAATCATCAGACTAGGTAAGCAAGCAAGGACAATAGCGAAAAATGGCATTTTTCGCTATGATATTTTTAGTGATATTTGTAAATTTTCTTTCTAAATGTTTCGTTAGCATGTTGTTAATGTACTGTTAAATGTGGTTAATGTTACCATCGTTTCTTACTGTATTCACGGAGACAAGACTGTCGTTATTTTCATTTTTTAAACACTTGCAGTCTGTATAATTCATAAACACAACTTCATTCTTTATAAATCTCTCCAACAGTATAGCATTAGCCGTTAGCCACGGAGCATAGCCTCAAACTCATTCAGAATCTAATGTAAACATCCAAATAAATAGCATACTTACGCGATTAGACATGCTGCATGACGAACACTTTGTAAAGATCCATTTTGAGGGTTATATTAGCTGTGTGAACTTTGTTTATGCTGTTTAAGACAGTCGAGAGCTCAGGGGCGGGGAGCACGAGAATTTAAAGGGGCCGCAGCCTGAATCGGCGCATATTTAATGATGCCCCAAAATAGGCAGTTAAAAAATGAATTAAAAAAAATCTATGGGGTATTTTGAGCTGAAACTTCACAGACACATTCAGGAGACACCTTAGACTTATATTACATCTTTTGAAAACACGTTCTATGGCACCTTTAACAACATATGGGTAGATCCCTCGAGTGCAGCTGATGACGCTTTGAAGTGACGCTAAAGGGAGCGAGGATATAATTTCACTTGATTCAATTCCTCCATCCTCGCGTCTTTTCCTTGTGTCCTTCCCTCGCATCCTGAAGGGGTGGAGCTAAGACGTGAGGAAAGGAAGCAAAGAAAGGAAACAAGGATGCACAAATAAGAATTGAGAAGCACCCAATATGACGGGTGTATGTCGATGTTATGATGAAGTATATGCCTTTCTCCACTGATGTTCTAAGTTGTTCAAAGCGTTTCTAAGGATACTGATTTTGACATGGTGAATGGAAACATGGTTTGGGTAATTTTAGCAACACATTATTAGCTGTTTGATAACGTAGTCAAGTAAAAGGCAAATCATATTAATTCCTGTTATGTGTCTGATGTTGTAAAAAGCGAAATGAAAATATCTCATTGCAATCCAGAGATATAACCATTTTAGTAAAAGGCAACTGCTACTTCAAACATTTTGCCGTTCTGTTGCGAACCTGACTCACCAATCGAAATTCTTTTAATAACTTTTTGTCATGAGTGTTTCTAGATGGTGCATGTCCAGTTTTGAACAGATTGCACAAATGGCCTATGAGGAGTTCGACAAAGTAGATTTTTCAGATAAACGCAAATGTTTAACGAACAATTTGATTGACAGCAATGGTTCTTGAGGCAAAGTTGTTCAGAATGAGGAGATTCAACATATTATATGAGTATTGTGTGAATGTGTGATACGTTGCATGATATACAGGTTCTAAAACTCAATTGCGCCACCCAGTGGATGTTTTCTTTCAAACTTTGCACAGACCTCTAGGGCCACGAGTCAGACAGGCCCACTGAGTTTTGTCCCCATCGGCCTCCGTTAACCTGGTCTAAGAGATGCTCAATGTTTATAGGCCGATGGCAGCCATGTTTTTCGAGATACACGAACATCATCATACATCATCAAGGCAACTCAGACAAAGATAGTGCATGCCAATGTTCAAGTCAACTGGACTCACAGCTGCGTAGTTATAGCAGTTTTTATGTTTTTTTCGTATTATAGCACCACCAAGTGGTAATTCTCTGCAATTTTTTTTTGTATGACTACAGAATGAACTCGTACATGAGTATGACAAGTTTGGTGAAAGTATCTCATTTTGTTCAAGAGTTATAACCATTTAAGTAAAAGTGGCCCTGCCCTCTTCGAACGTTTTGGCGTCCCGTCACGAGAGTGAATCACCGATCGAAATTCTTTTAATAACTTTTTGCCAGGAAGGTCTCTAGATGATGTATATCAAGTTTGGAGTGAATCGGACAAACGGCCTATGAGGAGTTCGAAAAAAATAGATTTTTCAGAAAATTCAAAATGGCGGAAAAATTTGCATACCAGAAATGAAATCGGAGATATATAGTTATGAGCAGTTTCGCGTTGTTGATCGCTGTAGCGCCCCCTATTGGCCAATCGGGCTCATACCTTGTCAGGTTCTCCCCAAATTGAAACCTACCATCTGGCCAGGTTTCAAGCCTCTAGGTCTTACGGTTTGGTCTGTACGTTCAGTTTTACGGCGGAATAACAATAATAATAATAATAATAATAATAATAATCCTTACAAATACAATAGGGTTTCAGCACTATGTGCTTGAACCCCTAATAATAAAATTCACTCGTAGTACAGATGCAGTACAAATGAGAGACGTAACTGTGAACTAGTTGTGTACTTAAAGTTTACTACTGTTACACTTATAGTACACTTAAATGTATACTTCAATTGGGCCAATTTAGTCCCAAGCAGTATTAAAATAGTACACTTACAAGTTTACTACATTGATACTAGTATACTTCATAAAGTATACTTAAAAAAAAAAACTTATTGATAAAATGAACTTGAAATATAGTTCTTTTTCGTAAGGGTAATAGAGGTTAAATGATCATTTGTTGATTGAAGTAAATGGGTGTAAAAGGTTCTTGCTGATCCACAACAATGTTGAATGAAATGGTGTAGAAATACTTGATTCAGCTGTTTATAAATCTGATTCTCTGAACAAATGTTCACTCTGTGCACCTGTCAGTGGTTTATTGCACTTTTAATAACCCATCATCAAGCACATCCCGCTCTTTCTTCTCATTCATCCATGTTTCTTTGCTGCTCTTTCGTGTTTAAGCAGTTACATACAGATAAACTATATAGAGAAATCTCTGCCGATTGAAATCATCCTATCGCCCAGCCCTATGCGCCTCCCCGGACATGCTCTCGTGCCCCACACTTTGAAAACCCCTGTTCTACAGTATGATGCATCTGAACATTCATCTACTGCAGCTCCAATTGATTCAACAACACAGCTGCAGTCAGCAGCTCAAACTCTGAGAAACTTTACAGTGGCAATTACAGTAGAGGTGTAGAAACTTCTCTACATATTCCTTTGCAGAGAAAATACAGTTTTTCACAAACCTTAGGACAACAGCAGTTGAAATTTCTAGAGAGAATATGTATAACTTGATGTTTTCATGCATTTAAATATTATTTTTGTATTTCGACAATCTAAACTCAAATCCATCCTGCAGTGGTCTCTTCTAGAATCACTGTCTGAATTCACAACTGAGTTTTCTCTAGAGATGTTAGAGCCGCTGATCATGAACGGTGACGCTTTGAAGACAAATCCTTCCCCTTCTCTCTCTGGCCACAAGAGGGCCTCCTATAACAGTCAGATTGAGAGAGAACAGCTGCAGCTTTTTAACAATAAATCTCATTTTAAAAATGTCCCTGGAATTAAATGATTTGCATGCAGTTCATTCATGTTGATAACCATTGAAATTTAAATGTGTAAATGCTTCATCAATAACTGTTCATAGTTTAATCCCCTTGACTTTAGTCATGTCCAGTTTCTTTTCTTCTTCCACACATGTTTCCTGCAGTGATTGTGATTATTGTTGAGATGGCAGTGTTTGCTGCTCCTACTGTGATTCTTCTTCAGATCATCTGTGCAAGAAGAGCTGGTGAGTTTGAGCTTCACACAATCTGATGATTCACACTCATCTGATCTGGAACAATCTGCAATCATACGAGAGGTCAGTCAATGCTTTTATTTTGCAGGGAGGAAGGACTCGCAGCACCCAGAGGAAATAGAGATGCCTACAATATTACAGTAAAATACTGCTGATTTTAGAGACAGTCTGCTACAGTATTTAAGTCAAGTCACCTCAAAGCAGCTTTACAGCCGTAACAAGAAAATAATGCATGTTTGTCAAATATGTCATTGTTCAGATTTTTTCTTCTCAGAAAACAGAAAAAATCATCTGAGCACCCTGAAGAAATAGTGCCACCATCAAGTTTAGATTCAAATATTTTTGCAAATAACAGGCAAGATATTTGCATACAGTGTTGAATGTCATTTTCTTGTTGTTCGTTTATAAACTGCTTTGAATATAATATGAAATACAGCAATAGACAGACTCAGACTGTTTGTGTGATCATCTCTCTGTTCTGTGTGTTGAAGCTGATTTGGTGATTCTCCATCGTTTTATTTTGGATGATTGCTACTAATTTTCTTAATAAAACCTCTTTCCTGAGATATTTGTTACAATTATGGTGAATCTCCTTCATGAGCTCGTAATGTGAGGATGTCACTGTTGTCATGATCCCAGCTCTGTGTCTTTTGTTTCGTATGGACTCTTGCACCACACTAACTGTTGCACTTCACCCTGGACTACATTTCCCATCATCCATTGCACTGATTACACACACACAGCTGTAACCAATCACACACCCTACATAAGCCATGGACTTTCTCTTTGTCACTGCCGAGTATTGTTTAGCATTTATGCTGTGTTGGCGTAGCTATACGGAGCCAATTCCCGGTCCTAGTTTGTAGTTCTAGTCAAAGTCTAGTTACATCTTGTTTTCTTAATGCCTGTTTCCTGATTACCTGCCTGTCTTGGACTCCTCTCTTGCCCTGCCATTTGGACTCTGTTTGCACCTCTCTTGGACCATTGCCTGTTTACCCTGGATTATTCTTTAGCCTAGCCCTCCTGGATATTGTTTGCCACTGATCGACCACGCTCGTCCCTGGTATACTTTGTCTCGCCTGCTTTATTCCTGTTTGCTGTTGCCAACCCATGCCTGTTATCGACTATGTCTCTGTCTAATAAAAGCCTGCACATGGATCCGCAAGTATCGTTTGTTCACTCCGTGAAAACTGTAGATTTAGCAGCACATTACTGCTACGGTACAATACCTACAGTACAATACTGTAATTTGCATTGCATTCTGGGTAATTTTGTTTGAGCGGGAACAATTTACAGTATATTTTAGTGTTGCTGTAACCTAGCTGTAACTTGGCTGTAATATGCCAGGCAATAATACAGGATTGCTGTAAACGGCGCCCCCTGACTGACGTCAGAACAACTGCAGCAGCTCACTCACGGATAACTGTGTCTCACTCGGTGGACAACTGGAAGTTTGGTAAGTTCATTTTAAATTTTATAATTAGGTTTTAGGATTTTACGCTATAGTGTATGTAGCTTTTAGTGTGAAATGACAGTGGAAGTTTAGCCAGCGAATGTTGCAAAAACACCATTACAGAGTTAACTTAGGTGTCTAGCTGCTGTTTCCCGCTTGTCCCGACGTTTTCATCTAACTCTGTGAATTACACCTGGTTTATTTCAACCAAACCAGACCAGGGGTGCGTTTCCCGAAAGCATCGTTAGCCAACTATGGTTGTAAGTCCCATTGAACTCTATTGGTAATGACAGAACTTGCGACCATAGTTTGCTTTGGAAAACGCACCCCGGGTGATTGTTGAAACTATGAAAAGACAAATCAAGATGGTTTTCCTGAGTTTTATTTTGTTTCTGTCGAGTTTGAATGCAGAGACTAGAATAACATGACGCGTCACTCGTTTGTTTTGAATGGGAGAAATTGCAACACGCAATATGGCTTTGACAGCACTTACACTGCTAAGAAGATTCACAGTCTGTTTCTCGAATGACGGCTGCAGCAGTCGCAGTCAACAATGAACAAGAATCGTGTTGGATTAATTACATTTATTTAAGTAAATTGAACAAGCATCGAATGCTATTTTTGGCCTAATTAATTGAAACGTGTTTTTTCAAAATGAAAATATTGAGTTGATCCAAAACGCAACTGTTTCAAGTCATTTTAACACAATGCAATTACTATGTAAATGAACTGCACACATAATTTTAGACACTTAGAGCCAGATTTACTAACAGCTTACGTCAGCGCAAACCCTCTTTAGGCCTTAAAAAACTACTGCAGCTGATCTTATCTCATATGCATTTGTAGGAGTTTCCCTTTCAGACACAAGATTTATGGGAGGAGAGTATTTAAATGAATCAAGCAACAAAATTTACTAATGTTTGCGCTCGTCAATTTACTGGTATTTGCGCCATGTGGTAGAAGGGAGAAGATATTTCCCACACATATTAATTTCTTTGGGATGCCAGAGGAAGACGTTATCCGAACATATATATGTGTTTGTGTTTGTCAGATTACGTGTAACAAGTTGCGTCTGTGTCGACCCGCACCTGATGAGAGCATCAGCTCTGCTTATTTGCGACCCGACGCTAATTTGCGCTGCTCTTGTTAGATTGCGTTGGTCATTATGTAAATGATTTGACTGCGTCTGTGTTCATTAATTTGCGCATCAGCAGTAGATCACGTGCAAAACTGCCACTCCCATTGGTGCATTTGTGGAATTGAGCTCTCATGCTAATTTGCCCCGTTTAGTAAATCTGGCCCTTAAATTGTTCTTTCTCCCAGTGGCAATCAGCTGAAGTGATTTCAGTCAGTACAACAAACAGACAGTATCGCGAGAACACACAGCGCTGTTCCCTTTCAGTCGGTCACGTTCGACGTACGTCAGTAGTGACCGACGAATTGAGATATCGCTAGAGAGCCCTATCTGCTTCGAGTAAACTAAAACAAGGCAATGGAATTGGCGCGCGATATTTGCATAATGCGCACCGCCCCCGCCAGGTGGTATAAATAGGGGAGCGAATGCAATCGCACTCTGTCTTTTGCTTCGGAGCCAAACGTGGTGTTCCTGTTTTGGTTTGTTGCTATCTGACTGGAGTAAAACTCTTACATACTTGTAAAGATATTTTTCAGCGCTCTGGTGTTGGGGTCACAGCACTTTACAGCAAGGCCGCGAGCTGCAGAGGAGCCTGAGCTGTGCGCTCTCAACTGCTGTTCTCACAGCACATTTCCCAAACATTTTCCCTGTCTGTTGACGGTTGCGATTTGGGCCGGTTCCCTGCTTTGTGATCGGGGAGTGGTGTACCCGATCACATCGCGGCTGATCCCTGTGTGCTTTGGCACAAGATCAGAGCTGTTTCCCCTCCTAAAAGAGCTTCACAGACGAACCCTGCGTCTGATTCAAGATGTCATTTCGTCTGTGCGTTACTGGATGCGGTCGTTCCCTGGTCCCCGCTGATGGTCACAATCGCTGCATCACACGTCTGGGCGTTCAGCATACTGAAGCAGCTTTTGTGGATAGCTCGTTCTCACTGTGGGAACATGACTATCTCAGTGTTGCGATCAAGACTCTCGTTCCATGCTTCTCAGGGAGCGTCCCCTGATCTGAGGATTGCGGTAAGGGCTTCCCCGCTGAGCGCCGCTCCGCGGGCCCCTGCCCCCTCTACAACACTGCAGCCTGTTGTGCTGCCGTTGGAACAAGCTGGTCCCTCTACGGAGTGACCAGTTGTTTCCTTCGGTGCACCCGTGAATGAACAGATGTCGATCGCGGCATCGGAAGGCGAGCAAGAGTCCTCGGGAGATGAAGACTCGGCTGTGCTGCCCCCCTCTGGGTCCGTAGCGTTGCCCGAGCCTGATCCCGAGCTGACCGCTATGCTTTCCCGGGCCGCCGAGAAGGTCGGGCTCGTCTGGAATCCTCCACCGCGTCCCGAACCATCTCGGCCGGATGATTGGTATTTCGGGGCGGGTCGTTCTGGTCCTCAGCATCCCTCCCCAGTACCTTTCTTCCCGGAAGTGCATGAGGAGGTGACCAAGTCTTGGAGAGCGCCCTATAGCGTTCGTGCCAGACCTGGTCCCTCCTCCGCCTTCACCACCCTGGATGGCGGAGAGGCTAAGGGGTACGCTGGGATCCCCCCAGTCGAGCGGTCTGTACTGATGCAATTGTGTCCGCCGGCTGGCGCGGTGAACCGCGTCTCCCATCCCAGGCCTGTAAGTTCTCGTCCGGTTTGAACGAGAAGGCTTACAGAGCCTGCGGACAGGCTGCCTCCGCCCTGCACGCCATGGCCCTTTTGCAGGTTTACCAGGCAAATGCGCTCATGGAGATGCCCCAGGGTGGCCTTGACCAACAGCTGCTGGGGGAGCTGCGCGCCACCACTGACCTCGCCCTCCGGGCCACGAAAGTGACGGCACGTTCTGTTGGTCAGGCGATGGCTACGCTCGTAGTCCAGCAGCGCCACCTGTGGCTGACCCTGACCCCAGTTCTCGGCTGCACAGAAGCAAGCTGAGGCTATTAAACACGTCCTCCCCCAGCGGTCCGCTGCTGCCTCCACCCTGCCACCGGCCGCACAGCCTCAGTCTGCTCATCGCCGAGGGCGCCCGCCTGCATTGTCCTCCGCCCCTGCTAAGTCGGCAAAGCAGCAGCCTACACCCGCTAAACAGCAGGGAGCCGGTTGCGGACGCGGCGCCCAGCCCGCTCAAGCCAAGCCAGGTGGCAAGAGGTCCAAGAAGCGGCCCTGAGACGGGCAACCTGGAGGAGAGGGATTCAGCTCTTCGGGAGAGGATTCCAGCATCTCTCCCACCCCCGGAGGAGGGCCGGGGGGAATTTGTGTCTTGTCTTGTCCTGCCGCTGGCTCCCCAGAAAAAGAGCAGTTTCTCAATCCTCCAGGTCTCAAGAGAGCTCGGCTGTCATTGTGCGAGGCCCCCCTTGCCACTCTCAGCCCCCTCTCATCTCGCCAGCAGGTCCCAGTGTGATGGTCGAGGCTGCCTCCCAGCCGTCTCCCATCCACACTGCCATCTCGCAGAGTCTGACCCCACTTCGGCCCGCTATGCCGTTAGCGCTCCCCAGCCTGTCCCACTGGCTCATTCACACTATTAGACTCGGCTATGCAATTCAGTTTGCCCGGCCTCCCCCGGTCTTCAGGGATGTCCACTACACTCTCGTGTCCCTGGACAATGCACCTGTTCTCCGGGCGGAGATTGCTGTCCTCCTGGCGAAGGATGCAATCGAGCCGGTCCCTCCAGCCGATATGAAGTCAGGGTTCTACAGCCCCTACTTCATTGTACCAAAGAAGGGTGGTGGGCTACGGCCAATCCTGGATCTGCATGTCCTGAATCGGTCCCTTCACAGGCTGCCGTTCAAGATGCTTATGCAGAAGCGCATTTTCGAATGCATCCGTCCCCAGGATTGGTTTGCAGCGATCGACCTGAAGGACTTTGGGCTGACCCTGTCGCCCCGCATCTTCACCAAGGTTGCGGAGGCAGCCATTGTTCCGCTCAAGGAACAGGGCATTCGCATTCTCAACAACCTCGACGACTGGCTCATCCTGGCCAGCTCGCGGGAGCAGTTATACGAGCACAGGGACATGGTGTTAGCTCACCTCAGCCGGTTGGGTCTTCGGATCAACTGGGACAAGAGCAAACTCGCCCCCGGGCAGAGGATCTCTTATCTCTGTATGGAACTGGACTCGGTCGCCGAACTGCCGTTGCACTCTCATCAAGTGGTCAGACCCTTCGTTCCTGTGGGCTGGAGTTCCCCTCGAACAAGTGTCCAGGCATGCTGTGGTCCACACAGATGCTTCTGCCACAGGGTGGGGTGCCACGTGCAACGGGCATGCAGCGTCAGGTCTGTGGACGGGGCCTCAACTGCATTGGCATATCTATTGCCTCGAGTTGCTAGCAGTACGTCTTGCACTGAGACGCTTCAAGGAGCTGTTGACAGACAAGCACGTACTGGTCCGCTCGGACAGCACTGCGGCCGTTGCGTAGATCAACCACCATATATATATATATATATATATATATATATATATAATATTCCTGCCACTGCTTTCTCAGATGGGCTTGGACTGAATCCTCTTGTTTTAAGTGCTGTTTCTGGAGGCCATACAGACTGAAAACATAAACTGGTAACTAGCCTCAGAAAACTGAAATGCGTCATGAAGCTCAGTTCGAGTCTGTGGCAAGGGGGGCGTGGTTCAGTGAGGTCTGCAGCGGGAGAGAGAGTCGGGAGACGCACGGTGAGTGAGTGGGTTAAACACAAATAACAAACACCTGTCTCTTGTTTCAGTAATTGGTGTGGAGAGAGTATAAAACGCCAGGAGAAACAGGAGTGTGCGAGAGAGAGAAGGACTGCTGATGGCTGAAACCTCGTCATACTGGAGTAGAAGTTACGTTGTGACTGTGTGCTTTCTGTTGTGCTGTTTGCATAGCCCTTTTGTTTTGAGATTGAACCTTATAATAAAATACCGTCAGGAGTCAAGCCGACCCTGTCCTCTTCCTTCCCTGTCCTCTTCCTTCCCTGAACAAAGAACCTCAATACACAGTCCATCTGATGTCCAACAACACATCAATCCTTACATACGTGTGACTTTCAATTGATATCCTTGACGGAATATAAAATGTAAGTTTCAATAGGCTGCGGAAAGCATCTCTCAAGCACTTTAAGCACAAACCCTCTCAGCTGCTGACGCAGTAACTTTCCCAGAAGACAGTTAATATCTGCTTTAGAGACGCTCATGTGTGTGAAAATACTTTGACCAACCTGGAGCTGATGCTAATAATTACTGTTTTATAATTCATTTTCTAAAAGTGAGTTATGGATAGTGGATAACTTTTCAGTAGCAAAACAAATTTAATTAACTAATAATTTAATGATTTTTAATGCCATGCAGGAAACTGCTAAAAGAAACAGGTGAAAGTATCAGTAACACACTCGTGTGCAAAAGTCTATAGATTGTGTTCAGATCAGATGTGTGTTGAGCCAGTGTGGTTTACAATATACACTTCTCACACTGAACAACAAGTTTCACACAAACGTGTCACTATATATATCAACTCTAGCAGGAGTTCAACACTCAGTCGGTCAGATTAGAGGAAGTTCACAAACACAGGAGGAGCTGACAGTGTTTAGAAGAAGAGCTGTAACTATATAATGAAGAGAAAGACTGACAGAAACAGAAAATGGCTGGTAAGTGTGATCTGTGTCTGCTGGGACTGATCATTCTCTCTTCACTTCTCACAGGTAAAGAAATCTGTATTTTCTCTAAAGACATTTAGTGGAATTAGTCTGGAAAGAGTTGATTTGAACATGCTCAGTTTATTCTTGCACACATTCACGTTGTGATCTCAGAGTTGTGTATTGATACATACAGATCATACTGTATTATTCCTGATACTGGACATAGAGTCACTCAAACATCTGATGATCAACAATTATCTTCATATTAAGAGTCTGTGAGTGATTTGAACAACACTCTGATTGAGAGAAATAGTTTATTCTGCAGTGTGTGTTGTTGGCATTGTTAGATCGGATTGAGTCTCCACGTCAGAAATATCAAATCCAGCCCCGGACGCCAGATCTTGTCAAATGATATCCGTTTTATCTGCTACAAGACTCTATTAACAGCAAATAGTCCAGTAGGTTACAGTCCAACTTTGGTTTGGTTCTGTCTTAAACTTCACCCCATATGGACTCAGGACCTAAAAATAAGAAGATTATATACTTGCTGGAAAACTCAGTTCTTATTGGTCAGTTGTATAATCATCTAGTCATGCAATAATTGCAATAATGTCCAGCCAGTGTTATCACAAATAATCCTAACAGAGTGATCAGGACCTGAAGTTAAAGAGTTAGTTCACCCAATCATTAATTACTCACCCTCATATCGTTCCAAACTTCAGAACACAAATTAAGATCATTTGATGAAATTCGAGAGTTTTTTTATCCCCCATAGAAAGCAATGAAAATTCAAAGTCCAGAAAGGTACTAAAGACATCATTAAAATAGTCAACGTTCTAATCGAGTTCTAACTAAGTAATAATATTTAAATTTTACCCTTTAAAAGCAAGGTTAAGTTTTATAGATATCGTTTGTGTATTAAATTTGCATCTGTGTCCTATCTCAAACTACTCTACTGTCAGCTCAAGCTTTTGTCAAATCTGTTATGTTTTCAAGAAACAAAATATGTAGGCCTAATATATATATATATATATATATATATATATATATATATATATATATAATATGGACCGGCCCCCAAATGTGTCCACAACATCGGATCTGGCCCCCTTTTAAAAAAGTTTGGACACCCCTGATCTAGGCTATATGCGATCCGTTCTGGAGCGCGCACGCACAATTCAGCCCGGGGAACAGCGTCTCTTGCGCGGATTATTGTACTTTCAGCGTTTTAAAACATTGATAATAATTATCAAACATGTCGTACAATTTAGCAACAGTAAAGACTGCATTTTACAACAATCACCGGTTGAGCTGATTCTGACGTTAAGTTTGGGTTTATGGAGGAAGGAATGCGCACCGCTGTGAGGGAAGGAAGTTGTGCTAGACAAAATGCGACTACTTTAATAGTTTTACCACAAATATCTTCTTTCTGATGATCCTTGGAAGACAAAATCGAAATCAAAAATAAAATAAGATTAATATCACAGGCCTAAAGTGTAAGGAGACGTTTAGTTCTCTCCTCCATCGTCACAATCAAACAGGGCTTTAATGTTGTGCGCGCTGTAGCTTCTCTGCGTGAGCGCGATCTCTCTTCTGGATTGCAAATAGCAAAAATACATCATAAACATCACACGCATGTGTCACCAATACTGATTCGTTCTGACGTAAACATGGAAGCGCTGAACAGCATTCACTGCATCAACTGTGTACAATAATGACACGGGAGAGATGAAATTGTTGAATAAAGTTATTTTTGTTTTGTTTTACGCACAAAAAGTATTCTCGTCCCCATAACATTAAGGTTGAACCACTGTAGGGTGGACTGTTTTAATGATGTCTTTACTACTTTTCTTTGGATCTTGAAAGTGTTGATTATATTGCTGTCTGAAGAATAAAAAAACTCAAAAATATCTCAATTAGTGTTCCGAAGATGAATGATTTATTCTACTTTGAAATACGTGTTCTGTGTAGGAATGTCTGTTTTTGTTTTGGTCTGTGATTCCATCCACTGCCAATTTACCCAGCAGTACTTCGACACCAGGTGTCGGAAACACAGTCTTCTGTCAGCCTGAGAGTTTGACTGAGAAAGCCAGAGAAGAGCAGGAGCAGGAGACGAACTGATGATAATAAAAGAGACGAGTTTATTGAATAATCTTAGTTGCGTATGAAGACAAACATCCCTTAAACCACACAACCTTAAGATTAAACAACAATAGAAAAGAAATAAATAATATAAAATATGAAAACATAAATTACATAAATGAATAATAATAATAATAAAATGATTAAATGATAAATCAAATGACAAATGTATAAATGACTAATAATTATAAATGATTATGAAGTTAAATATTAAAAACAATTAAAATAATATTTAAATTAATAAAGAAAATAAAACACTAATGTATGCAGAGTGTTGTTTGTATTCATGAGGATCAAAAACTATGATTTGAATTGTCTGCTTTTTTATTCTGGTATGTTTTATGTATTTATTTATTAATATATATCATAATGATCATATGTACTGTGTTTCAGGTTCCAGTGGAGTGAATGATGCTCATGTGTTCATCAGTTCTGGTGAAAATGTCCGTCTGCCCTGTAATAATGCTCTTTCTGACTGTACATCAACTGCATGGACCTACAGTAACAGATTCAGACATTCAGCAAGAGTTGAACTGATTGTTGGAGGGATAAAGAAGAAAACAGAGAGACATGAGAGACTGAGTCTGGGGTCTGACTGCTCTCTGAACATCAAGATCGTCACAGAAGAAGATTCTGGATTATACACCTGCCAACAATGGACAGGTCCAAAAGGAAAACAACACAAACAAGGACCTGATGCACGTGTTTATCTGCGTGTTCTTCATGGTCAGTGTTTCTGTGAATTATATGTTCAATTTAAAAGGACACCATTCCACATGTTCACAAAACTCCTTTAAACTCACACTCACAAAAGCTTCTGAAGGAATTGAAACCTGGCGGCAACAAATGTTTAATCTGAACTAACATTCATTCTTCACAGCTGAAGATGATTCAACGACAGCAGTGATTCCAGTCCACATCACAAACTCACCTAGAAACACACCAGAAACTACAGGTACATCATCACTGTCTCTCACATCACTGCTTCACTGTGTAATCAATTCTCATCACAATGAAAGTCTTAAATGAAGGACATTGTAAATTCAGCAACACATGCTGCTCTGATCTGGTAGATGGTCAGAGAAATGTGAAACAGCTGAACTTGACATCAAAGACAAAAAGATTTGTTCAATGAAGTGTCACTTGTCAATTGATTCATGTTTGGAATTCACACCTTGAGACTGAAATAAAATGATAATAGATGACAGACTCGTGGAACAGTGGAAGTTCACACAGAGTCCAGCACATATTCATCATTTCTGTGATGATGATGATGATGTTTGTATGTGTCATCATGTGTTGAACTGAACTAACAGACGTGATTCACAGATCCAGCTGACACAGCATCAGAAACTGTCATCTGTGTGACTGCTGGATCATTATTCAGAGGTATGACACGTTCATTTCTACTGACAGCTTCACACCATTAAACTATCAGTCAGTCTGTAAATGCTTCATCAATAACTGTTCATAGTTTAATCCCCTTGACTTCAGTCATGTCCAGTTTCTCTTCTTCTTCCACACATGTTTCCTGCAGTGATTGTGATTATTGTTGAGATGGCAGTGTTTGCTGCTCCTACTGTGATTCTTCTTCAGATCATCTGTGCAAGAAGAGCTGGTGAGTTTGAGCTTCACACAATCTGATGATTCACACTCATCTGATCTGGAACAATCTGCAATCATACGAGAGGTCAGTCGATGCTTTTATTTTGCAGGGAGGAAGGACTCGCAGCACCCAGAGGAAATGGAGATGCCTACAATATTACAATAAAATACTGCTGAGTTTGGAGACGATCTGAAACAAGATTTAAGTCAAGTCACCTCAAAGCAGCTTTACAGCCGTAACAAGAAAATAATGCATTGTTTGTCAAATATGTCATTGTTCAGATTTTTTTACTTCTCAGAAAACAGAAAAAATCATCTGAGCACCCTGAAGAAATAGTGACATCATCAAGTTTAGATTCAAATATTTTTGCAAATAACAGGCAAGATATTTGCATACAGTGTTGAATGTCATTTTCTTGTTGTTCGTTTATAAACTGCTTTGAATAAAATATGAAATACAGCAACAGACAGACTCAGACTGTTTGTGTGATCATCTCTCTGTTCTGTGTGTTGAAGCTGATTTGGTGATTCTCCATCGTTTTATTTTGGATGATTGCTACTAATTTTCTTAATAAAACCTCTTTCCTGAGATATTTGTTACAATTATGGTGAATCTCCTTCATGAGCTCGTAATGTGAGGATGTCACTGTTGTCATGATCCCAGCTCTGTGTCTTTTGTTTCGTATGGACTCTTGCACCACACTAACTGTTGCACTTCACCCTGGACTACATTTCCCATCATCCATTGCACTGATTACACACACACAGCTGTAACCAATCACACACCCTACGTAAGCCATGGACTTTCTCTTTGTCACTGCCGAGTATTGTTTAGCATTTATGCTGTGTTGGCGTAGCTATACGGAGCCAATTCCCGGTCCTAGTCTGAGTTTGTAGTTCTAGTCAAAGTCTAGTTACATCTTGTTTTCTTAATGCCTGTTTCCTGATTACCTGCCTGTCTTGGACTCCTCTCTTGCCCTGCCATTTGGACTCTGTTTGCACCTCTCTTGGACCATTGCCTGTTTACCCTGGATTATTCTTTAGCCTAGCCCTCCTGGATATTGTTTGCCACTGATCGACCACGCTCGTCCCTGGTATACTTTGTCTCGCCTGCTTTATTCCTGTTTGCTGTTGCCAACCCATGCCTGTTATCGACTATGTCTCTGTCTAATAAAAGCCTGCACATGGATCCGCAAGTATCGTTTGTTCACTCCGTGAAAACTGTAGATTTAGCAGCACATTACTGCTACGGTACAATACCTACAGTACAATACTGTAATTTGCATTGCATTCTGGGTAATTTTGTTTGAGCGGGAACAATTTACAGTATATTTTAGTGTTGCTGTAACCTAGCTGTAACTTGGCTGTAATATGCCAGGCAATAATACAGGATTGCTGTAAACGGCGCCCCCTGACTGACGTCAGAACAACTGCAGCAGCTCACTCACGGATAACTGTGTCTCACTCGGTGGACAACTGGAAGTTTGGTAAGTTCATTTTAAATTTTATAATTAGGTTTTAGGATTTTACGCTATAGTGTATGTAGCTTTTAGTGTGAAATGACAGTGGAAGTTTAGCCAGCGAACGTTGCAAAAACACCATTACAGAGTTAACTTAGGTGTCTAGCTGCTGTTTCCCGCTTGTCCCGACGTTTTCATCTAACTCTGTGAATTACACCTGGTTTATTTCAACCAAACCAGACCAGGGGTGCGTTTCCCGAAAGCATCGTTAGCCAACTATGTTCATAAGTCCCATTGAACTCTATTGGTAATGACAGAACTTGCGACCATAGTTTGCTTTGGAAAACGCACCCCGGGTGATTGTTGAAACTATGAAAAGACAAATCAAGATGGTTTTCCTGAGTTTTATTTTGTTTCTGTCGAGTTTGAATGCAGAGACTAGAATAACATGACGCGTCACTCGTTTGTTTTGAATGGGAGAAATTGCAACACGCAATATGGCTTTGACAGCACTTAAACTGCTAAGAAGATTCACAGTCTGTTTCTCGAATGACGGCTGCAGCAGTCGCGGTCAACACTGAACAAGAATCGTGTTGGATTAATTACATTTATTTAAGTAAATTGAACAAGCATCGAATGCTATTTTTGGCTTAATTAATTGAAACGTGTTCTTTCAAAATGAAAATATTGAGTTGATCCAAAACGCAACTGTTTCAAGTCATTTTAACACAATGCAATTACTATGTAAATGAACTGCACACATAATTTTAGACACTTAGAGCCAGATTTACTAACAGCTTGCGTCAGCGCAAACCCTCTTTAGGCCATAAAAAACTACTGCAGCTGATCTTATCTCATATGCATTTGTAGGAGTTTCCCTTTCAGACACAAAATTTATGGGAGGAGAGTATTTAAATGAATCAAGCAACGCAATTTACTAATGTTTGCGCTCGTCAATTTACTAGTATTTGCGCCATGTGGTAGAAGGGAGAAAATATTTCCCACACATATTAATTTCTTTGGGATGCCAGAGGAAGACGTTATCCGAACATATATATGAGAGCATCAGGTCTGCTTATTTGCGACCCGGCGCTAATTTGCGCTGCTCTTGTTAGATTGCGTTGGTCATTATGTAAATGATTTGACTGCGTCTGTGTTCATTAATTTGCGCATCAGCAGTAGATCACATGCAAAACTGCCACTCCCATTGGTGCATTTGTGGAATTGAGCTCTCATGCTAATTTGCCCCGTTTAGTAAATCTGGCCCTTAAATTGTTCTTTCTCCCAGTGGCAATCAGCTGAAGTGATTTCAGTCAGTACAACAAACAGACAGTATCGCGAGAACACACAGCGCTGTTCCCTTTCAGTCGGTGACGTTCGACGTACGTCAGTAGTGACCGACGAATTGGGATATCGCTAGAGAGCCCTATCTGCTTCGAGTAAACTAAAACAAGCCAATGGAATTGGCGTGCGATATTTGCATAATGTGCACCGCCCCCGCCAGGTGGTATAAATAGGGGAGCGAATGCAATCGCACTCTGTCTTTTGCTTCGGAGCCAAACGTGGTGTTCCTGTTTTGGTTTGTTGCTATCTGACTGGAGTAAAACTCTTACATACTTGTAAAGATATTTTTCAGCGCTCTGGTGTTGGGGTCACGGCACTTTACAGCAAGGCCGCGAGCTGCAGAGGAGCCTGAGCTGTGCGCTCTCAACTGCTGTTCTCACAGCACATTTCCCAAACATTTTCCCTGTCTGTTGACGGTTGCGATTTGGGCCGGTTCCCTGCTTTGTGATCGGGGAGTGGTGTACCCGATCACATCGCGGCTGATCCCTGTGTGCTTTGGCACAAGATCAGAGCTGTTTCCCCTCCTAAAAGAGCTTCACAGACGAACCCTGCGTCTGATTCAAGATGTCATTTCGTCTGTGCGTTACTGGATGCGGTCGTTCCCTGGTCCCCGCTGATGGTCACAATCGCTGCATCACACGTCTGGGCGTTCAGCATACTGAAGCAGCTTTTGTGGATAGCTCGTTCTCACTGTGGGAACATGACTATCTCAGTGTTGCGATCAAGACTCTCGTTCCATGCTTCTCAGGGAGCGTCCCCTCCCCTATGCCGCGTGCTGCCGTTTTCTCTGGCCCCGGCTGGAGTGACGGCGCATCGCTGTGTAGGCAGGTGATCTGAGGATTACGGTAAGGGCTTCCCCGCTGAGCACCACTCTGCGGGCCCCTGCCCCCTCTACAACACTGCAGCCTGTTGTGCTGCCGTTGGAACAAGCTGGTCCCTCTACGGAGTGACCAGTTGTTTCCTTCGGTGCACCCGCGAATGAACAGATGTCGATCGCGGCATCGGAAGGCGAGCAAGAGTCCTCGGGAGATGAAGACTCGGCTGTGCTGCCCCCCTCTGGGTCCGTAGCGTTGCCCGAGCCTGATCCCGAGCTGACCGCTATGCTTTCCCGGGCCGCCGAGAAGGTCGGGCTCGTCTGGAATCCTCCACCGCATCCCGAACCATCTCGGCCGGATGATTGGTATTTCGGGGCGGGTCGTTCTGGTCCTCAGCATCCCTCCCCAGTACCTTTCTTCCCGGAAGTGCATGAGGAGGTGACCAAGTCTTGGAGAGCGCCCTATAGCGTTCGTGCCAGACCTGGTCCCTCCTCCGCCTTCACCACCCTGGATGGCGGAGAGGCTAAGTCGAGCGGTCTGTACTGATGCAATTGTGTCCGACGGCCGCCGGCTGGCGCGGTGAACCGCGTCTCCCATCCCAGGCCTGTAAGTTCTTGTCCGGTTTGAACGAGAAGGCTTACAGAGCCTGCGGACAGGATGCCTCCGCCCCGCACGCCATGGCCCTTTTGCAGGTTTACCAGGCAAATGCGCTCATGGAGATGCCCCAGGGTGGCCTTGACCAACAGCTGCTGGGGGAGCTGCGCGCCACCACTGACCTCGCCCTCCGGGCCACGAAAGTGACGGCACGTTCTGTTGGTCAGGCGATGGCTACGCTCGTAGTCCAGCAGCGCCACCTGTGGCTGACCCTGACCCCAGTTCTCGGCCGCACAGAAGCAAGCTGAGGCTATTAAACACGTCCTCCCCCAGCGGTCCGCTGCTGCCTCCACCCTGCCACCGGCCGCACAGCCTCAGTCTGCTCATCGCCGAGGGCGCCCGCCTGCATTGTCCTCCGCCCCTGCTAAGTCGGCAAAGCAGCAGCCTACACCCGCTAAACAGCAGGGAGCCAGTTGCGGACGCGGCGCCCAGCCCGCTCAAGCCAAGCCAGGTGGCAAGAGGTCCAAGAAGCGGCCCTGAGACGGGCAACCTGGAGGAGAGGGATTCAGCTCTTCGGGAGAGGATTCCAGCATCTCTCCCACCCCCGGAGGAGGGCCGGGGGGAATTTGTGTTTTGTCTTGTCCTGCCGCTGGCTCCCCGGAAAAAGAGCAGTTTCTCAATCCTCCAGGTCTCAAGAGAGCTCGGCTGTCAATGTGCGAGGCCCCCCTTGCCACTCTCAGCCCCCTCTCATCTCGCCAGCAGGTCCCAGTGTGATGGTCAAGGCTGCCTCCCAGCCGTCTCCCATCCACACTGCCACCTCGCAGAGTCTGACCCCACTTCGGCCCGCTATGCCGTTAGCGCTTCCCAGCCTGTCCCGCTGGCTCATTCACACTATTAGACTCGGCTATGCAATTCAGTTTGCCCGGCCTCCCCCGGTCTTCAGGGATGTCCACTACACTCTCGTGTCCCTGGACAATGCACCTGTTCTCCGGGCGGAGATTGCTGTCCTCCTGGCGAAGGATGCAATCGAGCCGGTCCCTCCAGCCGATATGAAGTCAGGGTTCTACAGCCCCTACTTCATTGTACCCAAGAAGGGTGGTGGGCTACGGCCAATCCTGGATCTGCATGTCCTGAATCGGTCCCTTCACAGGCTGCCGTTCAAGATGCTTATGCAGAAGCGCATTTTCGAATGCATCCGTCCCCAGGATTGGTTTGCAGCGATCGACCTGAAGGACTTTGGGCTGACCCTGTCGCCCCGCATCTTCACCAAGGTTGCGGAGGCGGCCATTGTTCCGCTCAAGGAACAGGGCATTCGCATTCTCAACAACCTCGACGACTGGCTCATCCTGGCCAGCTCGCGGGAGCAGTTATACGAGCACAGGGACATGGTGTTAGCTCACCTCAGCCGGTTGGGTCTTCGGATCAACTGGGACAAGAGCAAACTCGCCCCCGGGCAGAGGATCTCTTATCTCGGTATGGAACTGGACTCGGTCGCCGAACTGCCGTTGCACTCTCACCAAGTGGTCAGACCCTTCGTTCCTGCGGGCTGGAGTTCCCCTCGAACAAGTGTCCAGGCATGCTGTGGTCCACACAGATGCTTCTGCCACAGGGTGGGGTGCCACGTGCAACGGGCATGCAGCGTCAGGTCTGTGGACGGGGCCTCAACTGCATTGGCATATCAATTGCCTCGAGTTGCTAGCAGTACGTCTTGCACTGAGACGCTTCAAGGAGCTGTTGACAGACAAGCACGTACTGGTCCGCTCGGACAGCACTGCGGCCGTTGCGTAGATCAACCACCAGGGTGGTCTACGCTCCCACCACATTTCCCAACTTGCCCGCCATTTCTTGCTATGGTGTCAGAAGCATCTGAGGTCGCTTCATGCCATTCATGTCCCAGGTGTGCTCAACTGTGCAGCTGATGAGCTCTCACGGCAGCCTCCGCTTCCGGGCGAATGGAGACTCCATCCCCAGGCGGTCCAGCTGATTTGGCAGCGTTTCGGGGCTGCACAGGTAGACCTGTTTGCCTCCCCGGACACTGCCCACTGCCAGTTGTTTTATTCCCTGACCGACGGCACGCTCGGCACGGATGCACTGGCACACAGTTGGCCCACAGTTCGCCTTCTTGCACAATTCCTATGCAAAGTCAGGGAGGACGAGGAGCAGGTCTTGCTAGTGGCTCCATATTGGCCCACTCGGACCTGGTTTTCGGATCTGACACTCCTCGCGACAGCACCTCCCTGGCCCATTCCTCTGAGGAAGGACCTCCTGACTCAGAGACGGGGCACCCTCTGGCACCCGCATCCCGACCTGTGGAAACACCATGTGTGGTCCCTGGACGGGACGCGGAGGTTCTAAGTGATCTCCCCCAGTCGGTTGTAGACACCATCACTTCCGCTAGAGCTCCTTCGACTAGGAGCCTCTGTGCATTGAAGTGAAACCTGTTTGTCGAATGGTGTTCCTCTCGCCCAGGAGGACCCCCGATCATGTTCGGTCAGGTCTGTGCTTTCCTTCCTGCAAGAGGGCCTGGAGCAAAGGCTGTCTCCCTCCATCCTCAAGGTGTACATTGCCTCTATCGCCGCACATCACGATGTAGTTGAAGGTAGGTCGTTGGGGAAGCACGACCTGGTCGTCATGTTCCTGAGGGGGGCGAGGAGACTAAATCCACCTCGCCCTCCCTCCATACCCTCTTGGGATCTCTACCTGGTTTTAACTGCTCTCCGGGGTCATCCCTTCGAGCCTTTGCAATCAGTAGAGTTAAAAGTACTGTCCCTTAAGACCGTCCTCCTGGTTGCATTGGCCTCGGTGAAGAGGTGACTCTCACGTCATCCTGAGACCCCGGCCTGGATTCGTGCCCAAGGTTCCTACCACTCCCTTCAGAGACCAGGTAGTGAACCTGCAAGCGCTGCCTTTGGAGGAGGCAGACCATCACTGTACGTGGAAATTTCCCTGACTACAACGTTTTAATTTCTATGATTTTAAGATTTTATTAGAAAACACACTTTTAAAAATCCCTCATGTATCCAGGTTTTCCAAGACTGTGGGAAGCCTCGGTCTTGAATGAAAGTGACAGTTGTCTAGTGAATGAATAAAAAAAAAATAAAAAAATTAATATATAATATTCCTGCCACTGCTTTCTCAGATGGGCTTGGACTGAATCCTCTTGTTTTAAGTGCTGTTTCTGGAGGCCATACAGACTGAAAACATAAACTGGTAACTAGCCTCAGAAAACTGAAATGCGTCATGAAGCTCAGTTCGAGTCTGTGGCAAGGGGGGCGTGGTTCAGTGAGGTCTGCAGCGGGAGAGAGAGTCGGGAGACGCACGGTGAGTGAGTGGGTTAAACACAAATAACAAACACCTGTCTCTTGTTTCAGTAATTGGTGTGGAGAGAGTATAAAACGCCAGGAGAAACAGGAGTGTGCGAGAGAGAGAAGGACTGCTGATGGCTGAAACCTCGTCATACTGGAGTAGAAGTTACGTTGTGACTGTGTGCTTTCTGTTGTGCTGTTTGCATAGCCCTTTTGTTTTGAGATTGAACCTTATAATAAAATACCGTCAGCAGTCAAGCCGACCCTGTCCTCTTCCTTCCCTGTCCTCTTCCTTCCCTGAACAAAGAACCTCAATACAGAGTCCATCTGATGTCCAACAACACATCAATCCTTACATACGTGTGACTTTCAATTGATATCCTTGACGGAATATAAAATGTAAGTTTCAATAGGCTGCGGAAAGCATCTCTCAAGCACTTTAAGCACAAACCCACTCAGCTGCTGACGCAGTAACTTTCCCAGAAGACAGTTAATATCTGCTTTAGAGACGCTCATGTGTGTGAAAATACTTTCTGTTTGATCAAACTGGAGCTGATGCTAATAATTACTGTTTTATAATTCATTTTCTAAAAGTGAGTTCTGGATAGTGGATAACTTTTCAGTAGCAAAACAAATTTAATTAACTAATAATTTAATGATTTTTAATGCCATGCAGGAAACTGCTAAAAGAAACAGGTGAAAGTATCAGTAACACACTCGTGTGCAAAAGTCTATAGATTGTGTTCAGATCAGATGTGTGTTGAGCCAGTGTGGTTTACAATATACACTTCTCACACTGAACAACAAGTTTCACACAAACGTGTCACTATATATATCAACTCTAGCAGGAGTTCAACACTCAGTCGGTCAGATTAGAGGAAGTTCACAAACACAGGAGGAGCTGACAGTGTTTAGAAGAAGAGCTGTAACTATATAACGAAGAGAAAGACTGACAGAAACAGAAAATGGCTGATAAGTGTGATCTGTGTCTGCTGGGACTGATCATTCTCTCTTCACTTCTCACAGGTAAAGAAATCTGTATTTTCTCTAAAGACATTTAGTGGAATTAGTCTGGAAAGAGTTATGTATAAATGACTAATAATTATAAATGATTATGAAGTTAAATATTAAAAACAATTAAAATAATATTTAAATTAATAAAGAAAATAAAACACTAATGTATGGTTGCTTTCTTAAAGTAAAACAGGTTGTTATTGAAAACCCTTAGATCCTTCAGCATTAAGTGAGGATTTTTTTTTTTTTTTATGCTGACATGTTTTATATTCTCATTTATTAATATGTATCATAATGATCATATGTACTGTGTTTCAGGTTCCAGTGGAGTGAATGATGCTCATGTGTTCATCAGTTCTGGTGAAAATGTCCGTCTGCCCTGTAATAATGCTCTTTCTGACTGTACATCAACTGCATGGACCTACAGTAACAGATTCAGACATTCAGCAGGAGTTGAACTGATTGTTGGAGGGATAAAGAAGAAAACAGAGAGACATGAGAGACTGAGTCTGGGGTCTGACTGCTCTCTGAACATCAAGATCGTCACAGAAGAAGATTCTGGATTATACACCTGCCAACAATGGACAGGTCCGAAAGGAAAACAACAAAAACAAGGACCTGATGCACGTGTTTATCTGCGTGTTCTTCATGGTCAGTGTTTCTGTGAATTATATGTTCAATTTAAAAGGACACCATTCCACATGTTCACAAAACTCATTTAAACTCACACTCACAAAAGCTTTTGAAGGAATTTAAACCTGGCGGCAAACAAATGTTTAATCTGAACTAACATTCATTCTTCACAGCTGAAGATGTTTCAACGACAGCAGTGATTCCAGTCCACGTCACAAACTCACCTAGAAACACACCAGAAACTACAGGTACATCATCACTGTCTCTCACATCACTGCTTCACTGTGTAATCAATTCTCATCACAATGAAAGTCTTAAATGAAGGACATTGTAAATTCAGCAACACATGCTGCTCTGATCTGGTAGATGGTCAGAGAAATGTGAAACAGCTGAACTTGACATCAAAGACAAAAAGATTTGTTCAATGAAGTGTCACTTGTCAATTGATTCATGTTTGGTAATTATCTATCATCATTCTCCTCCTGACACCTTTAATTTAAAATAAAATGATAATAGATGACAGACTCGTGGAACAGTGGAAGTTCACACAGAGTCCAGCACATATTCATCATTTCTGTGATGATGATGATGATGTTTCTATGTGTCATCATGTGTTGAACTGAACTAACAGACGTGATTCACAGATCCAGCTGACACAGCATCAGAAACTGTCATCTGTGTGACTGCTGGATCATTATTCAGAGGTACGACACGTTCATTTCTACTGACAGCTTCACACCATTAAACTATCAGTCAGTCTGTAAATGCTTCATCAATAACTGTTCATAGTTTAATCCCCTTGACTTCAGTCATGTCCAGTTTCTCTTCTTCTTCCACACATGTTTCCTGCAGTGATTGTGATTATTGTTGAGATGGCAGTGTTTGCTGCTCCTACTGTGATTCTTCTTCAGATCATCTGTGCAAGAAGAGCTGGTGAGTTTGAGCTTCACACAATCTGATGATTCACACTCATCTGATCTGGAACAATCTGCAATCATACGAGAGGTCAGTCGATGCTTTTATTTTGCAGGGAGGAAGGACTCGCAGCACCCAGAGGAAATGGAGATGCCTACAATATTACAATAAAATACTGCTGAGTTTGGAGACGATCTGAAACAGTATTTAAGTCAAGTCACCTCAAAGCAGCTTTACAGCCGTAACAGGAAAATAATGCATTGTTTGTCAAATATGTCATTGTTCAGATTTTTTCTTCTCAGAAAACACAAAAAATCATCTGAGCACCCTGAAGAAATAGTGACATCATCAAGTTTAGATTCAAATATTTTTGCAAATAACAGGCAAGATATTTGCATACAGTGTTGAATGTCATTTTCTTGTTGTTCGTTTATAAACTGCTTTGAATAAAATATGAAATACAGCAACAGACAGACTCAGACTGTTTGTGTGATCATCTCTCTGTTCTGTGTGTTGAAGCTGATTTGGTGATTCTCCATCGTTTTATTTTGGATGATTGCTACTAATTTTCTTAATAAAACCTCTTTCCTGAGATATTTGTTACAGTTATGGTGAATCTCCTTCATGAGCTTCATGAGGATGTCACTGTTGTCATGATCCCAGCTCTGTGTCTTTGTTTCGTATGGACTCTTGCACCACACTGTTGCACTTCACCCTGGACTACATTTCCCATCATCCATTGCACTGATTACACACACACAGCTGTAACCAATCACACACCCTACATAAGCCATGGACTTTCTCTTTGTCACTGCCGAGTATTGTTTAGCATTTATGCTGTGTTGGCGTAGCTATACGGAGCCAGTTCCCGGTCCTAGTCTGAGTTTGTAGTTCTAGTCAAAGTCTAGTTACATCTTGTTTTCTTAATGCCTGTTTCCTGATTACCTGCCTGTCTTGGACTCCTCTCTTGCCCTGCCATTTGGACTCTGTTTGCACCTCTTTTGGACCATTGCCTGTTTACCCTGGATTATTCTTTAGCCTAGCCCTCCTGGATATTGTTTGCCACTGATCGACCACACTCGTCCCTGGTATACTTTGTCTCGCCTGCTTTATTCCTGTTTGCTGTTGCCAACCCATGCCTGTTATCGACTATGTCTCTGTCTAATAAAAGCCTGCACATGGATCCGCAAGTATCGTTAGTTCACTCCGTGACAACTGTAGATTTAGCAGCACATTACTGCTACGGTACAATACCTACAGTACAATACTGTAATTTGCATTGCATTCTGTGTAATACAGGATTGCTGTAAACGGCGCCCCCTGACTGACGTCAGAACAACTGCAGCAGCTCACTCACGGATAACTGTGTCTCACTTGGTGGACAACTGGAAGTTTGGTAAGTTCATTTTAAATTTTATAATTAGGTTTTAGGATTTTACACTATAGTCTATGTAGCTTTTAGTGTGAAATGACAGTGGAAGTTTAGCCAGTGAACGCTGCAAAAACACCATTACAGAGTTAACTTAGGTGTCTACATGCTGTTTCCCGCTTGTCCCGACGTTTTCATCTAACTCTGTGAATTACACCTGGTTTATTTCGACCAGACCAGGGGGTGCGTTTCCCGAAAGCATCGTTAGCCAACTATGGTCGTAAGTCCCATTGAACTCTATTGGTAACGACAGAACTTGCGACCATAGTTTGCACCCCGGGTGATTGTTGAAACTATGAAAAGACAAATCAAGATGGTTTTCCTGAGTTTTATTTTGTTTCTGTCGAGTTTGAATGCAGAGACCATAGAATAACATGACGCGTCACTCGTATTGTTGTGAATGGGAGAAATTGCGACAGGCAATATGGCTTTGACAGCACTTAAACTGCTAAAAAAATTTGCAGTCTGTTTCCCGGATGACAGCTGCAGCAGTCATATATAAACTACGTTTATTTAAGTAAATTGAACAAGCATCGAATGTTATTTTTGGCCTAATTAATTGAAACATGTTCTTTCAAACTGAAAATATTGAGTTGAGCCAAAACGCAACTGTTTCAAGTCATTTTAAACCAATGCAATTCCTATGTAAATGAACTGCACACATAATTTTAGACACTTAGAGACAGATTTACTAACAGCTTGCGTCAGCGCAAACCCTCTTTAGGCCTTAAAAAAACTACTGTCAGGATTTACTAAAGACACGCAGTGAGAAATTAGCGCTGAAAAGGTGTGGACTGATGTTTCTGGGTAAAGACTAGAAGGGATACAGCTACGGCCACTGGACATTTTAATATTTATTTAATTTATTAACTGTATTTGCAGTATTGTAAGGGTAAGTTTAGGGTTGGGGTAAGGTGTAGTCGTTAATAAAAATATAATCTGATAACATTTTGTGCAACATTTTGTGACATGGCTGCAATTGTTGCTGCTATAGGAAGAGACACTGAGAGAGAGCATGTGGTAGAAGGGAGAAAATATTTTCCACTCATATTAATTTCTTTGGGATGCCAGAGGAAGATGTTATCCAAACATATATATGTGTTTGTCAGATTATGTCAGATCTGGTTCTGTGTTTTGTGCTCTGTGGGACTTTTATGTTGAAGTTTTCTGTGCTTAGTTTCTGTGTTCTTTCCTGTATCCTGTGGCCAGATTGTAGTTTTTTTCCTTTTTCATTAGTCTGCTCCAGTTGTGTCAGTTTAGCTCATTAACCCCTCTGTATAAATAGCCCTTGCATTCTTTGGTTCTCTGTCGGTCGTTGTTTGATGTCATGCAGGTGTCTGTGGTTCCCGTGTTATTTTGTTCCTGATTTATGCTAGAATTGTTTTTCCATTAAATTCTCCCTGCATTTAGATCTTCACCTCTGCCTGCCGTCTTTAATTCATCCGTTCCGTGACAGATTACATGTAACAAGTTGCGTCTGTGTCGACCCGCACCTGATGAGAGCATCAGCTCTGCTTATTAGCAACCCGACACTAATTTGCGCTGCTCTTGTTAGATTGCGTTGGTCATTATGTAAATGATTTGACTGCGTCTATGTTCATTAATTTGCGCGTCAGCGGTAGATCACATGCAAAACTTGCCACTCCCATCGGCACACTTGTGGAATTGAGCTCTCGTGCTAATTTGCCCCGTTTAGTAAATCTGGCCGTTAAATTGTTCTTTCTCCCAGTGGCAATCAGCTGAAGTGATTTCAGTCAGTACAACAAACAGACAGTATCGCGAGAACAAACAGCGCTGTTTTTCAGTTTTCATAAATGAACATGCACTAATGTGCTGACAATTTCATTGCTTTTTTTCAGATTTAAAAACATTTAAAACGTGTACTTCGAAGTATACTTCAGCCATCCGCGTCTGCACAAAGTATTTTTGTCATCAGGAGAGTTCGCAGACACTCCCCAGCCGTGTGCAGCCCAATTTTTGTGACCACAGACAAAAGACATGAACTTAGCTATTGGCTTTACATCATATCAAGTCACTTTCAGCTGTCACTTTGGCACGAGGCCCGTGCAGTCACACACTTCACACAGCCCTTGTGATCACACTGCGTTTGAGCTACATTTGGGGCAAAATAACAATTCAATGATATACTTCAAAAGCATACAGTTTGCTCTCTTAATCACTCTCGTGGTACTTTGATGTCATACAGCGATCGGTCTGTGCAGCGCCGCTTCGAGTCCAACAAGCCTAATCATTTCTGTATCCAGTACAGAACCTATAGGATGTTGCACAAAATATGAACAAATCACTCTTTGAGACAACTTCTTGTTTCCGAGTCATATTAAAGATTTGTTTTAAATGAGCTAATCGTTAATGATAATCACTTTTGGGTTAAAGTTCAGTTTATTAAAGACGCAAAACTTGCTATTGTTAACTGAAAAGATGACGTTCAACGGCACACAGTAGCCCACATAGAGAAAAAAGAGGAAGTGACATCAGAATGATTGAGAATTCACACCCATCTAAACTGGTTCAGAGATGATCACTGCTCGAGTTCTCACACAGTAACATGTTTCCAAACCTCAACATTGAGTCACCGCTCTGAAAACACCAGAACTGCTGCAATACACTATTTTAGTTACAGAAATGTGGAACGACTGTTATTTCAATGTTGTAAGAAAGTCTGGACTCTGGAATAGATGCAAAACATCACTGTAAAACTTCAGACAGACTTTATTGAGAATTATATGAAATAATCTGCATGATGATATGATGATCCATAATCACCATTATCATAATCATTTGCAGAGATACAACAAATCAATGACCTTTTATATGTTCTCTCATTATTATCTTATGGTTGGGCAATAATTCACTTTCTTTTTTTATTTGTTCAGTTGCTGTAGAGTTTTTTTTTTTTTTTTTTTTTTTTTTGTCAATACATCTTTGAAAACAGCAATCATGAGTCTAATGTGATTCGTCATGCAAAAATCTGATGCAAAGTTTTTTTTTTTTTTTTACTTTTTAAAAATATTTTTACTTACAAAAAACATTCTTTTTCAGCAATTTTTAAATGTATAATAAATATACTAAAATATTTTAGAGCTTGACATAACTAGTAAAAAATTATAGACATTATATAAATTTCCCTGACTACAACATTTTAATTTCTATGATTTTAAGATTTTTTTAGAAAACACTTTTAAAAATCCCTCATGTATCCAGGTTTTCCAAGATTGTGGAAAGCCTCGGTCTTGAATGAAAGTGACAGTTGTTTAGGGAATGAAATAAAACAAGAAATATACACACACACACACATATATATAAACTGGAAATTAGCCTCAGAAAACTGAAATGTGTCATGAAGCTCAGTTCGAGTCCATCTGATGTCCAACAACACATCAATCCTTACATACGTGTGACTTTCAATTGCTATCCTTGACAGAATATAAAATGTAAGTTTTAACAGGCTGTGGAAAGCGTCTCTCAAGCACTTTAAGCACAAACCCTCTCAGCTGCTGACGCAGTAACTTTCCCAGAAGACAGTTAATATCTGCTTTAGAGACGCTCATGTGTGTGAAAATACTTTCTGTTTGACCAAACTGGAGCTGATGATAATAATTACTTTAAAAACTGTTTTATAATTCATTTTCTAAAAGTGAGTTATGGATAGTGGATAACTTTTCAGTAGCAAAACAAGTTTATCACTAATAATTTAATGATTTTAATGCCATGCAGGAAACCGCTAAAAGAAAGAAGTGATAGTATCAGTAACACACTCGTGTGCAAAAGTCTATAGATTGTGTTCAGAGCAGATGTGTGTTGAGCCAGTGTGGTTTACAATATACACTTCTCACACTGAACAACAAGTTTCACACAAACATGTCACTATATATATCAACTCTAGCAGGATTTCAACACTCAGTCGGTCAGATTAGAGGAAGTTCACAAACACAGGAGGAGCTAATAGTGTTTAGAAGAAGAGCTGTAACTATATAATGAAGAGAAAGACTGACAGAAACAGAAAATGGCTGGTAAGTGTGATCTGTGTCTGCTGGGACTGATCATTCTCTCTTCACTTCTCACAGGTAAAGAAATCTGTATTTTCTCTAAAGACATTTAGTGGAATTAGTCTGGAAAGAGTTGATTTGAACATGCTCAGTTTATTCTTGCACACATTCACGTTGTGATCTCAGAGTTGTGTATTGATACATACAGATCATACTGTATTATTCCTGATACTGGACATAGAGTCACTCAAACATCTGATGATCAACAGTTATCTTCATATTAAGAGTCTGTGAGTGATTTGAACAACACTCTGATTGAGAGAAATAGTTTATTCTGCAGTGTGTGTTGTTGGCATTGTTAGATCGGATGGAGTCTCCACGTCAGAAATATCAAATCCAGCCCCGGATGCCAGATCTTGTCAAATGATATCCGTTTTATCTGCTACAAGACTCTATTAACAGCATATAGTCCAGTAGGTTACAGTCCAACTTTGGTTTGGTTCTGTCTTAAACTTCACCCCATATGGACTCAGGACCTAAAAATGAGAAGATTATATACACAATATTAATGCACAGCTTGCTGAAAAACTCAGTTCTTATTGGTCAGTTGTATAATCATCTAGTCATGTAATAATGTCCAGTCAGTGTTATCACAAATAATCCTAACAGGGTGATCAGGACCTTAAGTTAAAGAGTTAGTTCACCCAATCATTAATTACTCACCCTCATATGGTTCCAAACTTCAGAACACAAATTAAGATCTTTTGATGAAATCTGAGAGGTTTTTTTTATCCCCACAGAAAGCAATGAAATGACCACATTCAAGGTCCAGAAAGGTACTAAAGACATCATTAAAATGGTCAATGTGACTGCAGTGGTTCAACCTTAATTTATGAAGTGACGAGAATATTTTTTGAGCGCAAAAACAAAAATGACTTTATTCAACAATTTGTCTCTCCCCTGTTAGTCTGCTATGCTGTTTACGTTGTATCGTTTGGACGTGCACCCGACGCTCAAAGTGTAATTCATATACAGGTGCTGGTCATATAATTAGAATATCATCAAAAAGTTGATTTATTTCACTAATTCCATTCAAAAAGTGAAACTTGTATATTATATACATTCATTACACACAGACTGATATATTTCAAATGTTTATTTCTTTTAATTTTGATGATTATAACTGACAACTAAGGAAAATCCCAAATTCAGTATCTCAGAAAATTAGAATATTACTTAAGACCAATACAAAGAAAGGATTTTTAGAAATCTTGGCCACCTGAAAAGTATGAACATGAAAAGTATGAGCATGTACAGCACTTAATACTTAGTTGGGGCTCCTTTCGCCTGAATTACTGCAGCAATGCGGCGTGGCATGGAGTCGATCAGTCTGTGGCACTGCTCAGGTGTTATAAGAGCCCAGGTTGCTCTGATAGTGGCCTTCAGCTCTTCTGCATTGTTGGGTCTGGCATATCGCATCTTCCTCTTCACAATACCCCATAGATTTTCTATGGGGTTAAGGTCAGGCGAGTTTGCTGGCCAATTAAGAACAGGGATACCATGGTCCTTAAACCAGGTACTGGTAGCTTTGGCACTGTGTGCAGGTGCCAAGTCCTGTTGGACATTGAAATCTGCATCTCCATAAAGTTGGTCAGCAGCAGGAAGCATGAAGTGCTCTAAAACTTCCTGGTATACGGCTGCGTTGACCTTGGACCTCTGAAAACACAGTGGACCAACACCAGCAGATGACATGGCACCCCAAACCATCACTGACTGTGGAAACTTTACACTGGACCTCAAGCAACGTGGATTGTGTGCCTCTCCTCTCTTCCTCCAGACTCTGGGACCCTGATTTCCAAAGGAAATGCAAAATCTACTTTCATCAGAGAACATAACTTTGGACCACTCAGCAGCAGTCCAGTCCTTTTTTATCTTTAACGCTTCTGATGCTGTCTGTTGTTCAAGAGTGACTTGACACAAGGAATGCGACAGCTGAAACCTATTTCTTGCATACGTCTGTGCGTAGTGGTTCTTGAAGCACTGACTCCAGCTGCAGTCCACTCTTTGTGAATCTCCCCCACATTTTTGAATGGGTTTTGTTTCACAATCCTCTCCAGGGTGCGGTTATCCCTATTGCTTGTACACTTTTTTTCTACCACATCTTTTCCTTCCCTTCACCTCTCTATTAATGTGCTTGGACACAGAGCTCTGTGAACAGCCAGCCTCTTTTGCAATGACCTTTTGTGTCTTGCCCTCCTTGTGCAAGGTGTCAATGGCCGTCTTTTGGACAACTGTCAAGTCAGCAGTCTTCCCCATGATTGTGTAGCCTACAGAACTAGACTGAGAGACCATTTAAAGGCCTTTGCAGGTGTTTTGAGTTAATTAGCTGATTAGAGTGTGGCACCAGGTGTCTTCAATATTGAACCTTTTCACAATATTCTAATTTTCTGAGATACTGAATTTGGGATTTTCCTTAGTTGTCAGTTATAATCACTGAAATTAAAATAAATAAACATTTGAAATATATCAGTCTGTGTGTAATGAATGAATATAATGTACAAGTTTCACTTTTTGAATGGAATTAGTGAAATAAATCAACTTTTTGATGATATTCTAATTATATGACCAGCACCTGTATATGCGATCCGTTCTGGAGCGCGCACACACAATTCAGCCCGGGGAACAGCGTCTCTTGTGCGGATTATTGTGCTTTCAACGTTTTAAAACCTTGATAATAATTATCAAACATGTGCCGCAATTTAGCAACAGTAAAGACTGTGCTTTACAACAATCACCGGTTGAGCTGATTCTGACGTTAAGTTTGGGTTTATGGAGGAATGAATGCGCACCGCTGTGAGGGAAGGAAGTTGTGCTAGACAAAATGCGACTACTTTAATAGTTTTACCACAAATATCTTCTTTCTGATGATCCTTGGAAGACAAAATCGAAATCAAAAATAAAATAAGATTAATATCACAGGCCTAAAGTGTAAGCAGACGTTTAGTTCTCTCCTCCATCGTCACAATTAAACAGGGCTTTAATGTTGTGCGCGCTGTAGCTTCTCTGCGTGAGCGCGAACTCTATTCTGGATTGCAAATAGCAAAAATGCATCATAAACAAATGTCCTAATATTATTATTGCATATAGAAACAGCTGGCGACTCTGGCGAGATAGAATTAGCAAGATAATGTATTTATAGCAATAATAAATGTATTTGTATTTTCTTCATAAATTCTCCAGTACCGATAGCAGAACTGTTAACATCAGAGCTTATCGATGCACCATAATTTAGCCACAGTGCCCATTTAATACCGGGTTTCGGTACTTATCTCTACCCACACCAAAGCAAACAGAAGAGCATAAAAAGACTGGGCAACTAGAATTGAGTTCAAAATTAAAATATATAGTTTATTTATATAAACTATATTTGTGTATTGTTATTATGATTCCCGGTCCCACCCACTCCCGCTAACATTTTTTTCCCGTCCCGTCCCAATCACGTGATTAATAGTGATTTTGTTTCCCGAAAAAATGTCAGCCTCTAGTCAGCATCACACGCATGTGTCGCCAATACTGATTCGTTCTGACGTAAACATGGAAGCGCTGAACAACATTCACTGCATCAACTGCGTACGATAATAACACGGGAGAGATGAAATTGTTGAATAAAGTCGTTATTTTTGTTTTGTTTTTGCGCACAAAAAGTATTCTCGTCCCCATAACATTAAGGTTGAGCCACTGTAGGGTGGACTGTTTTAATGATGTCTTTACTACTTTTCTTTGGACCTTGAAAGTGTTGATTATATTGCTGTCTGGAGGATAAAAAAACCTCTCGGATTTCATCAAAAATATCTCAATTAGTGTTTCGAAGATGAATGAAGGTCTTACAGGTGTGGAACGACACAAGGGTGAGTAATTAATGACAGAAATATAATTTTATGGTGAACTAACCCTTTAAGCAGAATGTACATTATATGACCGACTGAATGTATTATCCTTTACGTAGATTTTTGAAAGGTTTAAAGATGCTGTCTGCAATTTTAACTGTACTAAAACCATAAAAATACCATCATGTGTTTGCAGATATTTAGGAAACGAGCGAAATGGAAATGCTTGTTTCTCCATTTATTCTACTTTGAAATACGTGTTCTGTGTAGGAATGTCTGTTTTTGTTTTGGTCTGTGATTCCATCCACTGCCAATTTACCCAGCAGTACTTCGACACCAGGTGTCGGAAACACAGTCTTCTGTCAGCCTGAGAGTTTGACTGAGAAAGCCAGAGAAGAGCAGGAGCAGGAGACGAACTGATGATAATAAAAGAGACGAGTTTATTGAATAGTCTTAGTTGTGTATGAAGACAAACATCCCTTAAACCACACAACCATAAGATTAAACAACAATAGAAAAGAAATAAATCATATAAAATATGAAAACTGTCACGATTGAGTCACCTGCACCAGCTCTGCCTAACCGCCAGAGGGAGCCGTCACCCGAATATTAACTCCCTTTGGACTACATTTCCCATGCACCCACATACCTGGGACTGATCACCCGCGCACCTGCAGCCAATCACTCCCTCACTATTTAAGCCAGTCTTGATTAGCTACGGTTGTCATTTCTGAGCGGTTATTCCTGTTTGATTTATTGTTACTGACTTGGACTGTTACCTGTTTTGAGATCCTTGCTGCCTGTCCCGAACTCTGCCTGTTTCCCGTTTATTCCTGTCTGCCGCCTGCCTCGACCTACTGCCTGTTACTGTTTATGCTGACTGACGCCTGCCCCGACCCTTTGCCTGTTTCCTGGTTTATGTCTTTGTCTGAGCACCTCAATAAACTGCATATGGATCAATACCCTTCTGACTCGTCACAAAAACATAAATTACATAAATGAATAATAATAATAATAATAATAATAAAATCATTAAATGATAAATCAAATGACAAATGTATAAATGACTAATAATTATAAATGATTATAAAGTTAAATATTAAAAACTATTAAAATAATATTTAAATTAAGAAAATAAAACACTAATGTATGGTTGCTTTCTTAAAGTAAAACAGGTTGTTATTGAAAACCCTTAGATCCTTCAGCATGTTTTATATTCTCATTTATTAATATGTATCATAATGACCATATGTACTGTGTTTCAGGTACGATTGGAGCAGAAGTGACTGATGTGTTCATCAGTTCTGGTAAAAATGTCCGTCTGCCCTGTAATAATGCTCTTTCTGACTGTACATCATCAACTACATGGACCCACTATAACAGATTCAGACATTCAGCAGTAGTTGATCTGATTGTTGGAGGGAAAAAGAAGAAAACAGAGAGACATGAGAGTCTGAGTCTGGGGTCTGACTGCTCTCTGAACATCAAGATCGTCACAGAAGAAGATTCTGGATTATACATCTGCCAACAATGGACAGGTCCGGAAGGAAAACAACAAAAACAAAGACCTGATGCACGTGTTTCTCTGCATGTTCTTCATGGTCAGTGTTTCTGTGAATTATATGTTCAATTTAAAAGGACACCATTCCACATGTTCACAAAACTCCTTTAAACTCACACTCACAAAAGCTTTTGAAGGAATTGAAACCTGGCGGCAACAAATGTTTAATCTGAACTAACATTCATCCTTCACAGCTGAAGATGTTTCAACGACAGCAGTGATTCCAGTCCACATCACAAACTCACCTAGAAACACACCAGAAACTACAGGTACATCATCACTGTCTCTCACATCACTGCTTTACTGTGTAATGAATTCTCATCACAATGAAAGTCTTAAATGAAGGACATTGTAAATTCAGCAACACATGCTGCTCTGATCTGGTAGATGGTCAGAGAAATGTGAAACAGCTGAACTTGACATCAAAGACAAAAAGATTTGTTCAATGAAGTGTCACTTGTCAATTGATTCATGTTTGGTAATTATCTATCATCATTCTCCTCCTGACACCTTTAATTTGAAATAAAATGATAATAGACGACAGACTCGTGGAACAGTGGAAGTTCACACAAAGTCCAGCACATATTCATCATTTCTGTGATGATGATGATGATGATGATGATGTTTATATGTGGCATTATATTTGAACTAAACTAACAGACGTGATTCACAGATCCAGCTGACACAGCATCAGAAACTGTCATCTGTGTGACTGCTGGATCATTATTCAGAGGTACGACACGTTCATTTCTACTGACAGCTTCACACCATTAAACTATCAGTCAGTCTGTAAATGCTTCATCAATAACTGTTCATAGTTTAATCCCCTTGACTTCAGTCATGTCCAGTTTCTCTTCTTCTTCCACACATGTTTCCTGCAGTGATTGTGATTATTGTTGAGATGGCAGTGTTTGCTGCTCCTACTGTGATTCTTCTTCAGATCATCTGTGCAAGAAGAGCTGGTGAGTTTGAGCTTCACACAATCTGATGATTCACACTCATCTGATCTGGAACAATCTGCAATCATGGTAAAAACACATACGAGAGGTCAGTCAATGCTTTTATTTTGCAGGGAGGAAGGACTCGCAGCACCCAGAGGAAATAGAGATGCCTACAATATTACAGTAAAATACTGCTGAGTTTGGAGACGATCTGAAACAAGATTTAAGTCAAGTCACCTCAAAGCAGCTTCACAGCCGTAACAAGAAAATAATGCATTGTTTGTCAAATATGTCATTGTTCAGATTAAGTCAGCTATTTTGCTTAAAGCAAAGACTTACAGAGGACAGTTCACTGTTTTATTTATTTTTTCTTCTAAGAAAGAAAAATCCTGAAGAAATAGTGATACCATCAAGTTTAGATTCAAATATATTTTTGCAAATAACAGGCAAGATATTTGCATACAGTGTTGAATGTCATTTTCTTGTTGTTCGTTTATAAACTGCTTTGAATATAATATGAAATACAGCAACAGACAGACTCAGACTGTTTGTGTGATCATCTCTCTGTTCTGTGTGTTGAAGCTGATTTGGTGATTCTCCATCGTTTTATTTTGGATGATTGCTACTAATTTTCTTAATAAAACCTCTTTCCTGAGATATTTGTTACAATTATGGTGAATCTCCTTCATGAGCTCGTAATGTGAGGATGTCACTGTTGTCATGATCCCAGCTCTGTGTCTTTTGTTTCGTATGGACTCTTGCACCACACTAACTGTTGCACTTCACCCTGGACTACATTTCCCATCATCCATTGCACTGATTACACACACACAGCTGTAACCAATCACACACCCTACATAAGCCATGGACTTTCTCTTTGTTACTGCTGAGTATTGTTTAGCATTTATGCTGTGTTGGCATAGCTATACGGAGCCAGTTCCCGGTCCTAGTCTGAGTTTGTAGTTCTAGTCAAAGTCTAGTTACATCTTGTTTTCTTAATGCCTGTTTCCTGATTACCTGCCTGTCTTGGACTCCTCTCTTGCCCTGCCATTTGGACTCTGTTTGCACCTCTTTTGGACCATTGCCTGTTTACCCTGGATTATTCTTTAGCCTAGCCCTCCTGGATATTGTTTGCCACTGATCGACCACACTCGTCCCTGGTATACTTTGTCTCGCCTGCTTTATTCCTGTTTGCTGTTGCCAACCCATGCCTGTTATCGACTATGTCTCTGTCTAATAAAAGCCTGCACATGGATCCGCAAGTATCGTTTGTTCACTCCGTGAAAACTGTAGATTTAGCAGCACATTACTGCTACGGTACAATACCTACAGTACAATGCTGTAATTTGCATTGCATTCTGTGTAATACAGGATTGCTGTAAACGGCGCCCCCTGACTGACGTCAGAACAACTGCAGCAGCTCACTCACGGATAACTGTGTCTCACTCGGTGGACAGCTGGAAGTTTGGTAGGTTCATTTTAAATTTTATAATTAGGTTTTAGGATTTTACACTATAGTCTATGTAGCTTTTAGTGTGAAATGACAGTAGAAGTTTAGCCAGTGAACGCTGCAAAAACACCATTACAGAGTTAACTTAGGTGTCTAGCTGCTGTTTCCCGCTTGTCCCGACGTTTTCATCTAACTCTGTGAATTACACCTGGTTTATTTCGACCAAACCAGACCAGGGGGGCGTTTCCCGAAAGCATCGTTGGCCAACTATGTTCATAAGTCCCATTGAACTCTATTGGTAATGACAGAACTTGCGACCATAGTTTGCTTTGGAAAACGCACCCCGGGTGATTGTTGAAACTATGAAAAGACAAATCAAGATGGTTTTCCTGAGTTTTATTTTGTTTCTGTCGAGTTTGAATGCAGAGACTATAGAATAACACAAGACGTGTTACTCGTTTGTTTTGAATGGGAGAAATTGCAACAGGCAATATGGCTTTGACAGCACTTAAACTGCTAAAAAGATTTGCAGTCTGTTTCCCGGATGATGGCTGCAGCAGTCTAGATATATAAACTACATTTATTTAAGTAAATTGATCAAGCATCGAATGATATTTTTGTCCTGATTAATTGAAACATGTTCTTTCAAAATGAAAATATTGAGTTGAGTTAAAACGCAACTGTTTTAAGTCATTTTAACACAATGCAATTACTATGTAAATGAACTGCACACATACTTAGACACTTTTTCCACTCATATTAATTTCTTTGGGATGCCAGAGGAAGATGTTATCCGAACATATATATGTGTTTGTGTTTGTCAGATTACATGTAACAAGTTGCGTCTGTGTCGACCCGCACCTGATGAGAGCATCAGCTCTGCTTATTAGCGACCCGACACTAATTTGCGCTGCTCTTGTTAGATTGCGTTGGTCATTATGTAAATGATTTGACTGCGTCTGTGTTCATTAATTTGCGCGTCAGCGGTAGATCACACGCAAAACTTGCCACTCCCATCGGCACACTTGTGGAATTGAGCTCTCGTGCTAATTTGCCCCGTTTAGTAAATCTGGCCCTTAAATTGTTCTTTCTCCCAGTGGCAATCAGCTGAAGTGATTTCAGATTTCAACAAACAGACAGTATCGCGAGAACAAACAGCGCTGTTTTTCAGTTTTCATAAATGAACATGCACTAATGCGCTGACAATTTCATTGCTTTTTTTCAGATTTAAAAACATTTAAAACGTGTACTTCAAAGTATACTTCAGCCATCCGCGTCTGCACAAAGTATTTTTGTCATCAGGAGAGTTTGCAGACACTCGCAGACGAAAGACATGAACTTAGCTATTGGCTTTATATCATATCAAGTCACTTTCAGCTGTCACTTTGGCACGAGGCCCGTGCAGTCACACACTTCACACAGCCCTTGTGATCACTCTGCATTTGAGCTACATTTGGGGCAAAATAACAATTCAATGATATACTTCAAAAGCATACAGTTTGCTCTCTTAATCACTCTCGTGGTACTTTGATGTCATACAGCGATCGGTCTGTGCAGCGCCGCTTCGAGTCCAACAAGCCTAATCATTTCTGTATCCAGTACAGAACCTATAGGATGTTGCACAAAATATGAACAAATCACTCTTTGAGACAACTTCTTGTTTCCGAGTCATATTAAAGATTTGTTTTAAATGAGCTAATCGTTCATGATAATCACTTTTGGGTTAAAGTTCAGTTTATTAAAGACGCAAAACTTGCTATTGTTAACGGAAAAGATAGCGTTCAATGACACACAGTAGCCCACATAGAGAAAAAAGAGGAAGTGACATCAGAATGATTGAGAATTCACACCCATCTGGTCCAGAGATGATCACTGCTCGAGTTCTCACACAGTAACATGTTTCCAAACCTCAACATTGAGTCACCGCTCTGAAAACACCAGAACTGCTGCAATTCACTATTTTAGTTACAGAAATGTGGAACGACTGTTATTTCAATGTTGTAAGAAAGTCTGGACTCTGGAATAGATGCAAAACATCACTGTAAAACTTCATACAGACTTTATTGAGAATTATATGAAATAATCTGCATGATGATATGATGATCCTTAATCACCATTATCATAATCATTTGCAGAGATACAACAAATCAATAACCTTTATATGTTCTCGTTATTTTACGGTTGGGCAAAAATTCACTTTTTTTTATTTGTTCAGTTGCTGTAGAGTGTTTTTTTTTTTTTTTTTTTTTTTTTTTTTAAATAAATCAATACATCTTTGAAAACAGCAATCATGAGTCTAATGTGATTTGTCATGCAAAAATCTGATGCAAAGTTTTTTTTTTTTTTTTTTGTTACTTTTTAAAAATATTTTTACTTACAAAAAAAACCATTCTTTTTCAGCAATTTTTAAATATACAATAAATATAAAATACTTTAGAGCTTGACATAACTAGAGAAAAATTATAGACATTATATAAATTTCCCTGACTACAACATTTTAATTTCCATGATTTTAAGATTTTATTAGAAAACACAATTTTAAAAATCCCTCATGTATCCAGTTTTTCCAAGATTGTGGGAAGCCTCGGTCTTGAATGAAAGTGACAGTTATTTAGGGAATTAATTAATACAAGAAATATATATATATATATATATATATATATATATATATATATATACATATATACATACACACACACACACACACACACACACACACACACACACACACACACACACACACACACACACACACACACACACACACACACATATATACATATATATATATATATATATATAAAAAACTGGAAACTAGCCTCAGAAAACTGAAATACGTCATGAAGCTCAGTTCGAGTCCATCTGATGTCCAACAACACATCAATCCTTACATACGTGTGACTTTCAATTGATATCCGTGACAGAATATAAAATGTAAGTTTTAACAGGCTGTGGAAAGCATCTCTCAAGCACTTTAAGCACAAACCCTCTCAGCTGCTGACGCAGTAACTTTCCCAGAAGACAGTTAATATCTGCTTTAGAGACGCTCATGTGTGTGAAAACACTTTCTGTTTGATCAAACTGGAGCTGATGCTAATAATTACTGTTTTATAATTCATTTTCTAAAAGTGAGTTATGGATAGTGGATAACCTTTCAGTAGCAAAACAAGTTTATCACTAATAATTTAATGATTTTAATGCCATGCAGGAAACCGCTAAAAGAAAGAAGTGATAGTATCAGTAACACACTCGTGTGCAAAAGTCTATAGATTGTGTTCAGAGCAGATGTGTGTTGAGCCAGTGTGGTTTACAATATACACTTCTCACACTGAACAACAAGTTTCACACAAACATGTCACTATATATATCAACTCTAGCAGGATTTCAACACTCAGTCGGTCAGATTAGAGGAAGTTCACAAACACAGGAGGAGCTAATAGTGTTTAGAAGAAGAGCTGTAACTATATAATGAAGAGAAAGACTGACAGAAACAGAAAATGTCTGATAAGTGTGATCTGTGTCTGCTGGGACTGATCATTCTCTCTTCACTTCTCACAGGTAAAGAAATCTGTATTTTCTCTAAAGACATTTAGTGGAATTAGTCTGGAAAGAGTTGATTTGAACATGCTCAGTTTATTCTTGCACACATTCACGTTGTGATCTCAGAGTTGTGTATTGATACATACAGATCATACTGTATTATTCCTGATACTGGACATAGAGTCACTCAAACATCTGATGATCAACAGTTATCTTCATATTAAGAGATTTCAACAGCCTTCTGATCAAGACAAATACTTTATTCTGGAGAGAGTGTTGTTTGTGTTCATGAGGATCAAAAACTATGATTTGAATTGTCTGCTTTTTTATTCTGGTATGTTTTATGTATTTATTTATTAATATATATCATAATGACCATATGTACTGTGTTTCAGGTTCCAGTGGAGTGAATGATGCTCATGTGTTCTTCAGTTCTGGTGAAAATGTCCGTCTGCCCTGTAATAATGCTCTTTCTGACTGCAAATCAACTACATGGACCCACTATAACAGATTCAGACATTCAGCAGCAGTTGAACTGATTGTTGGAGGGAAAAAGAAGAAAACAGAGAGACATGAGAGTCTGAGTCTGGGGTCTGACTGCTCTCTGAACATCAAGATCGTCACAGAAGAAGATTCTGGATTATACACCTGCCAACAATGGACAGGTCCGAAAGGAAAACAACAAAAACAAAGACCTGATGCACGTGTTTCTCTGCATGTTCTTCATGGTCAGTGTTTCTGTGAATTATATGTTCAATTTAAAAGGACACCATTCCACATGTTCACAAAACTCATTTAAACTCAAACTCACAAAAGCTTTTGAAGGAATTTAAACCTGGCGGCAACAAATGTTTAATCTGAACTAACATTCATTCTTCACAGCTGAAGATGATTCAACGACAGCAGTGATTCCAGTCCACGTCACAAACTCACCTAGAAACACACCAGAAACTACAGGTACATCATCACTGTCTCTCACATCACTGCTTCACTGTGTATAACGCTAGAGTTATCTTGTGTGTAAACTAATTAAATTATGATCGTCATAGTCTACAGTATGATGGATGTTCAGCTGTTAGTTTAGTTTCATTTTTATTTTCTTTTAGTACCTCTGTGAAGTTGGCACCCCATAAAACAAAATAATCCCCAAAACTATGCCATTCGTTTGTGCTGATTTGTGCCGCGAAAACGAACGTTTGTGCTGGTTTGGTGTTCAAGATATTGAGCGTTATTTTTTTTTGGTCATGTGACATCATTATCCACCCCATGATGTCGTTGGTTTGTGCTCGATTTGTGCTGGTTTGTGCCATTAAAACAAACACTGTATCAATGTATCTCTAACGCTGTGATGTCACTCTCCACCCCATTTCGTCTAAATCGCACAAAACCAATGTCGTTGGTTTATGCCTTTAAAAGAAACCCTGTAAGTGATTACCTTTTTTAAAAAATGATGAAAAAACCCAATCTCCACCTAAAGTCATCTAAATCGCTCCAAAACTGGCGTCGTTCGTTTGTGCTCGATTTGTGCTGGTTTGTGCCCTTTTGTGCTTGATTTAGAAACAGTTATATGGAGTTAATTTTGTGCCATTATTAAACAAACAAATCCAGCATTTTTCAAACAAACACGATCTGCTTTGCAAAGGAAAACTCGACTCACAAACAAACAGAAAGTGATGTGCAAATACAGAGGTCAGTTAGAGCGAAAACACAGAGGAGTGACAAATATATGTATTGTGTTTTACAAATATAAATAAATGAGTCCTCAGTCTCATAAAGGACTGATGTAACTATAGCCAGTCTTGTTTTTATTGAACATACCTGACTATGACATTGTTAATATGTCACTGCAAACAAATTTTGTCCTTTATCTTTGCAAAAAAAAAAAAAAATTTAGAATGTTTAGAATATTTTTATTTATTTATTTATTTTTTTGGCAGTCAATTTATTTTATAAAACATTTTTTCAACAGTATGAACAATATGAAAATTAAATTAAATTAGCGTAATATAAATTCTCAACATAATGTAACAGTAGTCATGTTTCCAATCCAATCATAAATTCAAAATATGCATAAAAACATCTGAATGGAAACACTGCAAATTCAGAGGTGGATGTGGAAAAGCTAAGTATGGCTGAACTGAATGTGTGATGGTAAATGTAAACAGATTGAGTGAATAAATGGAGACACACAGAAATTATCAACAGATATGTCCGGAAACGGCCTCTCATAAACATCAGTCCTCTATGGTCTAAATCTTTACTGCTGTACTTTGTGTTCAATTTGTGACAGATTTGTGGCCTTGAAATTACAATAATCTATAGTCAACCACCCTAGCAACTGCATAGCAACCCCCAGAATACCCTAGCAACCACATAGCAACACCCTAGCAACCACATAGCAACACCCTAGCAACCATCCTGAGTACCCTAGCAACTACATAGCAACACCCTAGCAACCACCCCGAGTACCTTAGCAACCGCATAGCAACACCCAAGCAACCACCCCAAGTACCTTAGCGACCACATAGCAACACCCTAGCAACCACCAAGAATATCTTAGCAACTGCATAGCAACACCCTAGCAACCACTCTGAATACCTTAGCAACCGCATGTCAACACCTTTAGCAACCTTAGCAACCATTCCGAATACATTAACAACCGCATAGCAACCACCCCAAATACCCTGTCTAAAACTTAAACTTCTAAACTGAAAACTTTCAAGCTTCAAGCTTTTAAAACTACTTCAAACTTTCTGATCCAGCTTTTTCAAGCCAACTTAAACTTCGTCTCAACAAACGTTTTTATCTAGTTATTATTGTTATTTTATTTAAGAAAACAGCCTTCACCTATAGGCTACTTTACATGGACAGAGATTAAAGTGTTTGTTTTGAAGGTGTATCGCGTTATTCATTTTGCAGTTGGATGATGAAATAATCTGAGCATAAGCCATTCAAGATTCCTCAAGGCCTGTTAGTTGCAGCATGTTATCTTTCTCTGTGGAAGATGTGAAGATGTGTTAAAATGTTCTACTCGCGCTCCTGTGAGCTTCTTGATTGCACAATAATTAATAAATTCACTTCTCTGAGGTGTCTAACAAATGTTTAATTAACCTGTAAATTGTCCTGCACACATGATTATTTATTCAGTCTCAGAGCACATCTTTTCTTCATATAGGCAGACCTTCCTATGCATTGTTTAATGTTTTTGAGGGGCGCAGAAACACGTTAAACACCAAATAGCTGTTTAATACATTTGAACATTTAACATGCAATTATATAGTATTTTATTATTATTATTTAATCAGATTTAAGACGACGTGGGGTGGATTGTTTTTTTTTTTTTTGTTTTTTTTTTCGTTATTTTTTTTTATTAGGTCTACTATTATTATTTTAAGTCATTCTTTTAAATCGAGCACAAACAAATGGAGCAATTTGCACGGCATGGGGTGGAGAATGCATGACAGCTCCCGAATTATATTTATTACTATGAGGGAAACAGTTAGTGTTACAGTGTTCATCACAAACCAACGATGCCGGTTTCGTGTGATTTAGATGAAGTGGGGTGGGAGTGACGTCACAGCTCCTGAATTATATTTATTATATCTGTGGAAGAAAACAGTTACAGTGTTTGTTTTAATGGCACAAATCAAGCACAAACGAATGGCACCGGTTTGGAGCGATTTGAACGACATGGGATGGAGAATGACATCACATGACCAAAAAATAACGCTCAATATCTCGAAGCAGCACCAAACCAGCACAAACGTTCGTTTTCGCGGCGCAAATCAGCACAAACGAATGGCATAGTTTTGGGGATTTTTTCGTTTTTTGGGGTGCCAACTTTACCTTTGTTTCTCAATGTTTTCCAAATGTTCATGTGTTTCCTTTTGTTGTCATGGTTACTAAGTATGTTTTCATTGGTTGTCGTGGTTATTCATTGTTTCATTGTTATCACTCACCTGTTCTGATCTAGTTCATTAGTTCAGTTCATTGTCTGGTGCTGTACTGTATGAGCCTCAGTTTTGTTACATTGTTTCTTGTGCTGGATTACTTGTCTTTGTTTTGTAAAATAAAGTTTAAGCTGCTAAAAGATCTGATACAACCTCACCTCGTCTTTTCTCCTCATCCTTGGCGATAAGATGATACAAGAACACCAGTCACAAACTCTGAGGATCTCTCAACTACAAACACACAAGTTACTAAAGATATCATCACATTCCCATGACCAATCGCTTTTGTCTTTGTCCGTGATTGTCTCCAGTCGTCTCTGTCCGTCTCTGACTCTGAGCTCGATCTCTTCTTCAGTCGCAGTGATTTCTGTCGCTGCAGTCGCTGTTTTCCTTCTTGCTGTTCTCTGGCTGATCTGCAGAAAAACAGCTGGTGAGTTTCAGATTTACTCCTTTAGAACAATTAAAAACAGTTCAGATCTCACTGTAATGATGAGCAAATGATCACATGTTCAGATTGTGTGTATCATAGAAACATGTGGATTATATCAAGTTATCAAACAGAAGTTTATTCCTGCTGAGAATTCCTGTAATGTCAATCTCAGAGAGTTATCAAGTCAAATTTATTATTCATTTTAATGCTTCAACAACATCTTATTGTTACATTCTGTGTCTTTCATGTGTGTTTTATCATAAATTCTCAGATAATAAAAGAGGGACAGTCGACTCTGCGGTGAGTTCAGTAATGCAGTGATTTAGATCTGATTACTGTCTTTAAAGCTCAATAAAGTGTCATTCATGCAGTTTAACTGTTTGTTGTCTGAAGGTCAAAGATGAGAATGAACATAAAGGGACGCATGAGACGATCAACACGACCATTCCTCCTGCTGCCAGAGCCAATGTGAGTCAACTAAATCATCAAACATTACGTTCACTGTCTGTTCTATAATGTGATTTACTGAACGCTTTAGTGTTATTCTACATATTATAGTGAGAGATCTGTGTCTGTTGTGTGTGTTAAACTTGATTCTCTGTACGTTTGCATTGATGTTTAGGAGCAGACAGATGATCATGTGACTTATTCTGAGGTCACTTCCTCCAATAAAAAGCCAGTAAAATCGGTGGATGTGAGTAGATACCAGCACTTTCCCTTGTTCTTCATCACTGTCCACTGACCAGTCCTATTCAGAGAAAATCACAGCAGCTTCTCTCTGCTGAAATGAGTTTGACTCTCAGATAAATGAAGCTCATGCTCTAATAATAATAATAATCAATATTAATGGACAGAATCTGTTCTTTCAGGATCATAATGATACAGTGACTTATGCTACCATCAGAGGAACAGAATATGAACCACAGGATGAACTTTACGCCTCTGTGAACAAGAACAAGACCTTCACAAATAAACATTAATGACACAGATCATGAGCTCATCGTATCAGCAGCAGACGGGACGTTTGGAAGAATTATACTGTGTATTTGTATGTGAACAAGCAGATATTTGTTGAATGTCCTGTAAATATATAAATGATGTTTATTGTGATCTATAATCTGGTCTGAGAATCTCATATACACTATATTGCCAAAAGTTTTGGGACGCCTGCCTTTACGTGCACATGAACTTTAATGTCATCCCATTCTTAATCCGTAGAGTTTAATATAGAGTTGGCCCACCCTTTGCAGCTATAACAGCTTCAACTCTTCTGGGTAGGCTTTCCACAAGGTTTAGGAGTGTGTTTATGGGAATTTTTGACCATTCTTCTAGAAGCGCATTTGTGAGGTCAGGCAGTGATGTTGGTGAGAAGGCCTGGCTCACAGTCTCCGCTCTAATTCATCCCAAAGGTGTTCTGTCGGGTTGAGGTCAGGACTCTGTGCAGGCCAGTCAAGTTCCTCCACACCAAACTCACTCATCCATGTCTTTATGGACCTTGCTTTGTGCACTAGTGCTCAGTCATGTTGGAACAGGAAGGGGCCATCCCCAAACTGTTCCCACAAAGTTGGGAACATGAAATTGTCCAAAATGTCTTGGTATGCTGAAGCATTAAGAGTTCCTTTCACTGGAACTAAGGAGTCAAGCACAACCCCTGAAAAACAACCCCACACCATAATCCCCCTCCACCAAACTTTACTCTCAGCACACTGCAGTCAGGCAAGTACCGTTCTCCTGGCAATCGCCAAACCCAGACTCATCCATCGGATTGGCAGACAGAGAAGCGTGAGTCGTCACTCCAGAGAACAGGTCTCCACTGCTCTAGAGTCCAGTGGCGGTGTGCTTTACATCACTGCATCCGACGCTTTGCGTTGCACTTGGTGATGTAAGGCTTGGATGCAGCTCGGACATGGAAACCCATTCCATGAAGCTCTCTACGCACTGTTCTTGAGCTAATCTGAAGACCACACAAAGTTTGGAGGTATTGACTCTGCAGAAAGTTGGCGACTTCTGCGCACTGGATGCCTCAGCATGCGCTGACCCCGCTTTGTGATTTTACGTGGCCTACCACTTCGAGTTGCTGTTGTTCCCAATTGCTTCCACTTTATGATACCACTAACAGTTGACCGTGGAATACTTAGTAGTGAGGAAATTTCACGAATGGACTTATTGCACAGGTGGCAACCTATCACAGTACCATGCTTGAACTCACTGAGCTTCTGAGAGCGACCCATTCTTTCACAAATGTTTGTAGAAGCAGTCTGCATGCCTAGTGCTTGATTTTATACACCTGTGGCCATGGAAGTGATTGAAACACCTGAATTCAGTGATTTGGAGGGGTGTCCCAATACTTTTGGCAATATAGTGTACTTTTTGACAATAATGGTACTTTCTCGTAATAATGAGATAATTAGATACTTTCTCATAATTATATTTTCTCGTAATTAACGTGATACTTCTTTGAAATAATGATGAGATACTTTCTCGTAATACTTTCTTGTGATAATGAGATACTTAAGAGTTGTTTTGACTATATATGTTACCTACTAAACCTACTAACCATCAAAATGGATTACTGTCAAACTGCATTTAAACAGAATCATATTCAAACACATTTTTGAATCAAGCATGCATATGTATTAAACACAGCTATTTCATACCTTAAGCAGATTAATGTTGGAGAGGAGAGTAGAATGAAAGTGCTGGAGCTGCTGGATTTGGATGGACAATCAGCCGCACTGAGCAGCTTTTATATAGAGGGAATGTGAGTGACATCATCGTCAGCTGGACTGACTGTGGTTACACCCACTTACTGGCAAAAAGATTGAGAGTCAGCATTGAGAAAGAGCTTAGAGATGGACTGTGAGTGAAGGCATGAAGGTCCAAAAAGGGAACAGGGGTGAGGCGAATCACGTGTGACGCACTGATGCAAGAAACTTTCCTGCGTACTCTGGTTTCATACTTTTGTTCTTGTTTTTTTACTTAGCTGAAGACAGAAAACTTACAAAGATTGAGCCAAACCTCATTAAAAGCCATAGAATCTGCTGAAGACTAACATGAACGTGAAATATTCAAACTGAAGACTGCATTAATTCAGACAATTTCACTTCCAGAAAAACACCATACAGTAACAAAAGCACATCTTTGAAACTTCATTTAATAATGTTCTTTACTGGAACATTTTTCTGTTTTTATTGTATGTATTGATGCTTTGGAAATAAAACAATCATGCCACAAAGTATTTTGCTATTTAACTTTTTCTTGTTTTTTCTTGTTCTTGTCTTTGTCTGGTCATTTATTTCACAGGACTCACTGGTTCTGTCAAGATCTAGTGACTGGTGTAACTCCCTACATAGACAGCTTGTGTTTAAATTCGGTTTCTCAGATCTTCAGTCTATAGTCAGCAGACACATTAAACCACCTTTATCTGTCTGCAGAGAGACATTCACTAAATACATCACAACAAAACACACTGAACAAACATACTCTGGGCAGAAAGTTTCATAAAATTCACAATAAATGTTTCATAAAAATACCATCTTAATTAAAAACCAATTACAGCAACACTAGTTTAGTGTCATAGTGTCTTGTATTAATGAGAGAAATGCAGTTTGAATTATGTGAGAGCATTATTAGAGTGTCACTATATTGAATTTGAATGTTATTATTGAATCAAATCTAGATTGCACATGGTTTATTATAGAAAGGGTTCAGGTTACTCTTGAAATCATTACCAATGATGAATTTGTTATCTGGATATTTAAGAATGATCATTTATTATCACATAGTTTAGCAGATTTACTGTTTATTATCACAGCTTGTTTATATGAATTATATGATTATAAATATCAACTTGTTTATATGAATTAAAAGCTAAGTTAGCTCGTTTAGCAAATGATATTTTCTGTTATTTTTCTCAATAATCCTCCACTTTTCTGCAGTCAGTTTTCTTCAGACAGACAGTCAGATCCAGTCATCAACATACACACACTTCTTACATCGAGGGCAGATCCGGCAGATTTCTGCTGCAATCAAAACACACTGGATTTTACTCAAAATGTCTCTAAAACACACAACTTTATGCAAATTTGTAAGCACGTATTAATAAACAAATACAAATGTAGTTAGGCTATGGGCTTAATGTTTTTCCTGCTGACCTACAATGATTAAGTTATGCCATAGCAGTAAATAAATAAATAACAACAGACAGTCAAAGATATTTATCTCACCAGTAGGAGCAGAAGGTCCCGCTACTGTATTAGTAAATTTCAGATAATTCAGATGACAATCCAATAATGTTTCTTAGAAATCCAGCATAAAGCATTAATAAATCACACCATTTATATTAAACTTGTTGAGGATTTGGACACAAGTGTAGAGTTTAGTTTGATTTGACTGTGTTTGTGGTGAACTGCTCCTCCTCAGTCACTGTTACTGTCGTCGGAGGAGCCGGATTCTCCAACAACACTGACACATGACCCGCATGAGCTCCAGCTGCTGAACACACCAAACACGAGACAGAAGCACACAAACATCAACAGAGAGTTTGTTCAATAAACTTTATTCAGTCTGTCTGTACAGATTTATTCCAGTAAGTCCACTTAAGAGTCCTGGTGGTCATGACAGAAGGTACGGAGGAAGCGGCCGATCTCCTGGATCTTCCTTTCAGTCTGCCCGTTCGACTGCGGATGGTAACCAGATGATAGGCTGACGGTCACACCTAGGAGCGAGAAGAAGGCCCTCCATACTTTGGAGATGAATTGGGGTCCCCTATCGGAGACAATGTCTTCTGGGATACCAAAGTATCGAAATACGTGATTGAAAAGCAGCTCCGCCGTCTCCATGGCAGTGGGTAGGCCTCTTAGGGGTATTAGGCGGCAGGACTTCGAGAACCGGTCCACAACCACAAGGACACAGGTGTTGTTGTTGGAGGCTGGGAGATCGGTGATAAAATCGACCCCTAGGTGTGACCAGGGTCGGTTGGGAACGGGCAGAGGTAAGAGCTTGCCGGATGGTAAGTGGCGTGGGCTCTTTGAGATGGCGCATTCCTTACAGCCCTGCACGTACCTTCTGACATCAGCTGCCATGTTGGGCCACCAGAAGCGTTCCCTCAGCAGCGAGAGGGTTTCATTGGCCCCCGGGTGACCAGTGCCAAGTGACGTGTGGGCTGAGTGGATGAGAGGAGTGCGTCGTGATCTGCGTCGCGAAGCCTGGTGGGCAACCCGGCGGAGCGTTGGTGGAGACTGTAAAGCATTAACTCAATTAATAATAACAAAAGGGGTAATTAATTTACAGTGAATAAGAACCGAATCAACTGTAAATGAATCAGAATTAATATTGAACACTTCATCAATTATTCGTCCAGCGAATAATTGAGGTTAAAGCATTTTACCAATTCTGGATAAAATATTATCCCGTGGCCAACGGTAACAATATTTTATTATGATTACTGATGTAAGCGAGGTAGCTGAATCTTTAAGTTTAAGGGCAACAATTTAGCAAACACAGCACAAGACACTTAATAAGTGGAAAATCAAACAAGACTTTATTGAACTACTTCTATGATTACAAGAAACTAAGGCTAAACACACACACACACATACGCACACACATTCATACACATTCGCGGAGTTGATAGAGTGAGTTATGAAGAAAGTCCAACTTCAATCCTAAGTAAAATCGCAACCTGAGGAAATTCACAAAAGCAGAGCTTTGGCTTGATTCTTTCTGTTTAAAGAATTTTCACCAGTTTCCAGCAAGAGAGAGAGAATTTTGCTTGTACCTGCGTTCGATTTGACAGCTGAGGTAATCGGGTTGTCCCGTGGCTCGTATCAAGCTGGAAGGGGAATCCCGACTTGGATTGGCTGTCTTTGAAGTGACGTCTCTCTGAGGAAGCCCTGCGTTGGGTTGCGCGGGAGCTTTGGAAGGAGGTTGCCGGCTGGTGACACGCTGAAAGCTCTTCTGAGAGTCTGTTGTTTGAAAGGCTCTCGGCTTTGGAGAATTTGGTCACGAAGTTCAACGGAGTGTTTCCGAGTTCTGGATGTGACGGCTGTTGGTTGGAAAACCAGCGATGGCTGTTTGATGTAAAAACGAGCCCCTGGTCAAACAAGCAAGCAAGCAGCAGCAGCGCGCTGAACTGTCTTGACAGTGTAGTTTTAAGGAGAAAATGTGGTCCCGTCCTATGCCTCAATTCTCCAATGAGATGCTGTTACGGAGCTGAGACACGCCCCGTACTGTTTCTTCTTTGTTCATTGATGGCATCATGTGACGCTCGTGGAATATTTTCCTGTTTTGATTAGTAACTTTATAAAGTTTCCTAATATCTCTCTGATACAGAATTTCAATGTTTCATGCACACAGTGTCATTATAAATAACATGAACTTTAATTCGAACTCCATCATGACACGTCTCTTGCACGCATATTACTAACCTGACCTAATAAAACAATAATCACAATAATGCATAGATTAAGATATCATAAGTTCTAATAAGCATATCACGCACATATAAGGCATCATTATTCTGAATATAATTAACCCTTTTACATGATCTCTCAATGATTGTCCTTTTGAGATTGCAGATTGAGTCTGTAAGAATAGAAAAGTTTAAAATCGGGTCAGATGCGATCACTCAGTACACAGGAAGTATTTGTATTGGACCCGTTGTGCTTTAGGTCCGTTAATTAATGTTTCCTGTAGGTTTGCGCTGTATGGGGATTCCTGTTTCCATTTTGGTGATACAAAAGGTCTTGTTGTCTTGATCACATTAAATTTTATCGATCCTCTCACAAGACTCCACGTGATAGGCGCTGATTAATTTATTTCTGATGGGCAGGAAAGGCTTAGAACAGATGTCCTCTGTTCTTGAGTCACGTTATCACTTCTTTTAACGCTGATTGAGTTGGGAAACAAATGAACAACTGTTGCATAGTTCGTTGTGTGTTTGTTGCCTGAGGGTTTAAGAATTAAGTCAGGGAGGACAATTCCTTGTTCATTGTTCACAATTAGTGTTCGGTTGGAGTTGTTTGGTAATGTCTGTTCGGCAAGGCCCTACAAGGCATTGTAGGAGGGTAAGGTCTCCTCTGACCAGGAAATGGGGCTGACAATGAGTTCCTTGGGAATGATGGTTTCAGGATCTTCGTTGTTTTCTTCTGGAGCGTGGAGACGGGAGAGAGCATCTGCTTTAACATTTTTAAGACCGGGGCAGTAAGTTATGGTGAAGTTGAACCTGGTGAAAAACAAGGCCCAGCGGGCTTGTCTGGGGTTGAGTCTTTTAGCAGAGCGTAAGTATTCAAGGTTTTTATGATCTGTGAGGACTTGGAAGGGATGTTTGGCTCCCTCCAGCCAATGCCTCCACTCCTCCAGGGCGAGTTTCACGGCTAGGAGTTCCCGGTTACCGATATCGTAGTTCCTCTCCGCCGGGTTGAGCTTGCGGGAGAAGAAGGCACATGGATGGAGTCTGCTGGGATTCCCCTGCTGCTGGGACAACACCGCTCCTACTCCGGTGGTGGAAGCGTCCACCTCGACAACGAAGGGCAGCTCTGGGTTGGGGTGGACGAGCAGAGGAGCGGTGGTAAAGGCTTCTTTAAGGCGTTGGAAGGCCTCCGTGGCCTCAGGGGTCCAGGACAGAGACTTGGGCTTATTACGGAGCAGGTTGGTGAGTGGACTGGCAAGGGAGCTGTAGTTGTGTATGAATCGGCGGTAGAAGTTGGAGAATCCGAGAAAGCGTTGTAAGTCCTTGATGGATGAGGGAGTTGGCCAGGTCTTAATGGCTTCCACCTTCCCCTCGTCCATCCGGATGCCACTGCTATCGATGATGTACCCAAGGAAATGGACTGAAGACTGATGGAATGTACATTTTTCTGCTTTGAGGAATAGGTGAAACTTGCGGAGCTGTTGGAGGACCTCCGCAACGTGGTGGCGATGTTCGGCCAGGCTCCGGGAGTAGATCAAGAAGTCGTCTATGTAGACCAGGACAAAGCGATGGAGAAACTCCCGGAGCACCTCATGTATGAAATCCTGGAATACGGAGGGGGCGTTGACCAGGCCATACGGCATAACGAGGTATTCATAGTGGCCGGTAGGTGTCACAAAGGCGGTCTTCCACTCGTCCCCCTCGCATATCCGGATGAGGTTGTACGCGCTGCGGAGGTCCAGTTTGGTGAAGACAGTGGCACCACGGAGATGTTCTAGGGCTGAAGGGACGAGAGGAAGGGGATAACGGAACTTTATAGTGATGTTGTTCAATGCGCGGTAATCGATGCAGGGCCTCAAGCCTCCGTCCTTCTTGGCCACGAAGAAGAAGCTTGAAGCAGCAGGGGAAGTGAATGGTCGGATGTATCCTTGAGCAAGAGCTTCCTTGATGTACTCCTCCATGGCCTTCTCCTCCGGGATGGATAGAGGGTATATCCTTCCCCTAGGCACTGGTTCACCCGGAAGCAGATCGATGGCACAGTCCCATGGCCGGTGTGGAGGCAGCTTGGAAGCTCGTTGTGGGCAGAATACGTCACTGAAGGGGGCGTAACACTCAGGGATGTCAACGGAGCGCAGGTCCACTGGACTCTCGATGGTCGTGGCACAGACTGGAAGAGACTCGGAGCGTGGAGAACGAGGAATGGGAAGCCCAGGGAAACAGTCGTGGAAACAGGTTTCGCCCCACTTCAGGACCTCGCCGGTTTTCCAAGAGAGCGTTGGATTGTGCTGCTCCAACCAGGGGCGCCCTAGGATCACGTCAGCGGTGGATCCCTCCAGAACCAGCAGATGGAGATGTTCGACGTGTAGAAGCCCGACTTGAATCTGGATGGCATCGGTGCAATGGCGGATGTGTTTACGGCTTAGGGCTTCCCCCGTTACTGATCGTATCTGGTAGGTGGTCGGCGTGGCCGCGGTCTTGATGTGGAGCTGGCAACAGAGGGTGCCGGAGATGAAGTTCCCGGCTGACCCAGAATCGAGGAGGGCGACCACTGGAATGGAAATGTCAGAAGCAGTAGTGGTGAGGGGCTTCATCTTTTTAATAGACGGAATGATGGCACTCACCATGGGTCGCGGAGGACGAATTGGGCATGTGGAGAGGATATGCCCAGAAGAACCACAGTACAAACAAAGATTCTGGGTCAGCCGTCTCTGTCGCTCAGCTGGGGAGAGCCGTGTACCTTCCAGAGATATGGGTTCGTTGGCTGGTTCTGGGGGGCTGACGGACTCTGGTCGACGTGCTGAAATGGGAAACAGCGGCTGGCCCTGGTGTTCTTCTAAACACGACTGCATACGAGTGGCGAAACGGATGGAGAGCTGAATGAATCGTTCCAGGCCGATGGAATCCTCGTATGAACGCCACTTTAGAGGTTTCAGTGGGGAAATTGTGCGGTTGCATCTCCAGGACCAGCGAGCACTGCAGAAGGAATCCGCTGCAGTCCTCCGCCGAACCAGAGTAGGGCGCCGGTTTCGCCATGGGACTGGCGTGCACAGGAGGTGAAGGAGAGGTAACGGTGTTTGCGGAGGTGATCGCTGGGAGAGGTGATGTTGGAGTGGTGGAAAGAGCTCGTCGAAGGACATCGACGAGCTCTTGAATGGGATCCAGTTGACTCATGCTGTGTGTGAAGACGATGTTTTCAGGTCCGGTCTTCTGTTACAATACAGACGGGGTAACAGATAACAGAGGTAACAGATAACAGACTTTATTTTCACACACAGCAGAGATTATGGTGGTGCAGGTGAGTGAAGATGAATGAAGTTAGATGTTGAGGTGATGATAAATGGTAATACTGTCCTTTGGGTGATTTGCAGAAGTGAAGATCCGTGGAGAGGTGCTGAGATGGCTGACGAGGAGGATTGGAGACACTCACACACAAACTGGAACAACACGAGGAGACGAGGAGACTTGGAGACGATGGAGACAGGTAAGTAGTTTTCAAAGGAGTCCAAGAGGTAAGCATTTAGGGTACTTAATGCGTACGAGACCGGACAGTGACTGAGTGAGTGTGAGTGTCTTTTGTGTGGGTGAAGATTGGAGTGCTGATGAGGTGCAGGTGCATGTGATCAGTACTCTGGGGATTGAGTGCGCTGTGATTGGGTGATGTTGGAACCTGGCGTGTCTGTGACACTTAATGTGTTTCTCTGCTTTATCAACATTATATTTCTCTATCTCAGTCTCTAAGATCTGTGGAAACTGGCAGACTTCTTGTTGCAGAAGAATCAGTTTCTCAGCTCTGAGGGATTGAAGATCTGCTCAATGGTTTTCTTTTCTTTCACTCAGTGATTTTTGTGGGTAAAATGAATCTGCAGTTTTCCATCTGTTCTCGAACACTTCTTTTATTGTGTTTTTCTCCTCCTCAGTGAACCTACTGTAATCACAATGATAAAAGCGTGTGGTCCAGGAGAAGTGAATGTTATGTCAGTATTTCAGTTATTATGACCCTCTTTACTGAGTTCAGGTGTGTCGATCACTGACATCTTTCTGTCATTCCTCTCAGTGGTTTCTGATCTCCACTGCTTTGAGCATTTGAACAGGTTTCTGTCCATGATGGTGTTTCCAGTGACACTTTTCCCAGATATCTGGCGCCTCCTGCTGGACCCTCAGAAAACAACATCAACACACACCAGGACTGAGAAACTGGAGAAACTTGACTGAGGATATCTCTGTCAATCCCAAAAACAATCCACCAGAAGAGAGGTTCCACTGCAGTCCGAGTCTGAAGTTTTCAGGAAGACTGTCCCGTCACCACAGTCAACAATTTAACAGTCGGAGGAAGCAGCAAGACAGATAAATGAATGTCCTGACCTTGATTATATTTGTTCTCATGTGTGGAAACGTAGTAACAGCAGCAGGAGGAACGAAACGCCTGCTGAAAACCAGCGCTGGAAGAGGTTATGATGAGACGCTGAAGGAGGAGCAGATGTGTCAGTGGAAATCCATTTACTGAATAATGGGAACTTGACCGACTGCTTCATTTCCACTTCATTTCCACTTCATTTCCAAGAGTGTCATTAAAATCCTCCGTGTTCCAGTTACATCAGAATCAGCTCATCCTCATCATCTGGTCAGCAGGATGAAGCTGGAAAAACCAAAGCTGAAGCTGATGTGCTTTAACAAGTTTCTAGAACGAGTTCATATGAACAATCTGTAAAAATTTAATTGATGTTCAACAAATAAAAAATAGAGATAATACTGATAAACAAATGATAAAGCTTGGGTTGTTAAATATTAGATCCCTTTCTTCAAAATCACTTATTGTAAATGATATTATCACAGACAATAATCTAGATGTGCTGTGTTTGACAGAAACTTGGCTAAAACTGGACGATTCCATTAAATGGGTTTGGAAGTTTTTTGTTTTTACTAATGCGGGGTACAGACACAGTCTCTATGTGATAATATCTAGGTGTAAGAGTTTCTAAGTGTTGGGAATTATCTGACTTCTGTAACGTGAGGCAGCTAGCAGACGGTCGGTTTAGCCAGTCTGTCTGCTTCCTGACTTGGGCCCCAGTTTGTCATGTTTCAGTTCTAAGACTATGTGCTATATTACTAGAGAGAAGAGCAGCACCATCCCAGGAGGGATGAATACCATCTCTTTTCAACAGGTCATATCTCCCCCAAAAACTTTTCCAATTATCTATGAAACCTATATTATTTTGCAGACACCACTTAGACAGCCAGCCATTGAGTGATGATAATCTGCTAACTATCTCATCACTCCGACGAACAGGAAGGGGGCCAGAGCAAATTACTTCTCCTGACATTGTACTTGCGAGTTCACACACCTCTTTAATGTTAATTTTAGTGATCTCCGACTGGCGAAGTTGAACATCATTTGTGCCGACATGAATAATGATTTTAGAGTATTTACGATTAGCATTAGACAGCACTTTTAAATTTGCTTTGATGTCAGGTGCTCTGGCTCCCGGCAAACATGTGACTGTGGTGGCTGGTGTCTCTATTTTCACGCTAATAACTAGGGCACTTTCAACAGGATTCTCAGTGGGTGCGTCACTGAGTGGGGAGAACCTGTTTAATGTTCTTATTGGAACGGAAGAGTGGTGTTTTCCGCGGCTAGGCCACCTCACCGTTACCCAAGTGCCCTGCTGCGAGGGCTCTACAACCGGAACAGAACAATGTACAGAGTTCACTAAGCTAGTCGCATCCAAAACAGTATCTGAAGCCCTTGCATTCTTACTATCCTCGATTAAAGTTTGGATGCGTGTCTCTAATTCTGAGATTCTCTCTGTGTCAGCCTGACTATTTCCCTACATTTATGACATATAAATCCCTCGTCGCTGACAGAGAGCCATGGTGAACATGTGGCAAATGGAAACTTGAGTAAATTTGGTTTTATATTCGCACATTCAGACTTCCGCATAGGCTACGATAACTTTGTACACTACATTGGACATTCAGTGGACGTTCGCAAGTAAGTATGCCATTAAAATAATACTTGCCCATTTTGATCGATTGTGAAAAATGTTGTAGGGTTACAATCGTTGGTTGTAAATATCATGTCGCTGTTTAGAATTTGCAAACATTAACTTTATTGCACATTATTAGAACGTTCTTAAACGCGGAAGTCTGAATGTGCGAATATAAAACCAACTTTACCCAAGTCAAATGGAACAGGTAACAATGCTAGGAGAGGATGACATGACTCACCGTGTTTGTAGACTGATCCGACTTACCACAGCTGTTTGATGAACGCGTTGAAAAATAAACATGCGAGAGACTGATGACGCTAGCTATTAACAAGCTAGTGAGATGCAAACGCGTTGTAACAGCGATTTAGATTCAAAGATTAAAAGCTAGCGAAGTCAGATTAATGTGGTAGGCAATATTATATATAAGGTAGTAATAATATAAGCAACAATGAATAAGAGTAAGAGATTCAAAACAAAGCTATACGGAGTTACAGATGCAAACCACTCTGAGCAGCGAAGCAGACAGGAGCAATCGAGCCAGACAGCAATAATAAAGTAAGCTACAGTAAGCTTCAATGAACAATATCAATTGAGAACATACAGTTTAAGTTGCTAAGAGTGGTTGCTAAGGGTGTTGTGTAGTGATACGCAGAACCCACTAGTGTATAACGAGACTAACGAGTGTATGAACATGTTTGTTATGAGGTAAACGTGACGCGTTTGTTTGTTTGTTTACCAGCTTTTTTATTAACGTCTTTCCGTTAATAAAATTGAGCCTTGATGTGGATTTCGGTAAGTTGTACTGTATCTTTTAACATGCCTTTAGTTGTTCATTCATGTTTATTTCGTGCTGTAACTGGTATTAAAGCGGATGAGAGGATCAGTTCACGTGCGCGTCAGGCTGCCGCTTCTCTTGAACTAAGGCTGAAGCGACCTGTCACGCCACATTAAAAAGCGCCAAATCCGTATCCTCACACTTTTTTAAGTGTGTATACGGAAATCCTTGACCTTTCCTAGTGGGTATAAGGTATATACCTGCGTATCACATAGACTACACCACTGTGGGGCCCCCCCTCGGGAGAAATCGCGTGCTTTGCTTGGTGGATAAACAGGCTACTGTCCAAAGGACAAACCGCTTTGTGCGCACTCGCACACAGGACTGCAACGCACGATTTTAATAAATGTAATAACTTGCCATTTTGGTTTGTTTCTCACCAAACCCTACAGTGTACCTTCAGAATGCTTGGGAAATATGGCACGAGTTGCATAGGATTATTTTAGACAGATTTGCATCTGCTTAAAAAACAAACAAAAGTGACCATTCTCTGACATTAAATAGGCAAGTGCGAGCAGGACTTTATTTGTGTATTTGTGTGTGTGTGTTCTGAAAAAAAGAAGGTAATAAGCCTTTAGAACAACATCAAGGTGAGTAGTTACCCATGTTCATATTAAGTCGTGATGGGTTAAACTCTAAGCAATAAAACGTGCCTACAGTTAAGTGCAGACCAGTATTGAAGTGTACAGGAAATAAGCATTGATGTCAAACAAAACGATGTGTGTTATTTTCTCTGCCAACTAAACTTACAAAGCAAAGTAATTGTGCATTCTGTTAAGTCTTCATGTAGACAAGAAGCACAAAATTGTGTATTCCTCTTAGGAAACTTTAATAACTACTATGAACAAGCAGGATAACATGCATGCACATGCTCAGCATTCTTTACTCTTCTCACTAACTTCATATGTATATATCTAACTCAAGAAGCTTGAGTGCCATCTAGTGGTGCAGTAATGTAAGAACATCACAGTTGGCATGAAATAGAAATAAAGAACATCAAATCTGTAATGTGTCAACAATTTCACATGTATATGAATTATACACTACGCAACACAATAAATTAATGCAAAATAACTTTTTTATTTTATTTGTCATTTATTTAACCAGGAAACTGAGGTTAAGAATCTCTTTTAGACTCCTGGCCAAGACAAGCAGTGGGGTGCTGTATAGCCTACATTTATTTATTTTTACATCAGTTACTTCTGGTCCTCGAATCTGATTGGCTGAGTTGTTAAACATGAGATATAATTTGTTTTGGGTGTAATATCTAATGTACAATCTTTGGTCTCAATTTGTTCTAGAACAAATAGTTTTGGCTGAGGGCAGTTTCATCTTTTATGATGCTATTGTTGTTTATTAAATATTATTGTTCAATAAATAATATTTTATATAAATAATAATTGTGCCTGCTGTTCTATAGAAACCACAATTGATTTTATGAGTAGGTGTGTACATTTGCTTATTGGTAGAGTGCTGATCACCCTGTTGAGGTTTATTCTGAGATTAACCAGCTGACTTAAGTATTTAATATGAAATAGCGATTTGAATTTATTTATTATAATTATTATTAAGTGAGAAAAGACATGAAACCAGCACAGTTAGGAAGGAAATAGGGTGCCAGGGACAACATCAGTTATACAGTTTAGTGTCAGTATACAAAAATATTTGTGCAAAATGCCACAATTGACCAATCAAAAAAAAAAAAAAAAAAATATTCCAGAGAACAGTGCAATAATTAATTATACATAAATGAAAAGTGATAATATGTAATATATTTTGTATCAATTTATTAATCTTTTTGTTTTTATTCAGCATTCCACAATATTCTAAAATGCAAAATCTGACACCCCAGGTGAAAAAAAAAAGTACATTTCTATAATGCACTTAAAGTGCTCTATTTTCATGCACTAATAATAAAAAAAATCTTCTTTAGTACATCTTAAGATCATCTTAAGAACATCTAAGTGTACTCAACTGTGCTATTTTGAGACAGCATGAAATATGAACTAAAATGTGCTTTTAATACACTATCTCTGTATTTAAAAAATATATTTAGATATTATTTATAGTACATTTGAACCCATAGTGTACTACAAGTGGTAACTAAATATATTTTTTAAATACAGAATAGCACAGTTGAGTACAATTAGATGTTCTTAAGATGATCTTAAGATGTACTAAAGATTTTTTAAATTAGTGCATGAAAATAGAGCACTTTAAGTGCATTATAGAAATGCACTTGCCATTATAAAGACAGTTTATCATTCCAGTTAATAAACTTGCATCTTCTCTCGTCAAAAAGTTCTCATGCCCAACAATACAAATGCATTTTATACACAGGAATTATAGAGAGTTACATAACAGAATAAGGTTATCAACAGTGCAAAAGCTCATAACTGACTCAGTAGGTGGCACAACATCAAATAAAGGCAAAAAAAAAAAAAAAATAACTAAATAAAAAAAAAAAAAAAATGAACAGACCCGAAAAGTCCACAAGAGCGTTAGTATTATTAGTAATATTACTGATGACTGCTAGCCCGGTCCATCATACGTTAACCACATTTCCACTACTTTCATCAACCTGGTTGCATGCTTTATAGCACCATCCTAAGAAGGCAATGCCCAGCAATATATAGATCAATGTGGTGGTCCAGAAAGCAAACAGGTACAGTGTCTTATTGCAGTAATCAGTGCCAGTGTAATTAGGCGGGTGAATAGAGTAGATCCAAACATTACCTGTAGGGGAGACAAGGGTGGAGAGGGCATTATGAAGCAGGGTAAATCATTTATTGAAAAACTGGAATTGGATATAATACTTTTGACAAATCTTTTTAATAAAGACCATCATGTGATTTAGATATAATACTTTTGACAAATCTTTTTAAAAAAAACCATCATGTGATGTATAAAAGTATACATTGTCTTTTGCTGTTGCATTGAGAATGGGCAACACATTTCGATCTAAATAGAAATTTGTTGCACATACTCAATGGGAAAGTGCCTAAGCAACATTGCTCAAAAAGCTGCCGTGTATCATTACCTTTAGTCTGCGCTTTTCTACACATTCCATGATGAAATACCCTCGTGGCCAAGAAAGCAGCTTTATTATACATAAAGCCAGTTCCTCCAGTGGTGGTCAGGTTGTTGAGATTGCATGAACATTACTCTACCCAACACCTCTAAATCCAGAACAAATGCCTGTGAATAGGATATTTTTAAATAGCCAATGCTCAAAGTGGGGATGAAGTTGATTCTTAAATATGAATGGGATGACTAATTCTTAAATATTTACTTTATTTATTTTTAGTTTGTTTATTTTGTGCCACAAACAAATACTTGCATATAAGATTCAATGTGATTAACAGTCCACTGTTTCTCTAAGCAAGCAAATAGGAGACAATAATAAGAGGCAAATGTTAAACAAATCTCACTGTTATCTGGAGTGAAAGTGATTCATTTCATATTTTTAATGTTTGCATCTAAATATAGATTCCAAATCGCATTCAGTAGCCTACATAAATTTCCCCTCTAATTATTATTATTATTACATTTTATTATTATTAATTATTTTATTACAGTACCTGTCAAAAGTTTGGAAACATTACACATTTTTAATATTTTTGGAAGTCTCTAATGCTCATCAAGCTGCATTTATTTAATCAAAAATACAGTAAAAACTGTAATAATGCAAAATATTATTACAATTAAAAGAACTGTTTTTTTATTATTTGAATATATTTTAAAATATAATTTATTCCTGTAATCAAAGCTGAATTTTCAGCATCATTACTCCAGTCTTCAGTGTCACATGATTCTTCAGAAATCATTCTAATATGATGATTTGCTGCTCAAGAAACATTTATGATTATTATCAATGTTGAAAACAATTGTGCTGCTTAACATTTTTATGGAAATTATCTTTTTTTTCAGGATTTTTTGATAGAAAGTTCAATGAACAGAATTTATTTGCATTTATTAAATGTATATAAAATGTATTAAACAAATCTTTTGTAACATTATAAATGTCTCTACTGTCACCTCTGATCAATTTAATGACTCCTTGATTAATAAAAGTTTTAATTTCTCTCTTTAAAAAAAAAAAAAAATCCTCACAAATGTATTTATTTTTAATTTAGAAAAAGCGCGGAATTAAGAAATCATTATATTAACATTGCATTGCATATTATTTTATATTGTGTGCGATGTTGCCTAAACAGCATTCAAATACAGTTTGTTATTATCAATAATAACAATAATAAAAGGATAGCCAATGTAAGAACATAAAATAATATAGTCTAGGCCTACAAAAAAAAAAAAAAAAAAAAAAAAAAAAAAAACATTTTTATCCATTCCATCTCACAGCCTTTCTAATTAATTCACTGATCATGTATATCTTTCTTTCTTTCTTTCTTTCTTTCTTATGTCTATTAAACCTAAATAAAAAAATATATATAGCCTAATGTTAAATTCCTGTAACTTAACTTCCTGTAAAATACCCGTGCGCCTACAGAGATAAAATAAAATCAAAGCTTTTATTCAAATGATAAACAAAATATTCTGTTAACATAAAGCCGATTAATAGAAACACTTTTTTTTTTTTTTTTAACTTAATTCGAATGCTGTCACAGGCACGAGGGGCTGAAAACAGACGCTCATTTAAGCTACTGTATCTACAGAAATACAGTCATGAAGTCAAAACTTTATTGGCATGATCGGACATTTACAGTATTTTCAAAATACAAACTATAAGTAAAGGTAAAAAAAAAAGATGTGGAAATGAAGGGGAAAATAGAGCAAATACATTTATAATGAATAGCTAAATGTAACTAACAATAATATAAAAATATTTAATAAAAAAAATGTACAAGGCATATTCTTTTTAATATTGATAAACTTCATAAGCTGTTTAGGCAACATCGCGCACAATACAATATAATATGCACTGTTAATATAATAATTTCTTAATTCCGTTATTTTTCTAAATTAAAAATAAATATTATTATAATCTTATCCATTTCTGATAATTCCAGGTTGCTATGGTTGCACAGGTTGTTTACACATTTAACTCGTGGCCATGAGAAATAGATGTGGTTCCCTCACCATGTGATCTCGAGGCCACGACTTATTATCAGTTTATATCTCGTGGCCACGACAAAACTAAGTTTTTACTGTATTTGATTAAATAAATGCAGCCTTGGTAAGCAGAGAAGACTTATTTCAAAAACATTAAAAATATAATGTTTCCAAACTTTTGACAGGTCCTGTATAAGTTAGTGTTAATTTTATAGCTACTAAATGTAATATAAACATTTAGTATAATGTTCAAAACATTGTGTCATTTCGTCCACGAAATCAAACCAAAAAATATTTAATGCGCCTTAAAATTAAGAAATGTATTTAAATTTGTGAGCAGTTAAATTTAATTGTGAATATAAGTGGGATTTTCTGTTTATGCTTTTATTTTGTTCACATTAAAATCACATAAACATTATATCTTCTTAAATGCGACGTTACCAGGTGCTGTCCATGGCGGCGGTGCTGAATTGGTTGATATCGATGGCTCGAGAATCGATCATTTACTCTACACAGGGGCTGCTTCACTGCGTTATGTGAGAAATCAGTGTTCTTTATAAAAAGAAGCACTTCAGGACTCATGGGATGTTATAAAAGTAATCCAAATTGCAAACTAAATCTATATTGTAATTTATCTATATTCTGGGGCGCGGAGCCCCCATCAGCGCGAGTTTAAAGTGACTGTTATTTAATTCCTTGGAGACGCGTCATGCAGCTGACAGACATGTAGGTATCGCGTTTTTATATTCATTTTTGATTCAAAATATTCACAAACTTGTTAACTATATCATGAATTTATGATATATTCCGATTGTAAAATATGTGGAAGTGAATGTGTTTTGTCGCGCGATGAGTTTGCACGGCAATTCAGAGCTGTCAGATTTACGAAATCTTCCCCGAAATACATAAAAGTATGTGGCCGGTGAACTGGGAGAAGAAACTTTATTGTTTCATACACAATGTGTAGCTGATATGAATAAAACACTTATTGTTGCAGCTTCCGTAGACATCAGTGTATGGAATTTGATTTTAACAAACTATAAATGTCTTTTTTTATGCAGTAGCCTACTTAATTCAATGTGTATTTAAATGTCTGAAACATAAAATAAACCGGCTGAGGTTAAAAACACCGAATAGTTGTGATACATGACAAGCGCGGAGAGCGCGACTGTCTCTGGATCAGCGCTAAAGCACATTTGAATTTAGCAGTGAATCTTTGCATTTTATTGTTTGCCATTATCCTAATTGAACACTGCGTGTATTACAGCTTCAGAATTATATTCGTATTGACTGTCAACAGTGATAAGGTATCGCTAAGAGTGCTCCAGACCAACCTTACGAAAGTATGACTTACAGAAGGTAAACTTAACTAAGAACGTTTCGGGAAACACATATTAACGTTAAGGTACAGCTTAAGGTATAATTTAAGAACGACGTACAGTTCTCGGGAAATCCAACCCTGGTATAGTTAATTTCCTGCGTTCCGCTACATCTCATGCACAGTTAAGCGCGTGCCTTTCAAAGATAGCCTTCTGAGCTCAGAAAGACCCGTTCGGCGCGTGCACACACATGCCAGTGGTCACAAAAATTCAGCTGCAGGCTGCCACTGTTCATAGAGCAGAGCTAGTCCACAGTCTAGTTAACGTTTCTTGCTTGCGCCGACTGAAAACACATGAGAAACACCATGAGAGACTCGGATATTGCAGTACTGAACACTGAACGGTCCATGCATGTGGATTTGGATTAAACAGTTAATCGATTTGATGCCGTGCCCGAACGCCGTTTATCCCTTCACAGTGGCACGCAGGGCTATTAAATTATTATTATTATTATATTGCTATTCATTTGCCCCGCAATATCATAGCGCATCACCGCATAACCGACGCACTGCGAGGGCAATAAAATATTAGTTAGATAGCCTATTCCTCATTTAAAAAAAACAACTTGTTTAACACGAAATAGGCTACTTCTCAATTCACGAAAAATACTAGGCCTATTTTTTTTTTTTCTCACTATGAGCCACAAGAAAAATTGTAATAAATTAGATTCATCTCTCATTGTCTCTAAGAGAATATGCGCCGTTATTGCAGCGACAGAAGCCAAATATCGGTCAGTTTTTACTTTCAGTTTCTGTATTAAACTAACTGACTGGAGTTTGAGACTTCTTCACCAGGGGTGCGTTTCCCAAAAGCATTGTTAGCCAACTAACATAGCAAGTTCCGTCGTTACTAACATAGTCCAACGATTTGGTGTTTCCCGATACCAGAGTTCAAACGAACATTCACGAACTGCATCGCAGACTTGTGTGGTTGGAACAACAGCTGTGGTTAGAAGCATAGTTTCTTGTTTTTATGACATGTGGACTTAACAAATCGTTATCTTGAGCAAAATAAGCAAGCTGACATTAAGCACAATGTATATGTTTTATTTCGAATATATACAGATGTCATTTATATATTTAAGTTTGTCAAGAGATTTAAAGCACAGTTTTTGAAGAGTGCGCATGTGCGTACGTGCTCTAGTACGTCAGAACAAGCATTTGATTTAATCTGAAAATAAAGCAAAATGACTGAGGAAAATGAGAATTAGTCCTCTAATGCCATGTCCGTGATTTATAGCAAAAATCTAGCATTAATTCGATCTCAAACGGATTCATTTAAAGAAGTTATTACTCCACCACCTGCGTGACGTCATTCACCAACGTGGTTGAACGACAGGTTTGAGACAGTACGGTTTCGGGAAACAGTCGTGACTATTGATTTGTTCAACGATGCATCGTACTATAGTTCAGCAGCGAGTTACATCGTTGTTCGGGAAACGCACCCCAGCATAACTCTCCCGCAAAGTTTGCACATTGTTTGTGTGATATATCCACTGGCTCGCCTTCATGGTTTAAAATGGAAATATTGCGACGTGGCATTTTTCTTTATCACCATTTGCTCGCAAAATGATGGACACTGATTCACATATCGTCCGCGTCATTTCCCGTGATAATAAAAATTAAGTGAATTATTAAATAAATGAGTAAATAAACAATAAGCAAACTTAAACTTGTTTTCTTAAAATTTCTGCGAATAATTTGCAGATACAAAAAGACGTTTTGTACCTGCCAAAAAAAAAAAAAAAAATAGTAATTCATTATTTGGCCATTTCTAAAAAACTAATAATTTTTTATTGACTAATCAAAGCCAATATTCACTTGCATATTGAGTTTTAGTATTAACTCGTTTTTGGACCCCGCACACGGGTCAAAACTAGCGTTGCAATAGCTATAATCTGAATTTCACATCAAGTTAATATAACACATTATATCTTACCAGCAATGAACCAACAGAAGAGGAAAAGGCACACAAGTGACTTCCAGGCACAGGTGAAGAAACCAAGAGTTTCATCCGCTGGTGTTTTAATGCTTGAAAGGCAGGCCAACAGATCGAGCACCAATGCAATCACACCTGACACCAGCAGATAAATGGGAATATAGGGCTGCTTTGGACAGTCATGCAGATATATTGCACCTGTGAAAAAGAAGGGAGATGATAGGCTTGTTTATATGCCCAAAATTAACTAATGTTTATAAAGACCTGAAATAATAAAGACATACCAATTGATATCTCAGCGATGGGCAGGACAGTCCCAATGAGTTTGGAGATTACTGTGAAACATTGGTTGTAGACAATTAAGCATTATTTCACGCATTTCTCAGTTTTGTAGTTGCTCTAGTTTTATCTATCTAGGTTTATGCATAATATTTGTGTTTGTATATCCTGCCATGAAGCCTCTAACACTCTAGCTATATGCTCTCTATAACTGTCAAGGCATTTTCATAGGAGAATCACCATTAATAACATAATTTAATGAAGCATCACACACACACACACACACACAAACAAAGTAATTGTGAATACTTTGAACCGGTGTGCTGAGTATGAGAGGCGTGGGAATCATTTGCAATAAGCCTTCCATCGTCTTTACTTCTGGCCTGACAGAAAAAGGAAGAAAAAAAAAACAGAAATATATATATTAGGCTATATATTATTAGTGTGTGTGTGTGTGTGTGTATATATATATATATATATATATATATATATATATATATATATATATATATATATATATATATATATATATATATTATTATTATTATTATTATTATTATTAATTATTAATAGTAGTAGTAGTAGCTAACAGTCAGTGCCGGCACTTCTCTATTTTAGTATTACTTAGTATTAGTATTGTTGACATCGCGCGTTCGGAGCTTTTATAAGCTGTACGAACTGAACGGATCAATTGTCTGCACAATATGACTGTGACTGAAGCCCAATTGTTAAATTTTGCATGAGTGGCGCGCGAATCACCGTAAGCGCGTTCACCAGCGCGCTCCAACAGTGCCCAACAGATTTGCACAATGTAACGTCAGAGGGCTTGAAGTCTGCCCAGATGAAAAATAGAAAAACAGGAGGCGAGAAGAAAAACCCGAGGCAAATGAACTGGTAGTCCCACGAGTCTTTATAGATGGTTCGCACACTCTTCACATACATGTAAAAGAGTGAGAATAAACAGGAAAAGAAAGCACTCTGATAAACGCTACGAATCAAAGTGGAAAAGTAACATTATTACACTGGAACATCAGTCAGCAGTAGAGCATTCTCTCTCAACTCTGTGCGTGCGCGCTCACATGAGAACAGCGTGCACACTACAACGTACGCCATAGAAGTAGTTATCTTAAAGGCACATCAACATTAACGTCATGAACAGTATTCAACATAATTTAGGTGGCTGTTACAACAAGCCGTTCCTATGCGACGCTAATGATAAAATGTGCGACCCATTTGGATTCTATTGAGGCTGTAGTAACGCTACAGAGAAAGGCGAACATGATCTAAAACAGACACTAAAATGACTGAAGAAAAGGGGAAAATATCCTACAAGCTTTTTAAACTCACGATTATCACATTTACTAGAATCATGTTATCATGTTATATTGCATTTACTGTGGCAAATTTTGACTAGTTGTAGAATTTGTAACAGATAATCTGTTAGAATAGATTTATATTACAGCTGTGGCATGTTGTATCTATAGTTTCTAACGGTGTTGTTATTTCTCATAACAAATTTTATAGATAAAAAGAAAGAAAAAATGGTAATGAGGAGCCATCTAGTTTTACCTGTAATTCTTATTGTAACAAATGCTACAGTTAAACAATTACAAGAATGTTATTTTAGGCCGAGTACAGGTTAGAAAGAACTTTAAAATATGGACCTTCTTGAATTTTTGACTAAACAATTGGTTTTAAGAATGTACGAATATGAATATTTGATTACTGTACTGTATTTTTCTATTACATTTACATTTGCATAATAAATCATGGAAGGTCTCTGACTAAATACTGATAGCCCCCAAAGCCTGCAATATCAAATAGGCTACATTAATCCGCATTAGAGGATTTTTTTAAGTGTATGGATCAATAAAATGTATATCCTACAGAATTTGTTCCTCAAATATCACTATAAATACATTACACCACATAAAACGTTTGATTGGTTTCTATGGAAACATGTTTCAAGTTTTTTTTTATTGAAACCGAGTAACCTGTAATTTAGCACAATGCGTTTATTTTCTAGGCTCATCTACTTGCTTGTATAGTGTACATCATCAATAAGGTGTAGGCTATATCCTCCGGTATCACTATCTTGATGCATTAAAAGTTTTCATGTTTAGCGTTTTAGAATGTCCCTGATTCGCCTATAACCTGCGTGAGCCATTATATGCACAACATGAATCCATTTGGACTAAGAGTCTCTAATATCTGTTCTGGTAAATCCAAAATAAAATTGAACTGATGAATGTAAAAAAAAAAAAGAAGTCAAACCTGAGGATATCTGGATTCCTGCTGGATGTTGTACAAGATGTGTCTTGTTTTCGTTAATTATTTTGCTGTAGTCTTTTATCACTACATTGTGGGCTTAAATAACTGTACTTATGCTAAACAGAATAGATGTCAGCCAATCAGAAACGATCTGTATATGACTTCTGCTCTCTCTTTCTTTTAAATCACATGACTTTAAGGAAAAAAGCAAAGTGACTCTGGGTGGGGGGAATTTGGAAAAGAGGAAAACCTTGAATTTCTTTTCAAGTAGAAAAGGGGAATCTGCACACCAAACAAATGCAAAATTCAAGGTCCTTTGAGTAAATGTTTTACTGAAGATTAACATAAATGGAACAAAATGTCAAAAGTGCACTAACAAAAATGTGACAAAAAATAAAAAGAGGGAAGAAAAAACAAAATCAAACATTTCAGTGCTTAAGATTTTAGTTTAAAACTTTTTATTGGTGTTTTTCAATCAGAGAATTATACAGCAGTTTCTCAACATATTGACCAAAAAGATCCAGATGAGATTAAACAAATGCATTCCTTACTCTCTGAGTCCATTACAACAAAATAAAGAACAAAGAAAAAGCAAAAGGATTATACATGATTGCTCCAAAACATATTAGTATATTACAAAGCAATACAATTAAAATAATATTAAAATATATATATATATATAAAGCAAAACATGTAAACAACTTATGTAAATGCTCAACTTTTTATACAATCACTGCCAACTGAAAACCAAATGCAACTTCTTTCCCTTTTTTTTATGTACTCTGTTTCTTAATCAATCAGGGACATGAGAGAGGAAAAGAACAGCAAGGGTTAAATGCAGAAGCAGGGCTACATATAAGGTTACTTATAGAAAAAGTATTATTTTTAAAGTACAAGAGGAAAGGTTGCCAAATCATGTAAAATTGATCTGTTCTGCCGAGCATTGTACATCAAATTTTTTCTATTTGAATAAACTCTAACAGGTCGTGCATCCAGTGTAAATAACTGGGTGGGGAAGGATGTTTCCAGTTCATTAGTATAAGCCTTTTAGCAATAATTAAATAAAATATTAAACAAAAAGCTAGGGCAAATAGAGGAGGTATGTACATGACGAAGGGCCTTAGACCATTCCTCGTCAAAACGTGGTTAAGATCTGATTCCCAATTCTGCTTTATTCTTGACATAGGTGAGGAATCTGAGAATGAAGTAAATGAAAAAATTGTTTTGTAAATTGCCGACAACGCCTTTAGAAACTTGTATGTCCAAAATTATATGAGTCTATTGTTTAGGAGGTTCATGAGGAAAGTGGGAAAATTTATTTCTTATGAATTCACGAGTCTGAAGATATCGAAAGAAGTGAGTTTTTGGAAGATTGAATTTTTCTGATAGATATGAAAAAGTTACAAAAGTATTCTAAAATTTCAAAAACATCATTTATCAAAAAGCACACCCATTTCCCTAAACTATAAACACTATTCCCGTTTTGACACGTGAATCAGATTTGTTGAACTGTCACTGCAAAACTCTACACACAAATCTCTTCATTTCTCATTGCTTACACCATGTGGTCATTTAGAAAGCACTAGCATTCAATATTGTTCACTCAAGTCAGCACAGCTTCAGCTCAATTAGCACACAGTTACCCAAGTGGAAACACTAAGAGTCAAAATTTATCACACACCAATCAGAACCTTCAATAGAGAGATAAAAGAGCCAGAGTCAGTTCATTCAGTTTTGGAACAATGGATCCAGAGAGACGTGATTGAAAAGGTTGAGGACACCAGAGAGGAGGAGGAATGACTCAGATGAAATTCGTGCCACTAGTTGACCATGTCCTTATCCATGGTATGACTATGAGGGAGGCTGGGCAATGAGTTCAGCCAAACTGTCCCAGATCAAAGATGTGATGCTGGGAGAGAATATTTTTTGATGTTGTTTGGTGTATTGTACTGTACAGTACATTAAGGAATAAAAAATGTGCAAATGTATACACGTGTTCATCATGTGAAAAGTTCCTTGAGGGGGAGAACCACAAGCAACACAACTTATTACTGGTTTTTGTTTTTGTAGTATTGTTTTGAATTTATCTCACCAGTGTGTAAGACTGTGTTTTAGTGTGTGTGGTTTTGAGGGCTTGTGTGTGATGTCTGAGGGCAAAGTTTGGTTTTTCAGCAAGAGTGAATGGTTTTGAGTGTAGAGCTTCATTCTGACCTGAAAATAGGATGTTTGGGGAATTGGGTGAGATGTTATGGAAATTGTGTTTACTGTTTTGAGAATATGAGGCATAGTTTCAAGAAATGTGTTTAAGCATTCGAGAAAAACTGTAATATTTACAATGCCCCTTCTAAACCATAATGCAAAAGCTCCATCTGAGATGGAGGATAAAAAAGAGGGATTTTTATATAAAGCAGATAGGCCTGACATTGCTTGAAAGCCAAAGTGTTTTCTAAATTGTTGCCAAATATTTAAGCTATGCAGCACTAAAGGGCGAATCCCAACATAACACAATTACATAATGGATCATTATTTTTTACGCACCCCAACATTTGCATATACCAGCCCATGTTCAATGCAGTATTAATGTCTGGAGCTGCACAGCCGAATCATCAGACGTTCTGCAAGTATTGTGAAGCAAGCAAGGACAATACAAAAATGGCAGATGGATTGATAATAACTGACATGATCTATGATATCATGATATGTTTAGTGATGTTTCTAAATTGTCTTTCTAAATGTTTCATTAGCATGTTGTTAATGTACTGTTAAATGTGGTTAAAGTTACTGTTTCTTACTGTATTCACAGAGACCAGAGCCATATCGTCATTTTCATTTTAACCTGAAAACGCTTGCAGTTTGTATAATTCATAAACACATCTTCATTCTTATTGAGTTTCTCCAACAGTGTGTAGCTTTAGCCCTGTTAGCCGTGCAGCACACTATCAGACTCATTCAGAATCAAATGTTAGCAAACATCCACAAAATATATGCCATACTTGCGTGATCTGATATGCTGCATCACGAACAGTTTGTAGAGTTGCGAGCTTGGGCGCGGGGAGCTCATTTAAAGGCATGCACCGCCAAATCAGCACATTTTTTCTCCCACCCCAAAAATGATGTTTTATTAACAAAATTCGGGAGGAGCAGGTGCAGATAATTAGATTAATTATCACAGGTGGAAGCATTCAGCTAATCAACCAACGGAGGTATATATACTGCAGACTTACCTCTGTTCGATTGACGGTTTTTCAGCATCCCTCCACCACCCCATCTCCTCACTTCTAGTTCTATCTCTCATAACCACATCCGGGGGGAGAACTCTGGGTTCGGGATCCCTCCCCCTGGACAGCACGCCAAATACGCATTACTTTACTCTATCTAATTATATGTGAACTCGTGAATAGGCAGTTAAAACATGATTAAACTTAAATTGATTTACATGTATTTCTGATTTAGTAAGATCAGAGTCATGTATTCTTGCAAACTTTGCGCACACACATGCAGTACCATCTTTGCATTTTGTGAGGCATATGCAAATTCTCATACATGTTTCCAGATGCATACAGAATACACTTACAGCTTACAGACACTCACTTAATTATTCACTCATCTCTGGTTAACTGAAAAACACACAATCACTTCCTTTTACACTGTCTGGGCATGTCTTGGCCCCTGCTTCTGTTAAGATGATTTTGTCTTGTTTTCTCTACTGTAACAAACATACACCCTCATTTATTTACTTTATAAGTTTCTAATTACGTTCATCTACTAAACTGTTGTTACAATCACGCCTTCCCGGACTCCAGTTCCCAGCATCCTCCTGTTCTGCACACCTGTCTGCACTTCCCTCATCAGTCTTCCCGCCATTTCCCCGGATTCCCAGCACCTGTTTGTCCTCGTCAGCACTCCCTTTAAGTTGGACTCACTCCTAGCACTCCCGGTCTGTTCTATTGTTTACCATATGTGTGTTACGCTGTTGTTCTGCTCCTTGATGTTATTAAAGCCCTTATTATTGTGGATTTCCGTACTCACCTCGTCTCTCAGCAACACACCGTAACAACAGTTAATTTTCTATTTAATTTAAAAGCATGTCCAGACTGTATATGATGATTATTTTGCCATGTGCTACATATAGTCACTAACATTTTCGTAAAGTTTTCTTATCAGACCTGGGCGTGTTGACCAGTTTCATCAGACTTCTTGCTAGATTAGATCCTTCCAAAGTTGGTGTGATGTATTAGCCTTTTTTTTTTTTTTTTTTTTGTCTCTTCTTAAGGTTTATTCACACACTAGTTTCTCTCATTGGACTGTGCAATTTACACTTTTCTCTTTGACATACAGTAGTTTCTTCCTCCTAAAACTGTTATCATACTGTTTGAATATAGAGCAGTATAGTTTCAAAAATTAGCATTCTCATTATTCTCATTACTCATTTTCATGGTTATGCATCTACAGATCTTACTGTTTGTGTTTATGCTGGTATTGAAATGGCAGAATACAGTAAATGGCTGGAACCACAGCTGCCAGTACTCTACTGTGAAATTACAGTAAAGCCGTAAAATGAACAACATTATTGGTACTGTTGAATTACAGTAAACAGCTGTTAACTAGAAAAACTGCATTGAAACCATAAAATTACGGTAAATGGCTGGAACCACAGCTGCCTTCCTTTAGTCATCATCAGCTCCTCCTGTGGTTGTGAACTTCCTCTGATCAGAGTGATGATTAGAGTTGATATATGAGACACTGCCAGTTCATAATGGAGAAGTGTTGCATGTTATGAGTGAAACTGTCAACCCACATCTGACCAGACTTTGACACAACACTGGTTGTGAAAAGTGAGAACTGCATACTGTAAACCACACTGACTCAACACACACATCTGCTCTGAATCGGCGCGTCGCGTCCAGCATAGACACGGTGTTGCGCCACGCCGCTTGCATCCAGTGTAGACATTATATTACTGATTATAATCAATGGGTTCTATTGTCAATGTAAAATGCCACATAATATTCAATTTATTAAATTACACTTGTCTATAATTCAAATTTACACAATTCAAATTCAAATAATATTGTCATAACTCTAGCTCCATAACTGTGGGGCTGATAAAGGAGCTCTTCAGTCGTTGCCTTAGTAACGCAAGAGTTTACACACGATGTGCGATGTCTTGTTATGTAGGATGATCAGTTATTTATTTTAATTGTATGATTAATTTGTGTTCATGTTGCTCAAATATCATGTTTATCAAGCTACGGAGAAACTGGCAGCCATTCTAGCAGCACGCGGTTCAGCACGGTTGTCTAATTCCGGACGAGAATGATTTGTAATCGTGCCGTGCCGTACCGGGCTCAATTTGAAATACAAGTGGAACCGTTCCTTCCCATTCATCCGTTCGGCCCGGCGGTGGAAAGCGGATTTTGTGAGCAGTGCAGTGGTGTAATGGCAATTTACAATAAAATCTTTCATTACAGATATCATTTCCAAACAAATCAATGGGTGACCCCTTGAACTTGATAAAAAGATAATCGCTTAACCATTCTGATGGTGAAAACACGATTTTAATTATTTCATTTATTTTTGCTAATTTTAGTAAACTTTCACATTAGCGTGCACATCTGGAAATAGCGACCTCTCCTAGATTTTTTTAGTATTAACATTATAATCTGAACACAATCTTTACATTACTTGCTTTTCAAATGTCCAGCGGGCCGCCAGTTGCCCATCCCTTTTCTAGGTCATGAAAAGGCGCCGACGGGTCTCCAGTAGAATGCCAGTGTCCACCGATACAGGACCTACAGACAGAACACTAGCCCACATACAGATACACATGATTCACAGCTTCTTCAAAGTAGAAGTTGGTCTGAGCTCTGCTGTGAACAGGAAACTTTCCCAAAACATACTGATAAGTTGTACTTTTCTCTCAGTGGCCCTCATTTATCAAAGGAATGTAGAAACTAGCCTACGTAAAAATGTGTTGATAAATGTGGCAACTGAAAATTGTGAGTAATTTGCGACTTTTTATCTCAGAATTCTGACTTTTTATCTCGCAATTGCGAGTTATAAAGTCAGAATTCTGAGATATAAACTCGCAATTGCGTGATATAAAGTCAGAATTCTGAGATATAAAGTCGCAATTGCGTGATATAAAGTCAGAATTCTGACTTTTTTTCTCGCAATTCTGACTTTTTTTCTCGCAATTGCGAGTTATAAAGTCAGAATTCTGAGATATAAACTCGCAATTGCGAGTAAAAAAGTCAGAATTGCGACTTTATATCTCAGAATTCTGACTTTATATCACGCAATTACGACTTTATATCTCAGAATTCTGACTTTATAACTCACAGTTGTGAGATATAAACTCGCAATTGCGAGATAAAAAGTCAGAATTCTGAGATAAAAAGTCGCAATTACTCTTTTTATTTTTTATTTAGTGGCGGAAACGGGCTTCCATACTCGCCCTATAGTTTACGACACAGAGAAATGTAACCCGGCCATGAAGAGGAAGTAATCACATGAAAAAGAAATATATCTTACTCTAAAAACACCTCTTAACCTCGTAATTTCAAACAATAAAATTAATTTAAATAATAATACCGGTAAATAAAACTAAATTCTTACAAACATATATATATATATAGAACCATCTAAAGTTACAGTGCTATGATGAGCAACTGCAGAGCATGAATACCTGATTATGCAGATTTGACAAAACCATTATCTGATTTGGCTCACGTACACTCTCTCCAAAATGCACAAGTCAGTCTCCTGGACACCAGAAGCTGACTCTATTTTTGAAAAGTTAAAAGCTGTTCTATTAACACCACCTTGTCTTGCAGTCTTGTTTATAGCAAATCCTCAGCATACACTGCTGTAATCAAATGAATCCAGCAACTCTGTTGCCATCTGCAGATGACAGAATACTACACAACTGTTTGACAGCACTGGACATTGTGTCAAAACGAGATCTGACTTGACAGATGTACCTAACATTAATGCTGACTTTGCAGATGGATCAAGTCTGAGGCTATCTGATGGGTCTCCCTCAACTTACTTAATATCTGACTCACACTCTGTAGTGGAGAGTTTCAGATTACCCTCCTCCTTCTCCGCTCCGGCAGCTGAGCTGTTTGCAGTTTGCAATCTTGGCAGAAGGCAAGACTATTTTCACAGACAGTAATTTTGCATTTTGACCTTTACATGATACTGGGGTACTTTATAAACACTGTGGTTTGGTAACTTCTTCAGGAAAAGCTATCATGCAGAAACAATGAGAATCAATTTATTAGAGTCTGCTCTCCTCCTAAAAGCCTTTTGAGTTTGCAAACGTCGAGGAAACGTGATTCAGATTTCTGAGGGGAATAATCATGCTGATGTTGTTGTTGCTGCAAAAGCAGCAGCCAAGTCAAATAAATGACCATGCCTGCAGATGAAAGACGTCTCTCTAACTAATCTCTCTGATTTACCTTACTGGTGGTGAACTGACTCTCTGGCTGCAGGATGGGTTCTGAGACCGGCACCTGGGTCGACTCTAAGTACAGACCCGCATTACCAAAATCAGTTTTTCAATTGGTACATGGTGCAGACTTTATATCTAAGGTGGTGTGGTTGAAATGGTTAAGAGATACTGGTATGCACCAGGTGTTGTTTTTTCAAATTTTTCAGCACAATTTTGTAGAAAACGTGCCAATTGTGTGCAGAGGAATATTGGAAAAGTGGCAAACATCTCTCAGAGTTGCACACCCAACACCAGAGACTCTGTTCGAACGTATTTACTCACAAATTTACTCACCCCCATGTCATCCAAGATGTTCATGTCTTTCTTTCTTTAGTCGAAAAGAAATGAAGGTTTTTGAGGAAAACATTCCAGGATTATTCTCCATATAGTGGACTCAGAGTCAAAGATGAAACCTACATTTTGTGCATGTGACTTAATATATGGAGTGACATTATCTAAGTAATTGGCTACAGAGTTTCTGGTTTTGGAGAGCCCAAAAATAATCACCTCAGTTTTCACATTGTTAAAGGATTAGTTCACTTTCAAGCTGAAGAAAGTGTCTCCATCCACATCCACATCCATCATAAATGTACTCCACACGGCTCCAGGGGGTCAATAAAGGCCTTCTGAAGCGAAACGATGCATTTGTGTAAAAAAATATCCATATTTAACAAGTTATGAAGTAAAATATCTAGCTTCTGCCAGACCGCCCTCCCTATTCAAGAAAAAACAGAACTAGTGTCGTGTCAATTACACTTTTTCCGTAAGTTGAATAGGGAAGGTGTAGGACGTAACGTAAGCTTTGTGAACTGCAAGAGTTGTACACTTTCTTCAAAGTAGAATACGGAAGGCGATCTGGCAGAAGCTATTTTACTTCATAACTTGTTAAATATGAATATTTTTTTACACAAACGCATCGCTTCGCTTTAACCGGTTTTCATGTACTGTGATGAGTTGTAAATCCTGATTGAAATGGTTCGAGTACCTGAGTCCAGTTTAAAATAGAAAGTAACTGTGATAAGACAACTTTTCCCATAAATTTTGAAAGAAATGGTAATTTTGAAATAGGATGATAATTATTCAAACACTTTACATCAGCAGTGGGCTTTTTAAGCAACGGATGGACAACCGCATGCTTTAAAAACGCAGGGACAGTGCCAGAGACAAGCAGGAATTAATTATCACTTGAATGCTAGAACCGTATCAAAAGAACCTTTAATGATGTCAGAGGGTGCTGTGGAAAAAGTCATCTCTTTCTTGCAAATGAATCTCAAGAGTTACAGAAGTCAAAATCAACAAAGCCGAGACGCCTGCAGGACATCTGAACATGTCTTTGTTCGAGCCCCCATCTTTATACCCTTTTCTTATTGATAATACAGCTCAATCTCCACACCTGCTTCCCAACATTGAAGCCCACTCCCCTTGTCTTTCATCTAATAGTGGAATCCTGCCAATGGGTCTTTAATTGGGCCTTACTCAGCATTTCTCAAGGACACTTGCTCATTTCCACCTCCTCTCTGCTTTACGACAAATCTGTCTAAGTGAACGAGTGGAGTCGTCCAACCATGGATGTGATTTAAATTTTGGGCTTTTGTATTTAATAGGTGCTACAGAGTCTAAGATATCTGAACAAAAATAATTAAAGAGAGAAAGATTTTCTGGGACTGAAGAATGCTCAGCACCAACTGAAACTGCTGTTGAAACATCATTTATTTGATCTGTGCCAGAAAACTGAATTGCAGTGAGAGAACTGATGAAACGAGAATAAAAACCTGTAGTTTTAGCAGTAGACAGAGAACTAGACATTATAACATTGAATACAATGGGCTTGTGATCTGAAAAACTTGAATCTTCAATGTTTATATTATTGACAGAAATAATAATACCATTATTATATAATAAGAATAAAACCAAAGGAGTCCAGGACATAAGTAAACTCAGTGACCAGAGGCTTTCCAGGACAGCAGATGTGAATATTAAAATCACCCAAAATTAGTAGACGATCATATGATGCGATGATATGAGATGTGAAGTCAGAAAACTCCTTTATAAAATCTTTATGTGTCTTTGGAGGCCTATAGACCAAGACACATAGTAACGGAGTAGAGGCAGATTTGATCAGCGATTCAAATGTGGAAAAGTTCCCAGCAGAGACTGTCAATGTTTTAAACTGGACACAGGAATTATAAGAGACTTTTTCCAAATTGCTGGAACTACTTTGGAATCAACAGACCTTTGAAATATAGAGCAGCATATCAGTGTCAATTCCTCTGCTCAGACCTTTAATAAAAAGGACGAAATACCATCAGGACCAGCAGATTTCTTTGGACACATTTCTTTGAATAATGACTGAACATGACCACCATCAATCAGTAGTTGATACAGAACTCAGTTCCTTCATACTTGATCGAAAAGTTGGGTATCAAACCTTAAGAAGAAACAGTTCAAATCATCTGCTTTTTGTGTGTCATCTCATCACTCGTAAGGAACGTCTTCCTAGCTGGTTGCATATTAGTTATATTTATCAGTTATAATTCCTTGCAGCTCTTAATAACTGATTCAGTTATTTCTGCACAGATTTTAAATAATTCAACAGGATTTCAGTTTCTAAAGGCTCTTTTCCTATTAATACAATGCTTTAATAATATAAACTTTGTTGTTTGACAAATAGTGACTTGCTTTTAGTAACCACATTATCTGTACAAAAATGTACATAATCAGTTATTAAGGTCAGCACTATTAAAAACATCCCAATCTGTGCATAAAACAACCCTTCAAGGATTCAATGTTATTTTCAGACCACACAAAAACCTTAAAACCTTTAAAACTGTCCTGTACACTGGAATTAGATGCACTGTATTGTGGTCTATAATGGGGCCTTATTTTGCAGTATTAACCTTTTTAACAATCCCATAACATTTATCTAGGATTCTGTTGTCTCTTGTGCCACATTTAAGGTATTCCTCAAATCCAGGTAGTGACAGTCCCAGATTGCAATGGTTAAAAAAATCATCTAGTATGAAAACAGACCTGTGCATTGGGTGAGCACTGAAGTTGTTGCTTCATTTATTTATTTATTTATTTAGGCAAGACCAGTGAATGTTTTGGCAGGGCAAATGTTACGTCTGTTATCCCCGATGTGGCCTTACATCCCCACAACCATCACGAACCCCGAACAGACGACGCGCACACTCAGGTTGTCTAAGAAATACCAAAATGTATTATAAACAGAAAGGGAAGAGACACTGCAGACATTAACAACTGAAATAAGAAAAAAAAACATAAAATGAACAAATGCCAGTGTATGAGGCACGAGGTAAAACGATAATTACTCAACAAAGTTTCCATCGGACATATAAACTCATCCAACTCATTGTACATTTGTTGATATAATCACGTTTATATTTGAAAAACTCATTTAAACACACTTTTATCACATTTTTTTTAAACACAATAAACAGGAGAGAAGAGAAACACGCTTACCTGCAGCAGTATCAGCCATTTTCTGCTGAACTACGGTAGGCGCAAAAGGACAAAATAATGACTGTCTGCAATGTATTAACCACTAGGGGGCACTAAAACACCATTTGATTTAATTTATCCTCTAATTTCATGTAATTCAACACCATGAATATCATTATAATTAATGTTCTTTTTAACTCTGTTACACAAACAAATATCTAGTCCATATTTTTGTTTTTTAGCTAGTGTGAAGAGCTGTTCATGCCAATATCAACCCTAATCATGCACGTCTGAGCACTATAAGGCCCGCTCCTCTATATTCAAAGCAGACTTTGGATTTTACACGCAGCTCCTCAATTTTGTTCTGTAAAGATCTTACGTTGTTCAGAATTATTCCAGTCAAGGGAGATCTACCCTATTGAACGAATGCCGCCTCAAGTCCTCTTCTCCTCTGGAGTCGTTTTAGCGACGACCTTCTCACGTCCAACGGTAAACCCAACGGGTCCGTTGTCATAGTTGGTCCAGAGAACCGAAGCAGCACGAGAGCATCTCTTATATGATTGGTGCCCCGCTGTCACATGGTGTTGTTGAATAAGTGTGGCAGCAGCATCAAAATCTCAATGAGCAACATTTTTAAATGGCCTTGCATGTAGGCTAACCATTTTCAGAACCTAAAAACTTAAAAAAATTTTTTTAGAAAATAGTAAAACTAATTTAAAAACATAAAAAGTCCACTCAGCCACACACAAATTAAAATCAGCATCAGGAGAGTCGGAGCGCGCGCTACGGAGTCCGACCCTGCGTCTCAATCAGCTCCCTAGCTCGTGAATCAGTATATCATGTAAATGAATGTTCCCTGATCAGTGCCCTGACTAGTGAACTAGGGAGCTGATTGAGTCTCCAGCAGAGCAGCGCCACCGGAAGTGATGTGGAATATGGAGTGGAGCTGCTGTTCAGCTGTAATTTCACTTTCGGTTCCACGTGATTGAATCCTCTGCGCGGCAGTGACATCGTCATCATCATCATCATCATCATCACCATCATCATGTGGTAGAGAGGCGACAGACTCCTGCATCTTTTCTGAAAAACGCTATTGGTAATATTAATATTAAGTATTTGTTCATTGTCACTGAAAATCTCAATAATGGGTATCTGGCGCCTCCTGCTGGACACTCAGAAAACAACATCAACACACACCAGGACTGAGAAACTCCACATTCACTGACAGAAACAGATTAAATTCTGCTGTTGTTATAATTCAAAACAGAGCTTAAACAGTTGAAGATATGTGGACTACTCCTGAAGTCACTGTGAAGAAACACTTTGATTTATTTCAGCATCATGGACAGAGACGGGAGCTCGATTAGTGTGGCTTCAGTGCAGAAAGATGCAGAGAGTCTGTGAACCAGACCAGAACTGACCAGCAGCTCAGTGTCAGGAACTGAACTATCTCATCTGCTGATGAACACAGAGATGGAAAGGATTTTCCAGGATGAAGCTGGAGCTGATGTGCTTTAACAAGTTTCTAGAAGGAGTTCATATGAACAATCAGTGTGAAATGATCCTGATGAACTCTTGTGACACTGAACAGAGAATGAGACAAATATGAACTGTCAAAGATCATCAGTGAGAGTTTGAGTTCAGATCCTGTCGGACACTCTGCACATTTCTCTCCATCTTTGAACTCTTCTGAACTTCAACTTTACACTTCTTTTTATTATTTCAGCTGCAATGTTTCCACGAAATACAGAAACTAGTGAAATACAGTCTTGTCTAGATGAAGTAAAACCTGAATTGTTTCACTCTGAATGAATAAATTCTTTAAAACAGTGTGAATGTGAGACAGACTTATTTACAGATCGAGCAGTGGCCCTCCAGTAACAGGTTTGGACACCCCTCGTTTAAAGACACCATGATTAACACGCTACAGTTTAATGCTCTTCTGATAAAAATAAATGTTGACAAGCATTCTTTCATGACACTGAAGCTCTCAGGAGCTAAAAGGGTCAAAAGCTGCAGTTACTTCTGCTTTTATGCATGTGAAGGTGTGAGAGAGATGAAGTGTGAAACCCAGAGCAGAAACTGACCACTGGATTGGAAATTGTGTTTAATACTGAACAACTACATTTGAATGAGCTTATTTTAAACATTTTTGAAGATAATGAACTGTGCTCTTGAAATATGAGTGCCACAGGGTTCTCAACCTTTTTTCCCAGTGTGGTCCAAGTGCAAGTCTCACAGGCGCATATCATTTACAAATAACGTCAACAATGAAAACCAATCAGATTTAATGTTATGGTATTAACAGATAATATTATTATACCTAATAATATTTACACAGAAGAGGCGGTGTTTTTTGACAACATACGGTGTTTAATTTCTGTCACACTCTGCAAAATCAACAAATACTTTAAGAAATTCATTTTTGTTGCACCTTAAGTATTTATCTGTGGGTGTAAATTCTCTTCAACAGCATCGTAACAGTCACCAAACAATGACGGCGTGTTACAGGCCTGTTATGACCGTCTAGGGGTCAGCCGAAACAGAAAAATGAAGAAAGAGTCTCACTACCAGAAACATGCCAAAAAAAATAAGTTTTATTTCTTAATAAGGGTTTGGCGTCAGGGGCAGACAAGTTCCAGACAAAACAATCTCTTTGTTTAACCTCTACAATTCCTAACACAAAAATAAAGAAAACAAAATACAGTGTAAACTTATCTACCTCCCTAACCAAAAACAATGAGAAAAGATAGATATGCAAAATAAAATGCTGTCAAACCCCCTACATCCCTTAATTTGGCAAAAATATATATACAATATTTACAGGTGATAATATAGAAGTCCGTAGCAAACAAAGCAAAATCAGAATCCAGAATCGTCAAACAGGCGTGGGTCAAGTAAACAAGAATTATCAAATGTCCAAAATCACAATCTCCAAATAATCCCTCACAATCAATCTCTCTAGTACGACTCTAGACCAGCATTAAAGAACTATCTACATCCTTTCTTTGTATTGGTCTTAAGTAATATTCTAATTTTCTGAGATACTGAATTTGGGATTTTCCTTAGTTGTCAGTTATAATCATCAAAATTAAAAGAAATAAACGTTTGAAATATATCAGTCTGTGTGTAATGAATGAATATAATATACAAGTTTCACTTTTTGAATGGAATTAGTGAAATAAATCAACTTTTTGATGATATTCTAATTATATGACCAGCACCTGTAAACTGATAAATAACAGATTCTGTCTCATTTTAAATAAACACAGAAAATATAGATGAAAAATGATTGTAAGAAATTTACTTTTGCTATTGTTAAATAAATGTTCAGCAATATCTTCCAGAGATTTCTGAATTTTTGCACTTTTTTCTCTCTCTATATATTGTCGATATGGCAACTAAAGATTCATCATGCTAGATCATGTGGAAGTATTTAAACCATGTCTGAAAATAATATATGATCACCAAAATGATTTTATATGGCAAAAAAAAAAAAAAAAAAAAAAGTACTGTACAAAGTTATTTTCATTTAATCCATTTTAATTTAATTCAAAAATAAAAAATAGTGAAACTGGAATTTTTAAATGTGGTCAGCATATCATTGGCAGCATTTGTGACGGCCGCAGGTTGAGAACCACTCTAAAACATCATCTGTACTTGTGTTGTTTTGCCAAAAAGAAGACGATTGAATTCTGATGGATCAATATGAGTCTCTCCTACAGATCCTGCTGTAGCGCCTACTAGTGACTGAACATAGAAACAACACATTATTTTATGTGATCACAGCCTGATCCTAGTTTTGATATCAACAAACTTTATTTTGATGGTTATTTCTGCACGCTCTTCTTCTGTTGAAGACAGCTGGATCTGATGTCATAAACCAGAACAACCACAGTAGCCACGCCCACCAGAGCAGAGAGAGCCAATCGGATCACAGCTTCAGTAAAGCCACAACAGCCTTCTGAGAAAAGAAATGAGCAACATAAAAATATAAATATCGTTGAGTTTGTGAAAACAAACAAGCAAAATAATTATAATATATAGTTACTTACGGCTGACAGTGACAGTGAATCTCTTGTTTAAAGTCTGTTTGCTGCTGATCTTCACTTTATACACTCCAGAGTCTGTGATTCTGATGTTTGTGATGGTCAGAGATCCGGTCTGATGATCCAGCTTCAGTCTGTCTCTGAATCTCTCGTCAGGATCATATAATGGTGGACTCTTGGCCTCTAGATCATGTTTAGCTACGAGTTTTCCTTCATCTCCAAACCTCCACACTATCAGCTCATCTCCGTGTGTTTCAGCATCAGTCTGAAGACTGACAGAATCTCCCTCCGTCACTGATACAATCTTCGTTTCAGATCCACCGGCATCAATAACATCTGGAGATTCTGCATGAGACAGATTCACAGATATTAAACATTAAACACAGTTAGAATATTAACTTTAACAGTCAGTTAGTTTACTTAATTCATTTTAATTATTAAAACAACAACAAACTTCAAAACATCAAATTATTCAAAAATAAAAGTGTCCTCACCATAGACAGTAACACTGAAATCCAAATATGAGGTCCCACGGCTGTGGTTGATCTCTAGTTTATAAAGTCCAGTATGATTAGTTTTCATGTTTGTGATGGTCAGAGATCCAGTCTGATCCAGCTTCAGTCTGTCTTCGAACATCTCAGGGACAGTGGGATATGAAATCTCATTTATATTGATTTGAGCAATGACTGAACGTGAATCTCTAAACCTCCACTTCATCCGATTAATTCCCTGTATTTGAGTAAGATCAGGGTTTAGTGTGACTGAATCTCCCTCCATCACTATCACTGTCTTCACTTCATCTGTTCCAGCACTGAACACTCCTGCAGAACAAACACAAACTGTTTCTCAGAGATTAATCTCATATAACACTGCTGCTGATGTTACTGAACAGAGTTCGACAGATATCAATCTTGATTTATAAACACATTTTGACTTATTACAAGGCCCCTATTATGCTCATTTATTAGGTTCATAATTTTCATTATGGGGTCTGCAAAATTGGGTTTTTCACCATCTGTCTGAACGCTCTATTTTTTATAATTTTTTATAGAACCCTCCAGAACAATACAGCATGTAAAACTGTGTAATTCCCCAACAAATGTTAAGATTGGGAAGTAATACATAAGCACACTCTCAAAGTTACACAATATAACACCAAAAAGGTAATCCCTCAGGTGACAAAATTACAGAACTGGTCTCTGTCAAAAATAACTAGCACCAACAAGTACCAAAATATCACTCTGAATATCTACAGTTCTTAAGTGCACTGAATAATATGCTATGAACAAATATTAAATGCTGTGGGTCAGCACCGGGTGTGGCACACATTTCCTGAAAACAAGTGAAGCCAAATCGTTTCAATCGCCCCCTGGTGGCTGGCTGGTCATAAAGCCCACCATCTCCATGCAAACAAATGGGACAATCAAGTTACACTTCAAATACATTTTTTCGGGAATGTATCACAACCTTTGGAACATGAAAACAACACAATTTTGGTAAATTGCTGTATTTTTTTTCTGAACATATTTGTGTGTACTGTACGTACATCAGGGGAGGTACTGTCTAAAGCAGGGATGGGCTAGAGAGCCACTGCCCTGCATAGTTTACTTTCAACCCTGATGAAACTAGTAATCCTGAAGGCATTGATTAGCTGGTTCGGGTGTGTTTGATTAGGGCTGGAGCTAAACTCTGCAGGACAGTCGGTCCCCAGGAGTGAGTTTGCCCATCCCTGGTCTAAAGTGACATACTGGCTAAATATAATCAGTCAGTTTGCCCACTAGGCATTTACTATTGCCCTGTAAACATTAATTTTAATTAATTATTGGACTTCATTTTGCACAGTGAGGGTAATTTGCAGACCGTCCCTCAAGCAGGCAAATATCAAACCCAGTACTAACTTTACCTCGCTCTATGTATTTATTTAGTCCCTTCCCTGACCTCTTGAATTTGTTAGTTCAGCTGTGACAGAGTCTTGAACATTTAAGCTCACTACAAAAGAAGAAGAATATGATTGTTTGTTTGACATAAATAGTGCGAAAACTAAGCAAATGTTAGGCTACTAATCAAGTATCTTTGGTCAAAAGATCATTTAAAGTAGTGATTAGCCAGTGGCAGCTGTGTTCATTTCCCTTCCTGCCCATCATCTCATTGTTTAAACTGCTTTATCTGTTTGTATTTAATTTATTCGTACACAGCTTCGATTCAGCCAGAGAACAGCCTACAATTGAATAAAAGTGCAGGAGACAAGTGATTAAAAATAGTTGAGGACAGCATGTACAAATTCACCTGGATGAATGTGATCATTAGTTAAAAAAGGGAGAGCTGAAGTCCTGCAGATTTATCTTCAACCATAGTAAAAAATAATTAAATAAATAAATAAAGACTCCCCTGCCCGTAGCTCCCTAGTAACTCTTGAAACCTAGATTAGCTTGTTTAGATGTGTTTCATTTGAAGCAAAACTCTGCAGGACTTTCCAGGACCAATGTTGGCCACCCCGGTGTCAGAGTGAAACCAAACGTGAAAAATAAACAGAAATCATGAACTTACCACACATTAGTAGAAAAATCTGAAACAATTTGAAAGCATTCTTCATACTGTCGAAGATTCCAGCAAAATCTGATTTCGATGAATATTATTGTTTTTTTCTGAACCACACCCTCCCGACAGACAGTGATGAGGGTGACCAAACACCCACTAAATACCAACGCAGAGATGTTTCCAATCTGAAAGACTGCAGGGAAGTGCAGAAAACTGTAATGGCAGAGACTATAACGGTTCTTTCTTTTGTTCTGTCCAAATACCCACACTTGCAGTCTTTGCACTTTGACCACTTCTCTGCTTACATGACGTATTTCCTGTCATTTCCTGTATTTGGCTCAAGTGGGCGTGAAGACCGCAAGTGTGTGTAGAACTTCTGATTCCCCGATGGGACACACTTACAGTCTCTTAAAAAATCCAAGTGTTTACAGAGCTTTTTATTATTAATTTTATTACTATTATTATTATTATTATCATTATTATTTTCAATACTCTGGATTTTAAAATACACTTCTAAATGTCTGTTCAGTGGTCGCTATGTAACTAACAGAAGACACAATATTAAAATTGTGGTGCTTCTTTAAGTGATAAACAGCAGTTGCAAATGTTGTACAAAATACACACAGCCCACTCATCTTTGCATCAATAAAATGCGCAACACTTTATATTTTACTACATAATTATAGTATATTAGCCTATATAATTAATTTAACTTATCGTATGTTTTCCTTTACATCTCGTGATTTCGGGGCATGCATCGACGTCACTTTCCCGCCGGAACGCGCTCCCTCAGCTGGACTGAGTGGCAAAAGAACCTGCTGCATGACTGGATTTAATAGGGGAAACTGCAAAAACCGAGAAACAAATTACACTAAAGGTTGGACTCGAAAGTGTTTCTTACAACTTGTAAAAGAAATTGACTGTAAAATAAGTCCCAAAAATGAATTTGTTAGCCCATAATAATAATGGTTATTACCCTTATGGGTAGAATAGCAGGGGCCCATGATCAGCCCACATGGGGCCCAGGTAGTGTGGGCCCCAGATGGGAGAAACCTGGGTTGCCCGTGTGGGTTTTAGCTAGGGCCCATGTGAAGCCCAACTTCAGCCCATCTGGGCTTGCCCACATGGGGCCACCATGGAACCCCTGGACAAAATTAGCTGCCCAGATGGGGCCCACTCACCAGCCCATATCCAACCCTTATGGGCCCCACATGGGTGTGTTGGCAGGGGACTCCTGGCTGCATGTCAATATCCATGAATAATCAGTTAATTTTGTCCAGGGGTTCCATGGTGGCCCCATGTGGGCAAGCCCAGATGGGCTGAAGTTGGGCTTCACATGGGCCCTAGCTAAAACCCACACGGGCAACCCAGGTTTCTCCCATCTGGGGCCCACACTACCTGGGCCCCATGTGGGCTGATCATGGGCCCCTGCTATTCTACCCATAAGGGTAATAACCATTATTATTATGGGCTAACAAATTCATTTTTGGGACTTATTTTACAGTCAGCCCATACAGTTCTTTAACCCATGTTCATATTTTTTTTACACAGCCAATATTACCGGGTCTGGTGGACCCACCACATTATTAGGCTTTTAAATCAATACAGCCATAACAATTCATGTAAGAAATACTTAACAGATGTTTACTTTAGCTCAATTACCAATGATATATACATCATGGTTCATATACGCCATTTACCCCTGTGAGATTGCATTTATGATCGTTTTTGTTTTTTGTGAGAAACCAAGGAAATTCAATAAAATAAATAAAAAAAAAAAAATAGAAAAGATTTTATCATTATTAGTGATTATTTCTAGAACTTAATCAAAATAGGTGAAAGTGCTTGAAATGTAACAATTTTGTAACTTTGTGTGGGAATAGCAGGTGCATAAAGACAACATTCCCGCAGGCTCAGACACGCACACAGACACACACAGAGATGCAGACACTTGGATACACACACACACACACACACAGCAGGCCCAGTTAGGAGGAGGACACAGTTAAGTCTCATAGCACCTACAATTATTACACTCAGGTCCAGTAGACCCGAACACCTCATACGTAATAGTTGTGTGTGTGTGTGTACCGTGTGCAGTAATTGAAAAGAAGTTATTTTTTTATGTTCTTCACCGAAAATGAGCCAAGGCCAATGAGTTTGTGTTAGAAGAAATAATAAATAGCATATTTTTTCTTTTAGCAACCTTTAAAACGGGTCCCACAGACCCAAACACCTTGGGTTAAACAAGCTACAATAACAACAGGACCAGTAATACAATTAATTACCTTTTTATTTAAGTAAAATTAAGAAAAGCATTAAGAAAACTCTCATTAAGAAAACTTTTGCTCAGTGTTTCCTCACTGTTATAGACAGGATTAGCTACTTTCCACCTCAAATGAACCTGAAGCCTGAAGTCCTTGTTGAGGGGTTGTCTGTCGGGCCTGTCTATCACCCCCCGGTCCCTAACACCAATGAGCCACTTGGAGACCGCTTCTCTGCATCTTTACGGGTGATTTGGCTGGTCATGGCGTTTTTCTTTAAGCCCCCTGCAAGAAACAAATATAACGGTCACTTACTTTATATGTGCCAACACAACTCTCAGCCAGGACTGTAAAGACAACTATGTAAAGAAAAGTGCTATATAAATTAAGATTATTGGGCAATTCCACGCAAAGCTCATCTTTACCATGAAAAAAAAAAAAAAAAAAGTTTTTACCAAAAGAACAAAACCCTTTTTAAATTATCCATTTAGGTCTGTAATATACTGTATTAATGTGCTCTAACAGAAATTTAAAAAAAAATTGCCATGTTTTATCAATAGCCTGACAATTTTTGCCATGTTTTTTTTTTTTTTTTTTTTTTAACAGTAAAATTAGCTATAACTCAGGATAGGAATGATATATCAACAAATCCCTCTGGAAAAGCCTTCAGAATATAGTTCAGTATAAGACTGGAAACGCTGGTGCTTGTAGGTGCTACTGAAGTGGATATATCTGACTCTGAGTGTGAGAAAAAAAAACTCATTTTGAGAAAACGGCCTTTAAAGTTTTATATTGTATAATTTCATACATTTCTAATGACACCCACAACCTACAAACAAAATATATATTAAATTAATTAATATCAGTAAGTGTATAATATTTAAAACACATTGAAATAAATGAAAAAACTATTAATAGCAACAGAAGATAACTACTTCTCTTGTCAGAGAAGAGTCAACATTTTTTGAGTGCAATTCACACCCACAAAATTGTGCGAATGCGCCACGTGCAACATGGATTGGGTCTTCTGACCTTTTGATTTTGATTAATATGCGAAATATGAGAGAGTTAAGTGCTTATTTTGAAGACAGTGCTCGTTTTGGCGGCCGTAAAAAAAAAAAAATAAACGCAGGAAAAACCCTGGAATGTTAACTTTTGGTGATTTACGGTAGAAATCTAAAGGCGCAAAGTTGACAAAATATAATGAAATAACCACCTTAATGTGTAATGTTGACAATTTTGACATGAAAGCTTACATGTTAAGGGAGCAAACTGGCCCAAAATCTCAAAATTGATCACTGCATGAAAAAACCGATGTTTTCACCTGCCGTGTCTCGCCTTAAAAGGTGAATTCGAAGTGCAGCAGTTAAACTCCGCTTCTGAGTGCACGCGCGCTCCCGCGGCCAGGGGATGCAAATCCTGGCGGGGATATGTGCCTTAATTGGCACGACACCCTAGCCGATAAAACTTTGCTGACATTCACATGGACTTTCATCAGTGTTTTTGCTTTAACTGTAAATGCAACAAGTGCAAACATTAAAATTCCACCAGCTGGTAAAAGCGGAGAAATGGGCATTTTACCGCTTTTTTAACAGCTTGGTAATACCTGTTAGACCGCCTTGCTAAGAAGTTTACAACCAAATACTTCTAAACAATATATTTAAGTCAACCACTCAAAACAAGCTCAAATGCTACTGATTTAATAAATTAAGTCGTCAACGCTTTAACCAGGTTTAAGCTACATTTGCTAATGCACAAACATTTGCTAAAAGCTAGTGTTCCTATCCTCGTAACTAATACTTTCCAAAAAAGCTTTTGGTTAACATCATGCGGTAAAATCATCCCCAAGTTTATTATACTCTTAACTGCCTTATTTTGTCCACACTACACCGCTGAACTCGAGGATCCTTAACGGACAGCAGACACGCATGCGCACTCCGACACATGCATTCTCAGACACGCATGCGCACTCAGATACATGCAGTCTCGGCCGCACTTGCGCAGTCCGACACATGTGTTCTCAATCACGCATGCGCAGTCCAACACGCGTTCTTAGCAGCTCGTGGATACGCAAATGCATGCGCTTTCAGATGCACGCGTTTAATGCACCTACAGGCTACTTGTACATATATTTTTGCAATTCGTACAAGATTAAGTTAAATTAAAGAGTTGTTCATTATTTGGTAAATGTTATCGAAAACGATCCTAATATTTATCTGGTATATCCCATATGCACAGGTGTCGACGACCATTAAATAACTGATGTAAGTATATTTACCTCATTCATACAAGATTAGCTAGATGTAAAAGTGTTGTTTAATCTATAGGATAATGTTATCGAAACTGTCCTGATATCTATCTGATGTATCCCGTCGTGCTAATTGGGTATCAATTCTTCATCCAGTAAATTAGTGAAGATCTAAATTCATTTTGTTTAGGCATTGAAAAAATTGACTGTTTTACTGGCTCTTGTTTGGGTCTGTTGTTTTGAAAAGTGACAGAAGTTTGCAGGTGACCTACTCTGTATAATTGTTGTTTAGACGAGGTGTTACTTAAAATTATTTAAAATAAAGATGGAATAACAAAAGTCATCTTAATGTTGTTAATAATGGTTCTTCAAATCGAGAGATACATGGAAACAGATAACAAACATTCAAAGAATATTATACACAAGAATTATTTTAATTTCCGTCTCTTCAATTTATGCTTACAGATGGATCAATCAATAGTCCTAGCAGGTGTAAAGCAGCTGATACAATTTGCAACAAGATGTGCATTTTGGTATCATTGGCTTCAGTGAAGGGCACAAGGGGCAATGACTGAAAAGAAAGTTCAGGCTCACTGGAAAGTCCATATAAAAAATGCAATATTTTTAAGGTAAGATGAGTGTGATTAGTGTTTTTTTTTTTTTTTTTCTTTTTGAAGCACTTCAAAAAGGGTACTAATAAGCAAAAGAGAGACTGTTCAATACATATTTCAAACATATTCTTGCACACACTATCAAACTCTCTCTCAAACGTTACTATAATGTCTCTCACACTCTATCAAAGATTTTCATGCATGCTATCAAACTCTCTCATTCACTACTATACTATTTCTCACACACTATCAAAGCTTTCACTCATTCACAAACATACTATCAACTCTCTCGCACACACTATCAAACTCATTGTCTGTGTATCATCCATTTCTTTTTTTATTTAACATTCAAGATGTTTATTGTGTTTATCTTCTACCCTGAACAAAAAAGCAAAAATAAATAAATAAGGTAGCGTGTATGAGAGTACAATTTGAAAAAATGTCTTGAACAGCCTCTCAATTACTAACGGACTGTGAAGTTGGATATTATGGGTATTTAATCTTTGTCAAATATAACTTTTGTTTAAATGTTATTTTTTTCTCATTTGTATACTGTATAATTTCTAGACAAAAGATTATGCAAATGCCATTTGGCCTGCAGAACAGAAGCCCATTATCATTGCCCTACTTGCAGTAAAACTGTTCTTAGAAGAAATGCAATGGAGGCTCACCTGCAGAAGTGCTTACCTGCATCGGCTCCTTGTACATCGACACCTACACTGGCTCCGTGCTCAACTTCACCTGCGCCAGGATCTGCATTGGCTTTCATTTATAGTCTGCATTGTACATTGTGCTGGATGCCCCATTTGACTACACAATTGTAAGTAAAATGATAGTTTTCAATAATTTAGAGACAGTGTAACTTACAAAAGGCATAAACTTTTCTTTTGAGCAGCTGGACGTGGCAGAGTTGAGGAAATGGTGGTGCATCATGTTAATGGGGAACTTCAGACTGGACCGGTAAATAATTGTTTGTTTTTTGGCTTTTGAATACTTAAAGCTTTCATGAATAAGGAACTATGCAATATTCAATCTTTAATCTCTATTTTCCAGACATGGAAAACTGTTTGCCCGTTATGCAGAAGAGTCCAAAGCCTTCCTAAAAGGTGATCAGCAGCCTGTATGTAGGTTGCAAAAGAGGAAGTTTGAACAAATCTCTCAGGTAAAAGCATATACTTGGGAATCAAGAGGTTAAAAATGGCATGTTATCATATACTAGCTAAACTTGTACTGTATTTTTTTCCACTAACAGGAAAAGCCTTTCCACGTACAGGTAACTCGTACCTTTTACTTTGTTGCAGCTCCTCAGAAAAAGTATCGGTTACTTTTTAAAAAGGTAGTACTAAAGATAACTGGTTCAAATTCAATCTTCATATGTTTTTTAGGAAGATGAAACGAATGGTTTCACCCCTGAGTCTGCACCAGAGAAGCAGGTGGCTCCACGAAAAGGATTATTAGAGGGGTTGCAGCCATTATTGTTCAGCATATTTTTAATTATCCTCTTTTGCATTGTTTTTTCTTAGGTGCGTATCATGACGAATCTTAAGATTGCCAGTCAGTGGTGCTTGGAGAACTCTGGTGATCTTCTTGGCTCAGTTCAGCTTCCTCGTATATTGTGCATGGAGGATGAAGAAGCCATTGAGGCCTTGGAACAGTACTGCAGTGCAGAGCGTATTGAGGATGATCTTGTAGACCCACTGATGTTAGTCTTTACATTTATGCAGGACATGCATACATTTGTAGAGAATGTGGTGGACAACATGCACCTCGCACCAATCTTTTGTCACACACAAAATTAAAAAAAAAAAAAAAAAAACATTGTCCATTTCTTTTTTTCATGTAATGTTTTTCTAAAATAAATAAATAAATAAATATATAAATATATATATATAATTTTTTTTTTTTTCAATGCTATTTACAAAGCTCAACCACCAACTGCTGTTGAGTTTGTTTTTGTTTTGTTTTTTTGTTTCCTGGTGTGTAGCAGTAGCAATGTGACTGACTTGTTAAGCTATGATTTAATTCATTATAAAGTTCATTTGGACATCTTTAAAGGTGATTTTCTCAATATTTTGATTGTTTTTGCACCCTCAGATTTCTCTCTCTCTCTATATATATATATATACTGAACTTGAGCAGCTATATATATAAACTTTTTTTAATGTTTTAAAAGTTTCTTATGCTCATGAAGGCTATATTTATCTGATCAAAAATACAGAAAAATTCTACAATTCTAGAAATATTGCAATTTAAAATATAAGTTTTCTATTTTAATACTTTCAACTACACTTCAAAGGTTTAGTATCATTTTTTTGTTGAAAAATTAATTTGAATTCAGGATATGTGTTCATTTGTTAAAATGTGTAAGTAAAGACGTTTTTTTTAAGAATTTAATATTGAATAAACTGTTTTTTATTTTTCACAGAATCTTTAGAATAAAATTATAAAAAGAATGAAGTTGTTTCCAACATTGATGATAAATCAGCGTATTAGAATGATTTCTGACAGATCATGTGACACTGAACACTGGAGTAATGGATGATGAAAATTCAGCTTTGCATGACAGAAATAAATACATTTTTAAAATATATTACAATACAAAACTTGCAATTGAATTTAATTGTAATAATATTTCACAACACTGTATTTTTTGCATCTGTACTTTTCATCAAATAAATTCAGCCAATCAAATAAATGAAAATATTACTGATCACAAACTTTTGAGCGGTAGTGTAAATATATATATATATATGCGCGGCAGAAAGTGCAAGTGTCTTAATGCGCGGCTGAGAGTGCATCTCGTTTAGTGCGCATGCGCGGCTGAGAGTACATCTCGTCTTAGTGCGCATGCGCGGCTGAGAGTGCATCTCGTCTTAGTGCGCATGCGCGGCTGAGAGTGCATCTCGTCTTAGTGCGCATGCGCGGCTGAGAGTGCATCTCGTCTTAGTGCGCATGCGCGGCTGAGAGTGCATCTGGTCTGCAGCCAGACGCTATTACTGAAAAGGTGGCAAAGTTGTTGCTGGGCAGATTCTTTTGCTCGGTGATGGGGGTGGAGCTTTCTAGATGTGCGCTCTGCTTACGGTTTGAACATTTTGTGGGGAAACCGTTAGAAAACTTGTCTTTTAAAACTCGTACAACGTTCTTAAGACAACTGTTTAGCTGCAGTCTGCAATTTGGCGATCTAGCGGTTAATAAACAGAATTCGTCTTGCGGAAGAATACTGCAGCCGGAGCTACTTCTCCTGTTTATGTCTATGACGAGTCACGCAGGGACTTTGCTCCTCCGCAGCGATTCCTACTTGACCGGCCTGAAATAGTCCCAATATAAACACTTATTATAAATGTATAATGATTCGGGGTAAGACAAAAACACGGTTAGGAAAATGGATTGTTGGATGGATGGATTGAAAATGAATGTTGCACATTCTCATTATATAATTTTTGTAAATCTTAAAATGCAAAAAAAGTTACAGACAGCAGCTAATGTAATACAATTTTTATAAAAAGTGGACCTAGCCCAGAGCCTATATTGTTAAAAATAGCATCCATGTCTGACACAATCAATTTTGAATGGAGCTCTTTAGCCAATCTACTGCCCATGTGGGGCCCAACAACAAAGCCCACTCTGAGCCCATGCCCAGCTGAAGCCCAACTAGCCCAAGCGAGGCCCATGTGGGCCCCAACTGGACGTGTTTGCAGGGTACCAGACGAGGAATAAGGGTCTTATCTAGTGAAACGATCGATCATTTTCGAAAAAAAATGTAACTGTATATGCTTTATATAAACAAATGATTACCTTCCAAGTGGCTCCGCCAAAACCGCATTTTCGTATTCTTCAAAACGCTTACGCTGTATGTCCTACGCCTTCCCTATTCAACTTACTGAAAAAATGGAACTGGGGCTGCGTTCGTTCCGTAAGTAGAATAATCCTGGAATGTTTTCATCAAAAACCTTCATTTCTTTTCGACTGAAGAAAGAAGGACATGGACATCTTGGATGACATGGGGGTGAGTAAATTATCAGGAAATTTTTATTTGAAAGTGGACTAATCCTTGCAATACGACAGCTTGAATTGCAAGCTAGTAAAGACTCAAAAGAGAGAATATCCTCTGCGCTGAAAGATCATGCAGTCTCCGAGGCAGCTGTGGGTTTGAATCCTACGACTGTTTCAAATGATTCTGTTACAAATTATTCAGTAAACGTGTTAACGGATTCTTTAAATGCTTCTTTGACTCCTCAGTTTAATGTGGAGAAAAATATTGTAATAATTCCACCATTTCGTGAGAAAGAGGTTGAGGCTTATTTTCAGGCATTTGAGCGAATAGCTACAGCGTTCAAATGGCCAAATGAGGTCTGGTCATTAATGTTACAATGTAAGATGCTTTTAACTGGACTGACGAGTGTCAAAATGCATTTGTGCAAAATCTCTTCTCACGGGGATAAGTAAGTGTTTAATGTAATTTGAGTTCATTTTGATTCTTGTTTGCTTATTGATGCTTCCTATCTTTTTGTAGAAGACTAGGTTCTTCTTTTAGGCGGGGGAGTGTTACGGCCTGTGCCTAGGGCAGATCGAGGCTTCGTGAAACACTGAAGCAGTTGAAGCAATGTGCCGTAATGTGTCGAGACTTCGAAACAATCTGACACCCGTCTCCACGGTGACCCCTAGTGTTCAGAACATTGTAAATGCAACAAAACTCAGGCCTAACATGCATTAAAAACACCTTTTACAAATGTATTGCAAAAGTTTTATTGAAAGTAAAATCTATCAAATGCAATTAACTAATCATCTAATAAGATTAAATATAGAGTGTCTGTATAATATGTGTTCTTTTATCAATTTTCAAGGCTTGTTTCTCTGTTCCAAGGCTCAAGCTAAACAGGCAAATAAGAGATTAATAACTACCATTATTCATTTTAATTATTCTAATGTCTAATTAAAACATCTACAAATGTATAAAACTGATCAGAGATCAGATAAAGCCCATAGACACTTGTTCAACAGTTCTCAGTGAATCTGCATGATTCATGGGTTCACTTTATCATCGCCCTCTACCGGTGAACCATTGAAATTTCAAACTGTTTCAAAACGTTTCGAAACAGTGATGACATAATGAAGCCTCATTTACTGAAATCACGTGACTTTGCTAGTTTGATACACGCTCCGAATCACTGATTCGAAACAAAAGATTCATAAAGCTTCGGAGCTTAATAAAGTAGTGTTTCGAAATCGGCCATCACTACCTGTGCCTTGAGTGTGTTGGTTTTTCTCTATGTGTGACGTCATGACTCTGCTACTTTTCATTCTCTGTCTGACTTTGATTGTAGGTCCGCCCCTGTGCACCTGCGTAGTTGTGCGCGCTGTTTGAGCTTCTGTGTTTCTTTATTTGTCTTTCATTATTTGTTAAATGGATTTGTTTGCTTTGGTTAAAGTTTCAGGTATTTATTATAATTAATTTGGGTTAATTGTTTGTTACATTTGGAATTCTTTTTTGTTGTTTCTCGTATGATACGCGTTCCCAAATCTTTGTCTTTTTAATAAATATTTAGTAATGTATTTGGGTTTCACGTGTCCTTTCTTTGTTACATTTTCATCTTTCTGACGACTTTTAGTAGGGGTTTTGTAACAACAGGCCTCAGGTGTGTTTGGTGGCAGGAAAGCAAACAGTATTTGACTGTGCTAAGCCATACAGCCTGTCTGAACGTGTTTGACTGTGCTTACAACTTGGAAAGTTGGACATTGTGTTTGCTCTATCTGCAAGGTATGAACTTCACATTGGTATGTGAACTTTAAAGAATGAGAGCTCACAGGAGGCTGATTGGAAGCAATGTTTATTGATTGGAGCACAATAAAAAAAGACACTGTTTGCATTTTAACATCTGTGTGCATGGATCATCATAAGACATCATTGTTCTGACTGGACAAACTGTAGCCTTCAACCAAACCTGGACTAGCATTAGATTAGAGACTCAAGAGATATTTCAAGTTAAATGGCAGTTAGCCTAAAAACTTGACTCCATGAGATATGGATTCAATATTAAATAAATTATGAAAGTAGGAAGATCCAGACCTACAGGATTAACGTTTACTGACTATTGATCTCTAAGATCCTCAGAAAGTCATAACAATAGAAGAATGGAAAGAGTGTGTGAGAGAAGGTGGTTGTGAATGTGTGTAGATGTGTGTTAGTTACAGGATCAGAGAATGACAACGTTCCTCCGTCATAGTCCAGATACACTCTCACACGATCAAGATTTCGTTTAACACGAAAGCCAATGCGAGGTTGAAATTCTGAGTAAAATCTTTTTAGATTATACCACACACACCAGACATCATCAGTGCTGAAGAAAACACCTCCCTTCCTCTGGTTTGATGCTGTACTTACTCCAAGTCTCCAGCATTGACTCTTTTTAACCTCCACATCCCAGCAGTGTGTTCCTGAGTTAAAACCCTCTGAACCCAGAACACAGGGATAACAGTCAAATCTCTCTGGATTATCAGGAAGAGGTTGATTGATCTCGCCGTATCTCACACTGGTCAGATCATCAGACAGGACGAGACGTGGATGAGCCGTGTTTGGATCCAGAATCACTGGAGCTGATGAGACACAATCAACAAATGCTTTTATTCTGATCTTCATATAATGATCAAGAGTGAACCCAACACAGATTATTATGTTGGCTTATTATGATAAACGTGGTCAACACACTGTCTGCTTGGTCGTCACTTTAAAATACAAAAACTAAAAAAAAAAACATTTTTCTGAATTAACTTAAAGAAAAGAAATATAAATATAGCCGCAAATGGTAAGCATTGGGGTCCAAGCATTAATGGCCCACATGGATGATAGTTTGTATTTGATGAAGCAAGTTAGCAATACATGGCTGTATGAAAGCCCAACGATGCCCCCTAGAGGTATCTTTATGTATATACATTTTTTATTATTGCCTGGGCAAGTCGAGACATGTCTGCATCATTATTAGAAGGCAGTATATGGGTGGGAAAACTGACTTGTTCTACTTGGGTAAAGTTGGTTTTATATTCGCACATTCAGACTTCCGCGTTTAAGAACGTTCTAATAATGTGCAATAAAGTTAATGTTTGCAAATTCTAAACAGCGACATGATATTTACAACCAACGATTGTAACCCTACAACATTTTTCACAATCGATCAAAATGGGCAAGTATTATTTTAATGGCATACTTACTTGCGAACGTCCACTGAATGTCCAATGTAGTGTACAAAGTTATTGTAAGTCCGAATGTGCGAATATAAAACCAAATTTACCCAAGTCCCGCTTTCTCGCTCCAGTTTCTCTAGCCAGAAACTCCCACCACCATTTCTACTAGTGCCTAACTGGACTCTTTGAGCATCCCTTACGCTCGCACAATGGCAATACATGTCCCTCAAAAAGGACAACTGATTTTCAAAGAAAATAATTTTTGCAGGCTGAAATAAGTTATTTTATTAATTTAATATACACTTCTGTCTATGGCCTGAGATGATGGGATGGACTCTAGATCGATTTGAAGAATAGATGAATGGGTCGATGGATATAACATATAAAATGGTCTTCATTTTAAATTGACAGCAATATAATTAATCATGTCTGTTTTCTGGGATATATAAATGTCACGGGTCAGTGACAGAAGAGATGAAAACATGATGCTTGGATAAAAATGCAGCAGTCCTTCTTTTACTCAACACAATAAAAAAAAAAATTCCTCGCCCAGGAAAAACCACTGGAGCCCTACATACTAACCATTCTATAGACCTTCTGTTTTTGCGGTAGCTCTGTATATTTCTATGGCATCGCTGTCAAAGAATAATTAGCTGGTGAAGTGAATTTACTTTTTTGTACAGTTAAGGAAAGTTATAATGAGCATTGTAATGTTTAAAGCAGATGTCTTAACAAATGTCAGTAGACCGGGAAGATTTTAAAACGAGCAGTTCATTCATAAATACATAAGATTGCTGTGGAAATACAAACCGGAAGTCAAAAGACAACGAGCGCAGCACTGATAAGGGGCGGGGCTACATAAGGCCTATAGGCAACACCAAAGAACTGAACTGGGTATGAATGCTAAATGAGGCAATAAACTAGACACAGGTAAAACTAATCAGGAACCAAACAAGCGCATACTCAGGGGGATATTAATTTACCTTAACGTATACCCTGAACTCTCGGTTGATTTACCCAAACCTTGTTTACTTGAGGTATGAGGGTTCCAAAAATGCATCCGGGAGTAAGTTCAGCAAACCCAGAGTATGTTCCTGGTTAACACACAAGACATTCTCAACAGAGCGACGAATCGATGATTCACCATGGCACCATTCCACTTCCTTCTTCTTCATTTATATAACCTACTTAGTGCACATCGCCACCTATTGAGTGGTTGTGCAATCATTTTTTCAATATTTTTATTTAATAAGTAATCTTTATTGACTGAGAATAAGAATTATACTGTTTGTTTGATACTAATTATTTAATAAGATATCACATATGTATGTTATTATAGAAATTACAGCATAGAAAATGTCCTGTTATAAAAAGGATAAAAAGCAGATCCATGTGTGAGATAGCAATGAAATAAATACATACTGTATGTTACAAATGAATAAATAAACATGTAAACATTACCGTTTTATATTAGTGCTTTATTATATATATATATATATAGTATAATATAATATTGTATATATTGTATAATGTAATATTGAATATATATAACTGTAACTACAGTTGCAAGAATAAGTATGTGAACCACTTGCATAATTTTTTATTTAGTACTGTCCTGAGTAAGATATTTTACATAAAAGATAAAAGACAAAAAAACAGTCGCAGATCATCCAGGTAACCACACATAGTATTAAAAATCAATGGTTCACATACTTATGAATGGGTTATTTTAATAAATTCAACAATTTTTTTGTCTTGTGGATTATATGTAAACATCTTTTATGTAAAATATCCTACTCAGGACAGTACTAAATAAAAAATAACATGCATTTTGTATTATCTCCCTTATTTTGTTAAAATTATTAACATTTTCACAGATTCTGCAAGTGGTTCACATACTTTTCCTTGCAACTGTATATAACAAATTTAGTTACATTAATATAACTATATTAATTATATAATGCTCCGGAGCAGGTTATGTTCAGAAAGCAAGTTGCTATGGTTACTTACATTCCCTGAAAGTTACCTCTGTTTTTGGAACCGAAAGTTGAGGTTATCCACTTACTTACTTTTAAACATACCCAGGTGTGTCACATGACCTGCTTTCTGGAATAATAAAAAATGGATAGGCGGTTATGGCTTAAGTGGACGTAAACATTTGGGTGAAAACAGGATAGGCTATGTGTCAGTATCCATGGATTCGGTCTTAAAGGGACCGTAGCCTATATTTGTCATTAATGTTAATAAAACAACAAAAAATGTTAAATAAATGTATACATGTTAAATAAACCTGCTGTATCTGAAAAACAAGTTTATTTAATTTTTATCTCTATAGTATGTGTTGTTTGTAATGTGTCTGTATTCCTCACTTGTAAGTCGCTTTGGATAAAAGCGTCTGCCAAATGAATAAATGTAAATGTAAATGTTTGTAAATTTCTTGTTATATAACAACAATTATATATATTGGTAATAATGCCTTTTGAAGGTGATTGGACACTGTGAAATTTTTGTTCTTTAAGTTTGTGACAAGCACATAAAAATTATTACTTTTTTTCATTAGAGTAATAAAGATTTATAGAGTAATAAAGACATTCCTACATAATAAAGACAGTCCTACATTCATTAATCTCGCTGTGTTGCGCTTGGAAAATTGCAACATCAAAAAAAAAAAAAAAAAAAAAGAGAGAGAGAGAGAAATTAATAAACGTACAGGCATCGGTATCGGTGAGTACTAGAAAAAAGTACCAGTACTCGTACTCTGTCCTTAAAAAATGGTACTGGTGCATCCCTACTTTCTGCGAACTCAAACGTGTTGTAGATTTCTAGTGCTTTGTCAGCAATAATGTGCAGCTTTTTATTTTCTTAGCTTTCGTTTTGATGCTGATGCAGTCATGTACAGTTAAATTTTTTGTTTCCATTTTTTCCCAGTTCTCTGCTGTGTTACCCTCAAACTGTCGTGGTTGTGGTGGCGGTGGCTTTAGTCCTTCCATAATGGGCTTTAATTTGAAACTTCTGACACCATGTATTTTTTTGGACCGAACACCATGTAGGTCAGTAACAACTGAACTTTATTCATCTCTGTTCTCACTGTATAGCCTTGATTATCAGCGCCCTCACCTGGTAAGGCATTACACAAAAAACAATACTGACAAAAACAATCCAGCTGAACTCTAGAGATCTGCTGCGTGAACTGTAAATGTCATGTTCTCTTGTTTACAGCTCATTTTGGTGCAATAGCTCATCTGGTCATTCACACATAATGCTAAAATCTTTAAGTCTCCACCCATCTGTATGTGTGAGAGCTCAGATCTTCTGCAGTCAGACTCACTGTTTTGGACGATGTCCTCCATCTTCTTCCAGACTCTGAACGGCAGGTTGCCCAAGTAGCGTGGCACATGAATCAAAGCTCCAGAAGGCATCTGTGGATCCGGCTGTGAGATCTGGACTCTGGAACATTCAGGAGTCAGAACTGCAGTGGCTTTGGCTCAGAACCAAAGAGACCAGAGACAGGAGCAGATCACTCACCTTTCCATTGAGACTGGAAACTTCTGCAGAACAAACACACCATTTATCATCAAGAACTCAATCAATGAACCAATGATCAACCAATGATCTGAAATCATCCTTATGGTACAAAAATAATATGGGAATAAACTGGAAAATATAATGCAATATATTATCTAATACATTTCCATATATGGGAAACAAGTGCTAATATTTTTAAATATACTGCAATATATGCATTGACTATGTATGGCTATATATTGATACATATCAAATATTTAGAAATGAAGACAAAAATAGCATTACATATAATATTCATAAACTTTTATCCTTTATTGTATACATATATTAAACAAACATGTTCCAATATAAATGTGAATGTATTGTACACGCATATATACTGCCAGGGTTCTGTTTGTTTTCTGTGTCACATGTTCCTTTGTTCTGTTGTCCCGCCACTAGTTTGTTCCCTTGGTTACCCTGATTTGAGTTCATTAGTCCCAGCTGTGTCTTATTAATTAGCCTCGTTTGCCCCTCTGTTTGCCCTGTATATATTCCCTGTGTTCTCCCTCAGTCTCTGTTGGTTCTTGTCTATGTATAATGTCTGGATTTTACGTTTGTGTTATTTCATGTGTTTTGCTTAATATTAATATAGAGAGATCTGTTAGGGTTTAGTGTTGTATTATTTTGGAATTTAAAAGGTTTTCTGGTATGTGTGAGTTTTTGGGGTTACCACTGTGCAAATGTCTAATTTCCCCAATCTATGAAACAAATGTTGACAGCTGATCAGCTAAATAAAACAGCGGTGTGCCAAATAGCCAGGCAAGGGGTAGTTGTGAGAGCAGATGCCACGTAAATTAATATTTAATATGATAAATTAGTATTTCATGGCACGCAAATTTATGTGTACACAGAAGAAAGCTCTGTCTAGGCTCTGTTGCGCGGAGCTGAACCAATCAGAGGTTGGATCATCATTAGAGATATATTTACTTTCTGTAAGAGTATTTAAAGTCCCCGTGAACCGGAAGTTGCAAACGATTTTTCTCCAGTGTTGTAAGGTATTTCCAAGTGACATACATTATAATATATTAGTGTCAATTCCTTATTGTGTAAATATATTACAATATATTGAATAATACATATTATTCTATATATTTTCAAATATAATTTAATATAATGATCATTCGTATCTAGGAAAATATACTTTCTTTCCGTAAGGGCAGACCTTCAGAAAAGAGACGTCATTGTCTTTCATCATCTTCTCCATATCTTTGATTGTCTGTGAAAGAGCTGAGATGTGTCTGTTCATCTCCTCCAGCTTCTCCTTCATCATCTGCTTCTTCTGCTCCTCTTCCTCCCTCAGTGCAGTGATTGTAGCTTCTTCTTCATCTCTGAGAAACTGATGAAGCTTCTCAAACTGCTGTTTAATCTGACGCTTTGTGTGCTCAGCTTGAGACTGAAATCAGATCACATTCACTTCAATCATCTCAATCGACACACATCAACACTTCACATCATTACCGACATATAATGGATCCAGAAGCAGATCACTGCTCGTCATTTATAGAAATAATAATCTGGAATCCATATACAGTAATCTTATAGCTGTAATAAAAATGACTCTTGATTTAGTTTCCTCACCTTGATGTGACGAACTGTTTTCTTAAACACTTTTTGATTGTGTTGGAGTTTCTCTTGTAAGGACTTCAGTGCTGTATTGAGCTCCTCCTAGAAGTGAACAAAATAGAAATACATGAAAATCCAAATATGCAGTGTAGAGAAGAAAAGACAATACAGTGATATAATCATACAATGCTGTGAAAAACTATTTGCCCCATCCTGTTTTCTTCTGTTTTTGTAAATATCTCATACTAAATTGATTCAGAAATTAAAACCTACCATAAAACAAAGGTAACCTAAGTGAACAGAAAATACAGTTTGTAAATGATAGTGCTATTTTTTTGTTTTAAGCAAAAAAAAAAAAAAAAGATATCCAATACAAACTGGGCCTCCATGAAAATGTAGTTGCCCCCGAAGTTACCAATTTCCCCAATCTATGAAACTGCATTCATAATAGTGTTCAGCTGGGCTAAAACTTATATAGCAAACCTTCCCAGAAGTTGCTCATTCAAGAAAAGAGCCAAGGAAAACATTCAAAGAACTGCATTTTTCTCTTCAAGTCTGTAAGTTGAAGCACAAGCAGCAAGACTGATTCAAAGCACAGAAGTAAATCTACCTCTGAACGGGTCAAAAAGGGCACAATTAAAGTTTTGGAGTGGTCTTATCAAAGTCCTTTAACCCAAGTGAGATGATGTGGCAGGACATTAAACAGGCAGTTGACGCTTGAAACCTCTCCAATGTGGCTGAACTAAAGCAATTCTGCAAAGAAAAGTGGGTTAAAATCCACCACAGCGCTGTGAAAGATTGATCTCCAGTTATCACAAGCGTTTAGCTGCAGTTATTGCTGCTAAAGAGTTTTTCACATGGGCGATTTGTGTTAAAAACTGTATTCTGTGTTTGCTGAGGTTGCCTTTGTCTTATGTTGTATTTTGTTTGAATATCTAAAACTCTTTAGTATGAGACACAAAATCAAAAGAAATCAGGATGGGGGCAAATACGTTTTCACAGCACAGTATATGTCATAAGAAGTTGAGTAAATATTGAGTACATGAACGTGATATCAGTGTTAAACAAGAGACGTTTGTCTTACCTTGTATGAGGAAACCACTTCACTGATGGGTCTGAATTTATGATTGTCGTGTTTTTGTGAATTAATACACACTAAACACACCGGCTGTTTGTCCTCCAGACAGAAGAGTTTGAGTTTCTCACTGTGTAAACCGCAGATCTCCTCAGATCCTGATGAACGCCTCTCATTTCTCTCCTTCAGGAATGACTCACACAAGTTTTTTAAAACAAGATTAACTGGAGGTTGATCTTTTGAGGATCTTCTCCTGCAGACAGGACACTCCTGAGTTTTCTTGGTTCTCCAGAACTGTTGAAGACACTGTTTACAGACACTGTGAGTGCATGATAAAATAACAGGAGTCTTGAAGACTTCACAGCACACAGGACAATACAGATCTTCTGCAGATATAGTTACCGAAGCCATTTTCACTGTTTGAGCTCCAACAATCTAAACTTTACTTTTACTTTCTTGAACAATGGTTTCAAAAATGAATAACCATGAGAATCATGGAATGTGTCAAAAATCCTTCTTGAAAGTCTTTCTCTTCATTCTTCACTGATTGCTGATTCTTGTTTGTTTTTGGCGAGACATTGAGTTTGAGTTTGACAGAAAAGAGAAATGAGAGTCTCTTCCTGGTAAGTTCAGTTAGAGGGTGGAGTTTCTGATCACATGGGTGTCTTTAAACAGGTCAAAACTGACAGAAACCCTTTAAATCCCAACAGAACATAGAACACCCACAGATCTCTTAAGATCTCAGGAGGATTAAACTACTTAGAATATTTTTTCTGTCATGTCTACAGAAGTTCTTATTGAGAATTAACAGAGGTTTATATGTTGATGTTTCATTGAAGATGTTTTATCACCATTATGGTGAGCAGTGTTTCCTTTGGTTGGGCAGTTTGACTCTTGGCTTTTTATGTGGTTTTTTAACAGTGTTTACCAAAATACATTTATTGTAAAGGAAGTTGTGAAAGATGATCAGGTGATATTTTTCATCATTCTAAAGTAGAATGATTTGTTAATCTCATCACTGACCAAAAAAAAAAAAGTAATTCATTATTAATAGATTTCTCTGCTACAAATAAGATTGTATAAAATTATATAAATTTGCTTTTTAAATACATTGTTTGAAAATAATCTTTAGACACACAAAGACATCGAGAATCAGCATATGAATCTCAACAATGGTGACATGTTTCATGTCGTAATGCATGCAGGGAGCCATGAGTTTAAAGGTGCATTCACGCCATATAGTAGTTTCTGTAACTGAGATTCTGGCTGGTAAAAAGCATTCATGTCCTCGTACAGCTCGTAATTACCACCAGACCGCTGTAGATTCATTTAGGCGTTAATAGTGGTGCCATAGAAATGCATAATGCTCAGAACAGCTCAGAATATAATGTCACGTGTTTTCATCTCAAGATTGCGGTATTCATGCGGTGGCGTGAATGCAGCATTATACTATGATAGCTCCCAGCATGCATTGCGATATTAATCATGTCAGCGTTTTTGAGATTCATATGCTGATTCTTGATGTCTTTGTGTCTCAATGATGCATGCCTGTTTAAAAAATATATATAATTTTTTCCACACAGACAAAATGTCTTCAAAATGGAATTACTGCAAATTTGATGCTGAAAACCTTGTATCAAAGGCTCTAAAGGGTCATTTGTGGTATTCAGTGGCTTTTTTTCCCCAGTGAAGATCACAATCTTCCATAAAATTTATGAACAATATAAATTTTAAAGCTGTCTTCGTGAATAACAACACCATTTGAAATGTAAGCATATTGAAGTTGCTAAAAAATAATAGGGTATACGTCGAACGTTGCAAAACCAAACGAGAACCCTGGTTTCATCGTGTCCACTTGTGAAAGTGTTAAGAGCAGTATGAACTAATGCCAATATCTATGGACCTTTAAACTTTTGATTGATTGATTGATTGATTGATTGAGTTTTAAATTAATCAGCTAACCTACCTAGTTTACTTTGTTATTGGCTTTTTATTGTATTTAAGTTTCTAAACGCTAGTGTGAAGAAGAAAAAATTAAAAACTTTTAGATATCAATCTGCATATGCTCATCTTTGCAGACCGTGACAAACCTTCAGATTTAGACAAGAGGACACAAAGGACAAATCTCTCTCCAGTGAAGAGTCAAACTTTGTTTTTGTACTGCTGAGAATCTGATTAAAGTTAAGAGAAGCATGATAAGATTCATCTTTACAAAGTTTTACACCAAGATATGAGATGACCTCCTTAACAGGGATTCCATCAATTTCTGAACACTCTTAAGTGGAAATATCTCACATTATCTAACATTAAAATGACCTACGGAGCCCCTAAAGTGACATGGTGGTGGAAAAAAATTGGGATGGGAGGAAATTTTTTTTTTTTTTAAATCTTTCGCGTTCCCTCACAAAGATATTATCGTTCCCTTGCTGTGAGCTCAGACAAACACTTCCTCTTTAATGTCCCGCTGGCTGGTGTTACAGTCACTTAGAGCATTTACAGTAATTTGAGGTAGAATGTGAACTGCGTATGTGCATAGAGTGTGCGCGTCTGTAAGAGAATGTGAACGATGAGCAGCAGAAGAGATAACCGCTCTACCGACTATGTACTCTTTTCCCTTTTATTTTCCTTTTTCTATTTGTGACCTAACTTGAATGTTTATTTGTATATTTTTCTCTCACTCCATCCCCATGTAGGCTATGCGGACAAGTGTGACGATGTCTAAGTCATTTTATTAAACCCGGGGAAAATACGCTAGCTCTCACCTCACGTGCATCATTTCCTCAAGCTCTACATATTTTTTTTCTCTCTGGGCAACAACATTTCAACTCTGCGTTACACTGGCAGTAGTGTTTCAGTTAGTTCCATACGTTAATAATGCACACCAATAATGCGCGGCTCATAGAGTTTGAACTTGTTGGACTCAAATATAAAGAAATGCAGCCAATGCTTAACTCAAGAAGTTCAGTAAAGTTGGCAATATATTCACAGATTCGAACTTCCCAGATCAATAACTCATAAGCTAAATGTTGTTAAAACACAAATGGAGCTACTTCCAATAATAGTAACCTAGACAACGAGCTACAACAACCCAATTTTCCTCAAATGTGCTTTATAATAAATTGGTCTCTATGAGCAGGCGGCGGAAATACAAGTCTGAAGGGACCGTCTGAAAAGTGCAAAACCCAAAACCCTTTTGCTCATTTTATATATTGTGACGTTTTGCACTTTCCCAGGAGAAACAGACAGGAGGCGAGAATCCAGTCTGAAAGCACCCAACGGGCTGTGGTTTATTTCCTGAACGTTTACAAACTAAAACACGGGTATCAGGAGGTGTCTTAACTTTCCCCAAAAATAACAAAACGCAGAAAGAGCTTGACTAACGTTTCTTCCGCCCCGCTCACATCCAACTCACCTCTTCTTCACTCCCCGCGCGCTGCGCTTGCCCCTCCCTCCTCACTCTTTCCCTCCTAACTCTTTCCCTCCCGGACACCTCCTCCCAACAGCAGGTGAATCAAGTAAACACATTTATAACAGAGAATAAACAGTGTCAACACCACACTGCCCCCTCCTCAGGTTTCCTCGTCCCTGAGGAAAGGTGAAATCCACAAAACGCCGGGGCACACGAAGTGCCTCCCTGGGTCAAAGCCGTGATCCAGTCTTCGCTTTTGTGGTCTGCTGCAGGCCACTGGCAGGTAGTCCAAGCCTCAATGGGTTAGTCTGCCGGAACTCCACATCCTGGCTGATATGACGGCCTCCAATGCAATGTCTTCCACCAGTCGAACGCTGATCAGGGCTCATTTTGCGATTTTCAGGTGCGCCCAACCCAGACGAACCCCAGACCCCTTGTCCGGTGCTGCGTGTTTAGCTCCTCTGTCCGCAGGGTGGGTCACCCCAGCAGTCTGCCGTTGTCCTCTGCTCTTGAACAGTTGCTGTTCTCCCAGATATGGAGCCATCCTGTCCCGGTGTAAAACCACCATCTGTCCCCCAGACTTCTTCCGAACACGGTAAACAGACTCTCCAAGCCTCTTCGCTATGTAACAGGGTCCTACCCAGGCACAATCCAGTTTAGGTGAACGTCCCTTCTGCCTTTTCGGACTATAGACCCATACCAGCTCTCCAGGATTAAAATTGCGTCCCGTACAATGATGGTCATATGCCCGTTTTTGGCGAACATCCGCCTGCAAAGCCTGACGATGAGCAAACTCATGGGCTGACTATAGCCGGTCTTGTAGCTGATGGGCATACTCCAATCCATCCAATGAAGGAGGTTGACCCATCAACAGGGAAGATGGGGTTCGCAGTTCTCTGCCCAGCATGAGGAGAGCTGGCATACATCCAGTGGTCTCCTGCTCTGCACTCTGACTTGCAAGCAGCACCATTGGCAATTGAAGATCCCAATCTTTTTGATCCTGGCTCACACACAGGGCCAGCTGGGTGGCCAGTGTTCGATTGTACCTCTCTACTAACCCATCACTCTGGGGGTGTATGGAAGTCGTCCTTGTCTTCCGGATGCCCAACTGCCGGCAGAATTCGGAGAACACATGTGACTCAAAGTTCCTCCCCTGATCCGTATGCACCTCAGTGGGAACCCTAAAGCGAGCAAACATACCTTCCAGCAGGACATCTGCGACTGTCCCTGCCTCCTGGTTAGGAACAGCATAGGCCTCTGGCCATTTTGTAAAGTAGTCCATAGCAACCACCACAAACCGATTTCCTCGAGGGGTCTGTGGAAACGGTCCTAGTACATCCACAGCCACGCGACAGGGGACAGCCTACCAGGCGTTGTTGTAGCGGGGCATGGGACTGGCCGGTTGGCCCTTTTTTAGCAGTGCAGGCATCACACCGATGACAGTAGGACTCCACATCCCTACGGCAGGTATGCCAATAGAACTCTTGCCGAACTCATTTTAATGTTTTGTTTACTCCAAAATGTCCTACCCCTGGCTGTCCATGCATTGCTTCCAGAACCAGGCGGTGACAGGACTTCGGCACTACTGTCTGCTACTTGGTTACGCCTGTCACAGGTTCCACAAATCCTCTCTGTAACACTCCCGAATTCAATGCCAGGCCATCCCGCATGGACCACAGCCCCCTCACCACTGATCCAAAAGCCATGACCTCTTCCCATGTAGGCCTCCTTCCAGCTTCCAACCAGTCGATGACTACCTGGAGCTCAGGGTCCTTGCGCTGTTCAGTGGCCCATGCTACATTTGAATCAGGCAGCACTGCACAACAAGTCGCCTCCATCTCTGGGGTCTTGTCAGCCAGTCTCTGCATCACATATCCAACCAGTCCTTCACTTTGTGGGCAGGATGCCATACATGTGCGCCTTGACAACCAGTCCGCATTCTGGTGACTCTCCCCCTTGCGTACTGCAATTCAGTGGTTCTCGTCATATTTGACCAATAGAACTTTTTCTGTAGTGATCGGGGACTCGTCCTCTTCCACCACTTCTCTCTCTTGCGGGGTGCCACAAGGCTCTATTCTCAGGCCTGTTTTATTTTCACTTTACATGCTGCCTCTCGGGTCCATCATAGCCAGGCATAAAATCTCTTATATATTTTTTGCCTATGAGTCCAAAAAACGCTGATGCAGTTGGGTCACTAATTGATTGCATTTATGACATTGACATACGCAAAATTTCCTTCATTTAAATGAAGAAAAGACTGAGTATATTTTATTTGGAGAGTCTGTAACTTCTGACTTTGATGTGCTGACTTCAAAGCTTAGACCAACTATCAGAAATCTCGGTGTGACTTTTGATAGTAGCCTGAAATTTGATAAACAAATTGACAGTGTGGTTAAATCGAGTTTTTTTCAACTACGTCTTTTGGCCAAGGTCAAACCATTTTTGAATCGCTCTGACCTTGAGAAAGCTATTCACGCTTTTATCAGCTCAAGATTAGACTATTGTAATGCACTTTATGCTGGTGTCTCACAGTCGTCCCTCAGGTGCCTTCAGCTGGTGCAGAATGCTGCAGCCCGTCTTTTAACCAATACACGCAAATATGAGCACATAACCCCGATTCTTTATTCGCTCCACTGGCTTCCAGTTTCTTTTAGAGTTGATTTTAAGATTTTATTGTTTGTTTTTAAAGCTCTCAACAGCCTTGCCCCACCTTATATAACTGAGATGCTGGCTCTGCATCAGCCAACCAGGGCTCTTAGGTCAACAAATCAACTTTCGCTGGAAGTCCCAAGGTCACGGTACAAACGCTGGTGTGACCGGGCTTTTTCTGTTGCTGGGGGTGACAGCACTCATAAAACATATTTGACAACCACTGGCCAGTCAGTTTGAGTGACAGCTGGACATATAGTATGGTCATAAATCAGGTCATAAATAAGGCCATAAATCAACAATCTGACACATAGTGAAGGTTATTCTACTTCTGTCTTTTGCATCTGACGCCCAGTCAGCATCAGTATACACTCTTAGACATAGTCTCTCTGTGTCATTTCTTCTGAAGCATAATTCATGTTCTGCTGTACCTTTAAGGTATCTGAACACGTTTTACTGTGTTCCAATGTTGTTCTGTTGGTAGTTTGCTGATGACAAAACTTAAATCTGGTCTTGTGCAAATCTTCCCACTGCCTCCCTAACCTGCTCTAACCTGCCCTAATTTTTCAGCATTTTCTGCATAATCAAGCTTTGGTTCACAAGGAGTTTCCCTACTGATTTACAGTACAGAAAATACTAGAATACATATCGATCTAGTATTTTCCTCACATATCTCTCCTGTGACATTTTGACTGGACCCTCTGCTTGTTCAAAATCTATGCCCAGGAAATATTTCAAATTTCCTTTCATTCTAAATCTTTCAGTGAGCATTTCCTTTACACATTCCAGAACACTTTCACTGTTAGCTGCTATGATTAGGTCATCAACCCATACTATCAGGTTTACTTTCTCATCATGTTTTTCCTTTGTATATTATCAGCTGGATTTTGTGTAAAACCATTCTCAGTCAAAAATACACAGCATTCCATTTTCTGCCAGATTGTTTAATACCATAGGGAGATTTTTCTAACTTGCATACTAGCTTTGCATCGGTTTCAGATTTTTGCTCATAACCCCCTGGCTGCTCTCAATGTCCATCTGATGCATCCTTCACATTTTCAGCTACATTGATTTATCTGCCAATGATCTTGGAATTTTAATCCTCGTATTCTGTGTGTGACTCGGATGTTTGTGTTTCTCTTTCTTTGGTTGTCCTGGTTGTGAACTTTACCAACCTATGCTTTTGGAACTTCTCTGTGTTAGGGTAGTACACTAGATAAGCTGGACTGTTTTTGTCGTAGCCAATGAAAACACCTTGTTCGCATCTTGAGTCCAATTTGCCTTTCTCTTGTTTGTAAGCAAAACATATTAATCCAAATTTCTGCATTTTGGAAACATCTGGCTTACTGCCTGTGAATAACTCATATGGCGTGTTCTTTGTACGTCACCTGTTTCTCACATAAGCTGATGTTTGCAAAGCGTAGTTCCATAACTCATGGTAACTTGCTTTCTATCAGTAAGCATTGGCTCATGAGTGTTCTCCAACCTCTCTCTGTTGTACCATTCTGGTGAGGTGAATAAGGTGCAGATGTTTAATGTCTAAACTTGACTTCCCCATAAGGTGCTATGTCTGCCAAAAACTTTTCTGTGGCTTGTATAGTGTCAGCTTTAGACTTTAGAAAATACACTAATATAGTACCTGAGTAGTCATCTGTAAAAGACTGTGCATATCTATATCCGTCTTTGCTCTGTGTATGCATGGGCAAAATCAGTGTGTATGAGTTCTAAGGGTTTCTTTGCCTTTCTATCTGGCTCCCTGTTTCTTGTCTGAGTGAATTTTACCTGTATACACACTTCACATAACTGATTTTGTCTGACTGTGCTTCCTTGTTTCTCCATGCCTCCGACTACACCTTGTAACTTTTGTACATCTTCATAGTTACAATGCTGTGCTCTGTGCTGTCGTCCAGTGCCATCTAGAATATAAATCACTGTTGTTCCTCTTTGTTTTGCCATTCCTTTGTTTTGCACTTCGTCCTTTCGGCTAATTCCACTGAATGAGTCTCAGGTTGAAATGAGCTGTCCTTAGTGTGTGACTTGAAAGGGCCTCTTCCTTGTCTCATGTGTGCTTTCATCACATTATCTGTGGATTCAGTTCCCTTCATTTTCTCCCATTGTCTTCTTTTAAAGTCTGTGAACATAATGTAGTCCTCATTTTGCATTATGTGGACAGCTAACGGCTTAAAAGACTCCACAGAGAATCATACCTATGGTCACTCACTCAGGTTTTCTCCTACATCTCTCAGGGCTGTGATGATGTTCTCTGCCCTTATTAAGTAGTCAGTAACACTCTTGTTGTCCGTTCTGCGTAGCTGGGTTAATGACGTGTACATATTTATCATTCATGGCTTGCTTTTCTCTGAATGATGCTCTTTCAGTATTCTCAGGGCTTTCCTGCCATTTTGTATAATCGTTAGCTTTTGAATGATGCATAATACGTCGTGTATGACTTACTCAAAACACTTGATTGTTTCCGTGACTGGGCCCATAACATGTTAAACTCTGAATGCGCAGTTCGTCATCATCACTAAGTTATGGAAACAAACAAAATGTTGCTCAGTGCTTGTTCATCTCTTCAGCAGCTTTATCATAACTTGAACGAAAATCAACTTAGTACAACGTAACAACGTATTACGTCACAATGTAATGTCATCACGTTCAAACCGCAATACCTTTAAATAAAACAATAGGCAATTCAGCTTATACTGTAATACAATGTGTAAGAGTGCAATACTTTAACATGATCCACTCAATTAATGAACCAATGAAATCAGCTGATCTATAACAATAATAAAGCAATATTGAAATTGAGGTTTAAAGCTCTTGATGTTCGATTTGTTTATTTGCCCATGTTTTATTTGATAAATAATTTAAATTATAACAAATAAATTTGATTGACCAATTAAATGCATGTACAAAATGTAACTGTTTTCTCAGAAAACATAAAAATAACTGAATTTCAGATGTTAAAGCAAATAAAGTTGCAACCCTCCCATGCAGTCTCCACAACATCTGAACCGGGAACACTTCCTATGTTAGATGTACTCCCTACATCATAAGAAGATCAGTGTCTACATTAATATTAGTCTCTCTGTTTATCCCGAGGTTTACCGTAGTCAGCCGTATCCAGGTGAGATCGAGGACCTGCACCTTGACACGACGACAACGCAGCCCTGAAGTGTCAGCAGAGATTGTGTCAACTAGATCATCCACTGTGAAGGCCTCACCGACACGACTCCCAACAAACCATCCCATACCGGCGTGATGAATACGATCTTCAACTACATGGAACTGGATTGAAATATTTTGACTGTTTCCGATCCCAATCTGACTGATGATCTGTAAAGCTGCCTGAATCATAATCATGCACTGTTCGTTGTTGGCCAGAGGAGAACTGGCCCCCCTACTGAGCCTGGTTTCTCTTTTTTTTTTTCGCCATTTTTGTCACCTGATGGAGTTTGGGTTCCTTGCCGCTGTCACCTCTGGCTTGCTTAGTTGGGGACACTTGATATTAAACAATGTTTTTGATCTGTCTGCACTGACAACATTGTATAAGAACTGAACTGAGCTGAGCTGGACGACGACATCACTGTTTTCCCCAGAGCCGATGTATAGATGAATGAACTAAATTAATAACTATTGATTTTCACAACAGAATAAATCAACACTGAATTTACTTAAGCTGGACAATGACACCATTTTCTTTAAAAAGCTGCTGTGCAGCCAAAATTATTTACCTGTTATCATTGTAAAGCTGCTTTGACACAATCTGCATTGTAAAAAGCGCTATATAAATAAAGTTGACTTGACTTGACTCTAAAAAAAATCAGGTGTTTCCTTTGATCTTCTGAGGTTTGTGGTCTGTAGCTGGCTTCCGCTTGCTGCTTGCTTGCTCTTTCTCTCTACAAAAGATCTTCCACGCATTTTATAATCACTAATGACACACTATGTCTACATTTGCACACATGTTGTTTCCACTTGGGTTGTCAACACATTTCCTGTGTGCGTCAATAGCATTAGCAATACACACATTTTTTAATGGTACATTTTATCAGATTTCTACCTTTCTAGACGTTTAAAGGATTAGCTCACTTTCAAATGAAAATTAGCCCAAGCTTTATTCACCCTCAAGCCATCCTAGGTGTATATGACTTTCTTCTTTCTGACGAACACAATCATGGAAATATTAATAAATATCCTGACTCATCCAAGCTTTATAATGGCAGCATGCGTTACCAAACGAGTATGAGCTGAAGAAAGCGTCTCCATCCACATCCATCCATCCATCCATCCATCCATCCACATCCATCCATCATATACATATTCCATGCGGCTCCGGCTTCCACCGCCTTCCGTATCCTTCAAAAAGCTTACGCTGTACGTCCTACGCCTTCCTTATTCAACTTACGGAAATTACGTGACGCCAGTTCATTTTTTCTGTAATTTGAATAAGGAAGGCGGAAGGTACGTTTTTTACTTTATAACTTGTAAAATATGGATTTTTTTTTAACTTTTTACTTAAACGCATCGCTTCGCTTCAGAAGGCCTTTATTAACCCTCCGGAGCCACGTGGAATATGTTTATGATGGATGGATGTGGATGGAGGCACTTTCTTCAGCTTCATACTCGTTTGGTAGCACATTACTGCATTTATAAAGCTCGGATGCATCAGAATATTTATTAATAGTTCTACGTTTGTGTTCGTCAGAAAGAAGAAAGTCATATACACCTAGGATGGCTTAAGGGTGAGTAAAGCTTGGGGAAATTTTCATTTGGAAGTGAACTAATCCTTTAATTCGTAACTGTCTTCATTTTTAGCAATTACACACAACAATGCTCCTGTTCCCCAGAACCCTTGTTCACCCACACACACAATGCAACATGCGTCAACTTTACAGGATGTGGTATACACATAAGTGCATAGCGTGTGTGTGTGTGTGTGTCACCTTATGTAAACTTCATGGCCCCTAGAGAATTTCCAAGATCTGATATTTTCTTTATTTTTTTTGTTATTTATTTCCTTATAATTCAAATCTTTATCTAATTTATCTAACCCTACTACAAACATTGAAGTAGCAGCCGGTGAGCTTTCATACTTTATTTATTTATTTATTTATTTTTTTGTATGAATGGATTTTTGTATTTCACATTATATCATTTTAAGGGTGTATTTAGACATTATTGGTTTGTGAATCTCATGTTTTTTCAGATTAATAGTTTAAAAAAAGCAAATGTTTAAAATAACTAAATCATCAATTTAAAAACTGTTTAAATTAAGCAGTTAAATCCTGTCTGTGCTAAATCCTGTTTGTACTTGACTGCATCTACTTGTGCTCTAAAAATGGTGTTTATATTTGTGTTTGAAGGTTTTTCACCTGATTGAATGACTGAATGATCACTGCATGTGAACTTTCAAAATAAAAAAAAAGGAAAGGAGAGCAAAACCGTGGTCAATGAGTGAAGTCCAGTTGAATTCTTCTTGTAGTGAGCCAACTTTTTCAAGTGAGAGAGTTCTGCACATTGAGAACCTTGCAAAATAGTGAGGATTCACTTGACTTAAGGATGATTTTGAGGATTCACTTTATAAGTAATAATAAACTGCCAATATTCTAGTAATATGCATGCTAATAAGTAACGAGTTAAAAGACCCTAAAATAAAGTGTTACCTAAAATCATATATGAAGCCCAGTGTTAAAAACCTGGGTGTCATAATAGACAGTGATTTTAAAACGGATAAACCAGTTAACTCAATAATTAAATCCATTTTTTTCCAGTTGAGGTTATTATCCAAAGTCAAGTCTTTTCTGTCTTTTAATGATTTTGAAAGGGTCATACATGCTTTTATCTCGACTACTGTAATGGCCTTTATGTAGGCAGAGGTGTAGCAACGATTCCTGGGCCCTACGCAAAGACAGTGTGCGGGGGCCCCTTATTATTATAGTATTGTATTTTTATTTTATGTCACACTTTTTTAAATAATAGTGTACAATTACACACAGAGCACTCACTGATAGAAAAACAGTTGCACTATATATCATGTAACACTCTTGAGTTTGAATTGTGCTATAAATAGAGCACCCAGACATAAAAATGACAGTTTTGTGTTTTATTAACAGACATTGTGCTATTCCAATCTTTCTAAACTATTTAACATTGTAGGTACCTCTACAAGCACGATGAACACAGGACTGATATTATCCTGAGCCATATATTAGGATACATGTCTGATATTATGCTATCATAATATGTGTATAGTTTAAGAATAGTTGCTGAATAGTATACATGGTAATGACACTTGTGATATTACTTTAATCTTTCATGACTGTTACTGAGATTTTTAAATAATATTTGTCATTTCTGTAAAATGTTAAAAGTGTGTTGGATTTGTAAACAACAGCTGCCTGGATCTTGTGATGAATTTTGTGAGTGTTTAACGTTTTTAATTGTTTTTGAAATACATTTTTTTTTTTTAGTTTATTTTTATCTTAAAATTATTTGACCAAGTTTGCTCTTATTAATATTTTAATTCAAGATCCACACAAACATCATTTACATGTTGTTTTCCATATTTAGTTTATCTCTAAAGATTTGTCACACACTGACTTTCCGTGTTACTTTAGTGTTTAGAATACGATAAGAGCGTTTATTACCGGCTTAGAAGCAAGCTGTTTCTCATTATTTAGGAAAATGCAGAATCCCGTTCAGCGAGCATCTATTTACACAACATAAACAGCAGCATATAGGTCGCCGTCGCCTCGTTCGAAAAATATAGGTTCTTACTTGGTCTCTTTGGAAAGAAATTTATGAGGAAATGTTTTCCCTTACTGTTTACTTTTTGCCTGATCTTAGCTTGAATGGCGGTGGCGGCGCAATTCGAAGATCACCACACTCCGGAGTCCGGCGCGTCCGGTCTCCCTCACAGCCATTTAGCGCTTTGCAACGTTCCAATCAAATCATGTGAATTGCGCGCACGCGCAAAAAAGTTAAATAATCACAGTGGGAGATCATTGGACAGAATAAGGGTTAACAGGGCTTCCTATTGGATGGCTGGTTCTTTGTACTGTGTGCGCCCTCTATTGCACTTATCAGTTCATGTGTGTAAGGCCAGCGGTAAGTCGTGTGATTGAAAGCTCTGTAATTGTCAATGAAATGTGTGATACATTAAGAGCAACATAAATATATATATATATATCGAGGAAAGTGTTGGATTTTAGTGAAGAACGTGGAAAATGTGTGTTTTATTATAGTGCACGCCAACATACGAGGAGTGTCGAATATGCTGGAACAGGCCTATATCAACTCACTCTTTTACTGTTTTCTCAGTGTTTCCCCAGTGAATAAACTGATGAATGGGGCACGACTTCTTGAAGTACGAGGTTTATTGAAACACAACGCAAGGAGGAAAAAGAGACCAGTTACACAGACGCAGTGTATATAAGCAGTATATAAGAAGTCCAGCAGCTTGCAAGGATATGTCTGGACAGTTTAAAAGATGTCCTGATGCAGGAAAGGATCGCAGAGTCCCATTTTCAGTTTCGATTTTTATTAAATTATTCAACTGTGCGCTGATTTAAGAGTTACAATGATATTAACTAGAGCCTTCGCATCATCTCCCTTCAGGTGTAATTCGTGTTTTCAGAGTTAGTCAATCTCCCACTCTTTACCGTATAATTTGTATTCAGGCCACTCTGGCATTGTGATCACTTGAATATACAGATATACGTTCCAAATCTGATCCCTTATTGCGCTAAAAACCCATCACTCATGAATCATCACGTCTGCCTGCTGATTCCTCATGATTAGCTAAAAGTGCGGTGGGCGATGTCAACATCAGCACCAGCACTCTGCAGTGTGTTTAGTAACGTCATGATGACTGATTGTATGCAGTATACATGCACACATGGGTTTTGTTTAACCAATTAGCCTATGCAATTTAGATATTTGAAAACTGCCAAACTGACCGGAAACCACCCCAAATTTTGTCCACCCACCAAAACCAATTTTTACTGACACAATCAAATTCAAAACTGCCCAATTGGGAGGAAACCCACCCATTTTGGCAACACTGCCAATAGGCTTGTTCGACTTGATGCAGCACTGCACGGACCAATCGGCGGCTGATTTGAAGCAGTGCATGCCGGTAAGAAATTTTGTCCTAATTGAGACAGCGCCGACGCCATGTGACTGTGACGAACGGCTTCAAAGTACCGCGAGAGCGATTCGAGAGCAGTCGGATGAGTCAGCCAGTGCAGTTTCTCAAGAGCGGCTGTACGAGCTCTGATGACGACACAGCTGTTTCATGATTGGCCGGATTCACCGCATGACAACAATCACGTGTTTTTCGTATTTATTCTGAAAACTTTAGTTCCACTAATGCTCACAAATCTGTATTTTTATAACATTTAAAGCTCTTTTCATGTAGTCGCGATGTTGTATTGTGTCATGTTTATCAAAATAAAAGTGATAAAAAAAAGTAGACTCCACTAGATTGGTATTTAAATAATATATGCTTATGTTGAACTTTATTCTTGTAAAAACAGACGCTGTAAGCAGTACATAATGTATTGAATGAAAATATCTCTGAAACATCTGTGTATTAGTCAAATGTTGCATTTATTTCACTTCAGCTGTGATAAAGTATGCAAACGCAGCGCGAACGTCACTACGAGAATCAGAAAGTGTCCGACTTCACGTCTCCATTTTCAGCTCCTCCCCGCCTGCACGTGGCTACTCTCGCCGATCGGTTGCATCCAGCCACAGCCGATGTCGAACGCACCTAATGGATATCAGTCATGTGATCAGCTGCGGTCCAATCACAGCCATCGTACTGATATTCAGATCAACAGCACTCTTTCTCATGAAATATGGATTAAATATTGGAAACATGATGGAGGTAGGAAGATTCAGATGTACAGGAGTAACATTTACTGAATATTGACCGGTAAGATCCTCAGAGAGGGAAAATCATAACAACAGAAGAATGGAAAGAGTGTGTGAGTGAAGGTGGTTGTATATGTGTGTAGATGTGTGTTAGTTACAGGATCAGAGAATGACAACGTTCCTCCATCATAGTCCAGATACACTCTCACACGATCAAGCTCCTCTTTAACAAGAAAACCAGAACTTAAAGACAGTCCGTACTGATAATAATCCACACTCCAGACATCATCAGTGCTGAAGAAAACACCTCCCTTCCTCTGGTTTGATGCTGTAGTTACTCCAAGTCTCCAGACTGAACTGTCTTTAACCTCCACATCCCAGCAGTGTGTTCCTGAGTTAAACCCCTCTGAACCCAGAACACAGGGATCACAGTCAAATCTCTCTGGATTATCAGGAAGAGGTTGATTGATCTCGCCGTATCTCACACTGGTCAGATCATCAGACAGTGCGAGACGTGGATGAGCCGTGTTTGGATCCAGAATTACTGGAGCTGATGAGACACAATCAACAGATGCTTTTATTATGATTTTCTTATAATGATCAAGAGTGAACCAAACGCAGATTATCATGAATTATGACACTCGTCATGTTGATCAAACACATCAGACATGTTCCTCTGATCTCTGTCAGTGCTGTTATTAGTTTCACACTTATTTTTTATTATGAACTACAAACATTAAATATGAGATTGAGACATTTGTGTCCATCAAGAGAAACTGATACTTTGGGAAAGTTAAAATAACAATAAATCAATGAGATCTGTTGAGATTTTTTGCTGTAGATGAAAATCTGTAAGTGTGTGTCTGATCTTCAGCAGCATCTGATCATCTTCATTTTATTGCCTCTTATAGTCTGTGTATTGCTTTAAAATAAATTCTTCTTACTGTTTGTGTTTGACTTATTAACTATGTTGGCTTGAGAAATTATTATTATTATTATGAGACTATATTTTCTCATCGTAACTCATCATAACCACGAATCTCGGCTCAGATCTTCAGACTGTTCTGACTTGGGTTGCTTTATCTTTTATAACTAATCAGACTCACAGTTTTCCTAAAATGATGATCAAAACTCTTAATCAATCAATCAATCAATCTGTCTATCTATCAGTTTGTGTGATGAAGCACCTTTAACTCTCCACCCATCCATCATTTCCAGTGTATGTGTGAGAGCTCAGATCTTCTGCAGTCAGACTCACTGTTTTGGACGATGTCCTCCATCTTCTTCCAGACTCTAAATGGCAGGTTGCCTAAGTAACGTGCCACATGAATCAAAGCTCCAGAAGGCATCTGTGGATCCGGCTGTGAGATCTGGACTCTGGAAGAACATTCAGGAGTCAGAACTGCAGTGGCTTTGGATCAGAACCAGAGAGACCAGAGACAGGAGCAGATCACTCACCTTTTCATTGAGACTGGAAACTTCTGCAGAACAAACACACCATTTATCATCAAGAACTCAATCAATGAACCAATGAACAACCAATGATCTGAAATCAGACCTTCAGAAAGCAGACATCACTGGCTTTCATCATCTCCTCCATGTCTTTGATTGTGTGTGAAAGAGCTGAGATGTGTCTGTTCATCTCCTCCAGCTTCTCCTTCATCATCTGCTTCTTCTGCTCCTCTTCCTCCCTCAGTGCAGTGATTGTAGCTTCTTCTTCATCTCTGAGAAACTGATGAAGCTTCTCAAACTGCTGTTTAATCTGACGCTCTGTGTGCTCAGCTTGGGACTGAAATCAAAATACATTCACTTTAATCATCGCAAAGACAACTGATTCTGAAGCAGCATGAAGAGTGAGTGGGTAAATGTTGGTTAGTCAAATTTAATTCTCTGAATTACTAGTACTGTAGCAGTAGGTGTTCTGTGTCTATATGCAAATATAAATCTCATCAGCCTCTTCACAAAAACACAGTTTAAAATGGCTTATAAATGAGATACATTTATATGTGATATTCGTAAGCATAACAACTGAACTTTTAAGAAATGTGAGCCGATAAAGCATTTTTATTTCATGATTATTGGTCATTCGGTGTGAAAAAAGACTAACAATAATGAAGTTTGAGATTAAAACTTGCTAAAAGTTACTTGTAAATATAAAATATTTTCACTTGTTTAACAACAATAACTTACTATAGTCAAAGATGACTTCTCTCATTGATCACGTCTTGCACATTGCAATCACCAGTTGGGCTTATGAATATCAATCATGTTATCTCAGTACACAATAGAGCCCATCCCCATATCTGTCATCTCACTGTACTGAAGACATTGGAGGGCCCATGAGCCAGTGCAAGGGGATCCAACTATATTTTAACATGCACCTACCTTATATGAAGCCACTATGTTAGATTTAATGCACCCTTAAAGGTGGCCTAGAAAAAAACTCCTCAAAATGGGCTTACGGCCCAACAGGCGGATCATGTGTGCGAATCATTGTGTGCTGTCTTATAATTTCTTTAGAGCATTACCCTTAAACAACAACAGGAAACAATGGCTAGGAAAAGCAGAGCTAACACATACAAGACTTAGCGATGAATAAGTGAGAAACCAGGCTTCAAATAGGGTGACACTGACAAGGTAATGCGATGCATCTGAAAATAATCATGGGTGAGTAGACCGGGCAGTGAGTTATGGGTAATGTAGTCCATGATAGTGTAGTGATCAGCAGGCAGACATGAGGGAAGACTCCCCTCATCACCTCATCTGCCATGATGAAAAGCACAGGACTCCAAAACACATTTCCAGGAGAAGCAAACAAGGAAATAGGTAGGCTAGCAGATAAGCCTATCAAGACAATCACCCTGACCATTTGTGCAAAGGAAGAATTAAGCAGGCTAATCCTATCACAATTTTCCCCATTGTTCACCCCAGTCCCTCAGTCCTAAGACCTGAGGTGTGAACTGAACTCCACTCACCAAACAAGTTTGCCATGTGGCTCGAAGTCACAAAGGACACAAAATAGACACACAGTGGACAAAATTTCTATTATCAGAACTCTATATACATAATGAGTGTTGTTTGTGTACTTGCAAAATATACAAACTTGCCTATTAAGGTATACATGAATGCATAGGTAGTTCAACATAACCCAATGATGTTTGGACTTTATGTTTTCAGCACGATGCCTAGGTTAATCTGAAATTGGTTTGGAAAGTGAATTATGCATAGGAAAAACCTTAAGGACATTGTTCTAAACATGAACTTTAAGCTATGCAAATGAACCTCATGCAAGAGGGGGGCCATTCAGTGGCCACCTCTGACAGCATCAGCCAATCAAAACACTGGATCTGAAAGGTGCCAATTTGCATTTCCCTCCTTCTCGGGACAGGTTAAAAGACTTGTTTCTGAGACAGAGAACTGTTCCAGTTTGTCGGGTTGCTGCAGTATCCTGTTCTGGTTCCAGGCTCCAGTTCCTGTTCCAGTCCCCGTTCAAGGTTCCGGTCCCAAGATGTGCTAAGCTAAGTCCAACTCTACAGAGTTGTGAAGTTGCTCTCTAAAGCTCTAAAGAGAGAAACAAGGAAGTTCTGCAAGAAGTGAATTTGGGGAGTTTGAAAACTGCACCAGAGACAACAACTACAAGCTTAACCCCCCATCTTCAAAATATCTTCTGCACCAACTTCAAAATCCTCTCATCAGAGATCCTCCAGATTTGCGTGTTCCAGACTGCACGGATCTGCACTGACTTCAGAATCTAAAGATCCTTCCGTCTGCATGTTCCAGAGAACAAGGATCGTCTGCACAGACATCAGAACCTTCAAGGCTTCTTCTTCTGCGTGTTCCAGGAAAAGGCTCTTCTCTGTGCTTCAGGAGTTCAACGTTCACAAGTACTTCGTGTTCAAGGCTGTAAAACAGATTTTCAACTCCTTTCTTCCCACTGCAACACTGTCCAGCTCAACAAGTGGAAGACGTCACCGCTCGGATTCAGCATGACCAGGCAGATGTAAATATCACTTACCAAACCTCTTTCTAGAGACCTTGGCATTAGTATATATTGTCAGTATATGATTATCTAATTTACATTAGATTTTGCATAGCTGATATCAGTTAATGACAAATAATCTCTTTATTTGTTGAAATCAGAATAAGGTTTACCTTATTTCTTCTAGAGAAACTATATCTTTCCATAAGATTAACTTTTAACTGCCATAGTAACATCCTACTCATTCACTTGCATTTATTAATCTTTCTGCACTTTATCCATAGTTGTTAGTTACTCTTGTCTATACTTTTGTTAATAAAATTCATTATTACACTTGTGTCTTCCTTGTGTTGATAATACAGTAAGAGGCTCTACAAGTTAACGATATCTCACAAATCCTTCAGATTGGTCAGATGATGAACTTCCTCCAATTTATATCATTGTAATTCAGTCAACAATCTTCCATGATTGTTCTTTATTGTCAAGGTGAGACTTGGCTGGTGCCCCGAAAATATTGCAAGGAATCAATATTAATATTAATACAAAATATTAATATTAATATTTAAAACCATAAACCACTAAATTTGTGGTACCCTCAAGTGAGGCTCGTCCAAAATCACTACAATAGAATGGGAATAGTCTGGGGTGGAGTGTCCTCTGGTGGTGATCGTAACAGTTACAGCCAATAAACATGTAGTTATGTCAGAAAAACCAATCATCTGTTCTAATCAAAAGCGTAAATGTAAAATAATCAGTCCTCACCTTGATGTGTTGAACTGTTTTCTCAAACTTTCCTTTAATGTTTTTATTGTGTTGAAGTTTTTTCTGTGAGGACTTCAGTGCTGTATTGAGCTCCTCCTAGAATTTACAGTGAAAATCTATAAGACACCAGAGATTTCTCTAATATGTTCATGTATGTAATATGAGCAAAATGGTACTAAGAAATTTATTTATGACAAGCTTTAGTCTTCAAATATAAATATGTCTTACCTTATATGATGAAACCACTTCACTGATGGGTCTGAATTTATTATTGCCGTGTTGTTGTGAAGTAAAGCACACTACACACACCGGCTGTTTGTCCTCTAGACAGAAGAGTTTGAGTTTCTCCCTGTGAAAACTGCAGATCTCCTCTGATCCCGATGAATACCTCTCATTTCTCTCCTTCAGGAACAACTCACACAAGTTTTTTAACGCAAGATTAAGAGGAGGATCTTCTTTTGAGGATCTTCTACTGCAGACAGGACACTTCTGAGTTTTCTTGGTTCTACAGAACTGTTGAAGACACTCTTTACAGACACTGTGACTGCATGATAAAACAACAGGATCCTTGAAGATTTCACAGCACACCGGACAGGAAAGTTCTTCTGCAGATACATTTAGTGAAGCCATTTTCACTGTTTGAGCTCCAGCAATCTAAACTTTACTTTCACTTTCTGGATGGTTTCAAAAATGAATCACCACGAGAATCACAACGATCTGCTGTCTGTTCAGAAACAAACTTCTCAAAAATCCTTCTGTGAAGTGTTTCTCTACGTTCTCCACTGATTGCTGATTCTTTATTGCTTTTGTCAAGACAAAGTCAGTATGACAGAAAGGAGAAATAACAAGTCAGTCTCTTCCTGGTTGTGATGCTCTACAAGAACAGAAAAAAAGAGAAGAGATGAGCAGAAACACAAAAGAACTACAACTGACTTCCAGGTACAGCCTTAGATGAAATCAACTGACGATAAAAGAAGACATTAAATCTCTCAAGATCTCAGCAGAGGAGGATTAAACAACTCTACAAACAGCATTAACATCTATTTTATTGTTAAGAAATGCTTTAATCTATTACAGATCTTCTGTATTGAATGCTTGTGCATGTGTTTGGATCAGTTAGTGTTGTACTGAACTCTGTTACACTGACGACTGAACTGATATTGAGTCAACGCAACACTTATTTATATTATTTGGCATTACTGAATACAAATGATGAGAGAATGTTCAGGATGACTGTCCCTTTAAGAGCTAAAGCAGTAAGCTCCACCTACACTTTAACCAGGTTAAACTCGCTGCATGACAAACTATACAGAAGCACTTTACTGATGATCATTTATTGACACGTGCCTACAGGTATGTGATTATTTTTTCTCTGATTTTTTTAGAAGACATTTTCCTCACTGGAAATGGGTTTATTGTGACTGTTTTCTCTGAATTATTCATTCCTGTGGCCTGTTGCATTAAGCTAGTTGAACAAACTCTGAGTTTCAGAGTAGGTTTAAGCCAAGTTTATACTACATGACTTTAAATGTCGGCAGATCGCTGTGCTGTTCAGACTAAATGACTTGCTTTGGAGTCTTGAAGTCCTTGTGGTGTTCACACTACGTGACACTACGTAAATGATCTGGAAATGTCTTTTATGTGTTGTTCATTTATTAAATATTTACATTGCATATTATTAATCAAATACAATATGTACATTGTTAAATTAGACGTACAAAATGTGTATGCATAAGTAATTTATCTTTTTCATAGAAGATTGACAAATTGATACTTACCTGGTATTTCCCATGATGGTTTCACCCAAGTGGGCGGGGCCTATAGTATATAAGAGCAGCGCTCTTTCATGAGGAGAGGTGGAGGGGTGAAACTGTAGAAAATTTTCAGTAGAAGGAAATTCAGTCAAGAGCTCAGTGTGTATATATATATATATATATATATATATATATATGAGCAATATTACACAAGTAGCCGTGCGATATGGCTGTATATCAGCACGGCTGTGATTCGTCTGTAGGCACGAGGCCGCAGGTAATCACAGCATGCTGATATACAGCCATATCGCACGGCTACTTGTGTAATAACATTCATTCATATATATATATATATATATATATATATATATATATATATATATATATATATATATATATATATACAGGTCCGTAGCCAGCCTATTGAAAGGGGGGGTTCTTTTTTTCAAAAAATGGACCTTTTTGCAGTTTTTCTCCTCCTTTTGTATTTAATTATGAGGTTCAAATACTTCATTTTGGTTATCTTTTATGCACTAATTTGTGCTGGATAGGCTTGTCTGCTGGTAAACACCTTTTTTTGAAGCTTTGTCAATAACTAAACACCCCAATTTCATTCATTAGATGTATGTACATCCAAGTTCACTCAACTAGTACATACTCGTGACGTCATACATCCTCACACTATCAGTGAATCGGTGCAAAATAAACTCATAACAGTTAATAAATAAAAGATAACATGACACGCATAAAAAACACTCGTAAATCGTAAATCAATTAATCGTAAATCAATTAATATACTAATCATTCCAGATAATTTACCTCAAGCGGTCTGCTTTGAAGTTCTCAGAGGAATAAGACGCGCACCGAAGGAGAAACATTTCCATTGGCTCCAGTCTGCCGGTATTGGCCAATTACAAAAGTCGATATTGCACAGCCAATATCACTGAATATCCCACTATGTTTTATTATTATAATTACGCTACGTTTATATGGTTATTATATTGTAGACTATTGAGTGGATAAAATATAGAAATCCCCTATATATATATAACCCCTCCCCCCATCATTCAGAGGCGATGCTTCTTCACCGTTGCTTTGAAAAGTGTATTGCGAGAACTCTCTCTGAACTGCACGCGCGGCACACACACACGTCCAGCTACAATAATGTATCATATTAATTTGAAACAGCAACCCAGAATATTTGTCACAAGCATTGATTAAAACAATGATGACAATAATCACACAAAAAAAAAAAAAAAAAAAAACGACCTCAATTCTGGACCTTTGACAGTGAGGGGGGGGGGCCGAACCCCCCCCCCCCCCCCGCCTACGGGCATGATATATATATATATATATATATATATATATATATATATATATATATATATATATATATATATATATATCCATTATAAAAGTCCGTTTGAATGTCTGCTGAGGAAAGCGATCTTGTATTTGTCCTTTTTACAGCTAAGGGAATTTTCCATAAGATACAGCGCAAAGCGTAAAGTTTTGCCGCCATCTAATGGCGTATTAATGTAACTTTCACTCAATCCATATTACGCACTAATGGACCCTTTCTCAATACCAAATACATTATTAAGTGTGCCAAAACCTCGTAACTCCATTGGTTCCTCAAACTGTCAGTCAAGCCTCATAAATCCGCCCCACCTCTATGAAGTGCCGCACGCGGTTTGGAGATCTCTGCTTCTTTGCAATGCAAAGGTAAATAAAGATCTGATGTTTGAAAAATTAAAAAAATATATAAAGCGTTTTCTTTGCTCAAGAAACACTGTGTCTATAAAGGCAATGTTTTGTGTATTTGAAGAGCGGAGGACAGCTTTGTCTGATATTTCCCGTCTAGCTGTAGCCAATATGCTATGCTATATAACGTTAGAGGATGTAAGTTGAATATAGCCTTATATTAAATTATCAGATTTAACATAGCACAACAAAATGAGAGCTTGTGCTGCACTGACTTACAGCTTCAGTAAGAGAGGGAGAGCGCGGTTTCTGTTTAATTCAAGCACAAGAAAAGTTATTGTTTTTCATGAGACTTTGTGAGTACTTTATACTTCACCTTGACAACATTTATTTTTAAAACTATTAATTTTATAATTAATATTTATTCAAAAGCGATACGTGTGGAAAAAACATTACAGGAAATGTCTAATATGAGCCAATAAATGCTCCTCTGCCGCCATCTGCTGGTTAAAGTGGTAATTAATGTGCTCTTTATTTTTAAACGATAGTGTTTTCTATTAAATGTTGGATTTCCTACATCTTGAAAAGTTCGGTTTTACAAATGGAGACAGTCTCAGATGGGTGAACAAATATTTTTGGTCATCACATTTAAAAATAACATTTGAAGCGCTGCAAAAATGTTGCGTATGCGTGTCCAAATACAGACACCATGTTTCTTATTCAAACGTTCCCATTAGCTTCATCTTTATTGCAGTCAATAAAACTGGTTTATTGGCAAATTAGGTAAGTGTGATAACTGCATTAAAATATAAATACAACATTAAAAAAGGCAACCATTGATGATGGTTTTGTGTCGATGTACAGCGAGTACAGAATGACAGCTAACAGTTCACCAGAAATGCCCAAGCTGCAACCAGGAAGTAACCGTGCATATGGTCAATTGAGCATCATTTAAACACCACAGTCGACCTGAGTATTGTTGCTGACCATGTCCATCCCTTTATGACCACATTACTATCTTTTAATGGCTACTTCCAGCTGGATAACGCACCATGTCACAAAGCTCAAATCATCTCAAACTGGTTTCTTGAACATGACAGTGAGTTCACTAAACTCAAATGAGCTCCACAGTCAACGGAACAGGTGAGTGTGAAAGAGTTCGTGAGATGATCATGTGTCTGTTGTCAGTTTATGATATTAAATGTACTGTTGTTTAATCTTTTTAGGAGTTTGTTAACAGGATTTCTGGTTATGAACAAGTCTGGATTGGTCTGAGTAAAGTGGACGGCATATGGAAATGGGTTGATGGCAGCGCACTGAACTCTGGGTGAGAAATCACTGAACTGATTATTATCTAATAAATGATTCTCACAGTCAGTATCGTTTCACACAGAAAGTAGCGTCTAATAATGTAAAGTATTTTCAGGTCCTGGGTGTCTCCAGATGGACAGAACTGTATTCGAAGTTATTACTCACTCTGGTATTATGATTTATGTGATAATGTTTATAGATGGATCTGTAAGAAGAGTATTTTTCTCAATGTACTGCCCTAGAAACATAATACACTTTTTTAAAATTCAAATTTAACATTACAATAATTTCTTGAATTGCTGATGAAATGTACATATATTTCTATAAATACCTGAATAGTACTTTACAAACACAATTAATTGGCCTATTGTTGGACAGCTGTACAGAATAAACATAAAACAATCTTTAAACTAACACAACTCTTTGTTTTGAATACACTTATTTTTTATTATTAATTCTACAATATTCTCTTTCTCGATATATATATATAAGAAAATCTTGTTTACTGTAAGGGTGTCACATGTCTGTCTGTTTTTGCACCATGTTCAGTTTGTCTCATGTTCTCCTTTGTTCAGTTTCCCGCCTTTAGTTTGTGTCCTTGGTTACTCATTTGATTAATTTCCTTGTTTCAGGTGTGTCTTGTTCATTATCTCTTTAGTTCCCTCATTAGTTCCTGTATAAGTTCTCCTTGGTTTGTTCACTTTTTGTCCTGTCACTGTTGGATGTGTCTACCTGACTTTTGAAGTATTATTAGGAATAATGTCCTGGCAAAAATGTATTGGTTTTATTATTAATGTCCTTCAACCTTAAAAAACAATGGAATGAGTAGTTAAAATATATGGGTAAAACACCTGTGAAAATCAAAACAGAACATTTTGTTAATTAGGGTAATGTTTTATATTAATGATATATGACATGTTCATATTTTATGCTCATATTTTATTCTAAAAAAAAAAATCATAATCAAAAACAACCAGCTGCTACAGCTGTTGGCAAAGTAATTCTGTGTTTGGGGCTGTTCTGTGTTCTTCTGCTGGTGACCGTCACGGTGCTGGAAATAATGTTCAGAAAATAACTCTTTCAGAATGGTTTTAAACCAGACAATCTGTTGGCTAAGTCTGAGTAAAAACTTGACAGAAGCAAGAGAGCAGTTAGGGAAAGACTTGGTGAAACTCCAGGCCAGGAGACTTTCAGACAAATACAATCGGAGATATATTTAAAAATGTCCTGGCTCTCCAAAGATTTATGTTTTGAAGCCCAAAAAAATGCATCTATCCATCATAAAAATAATCCACACGGCTCCAGGGGGTTAATAAAGGCCTTCTGAAGTGAAGCGATGGGTTTTTGTAAGAAAAATATCCATATTTAAAACTTCATAATCTAAAATAACTAGCTTCCTGCAGACGACCGTACAAATACTACGCAAGTCGCCAAATGAGTAACCCGTGACGTGATGTATGACACAGGATGTAGGAGTAGCGTAAGCTTAGACGCCTCTCATGGTTCAAACACATAGGACTGTTCAACAAACTCAAGCTCCTCTTCTCTTATATTGAAATCCTCCAACATTTCTCTTTATAATTTCTTGTTTTAGACTTCTAATTCATGACCTGTGTTTTGTTTTGTTCTCTCCTCTGTGCTTCCACGTTTGTCATTACGTCCTGCATCAGGTCAAAGTTCACTCTTCCGCTGCAAAACGATGCGTATGGCCGTCTGCCGAAAGCTAGTTAGTTTACTTTATAAAGTTTTAAATATGGATATTTCTCTTACAAACCCCATCGCCTCGCTTCAGAAGGCCTTTATTAAACCCCTGGAACCGTATGGATTATTTTGGAAACGGTGGTGCGTTGAACACCCTGTTCTGATGACGCAAGAGTTGCAACTATGGCAGCTGAGAAGGCCATTCTTTGTGTGAGGAATTGATATGCTATATTTTACTATAAAACTCTTACAACAAATATGTATTCTAATATCTTCAATTGTTGCGTATACCGAGCTGCAGCGGACACATTTGTAAAGGACTTTACTTGGACCCATTGTGTGAGCTGTCTCTTTAATACCGCATGGTTTGTATACATGTTCCTGCTGATTGGGCATTTTGACACAGCCACCAAACAAGAGAAAAGGGATCTCAAACCCCGTTGCACACCGTTTCCAGGAAACATGTTGTTCAACCTGGAAACTGTAGTAAAACGTTGTGCACCGGTTTGAGCTTGAACATGCCCCACCTTTTAGCTAGCTAGGCCCACCCGTAGCTCCACCCCTGCACACAAGTTTACTTATTTTGTCTGTCAGCTCCTAGTTGTGTTAGTCGAGTCAAATATGTGTTATTTGTGATGATTAGATGAAGAGTGTGTTTATTGGCCTGCTTGTAAACTCCAAACTTCTGTTTATTTCATTTAAGACTTGAATCAACATCGATGCACTGTGTTCTGACCAGCCTTTTGGTCGTGTTTGTCCCAGGTATGTTTTACTCGGTTTTGTCATGTTCTGTGTTAAATTAATATCAGCCCTAGCTGAGTGTTAGCTATTAGCGCATGTGCTGAAGTGTGTAACTGTGCCGTTTTAGGGCTGCATTCTTCTCTATGTATTTCATGTATACAAAATATTTGTCACTTGAGTTTAGTATCTCTGTATTTATGTGAATTGATGAGCTTTATTTTCTTTAATGTATGCTTTATTTAGAATTTTGTTCACTACATTCACGATCACTCTAAAAAATGTTTAGCCAGCAGAGTCTAATCCCTGATAGCACACGTACATCTCGGAGACGTCTATTTGATGTCTGTGTTTACGTCTGGAAGACGTATTTTTTAGGGTGTTTGCTCATCTGCATTACGTCTATAGGACGTTTCCTGTCTGATGTCAAATAGACATTTAGAAGATGTCTTTAAGATGTTTATGATTTAGAATGTATGTAAAACTGACATCTTAAAGATGTCTATCAGATGTTTGTAAACAGCAGATGCTTTCCAGATGAAGTGATCTTTAACAGACATCTTGCAGACGTACGTGTGCTATCCTGCTGACTTAAATCAAGATCGATGCACTGTATTCTAACCACTCTTTTGGTGCTGTTTGTCCCAGTCTTGTGGGTTTTTTTTTTTTCCTTTTTTTCCCCCACACAGTCACATATATATAAACATAAACATAAGCACACAAAGATTACGCTAAGGATCACACGCTGCTTATGGACGTAGGTTCATGCCGCTTCAGCCCCAGTAGCCAATCCTCGCTGCTCAGAGTGGTTTGCGTCTGTGACTCCATATAGCTTTGTTTTGAATCTCTTACTTTTGTTCATTGTTGCTTATATTATCATTACCTTATATAATACCTTATATAATATTACCTACCACATTAATCTGACGTCGCTAGCTTGTAATCTTTGAATCTAAATCGCTGTTACAACGCGTTTGCATCTCGCTAGCTTGTTAACTTGTCATCAGTCTCTCGCGCGCTCCTTTTTCAACGCGTTCATCAAACAGCTGTGGTAACTCGGATCAGTCTACAAACACGGTGAGTCATGTCATCCTTTCCCTGTATCGTGTCGTGTTCCATATGCAACATGTTCAGTATAGCTCTCTCTGTCAGCGATGAGGGATTTACATGTCATAAATGTAGGGAAATAGTCAGGCTGACAGAGAGAATCTCAGAATTAGAGACACGCATCCAAACTTTAATCGAGGATAGTAAGAATGCAAGGGCTTCAGATACTGTTTTGGATGCGACTAGCTTAGTGAACTCTGTACATTGTTCGGTTCCAGCTGTAGAGCCCTCGCAGCAGGGCAATTGGGTAACGGTGAGGCGGCCTAGCCGCGGAAAACACCACTCTTCCGTTCCAATTAGAACATCAAACAGGTTCTCCCCACTCAGTGACGCACCCACTGAGAATCCTGTTGAAAGTGCCCTAGTTATTGGCGATTCTATTACACTGAATGTGAAAATAGAGACACCAGCCACCATAGTCACATGTTTGCCGGGAGCCAGAGCACCTGACATCAAAGCAAATTTAAAAGTGCTGGCTAATGCTAATCGTAAATACACTAAAATTGTTATTCACGTCGGCACTAATGATGTTCGACTTCGGCAGTCGGAGATCACTAAAATTAACATTAAAGAGGTTTGTGAACTCGCAAGTACAATGTCAGAAGAAGTAATTTGCTCTGGCCCTCTTCCTGTTCGTCGGAGTGATGAGATAGTTAGCAGATTATCATCACTCAATGGCTGGCTGTCTAAGTGGTGTCCGCAGAATAATATAGGTTTCATAGACAATTGGAAAAGTTTTTGGGGCAGACCTGACCTGTTGAAAAGAGATGGTATTCATCCCTCCCGGGATGGTGCTGCTCTTCTCTCTAGTAATATGGTACATAGGCTTAGAACTAAAACATGACAAACTGGGGTCCAGGTCAGGAAAAAGCAGCAGACAGACTGGCTAAACCGACCGTCTGCTAGCTGCCTCACGTTACAGAAGTCAGATAATTCCCAACACCTAGAAACTCTTACACCTAGATATTATCACATAGAGACTGTGTCTGTACCCCGAATTAGCAAAAACAAAAAACTTCCAAACCCATTCAATGGTAAAAATTTAATTGATGTTCAACAAATAAAAAATAGAGATAAAAATGATAAACAAATGATAAAGCTTGGGTTGTTAAATATTAGATCCCTTTCTTCCAAAGCACTTATTGTAAATGATATTATCACAGACAATAATCTAGATGTGCTGTGTTTGACAGAAACTTGGCTAAAACCAGATGATTACATTACTTTAAATGAGTCTAGCCCTCAAGGTTATGATTATCGACACAATCCTCGTCAGAAAGGCAAAGGGGGAGGTGTTGCTGTAATTTATAGTAATATTTACAGTATTAGTCAAAAGTCTTCCAAATATAATTCCTTCGAAGTGATGGTGCTTTACGTAACATTATGTAAGTTGACATTTGTGCTGGCTACTGTATACAGGCCACCAGGACACCATACAGACTTTATTAAAGAATTTGCTGCTTTTCTTTCAGAGTTAGTACTAACTGCAGATAAAGTCCTTGTTGTTGGTGATTTTAATATCCATGTAGATAATAAAAAAGACTCATTGGGATTGGCATTTACAGACATTCTAAACTCTATTGGAGTTAGACAACACGTGTCAGGACCCACTCATTGTCATAATCATACTTTAGATCTAATATTGTCACATGGAATCGATATTGATGCCGTTGAAATTCTGCAGCAGAGTGACGACATCTCAGATCATTATTTAGTCTCGTGTATACTACATTTAGTCAAGGCAGCTAAACTGCCTCCCTGCCATAAATATGGTAGAACCATCACTTCTACCACTAAAGATCGCTTTCTAAATAATCTTCCTGATCAGTTTCATCGCCTTAGCATACCAGATAGCTTAGAAGACCTCGATGTTGAAACAGAAACTATTGCCTCTGTCTTTTCCAGCACATTAGACTCGGTTGCAACTTTGCGTTTAAAAAAGATTAAGGAAATTAATCCAACGCCGTGGTACGATGAGCACACTCGGGCCCTAAAGGTAGCAGCCAGAAAAATGGAGCGCAGCTGGAAGAAAACAAAACTAGAAGTTTTTCGCATTTCGTGGAGAGAGAGAATGATTGAGTACAGAAAGGCCTTAAAAACTACTAGATCTGCCTATTTTTCAAAACTTTTAGAAGAAAATAAGCACAACCCTAGGTATTTATTTGATACAGTGGCTAAATTAACAAGAAATAAAGCTTCAACTTCTGATGTTTCCAAAGAGCACAGCAGTAATGACTTTATGAACTTCTTTACTTGTAAGATTGATAATATTAGAGAAAAAATATATAACCATGCAACCGTCTACTACAGTATCGCGTCAGACAGTGCATTGTAGTGTCCCTGAGGAAAAATTCAATTCACTTACTGCTTTAGGAAAGGAAGAATTGTCTAAACTTATTAAATCATCAAAATCAACAAGACCCTATACCGACTAAACTATTGAAAGAGATGCTTCCAGAGATCATAGATCCTCTTCTTAATATCATTAATTCATCTTAATCACTAGGATACGTACCAAAAAGTTTTAAGCTGGCTATTATTAAACCTCTTATTAAAAAACCACAACTTGATCCTAGAGAATTAGTCAATTACAGGCCGATCTCAAATCTCACTTTTCTGTCAAAAATACTAGAAAAGGCAGTATCATCACAACTATGTTCCTTTTTAGACAGAAATAGTATCTGTGAGGATTTCCAGTCAGGTTTTAGACCGTACTATAGTACTGAGACTGCTCTCATTAGAGTTACTAATGATTTGCTCTTATCATCAGATCGTGGTTGTATCTCTCTATTAGTGTTACTGGATCTTAGTGCTGCATTTGACACTATCGATCACAACATTCTTTTAAATAGACTCGAAAATTATGTTGGCATTAGTGGAATTGCATTGTCATGGTTCAAATCATACTTATCTGACCGTTATCAGTTTGTAGTAGTAAACGAAGAGAGGTCATATCGATCACAGGTTCAATATGGAGTACCGCAAGGCTCAGTACTAGGACCGTTGCTTTTCACTCTGTACATGCTACCCTTGGGAGATATCATTAGGAAGCATGGCGTTAGTTTTCACTGTTACGCTGATGATACTCAGCTCTATATTTCTTCGTGCCCTGACGAAACTTACCAACTCACAAAATTAACAGAATGCATAGCTGATATAAAAAATTGGATGACCAGTAATTTCCTACTTCTAAATTCAGAAAAAACAGAGATTCTAATTTTTGGACCAAAAACCTCTTCACGTAATAACCTAGAATACTGTCTAACACTTGATGGCTGCTCTGTTAAGTCTTCGTCGTCAGTTAGGAACCTGGGTGTGCTCTTTGATACCAATCTTTCATTTGAAGGCCATGTTACTAGCATCTGTAAAACCGCATTCTTCCATCTTAAAAATATATCTAAACTACGACATATGCTCTCAATGAAAAATGCAGAACAGTTCATGCGTTCATGACCTCAAGGCTAGATTACTGTAACGCTCTACTGGGTGGTTGTTCCGCTCGCCTGATAAATAAACTACAACTCGTCCAAAATGCAGCAGCTAGAGTTCTTACTAGAACTAGGAAGTATGACCATATTAGCCCAGTTCTGTCAACACTGCATTGGCTTCCTGTTAAACATTGTATAGATTTTAAAATCTTGCTAATTACTTACAAAGCACTAAATGGTTTAGCTCCCCAGTACCTGAGCGAGCTCTTAAAGCATTATAGTCCTTCACGTCTATTGCGATCTCAGGATTCAGGCCAGCTGATAATACCTAGAATATCAAAATCAACCGCAGGTGGTAGATCCTTCTCCTATCTGGCACCTAAACTCTGGAACAATCTTCCTAGCATTGTTCGGGAAGCAGACACACTCTGTCAGTTTAAATCTAGACTAAAAACGCATCTCTTTAACCTGGCATACACATAACACATTATCAATTTATATTTTCAAATCCGTTAAAGGATTGTTAGGCTGCATAAATTAGGTCAGCCGGAACCGGGAACACTTCCTATAACACCAGATGTACTCGTTACATCAGAAGAAGAATGGCATCTACGCTAATATTAGTCTTTCTGTTTATCCCGAGGTCTACCGTAGTCAACCAGATCCGGGCCGTATCCAGGTGAGACCGAGGACCGGCGCCTTGACATGACCACAACGCAGCCCTGAAGTATCAGCAGAGATTGAGTCAACTAGATCATCCATTGAGAAGGCCTCATCGACACAACAGCCAGTGGCACAGCTCCTCAACAAACCGTCCTTACCGGTGTGATGAATACGATCCTCAACTGGACTGAACTGGAATAAATACTTTGAATGTTGCGATCCTATCGGACATATGATAGCAACCTGAATCGTAACAAAGCACTGTTCGCCAGAGGAGAACTGGCCCCCCGACTAAGCCTGGTTTCTCCCAAGGTTTTTTTCTCCATTTTAACACAGAAGTCTATTTGCCACCTGTTTGCCATCTGATGTCACCTGTTGGAGTTTGGGTTCCTTGCCGCTGTCGCCTTTGGCTTGCTTAGTTGGGGACACTTGACATTTGATATTCAACAGTGCTTTGACCTGCCGACACTGACACTATTCTTTAAGAGCTGCTGTGCAGCCAAAATTATATACCAGTTATCACTGTAAAGCTGCTTTGACACAATCTGCATTGTAAAAAGCGCTATATAAATAAAGGTGACTTGACTTGACTTGACTTGAAATAAACATGTCTGAATAACTGGATTGGGGATGGAGGGTGGTGGAAGGTGCTGATAAAAAGTCTCACAGAAAGCCTGCAGTGTTTTCTTGTGTTTTATGATGACAGTGATGATGACACTCATGTAATGCTGAAGATCATCGAGATCATCACACACACACACGTTTGTTTTTTGTGAATTGTGGGGACATTCCATTATAGACGTAATGGTTTTTATACTGTACAAACCGTATTTTCTCTCCCCCTACACCAACCCTACCCCTAAACCTACCCATCACAGGAAACTGTGCACATTTTTGCTTTCTCACAAAAAAATCATTCTGTATGATTTATAAGCCTTTTGAAAAATGGGGACATGGGATAATGTCATAATAAGTCACCCTCTCCTTGTAATACCTATGTCATACCCATGTCATTATACAAATTTGTGTCCTGATATGTCACAGAAACACGTGCACACACAGAGAGAGAGAGAGAGAGATATCAGTCGCTGTTTTTATTAAAGACTGAAGATACTCTCTCTCTCTTCTTGTTTGCATAGAATATGTTACAGCAAAGTAAAGCCTCCACACGGGGGCGCGCGCGCGCTTTATTCGTGCTCGTCATCAAAGTCAGTTTCAGTTTCGAAACCTTCAAGGCGTTGGTGAGACACGGAGAACAGATCAGGTAAGAGTTCACTTTAACCAGCCTTTAAATACTCATCTTATTATTTTTCACTAGTTTCTTGAAATTAGAATATTGAGAAGACAAAAACTTAAAAAATATAAAAAAAATAAAACGTAATATTTAGCAATTAATATTCTGTAATTAAATAAATAAACGTCTGTCCTGTCTCAGCTTCACTGTCTTTAGTGAGGTTAAAAAACAACAGTCTGAAAGTAGATGCTGTTTAACCCATTATGGATGAGGATTATCATGACATTGTGAAAGGTTAGCTAAACTGAACTGATGGAAACCCCTTCATCATGAGCTGTTTGTCATTATTTCACACTGTTTCCCGAGGTTTATGACAGATAATGATGTCATGATGTGTTAGTTCTGCTCGTGTTTTCATCAGTTTGTGCAGATGATGATGTCATGATGTGTTTTTTCTGCTCGTGTTTTCATCAGTTTGTGCAGATGATGATGTCATGATGTGTTATTTCTGCTCGTGTTTTCATCAGTTTGTGTAGATGATGACGTCATGATGTGTTATTTTTGCTCGTGTTTTCATCAGTTTGTGTAGATGATGAGGTCATGATGTGTTATTTCTGCTCGTGTTTTCACTGAAAGCTCTCTCTCATACTGCGATCATTGATCATCTGCAGTACAGGTGCTGGTCATGTAATTAGAATATCATCAAAAAGTTGATTTATTTCACTAATTCCATTCAAAAAGTGAAACTTGTATATTATATTCATTCATTACACACAGACATACACACAGATATATTTCAGATGTTTATGTTTATATAGAATCTCAGAAAATTAGAATATTACTTAAGACCAATACAAAGAAAGGATTTTTAGAAATCTTGGCCAACTGAAAAGTATGAACATGAAAAGTATGAGCATGTACAGCACTTAATACTTAGTTGGGGCTCCTTTTGCCTGAATTACTGCAGCAATGCGGCGTGGCATGGAGTCGATCAGTCTGTGGCACTGCTCAGGTGTTATAAGAGTCCAGGTTGCTCTGATAGTGGCCTTCAGCTCTTCTGCATTGTTGGGTCTGGCATATCGCATCTTCCTCTTCACAATGCCCCATAGATTTTCTATGGGGTTAAGGTCAGGTGAGTATGCTGGCCAATTAAGAACAGGGATACCATGGTCCTTAAACCAGGTACTTGTAGCTTTGGCACTGTGTGCAGGTGCCAAGTCCTGTTGGAAAATGAAATCTGCATCTCCATAAAGTTGGTCAGCAGCAGGAAGCATGAAGTGCTCTAAAACTTCCTGGTATACGGCTGCGTTGACCTTGGACCTCAGAAAACACAGTGGACCAACACCAGCAGCATAACTTTGTCTTTAGCCCAGGCGAAACGCTTCTGACGCTGTCTGTTGTTCAAGAGTGGCTTGACACAAGGAATGCGACAGCTGAAACCCATGTCTTGCATACGTCTGTGTGTAGTGGTTCTTGAAGCACTGACTCCAGCTGCAGTCCACTCTTTGTGAATCTCCCCCACATTTTTGAATGGGTTTTGTTTCACAATCCTCTCCAGAGTGCGGTTATCCCAATTGCTTGTACACTTTTTTCTACCACATCTTTTTCTTCCCTTCGCCTCTCTATTAATGTGCTTGGACACAGAGCTCTGTGAACAGCCAGCCTCTTTTGCAATGACCTTTTGTGTCTTGCCCTCCTTGTGCAAGGTGTCAATGGTCGTCTTTTGGACAACTGTCAAGTCAGCAGTCTTCCCCATGATTGTGTAGCCTACAGAACTAGACTGAGAGACCATTTAAAGGCTTTGCAGGTGTTTTGAGTTAATTAGCTGATTAGAGTGTGGCACCAGGTGTCTTCAATATTGAACCTTTTCACAATATTCTAATTTTCTGAGATACTGAATTTGGGATTTTCCTTAGTTGTCAGTTATAATCATCAAAATTAAAAGAAATACACATTTGAAATATATCAGTCTGTGTGTAATGAATGTATATAATATACAAGTTTCACTTTTTGAATGGAATTAGTGAAATAAATCAACTTTTTGATGATATTCTAATTATATGACCAGCACCTGTAGGGATGGGCAACTTCGATGGTGGTGTAATGGCAATTTACAATAAAATCTTTCATTACAGATTTTGTTTCCAAACAAATCAAACATATGGGTGACCCCTTGAACTTGGTAAAAAGATAATCCCTTAACCATCCTGATTATTTTTTCATTTATTTTTGTTAATTTTAGTAAACTTTCACATTAGCGTGCACATCCTACGCTGTTATTAATACGGGGGATCGGCTGGAAATAGCGACCTCTCCTGGATTGGTTTAGTATTAACATTATAATCTGAATGCAATCTTTACATTACTTGCTTTTCAAATGTCCAGCGGGCCACCAGTTGCCCATCCCTGATCTACAGCAACTCAATCACACATGACATCTTACAGGCTCACACAATAATGTTAACAATAAAACAAGGTGCTTCTGTACAGGGCCGGCCCGTGGCATAGGCGGCATAGGCAGTTGCCTAGGGCGCAAAATGACTGGGGGGCGCTGCGGCTGCACGAAAGTTTTTTTTTTGTTTTTTTTTTCCCGGAAGACCATTGTGCGCTCCTACACCCATATTTTAAGTACTGACAATTAACAATTTTAGTAGCTTACTGATCGATCATCGAACTGATTAAAATAGCCTAATGTTAGAATAAAATAAAATTGACATAAACGAAAAATAAGATTTGCCAACATGTTGGACTAATTTAAACACTTTATGCGTCATGATGTAATTATAATACATCGTCATAACGCATTAATTATGCATGGCACATGCAGTTAAAATCTTTTTGCCATTTATGTGCTCTGAAAGTATCAGAGTGAAAAAAAATTTATCAGAGGCACAAGGCAGAAAGTGACGCAAAGAAGAGGAGCAGAAAAAAAGAGCAATATAGAGGTAAGAATCACAAGGTAATCACTGTATTAGCCCGTATTATATCTTAACTGGAAACACTGACACTGTGGAACGTTTTTGCTTGAGTTAACTGCTTATTTAATTGTACTTTATTTTCTTTAAAATAAATGTAAGCTTCTGTTATGTTGTTTTAATTTCAGTTACATTACTGCTTGTTTTTAATTCACCAAAAAGTGCACTAAATGTCTTTTGAAAATCTGAAATCTCGCCTAGGGCACCAACAGAGCCTGAGCCGGCCCTGCTTCAGAATGTTTCTATCAGCACGATAAACAGACGAGTGTTTATGACTGAACTTCAGCATGAGAAGAAATCATTCTGACAAAGATTTCACCGTGACAGACCCTGAGAAACTCTGAGACAAATAAAGAGCAATAAATAAAACACACATAAGGGTTTTGAAGTCTTGTATTATTAATATTTGTTCTTTTGTGTTTTATCCAAGGTTTTACAGCGTAACATTTGAACGTTTCAGTGCAAGTTTATTTTGAATATACTTTGTTAATGTTTTAGGAAAAGTCAGGAAGAGACTGACTCATTCTTTCTCTTTTCTGTCTTACTGACTTTCTCGACAAAATCAAAGAATCAGCCATCAGTGGAGAATGAAGAGAAAACTTTACAGAAGAATTTTTTAGACATTTGTCTGAACAGATAGCAGATCTTTGTGATTCTCATGGATATTCATTTTTGAAACCATCATTCAGAAAATGAAATAAAGTTTAGATTGCTGGAGCTCAAACAGTGAAAATGGCTTCACTATCTGTAGAAGAACTTTCTTGTCCGGTGTGCTGTGAAATCTTCAAGGCTCCTGTTATTTTATCATGTAGTCACAGTTTCTGTAAAGAGTGTCTTCAACAGTTCTGGAGAACCAAGAAAACTCAGGAGTGTCCTGTCTGCAGGAGAAGATCCTCAAGAGATGAACCTCCGTGTAATCTTGCATTAAAAAACTTGTGTGAGTTGTTCCTGAAGGAGAGAAATGAGAGGAGTTCATCAGGATCTGAGGAGATCTGCAGTTTACACAGAGAGAAACTCAAACTCTTCTGTTTGGAGGACAAACAGCCTGTGTGTTTAGTGTGCTTTACTTCACAAAAACACGTTAATCACACAGTCAGACCCATCAGTGAAGTTGTTCCATCATATAAGGTAAGACAAATGACTCTTGTTTCACATGTAAAGGAATAATTCGTCAATTTGGGGGGAGGCCCCTAGAAACATCACCACCTCTAGCGATGTCCCTGGTTCCTATAAAAGTAACGTATTGTTATGGAAAGTTATGTTACGTTACGCAAATACATTTTCACACAGATCCAGTTGGTATTGGATAACTCTCTTGCTTCAATAAATAACTATGTCATTTACAAACTGTACTTTGTGTTCACTCAGGCTGCCTTTGTTTTATGGTAGGTTTTAATTTCTGAATCGGTTTAGTTTGAGATGTTCACAAAACCAGATGAAATCAGGATGGGGCAAATACTTTTCCACAGCATTATATGATCATATCACTGTCTTCTCTTCTTCTCTTCACAGTAATCGGATGTTTTATGTGTTTATGTTCAATTCTAGGAGGAGCTCAATACAGCACTGGAGTCCTTACAAGAGAAACTTCAACACAATGAAGAAATGAAAGGAGAGTTTGAGGAAACAGTTCAACACATCAAGGTGAGGAAACATCAGAGTCATTTTCATTACAGCTGTAGGATCACTATATAGAGTTATGATTTGATATATTTTATAGAATTGATTCCTGTTGATTGAGATGATTGAAGTGAATGTGATTTGATTTCAGTCTCAAGCTGAGCACACAGAGCGTCAGATTAAACAGCAGTTTGAGAAGCTTCATCAGTTTCTCAGAGATGAAGAAGAAGCTACAATCACTGCACTGAAGGAGGAAGAGGAGCAGAAGAAGCAGATGATGAAGGAGAAGCTGGAGGAGATGAACAGACACATCTCAGCTCTTTCACACACAATCAAAGACATGGAGGAGATGATGAAAGCCAATGATGTCTGCTTTCTGAAGGTCTGATTTCAGATCATTGGTTGATCATTGGTTCATTGATTGAGTTCTTGATGATAAATGGTGTGTTTGTTCTGCAGGAGTTTCCAGTCTCAATGGAAAGGTGAGTGATCTGCTCCTGTCTCTGGTCTCTCTGGTTCTGATCCAAAGCCACTGCAGTTCTGACTCCTGAATGTTCTTCCAGAGTCCAGATCTCACAGCCGGATCCACAGATGGCTTCTAGAGCTTTGATTCATGTGCCACGTTACTTGGGCAACCTGCCGTTCAAAGTCTGGAAGAAGATGCGGGACATTGTCCAAAACAGTGAGTCTGACTGCAGAAGATCTGATCTCTCACACATACACTGGAAATGATGGATGGGTGGAGAGTTAAAGGTGCTTCATGACACAAACTAATAGAGAGATAATTTTTAGGAAATCTGTGAGTCTGATCAGTTATAAAAGATAAAACAACCTGAGTCAGAACAGCCAGAAGGTCTGAACTGAGTTTGGTGGTTGTTAGGAGGAGTTATGATTAGAAAATTTAGTCTCAGATTAATAATAATAATTTCACAAACCAACATAAGTCAAACACAACAGACAGTAAGAATAAACTGATTTAAAACAATACACAGACTATAAGAGCCAATAAAATGAAGATTATCAGATGCTGTTGAAGATCAGACACACATTTATTTAATATTTTATGGATTTATTGTTATTTTAACTGCTCCAGAATTCAGCCAAGAGCCTGCTCCAGATTTCAGCCATGAGCCCGCTCCAGAATTCAGCCAAGAGTCTGCTCCAGTATTCAGCCAAGAGCCCACTCCAGAATTCATCCTTGAGCCTGCTCCAGAATTCAGCTATGAGCCAGCTCCAGTATTCAGCCAAGAGCCCACTCCAGTATTCAGCCATGAGCCTGCTCCAGAATTCAGCTATGAGCCAGCTCCAGAATTCAGCCAAGAGCCCGCTCCAGAATTCAGACAAGAAGCCGCACCAGTATTCAGCCGTGAGCCCACTCCAGAATTCATCCTTGAGCCTGCTCCAGAATTAGGCAAAGAGCCTGCTCCAGTATTTAGCCATGAGCCCGCTCCAGAATTCAGCCTTGAGCCTGCTCCAGAATTAGGCAAAGAGCCTGCTCCAGTATTCAGCCAAGAGCCCACTCCAGAATTCAGCTATGAGCCAGCTCCAGTATTCAGCCAAGAGCCCACTCCAGAATTCAGCTATGAGCCAGCTCCAGTATTCAGCCATGAGCATGCTCCAGTATTCAGCCAAGAGCCCGCTCCAGTATTCAGCCATGAGCATGCTCCAGTATTCAGCCAAGAGCCCACTCCAGAATTCAGCTATGAGCCAGCTCCAGTATTCAGACAAGAGCCCGCTCCAGTATTCAGCCATGAGCATGCTCCAGTATTCAGCCAAGAGCCCACTCCAGAATTCAGCTATGAGCCAGCTCCAGTATTCAGCCATGAGCCAGCTCCAGAATTCAGCCTTGAACCCGCTCCAGAATTAGGTCAAGAGCCTGCTCCAGAATTCAGCTATGAGCCTGCTCCAGAATTCAGCCTTGAGCCCGCTCCAGAATTAGGTCAAGAGCCTGCTCCAGAATTCAGCTATGAGCCTGCTCCAGAATTCAGCCAAGAGCCCACTCCAGAATTAAGCCAAGAGCCCACTCCAGAATTCAGCCTTGAGCCCGCTCCAGAATTCAGCCAAGAGCCCACTCCAGAATTAAGCCAAGAGCCCACTCCAGAATTCAGCCTTGAGCCCGCTCCAAAATTAAGCCATGAGCCTGCTCCTGTATTCAGCCAAGAGCCCACTCCAGAATTCAGCTATGAGTCCGCTCCAGTATTCAGCCATGAGCCAGCTCCAGAATTCAGCCTTGAGCCCGCTCCAGAATTAAGCCATGAGCCTGCTCCTGTATTCAGCCAAGAGCCCACTCCAGAATTCAGCTATGAGTCCGCTCCAGTATTCAGCCATGAGCCCGCTCCAGAATTCAGCCTTGAGCCCGCTCCAGAATTAGGTCAAGAGCCTGCTCCAGAATTCAGCTATGAGCCTGCTCCAGAATTCAGCCTTGAGCCCGCTCCAGAATTAGGCCAAGAGCCCGCTCCAGTATCCGGTGTTGATATCAGCCACACCCTGCTTCATTAGGAAATGCAACTTTTATATGTTACTTGTACCTCCTCTGCTTATAAAGAATAATAATGACAACACAACTGAGATTTAAGAAGAAAAAACATTTGAGATAAGTGATTTATAAGAGTAACAATAATGACAACACAACTGTAATTTGAAGATAAAGAAAAAGAGATATTCAAGAGATAACTGTTTATTAAAACCAACTGTAAAAGAGACATCTTGGAGGAAATTGTTTGATAACTTGTTTGTGTGAAAACAGTAAACAAAAAAAATGCATGATAATTTGTATTTGATAACTGTTTATTGAAGAAAACGAGACAAATGGGTTTTTATAAAAGTGTTTAATAAGATAATAGCTGATTAAAAAAAAACAAGACAACTGTTATTGTAAAAGTACTTTAATAAGAATGTAGCTTACAAAGAAAAGAGACAAAACACTATTGTTGTAAAGCATTATTAAGAATATGTTTATAAAGGAAGACACTACAACTGTTGTTTTAAGATTTTAATAAAGCATGCTAATAGAATAGTAAGGACATAACATGTATTAGTAAGAAAGGCAATCATTACCGTTGAAGGATGTCTTGATCAGAAGCGCAGGACACAGCAGAGGAGAAGAGTCCAAGAACAAAGAGACAAGCCTTTATATATAGACTCAGATGAGGGGAATTCCAAAGAAGATGGTCAGATAGTCTATAAAAGGCTGGAATGAGAAGAGAACAGGAGGGACTGCTTCGCACCTGAGGCTGCTTCTCCGACACCAGAACCAGCGCTGATGATGCCTCCAGCGCTGATATTGCCTTGACTGAAGAACTTTTTAATACTCATACTTTATTTAATTACCATATAGAATGTTTGTAGAATATATGTAATGCTAGAAATACTAATGTAATAAATAAATGAACTTATAACTTTATAACTGAACTCAAAATGTATTTTAAAATAAAATACCAAATACCTTAATTTTAAGTGTATCAAAATAAACTACAAAATACAGCAGCCACACCATGTATCAAAATAAACTACTGTATTTTTGTATTTTAAAATACTAAAAAAATACTTTTACAAGGGAGCGTGAAATCTCTTCGCAAACCTTCCATCATTTGGCCTATTTGATCGATCCCTTCAGTATTACACTGACTCAGTTGATTAAGAGGAGACTTGGAGACGATGGAGACAGGTAAGTAGTTTTCAAAGGAGTCCAAGAGGTAAGCATTTAGGGTACTTAATGCGTACGAGACCGGACAGTGACTGAGTGAGTGTGAGTGTCTTTTGTGTGGGTGAAGATTGGAGTGCTGATGAGGTGCAGGTGCATGTGATCAGTACTCTGGGGATTGAGTGCGCTGTGATTGGGTGATGTTGGAACCTGGCGTGTCTGTGACAATACCCTTGTTACCCTCAATTTCTGGTTTTATTCTATAGAAACCATGGAAACATCAAAGACGCCTTAGTATATTATGTGATTTATTAGACAGGTGAGCAACTATACATTCATCGACAGAAAACTAATCATTGTTATATAGCTCAACACTGTAAGTCTTTTTGTTTGAATCTTGTTTTCTTGATTTACCGCGAATACCATGTTTTACCATGTCTAATATCGATCTAGTTTACTGCAGTGTTCAACAAGTGTCTCATAGTAGCCGCAGACTGAACGCACAGAGTAGTACTATAACAACTTTCACACACAAATGTATCTAATATGATAAACAGCGCTGCTTTATCCCACGTGCAAATGACCGGAAGAAGTGGAAGCAGCGACTGTGGCATAATAAAAGTTCCGCTGCTGTCGAGACGTGTGTCGCGCTCGTCTCTCATTAGCAATCACTCCAGCGGCCTCGTTAATGCTCTCACAGCATTCGGCCCTGCTCTGCTTCATACAACAGTAACGTTAAATGGATAGTTCACCAAAAAATGAAAATTTGATGTTTATCTGCTTACCCCCAGGGCATCCAAGATGTGGGTGACTTTGTTTCTTCAGTAGAACACAAATGATGATTTTTAACTCTAACCGTTGCCGTCTGTCAGTCGTATAATGCATGTCAATGGTAACAAAATCTATAAGGCCATGTGTCCACCAAAGCGTTTTTAGCCAGCTGAAAATGCTAGGCGCTCTGCTTCAAAATCTGTGAGCGCCCTGGGGACAAGCAGATAAACATCTCAACAACAATTTTCATTTTTGGGTGAACTATCCCTTTAATAATCTGTTCCATAAACATGATTTCTGCCTGAGTCCCATCCCGATTCTTTTCCACCAGCTGTAGACGTGAAGACAAAACCTCCCATGATTCCGCTTCATCAAGGCTTCATCAAGCTACGGCTTTTGAATGAGCGATCTCTAGCGGTGAAAATTTACATATTGTGGCTTTAACAGATCATATATTCACATATCCCTGTGATCTCCCAGATGAAGGTTAGTATTAAAGTAACCAACAGTTTAATGTTTGTGAATGACTCATAATTGTATCCTAATTTAGTTACTTGGTGTTTGGTAACGAAGGGCCTACTTTGCATCAGCAACACTGACTCAATGACAAACAAGTCATTCATAAGAAGACAACTGATGGCACCTTTATTAATAGCAACTAGTTTCTATCCAATTAATTATTTGATTGTTAATCATAAATACAGGGGGCTGCTGCTCGGTATAATTGTTTTCAAGAACATTATGTAAATTGGTAAACTATTTAGCTTAGGCTACCAAAATGAAACACCAAAACTTAACATGAACTGTTAAAAATTATAGCAATTTATGCAAAAAATTGATGGAAAGCTGGCAGCCTGCACGTTTCTTACCTTCACCACCTTCTTCCATATGGATCAATTTTCTGTTCTGATCTCAACAAGTCTGGGCAAACTACTGAGTAGGCACCAATCAGAGGTGCATTTTTATGATGTCATCATGTAGACCTTTTACAGTATTGTACAGTATTTTAAAACTACAAAAATACAAAACACTAAAGTATTTTGATACAAAATACAAAGCCATTTTCATCAACCCTATGAAATACATATTACAAAATACTATTTTGTATTTGAAATACATGAATCATATACTTTGCTATGATCACGCAGGTTGTTTACACATTTAACCCGTGGCCACAAGAAAAATATATCGTTCCCTTACCATATGATCTCGAGGCCACGACTTTACAACGTGTGGCCATGACATAATGATGTCGTTACCTCGACAAAACGATCTCGTGGCCACGACTTATTATCATGTTCCCACGAGTTTATATGTTGTGGCCACAACAAAACTAAGTGAACCGAACATGTCCCCTCCCAGTCACCGTAGGTATGAAACGCTTTGGGAGAGGGTAGATTTTCCACTAGTTAATCGATTGCGTTTCATTATCTTGGGCGGATACAAAAGTATAAGAGGATAAAAATAAAAGCATAAATTTGTCTCCAAATATACTTGGGCCGCCAATAGTAAACCTGGGCAGCCCGCCCAAGTAAAGTCTGTGTGTGGGAAGCACTGAAGCGATACATCTGTCATACTGTGTTATCGTAGCTGCAGTGTGTGATGTGACAAGCATGAAGCATCGCCATGGAAACAATAAGGGGAAACAAAAAAACTCAGCTAGAATATTTTAATTTAAACTCACACATGAAAGGGTTCATTCCTAATTATTTGTATTTACTTTTGAACAGTCTTTTCATACAAAGTGATAATTGCACTTTTATTTTCTCTATTTGGAAGTTTTTAATGCTGTTATTTGAAGTTATGTTTTTAAAATGTGATGTTAATAAAATATAGTTTAATAAATTTTAACAGTTAAACTAAAAGCCTAGTTTATTACCATTTTGTTGGGGCGATTGGGGACAGGTGGGGCTCAGAACCCTTCCCTACCTCCAAAGTGGGGAATGACAGAAAAAGTCTGAGAAACACTGCTCTATGGTAAGTGTCACCTTAGTTTGCGTTATTTGTAAGACGTGATAGCAGCGTCACTGTTATACTTTATGTAGGTGCACCTGTGGAAACTGTATCAGAATGCTAAGTGAAGCTGAAAACCTCTAAACATAAGATAAACATTTAGCATTGTTAGCATATAGCATTGTTTGACATTACAGTGTTTACAGAGAGAATACTTCAACTAGTAAGCACGGACTAGCATCTTAACATCCTATTACAATACAGATAGAGTTCCACTCTACTGTAATAATAAAAACACAGATGAAAACAGTTTTACAGTTATGTAAGTGTAAACTCCCACGTTAGCCGAGTACAAACGTGAATAGCTGATAATGCATTACACTTTGTAAACAAAAGTCATGTTCCATCCTTGATCATTACTCCAAGTAATAAAAGCTGCATTAATCAACACATTTTTAGACAATATTGGACCCACATCTGAATAGCAGAACTACAGAAACATGAGTTAGCCGGGTTAGCAGGAGACATACAGACTAGTGTGTACCCAACATAACATACAAAACTATGAATCTTGAATGATCGCTAGAAAATATGAACATCAATTATTAATCATACTTACAGGTTGAGATTCAGTGGAGCAAGCTGGTCCAAATAAACTGGGCATTGATCCATATTTTAAGACCAAACGTTTTGTGAATCCTGCGTTAAACTCCCCGAGGTTTGAGGAGCAGTTGTAAGAAAATGAAGGGAACACAACAAAACTGCTGTGGTATTGTTGAAAAAATGAATTTTCCCTGGCGTCTGTATGCGCAATAAGTGGGCGGGCGATATGCTAATGTTTAGTTGTGACATCACAATGAAATGGCTTGGGATTCGTTTTACAAACGACTCGTTTAATTGACTTTTGAGAGACAATAACTTTTATATACGGTGCACTTTCAGATTTAAAACTTTGCAAGATGTTTTCATTCACTTAGAGCACATGTGTCAATTACAAGGCCCGTGTGTCAGTTATGGCCCATGTGTGGCCCTTGTCTTTAATCCAGATCTAGGCCACTCCAGGGCCGTCATTCTTTGCGGTATGTGGGCCGTGGGAAAAGGGGCTTTGTGGACTGGAGCTGGCCCAGAAAAACATTGCTATGTGGGATGCTGCTCCAGAATCAGTTGCATCTTTGAGATGATTGAAGTGAATGTGATTTGATTTCAGTCTCAAGCTGAGCACACAGAGCGTCAGATTAAACAGCAGTTTGAGAAGCTTCATCAGTTTCTCAGATAAGAAGAAGAAGCTACAATCACTGCACTGAGGGAGGAAGAGGAGCAGAAGAAGCAGATGATGAAGGAGAAGCTGGAGGAGATGAACAGACACATCTCAGCTCTTTCACACACAATCAAAGACATGGAGGAGATGATGAAAGCCAGTGATGTCTGCTTTCTGAAGGTCTGATTTCAGATCATTGGTTGATCATTGGTTCATTGATTGAGTTCTTGATGATAAATGGTGTGTTTGTTCTGCAGAAGTTTCCAGTCTCAATGAAAAGGTGAGTGATCTGCTCCTGTCTCTGGTCTCTCTGGTTCTGATCCAAAGCCACTGCAGTTCTGACTCCTGAATGTTCTTCCAGAGTCCAGATCTCACAGCCGGATCCACAGATGGCTTCTGGAGCTTTGATTCATGTGCCACGTTACTTGGGCAACCTGCCGTTCAGAGTCTGGAAGAAGATGGAGGACATCATCCAAAACAGTGAGTCTGACTGCAGAAGATCTGATCTCTCACACATACACTGGAAATGATGGATGGGTGGAGAGTTAAAGGTGCTTCATCACACAAACTGATAGACAGATAGAGAGAGAGAGAGAGAGAGAGAGAGAGTGTGTCTGTCTGTTTAAATGTGAATTTTTGTCAGTTGGAGTTTGAACAGTCTTGGCTCATTTGAACATTCCGTCATTGACAGTCTGTGGGATTTTTGATTGTCATTTTTTGAAAAACAGTGAGTCTGATCAGTTATAAAAGATAAAGCAACCCGAGCCAGAACAGTCTCAAGGTCTGAGCCGGGTTTGGTGGTTGTTTGGAGGAGTTACAAATATACATTTAGTCTCAGAATAATAATAATAATAATTTCTCAAGCCAACATAATTAGTTAGTTAATTATAGTTAATAAGTCAAACACAACAGACAGTAAGAATAAACTATTGTAAGCCAATACTCAGACTATAAGAGGCAATAAAATGAAGATGATCAGATGCTGCTGAAGATCAGACACACACTTACAGTTTTTCATCTACAGCATAAATCTCATTGATTTATTGTTATTTTAACTTTCCCAAAGTATCAGTTTCTCTTGATTCACACAAATGTCTGAATCACACATTTAATGTTTGTAGTTGATGATAAAATGAGTGTGAAACTAATAACAGCACTGACAGAGATCAGAGGAAAATGTGTTTGATCAACATGACAAGTAATTCATGATAATCTGTGTTGGGTTCACTCTTGATCATTATATGAAGATCAGAATAAAAGCATCTGTTGATTGTGTCTCATCAGCTCCAGTGATTCTGGATCCAAACACGGCTCATCCACGTCTCGCACTGTCTGATGATCTGACCAGTGTGAGATACGGCGAGATCAATCAACCTCTTCCTGATAATCCAGAGAGATTTGACTGTGATCACTGTGTTCTGGGTTCAGAGGGGTTTAACTCAGGAACACACTGCTGGGATGTGGAGGTTAAAGAGAGTTTTTTTTCTGGAGACTTGGAGTAACTACACCATCAAAAAAAAAGGAAGGGACATATTTTCATTGTTATTGTAATTAACAGTGTATTTAAATATCAAAACAGATTACATTTACTTTAAAATTGTATAATAAAGCACACAAAATACTACTTAAATCATTTCTATTACTTTCTAACTTTATACAAAATTATACAATTTAGAACTACCGCAAGGAAAAAAAGTGCTGTGTATTTTGAGCTATATGAGTTGCCGTAGTTTGTTGTAGATCTCAAGCAATGCTGGAAAATGTAGTCTTCCAGTGAGCGCCGGCGGTAACAAAACCTATGTATAGACAAGCGTTACAGTAAACAAAACAACGAACAACATTTCCATCTGTGTGTCCCGTTTGTGATAAGGCGATATAATAACGCACTGCAACATTAACCGATCTGTGGAAATGAGTCGGATGGACAGGGTCATAAATGCGCATGGAAGTGCTTGTTCAATACAAATACAATTTAACATGGTAAATCTGGATATTATATGCATTATCAAATACTTGGGAAAAAAGAGAAAAAGAAAGAAAAGGACATGTACTTCTTGAAAATGGACCACAAGCAAGCCTCTGCAGTTGTGCAACACCACAGCTTCCCTTCGGATTAATTGATTGCTTTTCAAATGAAATGACAAAATTTATCGCAAGGTAAGGCTTGGCTATATTGTTATTATTTGTTTTCTAATGGGTGAGTGTCACAGACACGCCAGGTTCCAGCACCATCCAATCACAGCGCACCCCTTCTCCAGAGTATTAATCACGCACAACTGCACCTCATCAGCTCACTCATCACATCCAGCATATAACACACTCACACACATTCAGTCACTGTCCGGTCTCGTTTGCATCAAGATCTCCTTCATGCTTACCTTAAGGACTCAACTCGAACTACTTACCTGTCTCCATCGTCTCCAAGTCTCCTCGTGTCAACCCAGTCTGTGTGTGAGTGTCTCCTGTCTTCAGCGTCAGCCATCTCCACTCTCTTCCACGGATCATCACCCCTGCAACCACAAAAAGGACAGTATCATTGCTTATCACAACTATCTTACCATTCATCACTCCCCTCAACTCACCTGCACGACCATAACCTCTGCTGTGTGTGAAATAAAGTCTCGTAACCTGTTGCTTCTGTCTCAGTCCCATCTGTATTGTAACAGTGAGGAATTCGCGTGCCTTCAGATGCGTCACGTGCTCGATGGCTTGGTGTGTTTAGAGATGATTTGTGATATTCGCTGCTGCAGCGCATATTTAGGAATGAATGGATAGTAAAATGTGGTGTTTCGTGCCATCGTGTGGGGTAGTAAATAGAGAACGTAATCGGAAATGTCACGCTAAGAGACTTGTATTTTTCACAAGTCTCTGTCATCAAGTCCAAGTCAAGTATCAGGTTAGTAGTTCACGAGTCTATGTCAAGTCTCGAGTTAGTAGTTCACAAGTGCAAGTCAAGTCGCAAGTCGTTTATTTTTGCGACTTAAGTGCGACTCGAGTCCAAGTCGCAGACTCGAGTTTCCATCTCTGATAGAAGATCTCTAGTGTCTAGTCTGCTGCCCAGTCTAAAAACCAAACAGACTCCAGACTGTGCCTTAGAATATGCTTTATTCACGGCCAGAGGACCTCGTATCAATCACAGAGAATCCCACCAGCAAGAAGAATACAAGAGTTTATATAGGATAGGAGCATGGGAAAGCATTCTACAATATGATTGGTTCTTCATATGTCAAACCCTCATGTTACTAGGTAAAGCAAGATCTGCCCAAATCATGTGTTTATTAGTTTGTTGGTTACTCAGTATCATGGGGTTATTATATTTAGATGGTTGTCTAGCTGTCCCTAAGATTCATTTCCACTTTTCTTATTTTTGGACATAATTCAGACACACACTGACTTAGGCCCATGCAAGGTTTGAGGACATTTAGGTTTCAAAAGCATATAAATGTTATTCCTGCAAGGAAAAAGAAAGGTTAGTTATGATTAATCAAAAAATGTCATCAAGTGCAGTGTTACGGCCTGTGCCTTGTGTGTGTTGGTTTTCCTCTGTGTGACGTCATGACTCTGCTACTTTTCATTCTCTGTGAGTTTGATTGTAGGTCCGCCCCTGTGCTAGTTTTTACTAGTCTCTCTAGTTGTGCGCGCTGTTTGAGCGACTATATGAAGGACGCTGAAGCGAAGCATGGCGGGAGAGAGGAGACACACCAGCAAACAAGATTCTTTGTTTCTTTATTTGTCTTTCTTTATTTGTAAGTGGATTTGTTGGTTTTGTTTAAAGTTTCAGGTATTTATTATTATTAATTTGGGTTAATTGTTTGTTACATTTGGAATACTTTTGTTTCTTGTTTTTTTTTTCGTACGATATGTGTTCCTGTTTTTTAATAAATATTTAGTAATGTATCTGGGTTTCACCTGTCCTTCCTATGTTACGTTTTTTCTGATGACTGTAAATAGGGGTTCGTAACAGCAGGAAGTCCTTTACAACAGATGATGAACTGAAAGACCACCAAATAAACAACATGGAGACAAGAGATTCAGTCTGTCAGAAACTCATGAAAGGATTCACACTGGAGAGAAACACATCATAGTTTGATCAATGTTCTGGTCTACGGTCTCGATCACAGTAACTAGATCATCTTCAGACCCAGCAGTGACACCAAACGTGACACGATAAAGCATCTCTTCCATAGAAATCTGTCCTGATCAGCTGCAGCGAGAGACACGACAGACAAACATCATCCACAGTTGACAAAGTTCATCTTCAGGAGCAGCAGTGTGAGATTCAGATCGATGAGTTCCTGCCCAAATAACAATGTCTACGTTTTATTCTTATATATCATTTTGCTTTATGATATAAATTATGTGAACATGCTGTAATGTTCTTCATTGTTTTTTTCATTAGAACATCTAGTTTCTCTTCCACTTCTACTCTTCCATACAAATGCAATATATAATTTCATGTATCTTTGAAACTGGACACTTTGCTTCTCTTCTTCTCTTGAGATGCTTTGGCTGTTTTAAGTAAGTAAAGAGAGAGATCTGTCTCATTTGGTGTCACTTTTACTTATTTTTTGTGTTTAAAATAATGATTGATTACTCCTTTCTATCAACAACCCATTTTTATTGTCCATTTGTATTGTCTGCTGATTCTGCATCAGAATAATTTTAGTTCTGAAAGTCATGAAGTAGCTTATTATGACTGCTTTTTTAGTTTTCCATGTTTTAATTTTCTTTTAAATTTCTAATAAATTTTCACAACACACACGCCTGACATTGAATGAGACTGCTCTCTGCCTACATTATTAACAGTTTCACCCTTGATATCCAGTATCATAATATGTAAAAGAGTGTAAAAATGTTAAATGCATAAATGGGGACAGTGCCATCTGTCTGCTGCGTGATGGTATTTAGCAGAATAGGGACCGCCAACAGCAGAGACAACAAACAGTCGAAGAATTATCAGTTAAAAGTGTTCAAAACACATAACTGCTTTACTGTGGATATATCCAGCAATGACCTTGTTATTTTATATCGAGTTTTATGTAGAACTGATTTATTCTCCATGCAGTTTTCCCTTATTTCGACATTTAGTATCTCCATTGTGCAGCTCCACTCAGCAGAAAGACCGCCCAGGCAAGACCGTCACATCGGTGCTGTGAAGTTGTGACGCCGCTGTGCTGCTATGGGTCTTCAAGCAAGTTGATAGAAATCGCTGTGCTCCTGCATAAGGATTGGAAGCATCAACAACTCATTCAACAAGACATTCAGATCATCTCACTTTATTCTGAGTGTTTGCTGTTAGAAACTGATTATTTGAGTCAGGATATATGAGAAAAGACTATAAAACTGCTCTATTGAAAGATGATACTACTGTTATTCCTCACAATATGACACGGATAAAATATAATCTTTCCTGTAGATTATGTGGATAAAATATAAGCTTTCCTGTAGCTCAGTGGTTAGAGCATGGCACTAACAATGCCAAGGTCGTGGGTTCGATCCCAGGGATTGCACATACTCAGATACAAATGTATAGTGTAATGCAATGTAAGTCGCTTTGGATAAAAGCGTCTGCCAAATGCATAAATGTAAATAATCTGAAATGCAAAAAACAAAAACTAATAACACTCAGCACAATATTACACCATAATAGGTCCACATGAATCATATACTTGGATTTTCTAATAACTCACTGCAATGTAATAAGATCACGTTAGTTTTGTACAGAAACTGACAATGATCATAAAACCTTTCAAAATAAAAAGCACCACAAAACAATAATTAGGCTAACATTTACAGTGTCAAACTGTATTCATAATTATCTACATTAACATTGTATATATATATATATATATATATATATATACATATACATATAATTGGTTTGTCACAATCGGCACAGTGTCATGCCAGAAAAACTGTTCACAACCACAAGACATATATAAACATCAACATAATCACACAAAGATAACTACAAGGATCACACACTGCTTATCTCTATTCCAGCTGCTCTCTTTCTGCTGGTTGTGTAATGCTGAGGTGAGACGGAGACTGTAATCTGTGAGGATTTCCAGTCAGGTTTTAGACCGTACTATAGTACTGAGACTGCTCTCATTAGAGTTACTAATGATTTGCTTTTATCATCAGATCGTGGTTGTATCTCTCTATTAGTGTTACTGGATCTTAGTGCTGCATTTGACACTATCGATCACAACATGCTTTTAAATAGACTCGAAAATTATGTTGGCATTAGTGGAATTGCATTGTCATGGTTCAAATCATACTTATCTGACCGTTATCAGTTTGTAGTAGTAAACGAAGAGAGGTCATATCGATCACAGGTTCAATATGGAGTACCGCAAGGCTCAGTACTAGGACCGTTGCTTTTCACTCTGTACATGCTACCCTTGGGAGATATCATTAGGAAGCATGGCGTTAGTTTTCACTGTTACGCTGATGATACTCAGCTCTATATTTCTTCGCGCCCTGACGAAACTTACCAATTCACAAAATTAACAGAATGCATAGCTGATATAAAAAATTGGATGACCAGTAATTTCCTACTTCTAAATTCAGAAAAAACAGATTCTAATTTTTGGACCAAAAACTTCTTCACGTAATAACCTAGAATACTGTCTAACACTTGATGGCTGCTCTGTTAAGTCTTCGTCGTCAGTTAGGAACCTGGGTGTGCTCTTTGATACCAATCTTTCATTTGAAGGCCATGTTACTAGCATCTGTAAAACCGCATTCTTCCATCTTAAAAATATATCTAAACTACGACATATGCTCTCAATGAAAAATGCAGAACAGTTAGTTCATGCGTTCATGACCTCAAGGCTAGATTACTGTAATGCTCTACTGGGTGGTTGTTCCGCTCGCCTGATAAATAAACTACAGCTCGTCTGAAATGCAGCAGCTAGAGTTCTTACTAGAACTAGGAAGTGTGACCATATTAGCCCAGTTCTGTCAACACTGCATTGGCTTCCTGTTAAACATCGTATAGGTTTTCAAATCTTGCTAATTACTTACAAAGCACTAAATGGTTTAGCTCCCCATAACAATCTTCCTAGCATTGTTCGGGAAGCAGACACACTCTGTCAGTTTAAATCTAGACTAAAAACGCATCTCTTTAACCTGGCATACACATAACACATTATCAATTTATATTTTCAAATCCGTTAAAGGATTATTAGGCTGCATAAATTAGGTCAGCCGGAACCGGAACACTTCCTATAACACCAGATGTACTCGTTACATCAGAAGAAGAATGGCATCTACGCTAATATTAGTCTTTCTGTTTATCCCGAGGTTTACCGTAGTCAACCGGATCCGGGCCGTATCCAGGTGAGACCGAGGACCGGCGCCTTGACACGACCACAACGCAGCCCTGAAGTATCAGCAGAGATTGAGTCTACTAGATCATCCATTGTGAAGGCCTCATCGACACAACAGCCAGTGGCACAGCTCCTCAACAAACCATACTGTCCATACTGGTGTGATGAATACGATCCTCAACTGGACTGAACTGGAATAAATACTTTGAATGTTGCGATCCTATCAGACATAAGATAGCAACCTGAATCGTAACAAAGCACTGTTTGCCAGAGGAGAACTGGCCCCCCGACTAAGCCTGGTTTCTCCCAAGGTTTTTTTTCTCCATTTTAACACAGAAGTCTATTTGCCACCTGTTTGCCATCTGATGTCACCTGTTGGAGTTTGGGTTCCTTGCCACTGTCACCTTTTTGGCTTGCTTAGTTGGGGACACTTGACATTTGACTTGACATTTGATATTCAGCAGTGCTTTGATTAGCCGACATTGACATAATTTTCTTTAAGAGCTGCTGTGCAGCCAAAATTGTAAAGCTGCTTTGACACAATCTGCATTGTAAAAAGCGCTATATAAATAAAGGTGACTTGACTTGACTTGACTAATCATTTCAGTTTATTTTGTATATATAGATATCAATGGTGAAACTGTTAATAATGTAGACAGGCAGATTTCATTCAGTGTCAGTGATGTGTGGTGAAACAATTCATTAGGCAATTTAATAAAAGCTCTACTGAAAAAAAAATAAAACATGGAAAGCTCAAAAAGCAAACACAGTACTTCATGGCTTTCAGAACTACATTTATGGAGCTATTCCTGATGTACGCAGAATCAGCAGAAATTAAAATGCACATTAAAATAAGCAGTTGATAAAATAAGTAAAGAGTTTAATCAATATCATTGAAGCCAGTGCAAATTACACAATGGCGTTCAAGGGGGGCAGTGATACACATATAGCCCTTTATATATAGTTTACATATGTGACTACAACCTTTTTTACCTTTGTAGACTGCAGTTTTTATAATTACCTTATTAAAATCTACTTAAATATATGTATCTGTGTTGTTCAAGTATTGTTACATTAAGCAATCACAATTCTACAGACTGTTACTATTTTTTTTTTTTACCATCAATTAAAGCATTTTTTTACACTGCCAGGGTGGAACAGAAGCTGCAGCTAGTGATGGGGAGTCGATTCCTCGAACTCTGAATAGACAGAGTCAAAATTACACGTCAAATAAACAGTCAAATTACACGTCAAAATATTTTTTTCCAAAGATGGTTTCTGTCATTTTAGGCAGTTTTTAATCACTCTGGTGTTATTTAAAGTGTTCTTTCTTTAGATATGTTTGTTATTGATGCTATAAAAATGCGGATTTTGACGTCATGATTGACAGCTGAGATTGACAGTTTCTCTTAGCAAAGTAGTCACTGAAGCACCTACAGACTTTTTTTCTGGATATTTGGGAGGAAATTAGAACTTTAACTTTAATTTCCAGAACTGTTTATTTCACACCAAAATAAAGAGTCGGTCTGATTTTGCGGGAGCATGGGCGGGACTTTGAAATCGCAGCTCTACTTCGTGCTCACTACTGCGCAGACTCGACGTTCACTATGCGCAGACTCGAGACTCAAGATGTCAGCGCCATATTGACACACTGGCGGCTATAGTTACTACAATGGAAGGGAGTGAAGGTGCATAACTTTCCCTTGAAAACTTTCCCTCCCCGAACAAATTCCCGAAGAAAAGTTCCGCTACATTAGCGTGATATTCCCATAACTTGTGAACAATATAGGAACAAAATTTTGTGAAGTTCATTTACCCATTCTTATTACAAAACATAGGAAAATATAAAGCATTAATAAACCAATTTAAGAGAAGGAAAAAGAATAATAATACAAATACAGAAGGAAATAAAGTCAGACTGAATCAATGAATTTTTCACACCAGTTACAAATGGCATTGATTCTGCTTGTCAGGTGTTTATCAGTGTCTGAATTCATTCACTTCTTTTCACTCTTTCTCTCAAGTGGACAGTGTTAGTGAACTAATGTAGGGAATAGTGAATGAGGGTATAGGGTGTGATTTGGGACAGCCTCTGAAGGTGATGATACACGGGGCAACTTTTTGAGCAATGTTGCTGGGCAATGTTGTCATCAACGGGCAACCTGGTGAGACACAGGGCAACTAATTAGGGCAACGGACAGTAACCAATCAAAGAGGAGCAAATCTATTGCCAACCCAATAAATACGGTAAAGACTAGAAGGGATACAGCTACGGCCACTGGACATTTTTAATATTTATTTATTTAATTTAATAACTGTATTTGCAGTATTGTAAAGGTAGGTTTAGGGTTGGGGGTAGGTGTAGTCGTTAATAAAATACAATCTGATAAGTAGCAAATTAATTTACTGTTATTTTATTATGAAATTTTGCCTCACTTCCAGCCGTTGCTGTATCCCTTCTACACACAACCAATAAATACTTTATTATAAACACTTGTTAGGCATTTTAACTTTTCAAATATTTTCTTTTTTTTATTAAATATAAATGATTTCTGATCTGATTTGTGATAGGAAAAGGGAGAAGTGCGAGTTTGGCAAAAGGCAGATTCGAACCTGCGTCGATCGCGTCAAAAGCCCTACAGCCTACGCCACTACAGATGTTAAACAGAATGCGTCTTTTTAGTATTTAACTGAAAACACTGATGGCTAAATTACAGTCTACACACATTTAATTGGACATCTGTTGGCATTTTAAGCATTAAATGAGGTAAATTCCCTGTTTTCGGTTAACACATGACAACTTACCAGCATAAAAAGATTCACACTCCTTTTCTTCGCTCCACTGCCTCTGAGAGGGCGCCATCTTGTTTTTGTTTTTTTTTAAATCTCCAAGCCGGTCACGTGATCAGCTGCTATCTATCTGGATACTTTAGATCGGTCGTGGGCAAATCAGAATGAAATGTGTTGCTCATTCTCAATGGGAAAGTGCCCAAGCAACATTGTTTAAAAAGTTCCCCTGTGTATCATCACCTTGAGTGTCGACTTTGATTGTTCTTCTATTATATTGTCTTTCTTTCTTTCTTTCTTTCTTTCAGTTTTATGGTTATTTGGTGATCTGTGTCTTCAGTGTTTTGGCAATTGTCTTCATGGGCATTTATGACTGTTTCATAACTGGAATGTACTGAAGTTTTGTAAATATCTGTAACTACATGCAGGATGTTTAACTGTCATCACACTTGTTCTTTATATTTATGTAATAGTAGTTTGCTTTAATAACTAATTCTAGCTGTAAACCAACTTCAACAGTAAATGGACACTCCTTCAAGTGTTATAATCTTAACTGTAAGAATCGATTGAGGTTTGAGTCTCAGTTCAGGATCATGATGTCAGTAAATGTTCAGTTCTGGGTCTCTTACACCCTTCAGAAACAGTGAGACTGAATATTCACACCTTCAGATGGCAGCTCAGATCCTTCATATCATTTCAAAACTCCTCTGAGTTTTTGTTACCGTTTCCACCCAGAACGAGTCCAAACACAGAGTCTTACAAGCACATGATCAGCCATTCTCCTCCATAATACTGAGTCTGGAAAGCAGATCAAGAAATTCAAGTTTCAAGTTTACTTTATTTATATAGCACATTTAAAACAGCCACAAGACTGACCAAAGTGCTTCACAGAAGAAACAGCATCATAAGAGTTATAAGAGCACACAAAACAGACTAAACAAAGAACCAGAATAAAATAAAACACAAATAGAAAATCTAAAAGAAATCTAGAGGCAGCATTTTGGACCAGTTGAAGACAGGCAATTTGAGCTTTAGAAATGCCACAGTATAATGAGTTACAGTAATCGAGATGTGACGTAATAAAAGCATGCACCGCCATCTCCAGAGTCTTATCAGTGAGGAAATGTTTAATTTTTGCAAGTATATGGAGCTGATCTAAAATAACACCCAGATTCCATACCTGTGAAGACCTAAAAGCCAATAGGGATCAGGTAGGTTTAAATTAAATGCTTTCATATTTTCTGAAGGGCCAAAAACAATGATTTCAGTTTTCTCCTTATTTAAGGATAAAAGATTTTGAGATAACCAGGATTTAACCTCCTCTTGACAGGATAAAAGAGCAGTCATGGCCAGTGGATCATTTTTCCTAAAAGGTAAATAGATTTGAGTATCATCGGCATAAAAGTGAAACGACACCACGTGTTTTCTAAAAATAGAGGTAACATATATAATGAAAATAGGGAGGGGGCCAAAATAGAGCCTTGCGGAAGGCCACAAGATACAAATTCTCCTAGCCTAACCACATATTTCCTGTCAGATAAAAATGACTGGAACCACTTTAGAACTGTGCCAGAGAGACCCACCCAAGATTTCAGTCTATTAATTAATACAGAATGGTCAATAGTGTCGAAAGCAGCTGATAAATCTAAGAGAACGAGGACCACAGAGTCACTCATATCAGTGGCTAAAAAGATGTTGTTTAACACTCTCAAAAGAGCAGATTCAGTACTGTGGGCAGCATTAAAACCAGACTGAAAGTGCTCAAACAGATTATTTACAGCAAGGAAAGATTGAAGATGAGAGACACCAGACCCAACAATGCAGAAGAGCTGAAGGCCGCTATCAAAGCAACCTGGGCTCTTATAACACCTGAGAAGAGCCACAGGCTGATCGACTCCATGCCACGCCCAACCGAGTATTGAGTGCATAGAAATGAACATACTTTTTTTTTTTATTGATCTTATGAAGTATTGTAATTTATTGAGATTAAATTGAGCCAAAATCATCACAATTAAAAGAACCAAAGACTTAAAGTACTTCAGTCTGTGTGGATTGAATTTATTTAATACACGAATTCCACAATTTGAGTTGAATTACTGAAATGAACTTTTCCACGACATTCTAATTTATTGAGATGCACCTGTATATTCACATAGAAAACAGTTCTTTTAAATGATAATATTAAACACTATTAAGGTTTTTTTTGTTGTTGTTTTTTTTCTCTGTATTTTTGATCAAATAAGTGCAGGCTTGATGAGCATAAAAGACTTATTTATTTAAATATAATATAATATATATATATATATATATATATATATATATATATATATATATATATTACATTGCCCCCTTTGAGCCCTTGTCCCTAAGGAACTCTCTGCATGTTTCCTGCAGTGATTGTGATTATTGTTGAGATGGCAGTGTTTGCTGCTCCTACTGTGATTCTTCTTCAGATCATCATCAAGAAGTGCTGGTGAGTTTTGATTCATGAGTATGAATTTGAATTCAACTTGCGCTTTACTTGCGATTTCCAAAACCAATTTAAGTTTTATTTTCTAATACCCAAAACCATTAAACTCTCCTTTTAATTAAAATTGTGACTGATATCCAAAACTAGTCATCAGCTAACATTTTCCATTAGCATAATAGACAGACAGAGATGATGTGATGTTAAAAATGAGTTTATTGAATAATCTTAGCTGTTTCCGTTATATGGCCAGTACAAATTCAACAAGTGTTAATATAGTTAAGTAAAGAAATTTACTGCTGCACAATATCATACCATGACATTAAAAACCATGAAATGGAGACACTCCCTGATCGCTAACTTCCTTTTATAGACAATACAGCATACAACACAAAATTAAGCATCAATAGGTAAATGATATAAAATCGAAAAGGAGTAAATCTGAATATGTAGTGATTGGATAGATATCAGATTACTCTTGGTTGTAACACAGAAACATGCATTTTCTGTAAAACTACTTTGTGAAAAGCAATACAAATAAACATGAATTGAAATGAATAGATATAGATCAAACGAAATTGTATACATTTTGAATTATTACTGTATTTTAGACTCTACAGCACGGCTTTAGTAAAGTCAGGATGTTATGGTTGATCCCTGGGGAATGCAAGAACCTATTGCAGAGCCGTTTCAGATCATTTTGGTGCAGAATTTCTCTGTGAGCGGGGTTGTGTCGATATCCTCTCAGTGGATAGGACCCTGAGTCAGTTTCTGACAGAATTTCTCTGTGAGCGGGGTTGTGTCGATATCCTCTCAGCGGATAGGACCCTGAGTGAATTTCTCTGTCGGTGTGATAGACTCTGTGTCTCATCTGATGTTGCACAAAGCACCGTCTTAAAATCCACTCTGACTGATGGGATCTATACCTTGAATGCGATGTAAGTAGCTTTTGATGAATGCATCTGCAAAATGCATTATTGTTAAATGCTGTTGTTTTATGTTTCTCCACTTGATTAGTGAAGAAAGCACAGTTCAGGTCACTTCTTACTCCAGTGCTTTCCAATATGTACACAGTTTCACACCAGAGATCTTTATGATCTGTTCTAGTCTTGACATCAATGACATTAAACTTCTCATACGGAGGAATCAACACCTCTTCCTCATCAGGAAAACAAGAATATTTTGTCAGATTAACACCTTCACAAGTTCTGATTTCAAAACAAGATTTATTTCCAAATACTTCTGCTGTTGTACGATCAAGAGAGGATGAAGCAAACTGGCCAAAACGAACCTGTTTGTTCAGAACATCCTCATTAAATTTAACATTTGTTCCACGATAAGTTAACTTGCATCCATTTTGTGTTTCCTTCAGAATCTGTATCGCTTCTGTCAGCAAAAACTGAAGTGAATACCATGTGAATGTCTTGTCTTTGTAATTTTGTTTATCAGTACGAACAGCATTATTAAAATCCTGATACAGATTGTAACGTGAGTTAGTGTATACATAAATGGCAACTGAATGATTCTCTGTCAAGTTATCACTTGGGATCGTGGCATTATTTATACCAATCTGCCAGACTGTTTTAAATTCAGCTGAGTTATTGAGTTCCTCAATTAACAATCTCTCCACCCGGTCTGCCATGCTCTTTTTGCAACCGACATAAAGGTCATCAACCGAATTCTCCGCCATATCCAACGGGAATATTTCTCCATCAGCAGCATTTCTGTGATCCTGCAGCAAGAGGAATTATAATGATCAATGATCAGTGTTCATGTCTGTAATCTGTAATTCATGCTAGATCACAATCTCACCTGTCCTAGGGCAACTGAAATGAGAAGAAGAACTTCAATGATCAGCAGCATCTTGATTCAGTCGAATTCCTCAGATGGTCCAGTATATCTAGTGAAGCACAGATGCTGAAAGACAACAAGAAATCTGAGACATAACAGGCATAACAATCCTAACAAAACATCAAAAAAATAAAGGAAGGGGAAAACGACTGCACTTTACTGTTCACTGATGTGTATCACTTATGTTAATCTTTTACTTTACCTCCTAACCTGTGATTTTGTGGTCCTTTTGTGAGGTTCTTCAGGAGCTCAGGAGCAATGATGAGAGGAGAAGATCAGAAACGGCATCAAGCCAGATGACAACAGCAGTATTTAAACCAATAGATGAGGAAGTGTGCTTTTTTATGTCACAAAAAAAAAAAAATTAAAAAAAAAATTAATAATGCAGTCAGATATACTGTCTTTAAGTTTTCTTAGAATCTTTGCATCAGGATATGAAACTGCGTTTATGCATATTCTTAAATAAGCGTTTGTTCCGTAGGCTCTTTACTCATGATGTGCATGCGTCATGCCTTGATTCAGTCATGCAGGGCATGTTATTTGCCTTCATCATAATCCTGAAACTTTGGGTCCTCATGTTCAACAATAGCTGGGATGATACTTGAGAGTCAAGTCCTAAAAGATGTATGAACACTTTATTCAGCTGTAATTTTAATGAAAGAAAAAAAAAGTTAGTTTTATAAATTCTAGTTGGTCTCTAGAGCTGTAAAGGCTGGGATACACTACACGACTTTAAACATTTGATCAGATTATAAAACACTAGACATTGGCAACTTTGTAAATTGCATCAAAATTTTCTTTGTTTAGTGAGCTCAAATGAAATAATTTCACATTAAAAATGTACACACATTACTAACACAATATAAATATTAGTTTTTTAACAAATGGTTTGAGGCAATTTGCAGTGAAATTACACATTATCTTTTTAATCTGACAGTACTTTTCTGTTTTTTTAAGACATTCTCTGGTGTACAAAGGATTTGGTTCTTATTCTGTTCATTTTCTTTGCAGCATCTTGTTTGAGACAATGTACACTGTAAAAAAAATTATGTTAAAAAGGGTGAAATGCATGGCATTAAAGATCATTTAAAAACATTAAAAAAAAAAAAAAAAACTGTCAAAAGCAGCTACCAAACAAAATCTGTAAAATTAAAGAAAAATATACTCATTTATATTCTAATTTTCCGTAAATGTCTCAAAACAAACAACCATAATTTACAGATATCGCTTGGATTATTTTTGTGAAGCGTTTTTTATAAAATGTAAATCTTTTGTAAATAACCATTAACAGCACACATGCATGAGCTAATGTCACCACTGTATCACTGCATCAACAGCTACACAGTTACTGCCTTTAAATAAAAGAACAAGCAGCATAACATCAGTGGCTCAACAGGCTCTACTCTTCAGCACAATGATAACCTCACCAAACTCAGATAACAGAAACAGAACATTAAACACTAACAGATCTCTCTAGTTTTTCTCTGGCTGCTGTAATTGTGTTTTCTGAAGCACATTTGTTATAGCAAAAGTTGTGAGAAAAAAAATCTGATCAGATGATGTTGGTCACTTATTGGTGATGATTCAATCATCATGTCATTATGCCTGATCTCATTCAGAGTGTAATCTGTGAATGCATTATTTAGATTTCTTAATTGTCCATTACTGTAGCCCGAGATAATACTGCATAAAATCCTGTCCTGCTTTAATATTTTGAAAGGATCATGTAGACACACACAGACATCAATATTCAGTGTATGAATGTATGAAAAAAAAGTGTATGAAAAAAAAGCTTTTTGTTAATGCCGTTTATTACAAAATAACACAGCTCAAAACACTTTCTGTATAATGAATTTAAAAAAAAAAAAAAAAAAAAAAGGTCAGAATATCTGATATTGTATCTGATCCTTTCATAATATCACAAGGCTGATGTAAAAAATGCAAAACTTACAGCTGATATACTCAGAGATCAGACTCTGGATGAGATCAGTGAATCAAGCCACTCCATGATGATTGTATCATCATCAGTGAGTAAACAACTTCTTCTGACCAGAATTTCTCTTGCAGTTTTTGCTACTACAAATGTACTTCAGAAACAGGCCTACAACAGCCAAAAGACATACTGAAGTTAAAAAAGTCAAGGGTCAAGAGCCCAACTAAAATGCTCACCTCCATAATGGTGACTTCTTTATTATTTCCCATTATTACGCGGCTCTGTGGAATACTTGATTCTGATTGGTCAATGGCGCCATCCAGCGGTATGTTATTCCCAGATAACAACCGCTGAAAACAGATATCACAGGCTCATCCGGGTTACTGAAGTCAGCAGTGCTATACGATTGCTAGCTGAACGTTTTTTCTTAATTAAATAAATGTACACAAAATTTGATTATGTCATCCAGTATCTCTCTCTCGCTCTCGCTCTCTCTTGTTCCATGTAAATGCAGCTGCTGCCATTGCGACTATTGTTTTATACACTGTTGGATTATAACAAATATGTACAATTTTAAAACAGTTCCATCTCAGATCAATATCTCTTATCCCCATAATGATTTATGTGGCGAAATGCCACACTCCTGCCTGTAGTTTCCTAGTAATTCCTGGGACTTTGCCCACCCCGTAAGCATACAATGCTTTTGGGAAATGCAGCCCTGGAAAAGATTTTCCATGTGAAAGAAGTGCACACCTACCTTAATGGCCACAGACCAATGACAGTAAGAAGATGTTCACTTTGGCAAGCTGTTTCGAACTTCCAAAACAAACTCCAAACAAAACTCATTTCGGGCTGATTTTGTTTGAACACATTTCATTTGAAGTATCTCGTGGCCTCACGCATTTCAAACTTCATTTTACCCCGAAACAAAGAATGAAAAAGAACTTCGCTTGAAGTATATCTGGGCCTTTAAGAAGTTTTGTATGAAAAGAAGTAGTCAAACTGGATTATAATAAGAGTGGTACTGGTGGGTTTCCACAGGAAATTCAAACATGCCGCCATTCATCTTTGTATCATTACATCACGTCTGTAAACAGAAAGAAGGAGTCCCAGCTAGTAGCTATTATGTGAGGATGCTGCCTGTCATGGGTCATTTATAGCCTTTTCTCACAGCATCTGAAATAATTAAACTTTTCATTTTGATGGCAGATTGTAATCCAGAAAGATCCAAATGACAATCATCAGTGACAACTGGAGATTCACCCGTAGATATAAGCAAAAGACTTCGGACTGCGGAGTGGCTACAGAAATTGAAATCTACAGTTAATGCACACTAATTACACACAGTCATGCAATGCTGATGTTGTTAACATTAACAATTTGAGAACAAAGTATAACAATAATAATAATTTGCACAGTTTGACGTGATCCGAGCTAAGTGATGGTTAGATTTAATCATACTTGGCAGCATGATTTATTGCAATGCTTTTTTCCTCAGTTGGTCAAAACAAAAGTGGAAGATTTGTTACTTACTTGTTCAGATGACATTTTCCAGTGAAAATTCTTATTTTGGTCATACTTCCAAGTCGTAGAATTTGTGATTCCGAAGTACAGTATCAACAACGATGTGGTGACTGACAGCAAACATTAGATTCATCCGCTGAGGAGCCGTGCTGATACACAACCCACGCAAAGATGATAATTCTGCAAATAACTGCAATTGCAGGTTTCAAACAAAGATGGCGACAAAGAGGCAAAACGTCGGTACTGTAGCTTTAAGCTGGACAATGACAATATTTTCTTCTAGAGCTGCTGTACAGTCCAAACAAACTTTCTTGCATAATTTTCCTGTTGCTGCTTTGAAACAATCTGTATTGTAAAAAGCACTAGACTTGACTTGATTGAACAAAATGCAGTGGCTGCTGTCAAAGCACTGCATCACAACCAAAAGCAGCAGAGTGAATTTAAAAAACCAACAGATGAACATTTAACACCCAATGCAGGAACTGTGGAGGAAAATATCCACATCAAGGTGTTTGTCCTGCAAAAGGGAAAGAGTGCAGAGCCTACAGAAAGTTAAGGAGTGCCCTTTAGGTGGGCGTCTAAATAAAACATTACAGAAAAATAATAATAACATTATTGCTAACCTCTTGAGAACATTATTAAAGACCAGAAAACTTTGAACGAACATTTAATGTTACTGGAAGAACTGTTCATTATCTGTAAATGTTTATTCTGACTAAACCTATCCGTGTCATTATACTTTTTTTATATTATTATTCTTAAATTTAATTATATGTCTTGTATATTTATATACATGATGCACTGGAAGCTTCAAACCAAGGTAAATGTCTTGTGTGTTTAAGCACACTTGGCAATAAAGCTCTTTCTGATTCTGATTCCTGTCACTGTTGATGGACAGATATCTCCACTGGATATGGCTGAATTCTGTTGATGATACATATATGAGAGAACATGACACACCCAAAGGAAATAATACATTTCTGAAGAAGGAAATATCTACATTTTTTTTTTTAGAAAAGATATGTAGACAATGCCAAGAAACCAGAAGATAACTTGATGAATGTGAATTCAATTGCCATTTATTTGTACACTGATGAGCTGAAAAAACATCCACAACATGCTGAATCCAGATATGAAGCATGCTAATCATGAGTACAGAGCCTCAGGGGAATAACATGCTGCTTTATTAAGAACATGCATAAGTGCAGTTTCATATCCTGATGCAGAATTCTAAGAAAATCTAAATATTATGCAATCGCCCTCTCATCACAGCTCCTGAAGAACCTCACAAAAACACAACAATAATGCCAGATTATTAGTAAAGTAAAGTAAATGGTGAATATAACCTTTCTTACAAACCCAATACAAGAAAATGAAAATGGTACCCACCTTAGTGCTTCTACTCTCAATAACAATAAAGCTTCAACATAAAGCTCCAGAGTGACAGAGTTTTTTTTTTAATTTTTTAATTTTAATTTTTTTAACACAATATACAGTCAAACCAAAAATTATTCAGACTCTTTTTATATGTTTTTACTAGTGGGTGCAGGACACTATAGTTCATGTATGTAAGTGAGGATAACTCCAGTTCCTCCAACCTACAGAAGATCCTACGGACCGACCACCATCTGACCAACAGTTCTCTGGATTACACAAAGACCTCCAGCACTCAGTGCAGCTCTGCAGCTGTTGGAAAGCAATCCAGTCTCTGCACATGGAAGGATACCAGTGGACAACGTTTCCCATTCCCGGACTGATCAACCGATCAAGTGAAACGTAAATATAAGCTAACCGAACCTTTTCCCAAAGGCCTTGGCATTAGGTTGTTGCTAAATGAGATTGCTATTTGTGTAGAGACTGTTTATCTAGGGTCAGCGTACACAGATAGATACATTAGACACGTTATCTGTATTCAGAGTAAATGCTTAATTACTTATTTTTAATACCAGCATCTAGAAAGACCACAATTGACTCCCTCACAGACTGCTAATAACCATTCATTGCTTCGTCCAATCCGTTGCTCATCTACTTGGCATTCAGTTTTGTTAACATCCATTTGTGTTGTAGTTTGTAGTTTCTGTTTGATTTTTGATTCAAATTTCTTAGTAGTTTAGTCATTTTCCTTCATAGCATTTAGTGAGTGTGATATTTTACTCTTGTATATCTTTTTGTTAATAAATTCATTTTATTGTAAACTCTGTCATTCTTGTGTTGATAATCAGAGGCTCTACAAGCTCACCCGAATCTCACTAAATCCTTCAGATTGGTCAGATGATAAACTTCCTCCAATTTATAAAATTCTAATTCAGTCAACAATCTTTCAAGATTGTTCTTTATTGTCAAGGTAAGAATCCTGACTGGTGCCCCGAAATATTGGCAGGAATCATCTGACTCAATATTAATATTAATACTAATATTTAAGACCGAAAATCACTACATTTGTGGTGCCCTCATGTGAGGCTAATCCAAAATCACTACAGTGCCGATACACAACCCACGTAAAGATGACAATTCTGAAAATAACTGCAATTGCAGGTTTCAAACAAAGATGGCGATGACAATATTTTCTTCTAGAGCTGGTGTACAGCCCAAACACACTTTCGTACATAATTTTCCTGTTGCTGCTTTGAAACAGTCTGCATTGTAAAAAGCACTAGACTTGATTAGAAATCTCTGAACAACAAGCAGCAGGAATTGAACAAAATGCAGTGGCTGCTGTCAAAGCACTGCATCACAACCAAAAGCAGCAGAGTGAATTTAAAAAACCAACAGATGAACATTTAACACCCAATGCAGGAACTGTGGAGGAAAATATCCACATCAAGGTGTTTGTCCTGCAAAAGGGAAAGAGTGCAGAGCCTACAGAAAGTTAAGGAGTGCCCTTTAGGCGGGCGTCTAAATAAAACATTACAGAAAAAAAAAGTTCTATACAAAGTAAATAACATTTTTGTTAACCTCTTGAGAACATTATTAAAGACCAGATAACTTTGAACAAGCATTCTATGTTACTGGAAGAACTGTTCATTATCTGTAAATGTTTATTCTGACTAAACCTCTTCATGTCATTATACTTTTTTATATTATTCTTAAATTTAACTATATGTCTTGTATATTTATATACATGATGCACTGGAAGCTTCAAACCAAGGTCAATGTCTTGTGTGTTTAAGCACACTTGGCAATAAAGCTCTTTCTGATTCTGATTCCTGTCACTGTTGATGGACAGATATCTCCACTGGATATGGTTGAATTCTGTTGATGATACATATATGAGAGATCATGACACACCCAAAAGAAATAATACATTTCTGAAGAAGGAAATATCTACATTTTTTTTTAGAAAAGATATGTAGACAATGCCAAGAAACCAGAAGATAACTTGATGAATGTGAATTAAATTGCCATTTATTTGTACACTGATGAGCTGAAAAAACATCCACAACATGCTGAATCCAGATATGAAGCATGCTAATCATGAGTACAGAGCCTCAGGGGAATAACATGCTGCTTTATTAAGAACATGCATAAGTGCAGTTTCATATCCTGATGCAGAATTCTAAGAAAATCTAAATATTATGCAATCGCCCTCTCATCACAGCTCCTGAAGAACCTCACAAAAACACAACAATAATGCCAGATTATTAGTAAAGTAAAGTAAATGGTGAATATAACCTTTCTTACAAACCCAATACAAGATAAAAATGTGTAGCAAAGAAAATGGTACCCACCTTAGTGCTTCTACTCTCAATAACAATAAAGCTTCAACATAAAGCTCCAGAGTGACAGAGTTTTTTTTTTTTATTATTATTTTAATTTTTTTAACACAATATACAGTCAAACCAAAAATTATTCAGACTCTTTTTATATGTTTTTACTAGCGGGTTCAGGACACTATAGTTCATGTATGTAAGTGAGGATAGCAAAATAAAGTAAACTGTGACATATTATACCCAAAATGTTCTTCATACAGTGAACTACCAGTAAAACTGATACAAATTTGGAACCAAAAATTCAGACACTTTGACCATGTTTTGTTTAAGTGTGATCTGACATAATTAAGATTAATTATTTCTGACACAGTTTAACTCTGAGATCTTGTCATATTTTATTACCATTTTTTAAACTATAGTGAATAAACTGTATTAATGAATGAAATGAAGTGTCTGAATAAATTTTGGTTTGACTGTAGTTCAGAACACACCCAACTATTCAGCACACTATGCAGTCTGGGACAGTAGATACATGTAAATATGCACTAATTCCTGTCACAGCAGCAATCGTTCTCCTCTCTGTTTATAAATACACTATTTCAAAGTATAAATGCAAAAAATGCCATTTTTCAAGTGGTAACTGTACCGTATCCATTAAATGTCTGTCTAGTTTGAACATCTCAGTAACATGCAGATCATTTCTGATTGGCTGACACACATCTTACGTAACATGAGTACACTTATTTAAGCCCACAACTTAGTGGAAAAAGAATACATCAAAAGAGTTCAAGAAAACAAGACACATCTCAGATATACTATCCATCAGAAACACTCAGTTTGCTGTTCTGAACACAGATTTACTCAGGTTTGACTTTTCTACATTTACATTTATTTCACTTTTAGCCTAATAAAACCCATTTAATCATTTTTGATTCATGGGATGTTCTGGGAATGTTAGTTCTGTTGGAACATTCCCAGAACAAAGCTTAGATTTTTTTTTTTTTTTTTTCTTTTTTTGCTTATTCAGAATGCAGCCTATGTTTTATGTTGTTCGGTGAATTAATGATTCTAAGATGCTCAATGCAGAAGCGCTTAACATGTTTTAATGCATTAGACAGTAGCTAATGTTGGAGGATACACCTCATCGATCATGCAAGCAGATGAGCCCAGAAAGTATGGAGCTAGAATTATGACAATACTATTTGAATTTGAATTGTGTAAATTTGAATTATAGACAAGTGTAATTTAATAAAATTGTATACTATGTGGTATTTAAAATAGTTCTGAATTTGATTTTTTAAAACTTGACTATTAAACATTTGAAATTGAACACAACTGAAATGTTTTAATGGCAGAAACTTATAGGCATGTATTTTCAAACAGCAGATTTTTCGTTCCAAAATTTTAGACTGCAAATATCCAGTTTTTAAAAATACAGCTTCAAGTTTTCAAGATGAAGAAGAAATTCAGAACATCAAATTCAATATTGTAAATTCAAAGCGCAGAAATTCAGATCGTACAGAAAGTAGGTCAGAGGCCATCCGCAGGGAAGAGTAGAGGGTCTCAGAAAAGTCGATCGGAGCATTTCGGCCAATTAAAGAGCTGCAGTTGTTTTTCTGGGGCGAGTCTGTGCTTAAACATTTATGAGCTGTATTTATATGTTAGATTGGCTTTTTCAGCACTTGAAACATTTGTCTAAGTTTCTCTATTGTTTGTTTTAAAGTATATTTGGTGTGAAAGTGATTAGCATGCTACGGTATCTACACAGGACGCGAGCGACGTGACAGTAGAACCCATTGATTATAATCAGTAATATAATGTCTACACTGGATGCGGCGTGGCGCAACACCGTGTCTATGCCGGACGCGACGCGACGCGTCACAACAGCTTGTAGTGACCGCTGCAAAGAGCAAAGATTGCAAGTGTGAACTACGGACTGACATGCTGAAAAAAAGTAAAAACAAAAAACAGATATAAGCTCTCTCTCTCTCTCTCTCTATATATATATATAGTTCTTACGACTTTTTATTTCCTTGTCCCTCGTTAAATTAAAAAGATTAGTAGGCTACAATGTGTCTGTAGGCCATTTCACTAAATTAAGGGAATGAATAAATTGTGGGAAGGAATTATTAATTCGTGGCCATGATCTATCTTCCCCTGCGAAAATATAGGGGAAAAGAAAGAGATTGCATATCCAGATACCTCACGAAAGAATGGATAAGTGTCTGTGACCCATTAAGAATAACAAAGTTTGTTTTCCAGGAGTTTAGTTTTACTTGTGCAAAGCACAAGCAACAGAACATGAGGAAACATCGACACGCACAGCGCAGAATAAAATCATATAGGCTAGCCTATAAAGTATAAAGTAGGCTATACAGGGTACTACTTGTCACGTTTTTTTTTTTTTTTTTCATTTTGTTAATCTGTTAATTATTTGAGTGAAATATTTGGCCTATTTTGTCTTTATAGGCTAGCCTATATGATTTTATTCTGCGCTGTGCGTGTGTCGATGTTTCCTCATGTTCTGTTGCTTGTGCTTTGCGCAAGCAAAACTAATTCCTTCCCACAATTTATTAATTCCCTTAATTTAGTGAAATAGCCTACAGACACATTGTAGCCTACTAATCTTTTTAATTTAAAGAGGGACAAGGAAATAAAAAGTCGTAAGAACGAAATATATATATATATATATATATATATATAATCTTTTTTTGTTCTTACTTTTTTTTTTCAGCATGTCAGTCCGTATTTCACACTTGCCGGTATTCAGTTTCGCTTTTCTCGGCATCATCACAGCATATTGAACGGAAGATACAGTTTGCTTTGACAATTTTCAAATGGTGTCAAATATTGGAATATTATATGTGGCCAAGTGGTGTAATATACAATGTTTCTATTTTTTGTTGAAAATGTTGTGGCCCCTTTAAGAAAACTCCTCTCTCTTCTCGCGATACTTTTTGCGCGATTTGGATGCATGTGCGCGACCAGAGAAGCCATTCTCACTGTCCACGAGAGCTCCATGTGCTAGTGCTTGCATTCGGTCTAATCTAACGTAGTTTCGTCATCTTTCGGTCGATGCTTTTGGATCGAGTGAGTGACGAGTGAACCTTGTGGCAAATAGTAAAGGATTATTGGGTATGTAAATTTCACGATTTGATATAAAGTGTTTCAAAGCAATGTTTATTTGATAGTATGTATGTATGTATGTATATATATATATATATATATATATATTACCTGCTGTAGATGTGTTAAAAGCTATTTTGTGATTGATTCTGGTTTATTTTTCTTATGGTTCATGGTTAATATGTGAAACAAAGGGAGTGTGGCTTTGCTAATGTGCTTTTATTTTTCTTCTGTGCCTCAGCCACTGCCGTATTCCAGTCTGTATTAACATTTGTTTTGTTTTTTTCAAGTAATTTGGTTATTTCCGGTGGACTCCGGTGCGTTTTTTTGTTAGTCTTTTACCTTGCATCTTACTGTACTTCAGTGGTGGCATATAGTCATCTGAATTACATCTAGTCGATTGGAAGTGACACTAATTATTGTCGTAACTTATCTTTGCAACAATTGATTGTCATTTCTCTGATTTTGATTGCTTAAACTATGGATAAGAGTTTTTTTTCTTTTTGTATGGTGTAATTAGTGAAATCTTCAACTATCCAAAATCTACTTCTGTAAGTGTGCTTATTCAAGTTTTGCTCCCATCGACCGCTGTCATTTTTTTGAACAGCAGTCAGATTAAACAAACCCCACATTTTGAAAAGCATAATTTTGCTTCCGGTGTGTGTGTCTTTTCTTCCACCCGGTTACATATATATTTCTAGGGGAGGACCCCTAGAAATCTTTGCTCTTTGCAGCGGTCACTACAAGCTGTTGTGACGCGTCGCGTCGCGTCCGGCATAGACACGGTGTTGCGCCACGCCGCCTGCATCCAGTGTAGACATTATATTACTGATTATAATCAATGGGTTCTACTGTCACGTCGCTCGCGTCCTGTGTAGACACCGTAGCATGCTAATCACTTTCACACCAAATATACTTTAAAACAAACAATAGAGAAACTTAGACAAATGTTTCAAGGGCTGAAAAATCCAACCTAACATATAAATACAGCTCATAAATGTTTAAGCACAGACTCGCCCCAGAAAAACAACTGCAGCTCTGTAATTGGCCGAAATGCTCCGATCGACTTTTCTGAGACCCTCTACTCTTCCCTGCGGATGGCCTCTGACCTACTTTCTGTACGATCTGAATTTCTGCACTTTGAATTTACAATATTGAATTTGATGTTCTGAATTTCTTCATCTTGAAAACTTGAAGCTGTATTTTTAAAAACTGGATATTTGCAGTCTAACATTTCAGAGCGAAAAATCTGCTGTTTGAAAATACATGCCTATAAGATTCTGCCATTAAAACATTTCACACTCTAAAAAATGCTGGGTTAAAAACAACCCAATTTGGGTTATTTTGGCAACCCAGCGCTGGGTTGTTTTTTGTAACCTAAATTTTTGGTGTAAAATGACTACATTGCAGTATTTAAATAAACCCAAATGGGTTATTAATCAATTCCAGTAATCTTAGACATTATAAAATCACTTGTACACAGAATGACTATCAAAAGGTAAAAATTTATTAAAGACAAGGGAAACATGGTCAAAAGTAACAACATGCGAGATGAAAATCAGGAAAGAACTGCAACAGCCACACAGTTTATACAGATAAATTAAATTATTTTTCACATTTCAGTGAACATTGATGAATATAACTGGCATTTAAGACTTTTTTTTTTTTTTTTTTTTTTTTTTTTTTTTTTTGCATATTATCCACCAGCAACAAAAACACTACACTAAAATTATTTACTGGTTTCAACTTTAAGTAATTGTATTAAATATTGCAATAATTTATTCAAGCAAACAAAGGTAACAAGTTAACTTCCAAAGTTCACTCAATTTCAAACTTATAACTATAAATCCATAACCTTCAGTTGCTTACAAAACTACTTGGTAATAATTATCTAAAATCTCTATTGTTGCCTAAAATATGGAGCTATATTAAACTATGAGTTAAATAAAATCTAAGAATTTTAAAAACTAACACAATAACATAACTAAAGGTTTATTTTTTGTTTTACTAACATGACTGAACACAAATAAACCACAACATTAACACTGACATTATAACATTTGTTAGTTATAGAATTCTCTAAGGCAATTATACATGTGAAAGAATGCGAGTTTGAATGAGAGTGTGAATTCCTCCACTAAACAACAATGAACAAGCATTGAACATTTGTCAGATTATATGCTAAAAGTTCGTTGAGTCCATGAATACATACACGGTCACATCAGTGATCTTCATTGAGGAAGGTCATTCTCCTTCTTGACCAGTATTCATCCCTGTCACCACCAGTTCATCGTTGGGTTAAAAAGAGGAAAAAGAAAATTACTAGGGAATACAAAACAAATTCCTAAAACATTTGATGGTTAAAACTGAATCATTTTCAGACAGGTGCATCATTGTGAAGTGACTCAAGAGCAGCTCTGGAGATGAAGTTCAAGTGGATTGTCCTCATGCAGTGAGACTGCAGATGGATTAGAATAATCCATATACAGTAAAAATGTCCAGAGCTTACTTTTTTAGCCATAAATTTAATTGTGATCTTGACATGATATCGTTAACTGTTCAGCCCTATTCAAAAACCATGTTTTTGCCACAATGTCTTCATTTTAGGTGCAGTGGGTTAGTTCACCCAAAAATTAAAATAATGTCATTAATTACTCACCCTCATGTCGTTACACACCCGTAAGACCTTCGTTAATCTTCGGAACGCAAACGGAGATATTTTTGTTGAAATCCGATGGCTCCGTGAGGCCTTCATAGCCAGCAATGACATTTCCTCTCTCAAGATCCATTAATGTACTAAAAACATATTTAAATCAGTTCATGTGAGTACAGTGGTTCAATATTAATATTATAAAACAACAAGAATATTTTAGGTGCTCTTAAAAAAAAAAAAAAAAATAACAACTTGTATAGTGATGGCCGATTTCTAAACACTGCTTCATGAAGATTTGGAGCATAAATTAATCAGTGTATCGAATCAGCGATTCATGATTCGATACGCTGATTCATAACGCTCCGAAGCTTCATGAAGCAGTGTTTAGAAATCGGCCATCACTATACAAGTCGTTATTTTGTTGTTTTTTTTGGCGCACCAAAAATACTCATCTCTTTATAATATTAATATTGAACCACTGTACTCACATGAACTGATTTAAATATGTTTTTAGTACATTAATGGATCTTGAGAGAGGAAATGTCATTGCTGGCTATGAAGGCCTCACGGAGCCATCGGATTTCATCAAAAATATCTTAATTTGCGTTCCGAAGATTAACGAAGGTCTTACGGGTGTAAAACGGCATGAGGGTGAGTAATAAATGACATTATTTTCATTTTTGGGTGAACTAACCCTTTAACAGTTAACATGCCAAAAAAAGTCTTTAAAAAAAATAACTACTTTTTTGTTGAAGTATTAAAACAGACATGACATACCTCACACATTTTGATGAACTTGGAGGGCTGCTCTTTAAAGTATTAGTTCACCCAAAAAAGAAAACTGTCATAATTTACTCTCCCTCATGTCGTTCCAAAACCATAAGACTTTTGCTAATCTTTGACGCACAAATGAAGATATTTTTAATTTTCTCTTAATTGTTTGTCCATCCATTGCAAGTCTGGGAGTCCAACATTTTTTAATTTTCTGAACAGACATGATTGCTTTATATGATATGAACAGATATAATTTAGAGTTGTATTCACATGTAAATATTAGTATGGATTACTACAATAACTTTGCATTTGTGAAGCTTAAAAAATACTGATTATCTAGACTGTAAATGGATTAAAAAAAAAAAAAAAAAAAAAAAAAAAAAAAAAAGATGAGAATATTAAAAATCTCTTCATTTGTGTTCCATAGATGGACAAAAGTCTTATGGGTTTGGAAAGACATGAGGTTGGGTAAATGGTGACAATTTTTATTTGTGTGCACTATTCCTTTAAGAAAGGAAGAGCAAGGAGAATGGCTCCTTTCCACAGTTGGTTTGAGTTCCGCAATGAATAACACGGACATCAATTATTTTAAAAAATGTCAAGAAGTCATACTGTTGTTGCATAAACATTTTGATTAACGTTAAACAGGCAGACGACAACAGAAACATTCATTTTCTAACAATAAACTCAAACTCAAAAGAATGGAGCACTCCTAGGTCCCTGGCTTGATCTACAAAAACAAACATGGTTTTATCAAAAGACAAATAATGACGTGAAATTTTAAATAACCTACGATGATTCGTCTTTCCCTCTCTTCTTCTGTAACTTAACCGAGAAAATCGCGCGTCCTCGCACAGCAGTCGCCTGTCGTTTACTCCCGGTGCGGGCCAAATGAACACACAAAGCGCAACAAGTCTGAAATATTACATGCAAAACATTAATTTTAACAATTATCGCTTTAATACCATCAAAATAAACCAACCTTTATTACATATCACAGTTTCATTTCCTTAAAGGTGCCGTAGAATGGAAAATTGAATTTACCTTGGCATAGTTGAATAACAAGAGTTCAGTACATGGAAATGACATACAGTGAGTCTCAAACACCATTGTTTCCGCCTTCTTATGTAAATCTCATTTGTTTAAAAGACCTCCGAAGAACAGGCGAATCTCAACATAACACCGACTGTTACGTAACAGTCGGGATCATTAATACAGGGCTCTCAAGTCTCACGCATTCACCGCGAGACACACGCATTTCAACCATTTCACACGCCACACCTTGTATTTGTCACGCTGAGAAGTAAGGGATAACTTGTCCCTCTATATACAATTAATGGAGGAGGCTATTATACATTGCGCGTTTAACTATTATAAGCACCGAACGGAACGGACCAATTATCTGCGCAACATGACCGAAGCCCAGTTTATTTAATTGTGCATGCGTGGCGCGCGAATGGCTGTATACTCTGCGCATGTTCACCAGTGCGCTCCAAAAGTGTGATAAGATTTGTGCTAGCCGTTCCTATCGCGACGCTGAGAAAACATCAACCTGCACCAACATAAAATAGAAAGACCTCCTTTACTAGAATTTACCTATTGTATTTATTGTGGTAAATTGACTAACTTGTAGAATTTATAATAGATTATCTGTTAAGGGAATAGATTTTTCACCAAAGATCTATATTACAACTGAGGCATACTGTGCTATAGTTACTATGTGTATAGGCTGCTTTTACCTGTACTTATATCCTTATTGTAACAAATTCTATAAATATATTACAAGATGATTACAAGAACTATAGTTTTTCAAAAGGCCAAGTACAAGTTAGAATTAAGACAAGAGCACAATTGATTTTCCCCATGTGTAAAATGTGTTCTGCTAATAATTACAGATATTTGGAAAAACCTAGCAGATGACAGGAAATTAACATTTTCAATATAAGAACCGTTTAAGTAATGTTCTTTAAGTAAAATTCTGTCAAAATGCTTAAGATTTTAGATGCTTAAATATAAAATACATGCAGCCATGTTAACCAACTTTGTATGTGGATGTAACCACAAAAAAAAAAAAGACCATTTTGCAAAAATAAACAAATAAGCGCACAAATCTCATGAGGGAGCATGCCCTGTGACCCCACTAAACCCCCCAAGGTTCAAACCAAAACTACACCCAACCCTTTCATTTTTTTTTTTTTAGCATTTTGATTTTACATTTCCTAGACGAAATCACTTGCCTGTGATCAATAGTGAGAGCTGATGTTTGGGAATATAGCCAAATTCATGCTAAATTATTATTGATGCAGAGTTGGGTTGAATTAACCCAGCAGTCTCAACCCAGCGGTTGGGTTGAAAAAAATAACCCAACATTTTTTTAAAGTGCAGTTGTGTTCAATTTCAAATGTTTAATAGGCCTATTCAAGTTTAAAAAAAAAACAAAAAACAAAAAAACAAATTCAGAACCATTTTAAATGCCACATAATATTCAATTTTATTAAATTACTTGTCTATAATTCAAATTTACACATTTCAAATTCAAATATTGTCATAATTCTAGCTCCATAAGAAAGTGAATATTTTGGGGCAAAACCATATAATTTAAAGCAGGGGTCTCAAACTCAAATTGGCTGGGGGCCGTTTCTGTGATTGACACCTCATAGGAGTGCCATTTTAATATTCAAGCACAAGAAAGCACAATTTCTGAAAATTTACTTTCCTTTGCATTATTTCTCATTTACTTCAAATTTCACTTCTAAAATATTTTCTTTAAAAAAAAAAAAAAAAAAAAAAAAAAAAAAATTAAACAGCAGTGGTTTCATCATCGTTACACACAGTTTTAACAGTTAGTGCAAATATTTTCCCTTACTTTATTTTAGCTTAAATACCATCAATGTCTTGCACTGAACAACACTGTACTGAACAAATGCAATCCCTGAATACATTTGTACACAATTCAATTTCTTTCCAGACACCTGGCAGCGCTTCTGCTCACACAGCTGAGCTACATTTGTCAAAGATGCCGTTTGACGCGCATCGGACGCGTTTCGGTGGTTTAAATCGACGCTAGCGACTTGCGCGAGAGCTTTTACTGTAATTTAGGCAAGCGCGCTCATAATAGAAGCGACGCGCATGTAGTGCGGTGTTTTCGTTTTTTCCAGGCGCGCCTATGCCGCGGCGAGATGAAAATATCTGAGCTTGAAAACACCAACCGATGAGCTTCGGCCTTTCCTTACCGACATCGAAAGCTCAGCCGAACATCTGATCGTAACTGTACAGGGCGGGTTTTATATATATATATATATATATATATATATATATATATATATAAATAAATAAAGGACTTATTTCACCATATTGCGCGTTGCACTTTCTTCCATTCATAACAATATGAGTGACATCTTGTGTTATTCTATAGTTATAGTCCTTAAGTGCACCTTTACCAGTTTACAAAGATATTGTTGGACAAACAAACCATTACATTAATATCTAGATGCACTGTAGGCCAATACAGAAATTCTACTTATATATATCCTAATTAGAGGACCGAGATGGGTGCTGGTGTAATAAATAACACTATTTCTGATTACACAATATTTGTCAATTAATACTGGGTTTTACTCCAAAACAGGTCGCATTAAAATGTCATACAGGAAGACACATGGGCAAGGCAATAATAACCCCCATACATGTTCTAATAAAACCCCACTGCACACAGTACTTAACATATAAATAGTCAAACCAGAAACTGTTCAATCTCCTTTCATGTGATACACTGCAAACAGCACAATATGGTGATAACCGTGATGGAAATTGTTGCACACGGCCCAATAATACTAAAAAGGGAGAAAACCCCAGAAGTATAATATTAAATGCAATAATAAACAAACCAAAAAATAAAAATAAAAAAAATAAAATAAAATAAACAATTATATTATATTATATTATATTATATTATATTATATTATATTATATTATATTATATTATATTATATATAAATAATACAATCCAAAAATACACGCACCAAAAAAAAAAGGAAAAATACAATACAAAGAAAATAAAATACAAAACAGTCCCTTTCCCCGCGTCTCACAACGCGCCCTGCTGGACGCTAAGTCTGATTAACCAAAAAGAAGCAAAATCAGTACATCAAAAACATGGAGGTAAAAGGAAAACAGTGGCTGACAAACTCCCCTACAAATCAATAAAACAATCGTGAGATCAAATCACTTACAAATATTTACGATTTGCAAGAAAATTCATACCTGTAACATGGATCACAAATATAAAAGGCTTTAAACAATGGTGCGTCTGCAAATAATTAACCGAAACAGTTTAAAAAAAAAAAAAAAAAAAAAAAACACCACTCATAATCTCATGTTCACAACAACACTTTCAGCATAAAATATTCAAACTTACCGCATTTTCATTTCCCTACGCTGTTGAAACGTGTCACAGTAATAGCTCGCTCAATTGGCTCGTCGCTCTCTAACTTACATCACTTTATATGGACGGCAAACCTTGAGTCACGTGTGCTAACGCCACACACCTGATCCAATTTCCCATTTACCACAGATAGATAGATAGATAGTTTATGAGTTTGAATGGCTTAGTAATAGTACATAGAATGGAAGCTTCATTGAGTCTAATGGGCTTCAGTGTGTTTAGATTTAAATTTTTGACATTTGGAGGCTGAATAAGTTTATATAGTAGATCAGTAAGTAGATAACTTAATAAAAGAAATGAACAAACACATAGTGAAGAAGAAGTACACAATATAAGAGGCGATTGGGATGATTTTTGATGAGACTTTGAAGGAGACTGAGCAAGACTCTTTCTATGATAGGCCATTCAAGACATTTTTCAAACTTTACTCGCGCACACTATTAAACTCTCTCTCATACACTATCAAAGCTTCCACACATGCTATCAATTACACACGCTAGCTGGTGACGTGGATTTAGTTGTTTTTTGTTGCAGAGTTAATTAAAGTTATCATGAGCATTGTAATGTTTAAAGCAGATGTTAAAAGAAGATTTTAAAACGAGCAGTTCTTCTTCTTCTGGTGTTTTATGGCGGTTTGGCAAACCAACGAAAAAGGTGCATTACCGCCACCTACTGATCTGGAGTGTGGAGTGTACATAAATTTGGAAGAAAGAAATACAAAAATTAACAGATTAACTAAATTCTATCTATTGTTCCTGTATTTTTCAGATATTTAAATAATATTTCATATATTCTTGATTGCCTTGACCCGTTTCCTAACAATACTTTTAAAGAAATATTATCAACTCCCAACTGTCCTAATTCTTGTATTAATTGGAATCTCTCCCTTTCATATGCAGAACACTCATTAAGAATATGCATCACCGTTTCTAATTCTCCACATTTGTCACACTCCCGATTCATGCTTACCTATTTTAAACAGACTATAGTTTAATGCTGTATGTCCAATTCTTAATCTTGAAATAATAACATCCTTCTTCCTATTTCCATATCTTTTCCTCTCATTTCCAACATACTCCTGAATCTGAAAAAGATGTCTTCCTTTAGACCCACTATTCCATAACTCTTGCCATTTCTTTCTTACTTCAAATGTTATCACTCTCTTGAATTCAGCTTTACTTAATGCTAATTTAATTTCTATTTGTGTATGATTTAATGCTTTCTTTGCTAGCACGTCTACTTCCTCGTTTCCATCCACACCCACATGTGCAGGTACTCAGAGGAAATTTACCTCTATCCTTAACTGCCTTATTCTAAACAAACTTTGTAAAACTTCAAATACTAAGTCTTGTCCATCTTCAGATTTACCACTTAGTAGACTAGTTAGTGCAGCCATAGAATCACTACATATCACAGTTCTTTCTGGTTGAACTTCTTCGATCCACTGTAAGGCTAGTATAATAGCTAATAATTCAGTAGTAAAAACTGACACATGATCTGATAATCTTTTTGCAATTTTTTATTTTAAAATCAGGAATATATACTGCTGCTGCTGCTGCTCTTCCAGACTCTGGTTCCTTAGACCCATCTGTAAATACCTGCAATACAGAATAATACTCTTGTATTATATACTGTTGAACTATTAAATCCGTTGGTATATTCATCTCTGTTTTTTTTTCATTATTTTGTGAATTTGTAAATCTATTAATGGCATAGGAAACAACCAAGGGGGAATTGCTGGTATAGCAACAGAAGGGGCAATTTCATAGTCTTTCATCTTCAAGCTGTTTACCTCCTTTCTTACTACCCAACCAAAGCTTGTTATTTCTTTGTATTCATATTCCCAACAATCTTTCAGAAGTACTCTAACTGGATGATTTTCCAGATGTCCCTTTACGCCATACCAGTACCTTAATCTCAACTGGAATCTACGCTGTTCTAGAGGCAGTTCTCCCATTTCAACTTGTAATGAAGCTACCGGAGAAGATCTAAATGCACCACAGCAAATACGCAAAGCTTGATTTTGTATTACCTCCATCTTTTTAAGTAATGTTTTGTTCGCAGAACTATATACTACACTACCATAATCTATGTTTGACCTGATCACAGCACAATAAATTCTTTTCAATGACTTACGCCATCTTGGATTAAACTGCCATCTTGGATTAAAACAGTTGCTTTGTTTACTGGGTTTCTGGGGTAACCGCTGCATTCTGCTGTTCCATCAGCGCCCTCTGCTGTCAGAGAGTGAACGTGCACTTTCCGGCATGTGCTTCTTGTGCATGTTGGCTTTTTTACATGAGTGCGCGTGTCCCTTTGACGCAGAATACAGCGGTGTTGTGCATTTTTATAAGGTTGATGGGGAAAGTATTAATGCATATGACTTTTTTGCTTGCTTTTTTTGTGGATATTCAGTGCAGAAGCCACCATCTTTTGTTTTCTACATATGTGTGGATGTTTGAAACAATGAGACACTGGGTAAATGAGGGCATAATGTTATTTTTTGAGTAAACTAATTCAGTTAAAAGTTTTGCCTAATTTCTTTTATTATTGTACTGTTTTACAGGATGAGCTGGATGACACTGCACAGGTTTGGAATACACACACCATTAGGCCATCAAAGAACATCAGCAACCCCAGTGGTCGGCCCAGTGTGATGTATGGACTGCCTGAACTCTACCTCACCAGAGACTTCCTCACCTCAGCTGACACTGAAAGTATTCAATTTTGCAAGAATGAGTGCACTTTACGACGCCCCATACCATGTGATCCAGATGTAAATGAACTGTGCAACATTATAATTTCTGAGTCTCATTTGAGCCTTCCAAAAGACCCGTATCAAGCTGTGAACTTATACATGCATTTAAGAGATGTGATCAGGGCATTACTGTAAGAAATGCAAGGTCCTTTTTATCTGAAATGTGTTTATATTGTCGGACTTACATTATATTGTGCTTACATTGTAGACGATACTGTCCACCAGGGGGATCCTACAACATTGTAGAAAGTTCTTATAAAGAATTACAATACATGAACATCATTAAAAATGAAACCATCATGTGCAAAAGAGTTTGTTTACAAAGTTGTTTATAACTGGACAGAAAAGCCACAGAGGAAATATGTTTATTTCTGACAAATTTGAACCTGTAACACCATGTAAACTATGTGTTTAAACTTTATGGAATAAACAAAGTTAAAGATTCTGAGAACTTTCCTTACCAACAACCAAATTTTTAACTTTGAGAAGTTATTAAAACATTTACTGTGTAAACACAATACACATAACACTTGAATAACATAAGAACCAAATAACAACTTATCAGTATAACACTATGTCTGTGGTTTATGTTATTAACAAAAAAAAGTTGATTGTTCAGAGTAATTTCTGTACTAACAACAAAAGTGATATTGCATAAGATGAAAAACACTTTGCAGCTGTAGAGTTTATTTAAAAAATATTGTGTAAACAAAATGAATACAACAAATAACACTTACACTGTACTAACAGCTCTGGTGATGTGCTTTGAATGACCTGACCACTTATTGGAAAACTCCAAACCTATTTGAAAGTAAATTCCATGTTATGAAAATCAAATGTAAAACAAATTATTAGTATAGGGGCCATTTAAATGAAATGTTATCTAAAGACTGCTGTCGAATGTAGCATGCTGTTCTTTAACCCATAGAACACAAAAAAGAATCTTCACATAGATTGTAGTTATTATAAACTTGTTGGCAACAGACTGTCAAGTTCCAAAAGAGTGATTATGATGACTATGAACTATTCCTGAGCAGCATCAAATTCACAGGATGTCCATTTCAAAATAATCACTGGACAGAATGTTATCAAACTCTGTGCGGAGGTCTGGGTAAGAACTATAGGTATATGGTAAATCAAGAGTTGCTTCACAAGTGTGAACTGGTCTTCTGCAGAGGCCAGATTCTGCATTGAAGCTTACCTTGATTTGGTCAACACATATGACAGAAGAACCAGTACAGAAGCGTAGAAATTTTTCTGCTTTGCCTTGATCAGCATTTCTGACATAACGTTGCAGATGATTGAATACCATCTGTTCTTTCTGAGAGCGAATCACTTGTGTTGTTTGAAGTAGCTGTGCCACTTTTTTTACCAGTGGCCTTCTTTGTGTCATAGAGAGACAGTAGACTGTCCTGGTCTGGTACTTTCAGCAGTGAAAATAGCATGGTTTTGGAGAAGCAATCTATTATATATTTGGGCTCTTGAAGAATTGCTTTATGAGCCATTGTTTGGATGGCAACTTCCATGGTGTTTTTTTGGAGGGAGTAATCCTCAAGTAATCCTTTTACCCACATCCTTCCTACTGCCTCCCATTCAACTTCAGAGAAGTCTGGTCTCAGTCTAGGAACGCGCTCATCTTCCCCTTCACACTGTTCAAGGAACTGATCCCAGAATGCAGTGTAAACTTTTCTGGACACTCCAGCATCATCTACAGCACTCTCATTTACAAATTCCATCTTCAGAGTAGATTGAATTATGCTGCTATCCATGAACACAGCCAGAAGATCTTCTACAACCTTTACCCTGTGTATTAAAGCATGCACATCTTTTGAATTTTCTGAGTTTCCAGATGAAATTGTAGGAGAAAGGTGATTTCTTGAATGTGATGGCAAATCTTCTGGTGCTGAAAGCATTTCGTTACCCATCTAGAAAAAGATTAAAAAACCATTTAGAACTATTATTCCAAGATTTCTTTACAATGTGTGTTCAAATTTAAAAATTCAAACGATTAGTTCAGTAAAAAATAATTTTCCCACCCTTATATTGTTGTCTAATCTGAATAAGATTTTATTTTGTGTCACTGTAAAGTGGCATTTATATATATATATATATATATATATATATATAAAAAATAACTACACTTGTTCTCAATCACTTCTCAATTCTTTAAAGTTTAAACTGTAAATTCAATTGTCATAACTGTTTGCTGGATCATCAGAACTCTATTGCATGTAACTAACTAAATGTTCTTACACTGAGCTTTTTTGATACAGTATGTAAAAACTGACTCGGAAATGTCAATACTGTAGTACACAAAAATAAAATTAACATTTGTATTCATACAGGGCAGCATTTCCCAAAAGCATAGGAAGTCTAAGTTGATCGTAGCTCCATTGGTGGCAATTACCCAGTACATTTATTTTTGCAGAAATGTGTTACATGTAAACTGAACATTCACAGTTGCTTGTTCATTTTACACACTCTATTATGTCTTTCTCTTCAATGGCAAGCAACTGAGTATTTTCAGTTTACATACAACACATTTTGACAAAAATTACTGTACTGTATAAAGACATGCATTTATACAGTTAAGGGATATAATGTTCCCCCAGACATTACAAGCATTCTCAAAAATATTTAATGGAATATAGCATGATAACTTTTGATAACTGAATGGATTATTTTTGCATGTGATGGATTTGCAATGAAAGAATGTTTAGAAGTTGTGAAGAGTTTGATAGTTTTCATTAAGAATCAACTTATAGTTTTGATCAACAGGCCATGTGCATTTAGTTATTGTGCAAATTGCAGATCATTGTACTAACTCTTCATTTCAATTCAATTCACATTTATTTGTATAGCGCTTTTCATGATACATATCGTTTTTAAAGCAGCTTTACAGTGAATGCAAGTCAACATTACAATTTAGAGAATGCAGTTGGCTAATAATGAAATAATTTAGACAATTAATTTACAATCACTGTTAGCAGTTTAACTGAAGGTAGAAGCAATGAGCTCCTGGAAATAATCCATTACATATTAACAATAAATTGGATATATAGAAATTTGGGAATGTGCATTTTGATCCAGACGTCATCTGAAGTCCTCGCAGGAGTTCCTTCAAAGGTGTTGGTTGTGTGCCAAAGCAGATGCAATTTGCTTAAATCAATAAGAAATTCAAATCTAATATGAACAAAAAAAAAACTAATTGTTCTGAGATCTGAACCTTTTGTTGTGAGTGAAAAAAAAGAAGAACTGTAAAATAACCTTTTGATCATTTACAGTGTATTCGGAAAATATTCACTTCACTTTTTCCACATTTTGTTATGTTACAGTCTTATTTCAAAAGGGATTAAATTAATTATTTTCCTCAAAATTCTAAAAACAATTCCACATAATGACAATGTTAAAGAATTTTGTTTGAAATCTTTGCAAATTTAAAAAAAAAAAAAAAAAAAAAAATCACATGTACATAATTATTCACAGCCTTTGCCATGACACTCAAAATTGAGCTCAAGTGCATCCTGATTCCACTGATCATCCTTGAGATGTTTCTACAACTTGATAGGAGTCCATCTGTGCTAAATTCAGGTGATTGGACAGGATTTGTCTAAATAAGGTCCCACAGTTTACAGTGCATGTCAGAGCACAAACCAAGCCATGAAGTCTAAGAAATTGTCTGTAGACCTCCAAGACAGGATTGTATCAGGCACAGATCTGGGTAAGGGTACAGAAACATTTCTGCAACATTGAAGGTCCCAATGAGCACAGTGGCCTCCATCATCCGTAAAAGGAATAAGTTTGGAACCACCAGGACACTTCCTAGAGAGGGCAGCCCGGCCAAACTGAGCTCCAGCATTTCTCTGTGGAGAGAGAAGAAGCTTCCAGAAGAACAACCATCTCTGCAGCACTCCACCAATCAGGCCTGTATGGTATAGTGCCCAGACGGAAGTAACTCCTCAGTAAAAAGCACATGATAGCCCGCCTGGAGAACTCTCAGACCATGAGAAACAAAATTCTCTGGTCTGATGAAACAAAGATTGAACTCTTTGCCCTGAATAGCAAGCATCATATCTGGAGGAAACCAGGCACCGCTCGTCACCTGGCCAATACCATTCCTATAGTGAAGCATGGTGGTGGCAGCATCATGCTGTGGGGATGTTTTTTAGCAGCAGGAACTGAGACTAGTCAGGATCAAGGGAAAGATGAATGCAGCAATGTACAGAGACATCCTTAATGAAAACCTGCTCCAGTTCACTCTGGACTTCAGACTGGGGTGAAGGTTCATCTTCCAACAGGACAACAACCCTAAGCACACAGCTAAGATAACAAAGGAGTGGCTACGGGACAACTCTGTGAATGTCCTTGAGTGGCCCAGCCAGAGCCCAGACTTGAACCCGATTGAACATCTCTGGAGAGATCTGAAAATGGCTGTGCACGACACTCCCCATCCAACCTGATGGAGCTTGAGAGGTCCTGCAAAGAAGAATGGGAGAAACTGCCCAAAAATAGGTGTGCCAAGCTTGTAGCATCATACTCAAAAAGACTTGAGGCTGTAATTGGTGCCAAAGGTGCTTCATCAAAGTATTGAGCAAAGGCTGTGAATACTTATGAATATAAATAAATTAATAAAAAGATATAAAAGATTTCAAACAAACTTCTTTCACATTGTCATATGGGGTATTTTTTTTTTTGGTAGAATTTTGAGGAAAATAATTAATTTAATCCATTTTGTAATAAGGCTGTAACAAAACAAAATGTAGAAAAAAGTAAAGCGCTGAATACTTTATAGATGCACTGTATTTTAGTTAGTTTTGGAGCATTTTAGTTTGGTTCCAAGTTTTCCAGATTTGTTACTTTTATTATACATATACATACTGGGATTACATGAAAAAAAAGAAAATACTGAGACAGACTAAATCCAGAAGAACTGTGGCAACATCTCCAAGACACTTGAAGAAACCAACCTGAAAAACTATGTGCAAGTGTACCTGGACAAAAACTGTTTTAAATCCAAATGGTGGTGACATCAAATGCTGATTTGATTTAGTTCAAATTCAAGTTCTCATTTGGGCACTATGTTCAGCATCTTATAAAAAATTAAAACTGAAATTGGGCTTTTTCTTTAGAGTTAAGTCATGTCTTTCAGTTGAAGCAAGGAGAAGATTGGTAGCTACTACTCTCTTGTCTGTTGCAAGATTATCTAATCTTATTACATTTATTGTCCCGATTTGTGCCTCATTTTCAGTTTCTTTTTCACTCATTGAATGCATAGGCCTATGGGAAAGAGTCATGAACATGAAGCCAATCCGTTCACAAAACCTCCTCCCAGACTTACTTCAGTACATGGCTTTTATACATGTTCAGGGGGTGGTGTAGCAGTGGTGTAACAATTGTCCAATGAGAATATACTTTCATGATATAGGCATGTGGTACATATAGAAAAAACAAGTCTAAATATGGTCAACATCTGGTCCAGTGCCCCTGCCTGCCTTGGGCTCCAGTAAGGCCTAAAAAGCAGGGACCTTTCTTGGCTGCTTTCCAAGAAACACACACATATACATTGTGTACATTAAAACCAGATGTGTGACGAAACCATAACAACTAGTCTCCGTTCTACCCTTGCATCCGTGAAGACCAGGTGAGGGAAAACAGGGAGAAACAGGGAAAGAAAAGTCAGGCTAATAAGAATATCTATCAATCCCCCATTTGATTATAAAATGATCACTTAATCATAGCATGACTTTTCCTCACAACACTTAATCACTTTCCTTGACCTTCAATTAATATTTTCCTATATTCTATGCTATCATCTGTGTTGGATTATTGTAATATTATATTATTTGCAGGCACCTAAGCATTGTTTACAGGCATTGGATTCAGTTTATCATGGAGCATTAAGGTTTATTACCAATTCAAAAGACCTTACCCATCATTGTTTACTGTACTTTTGGGTTGAATGGCCGGCACTATCAATCTGCAAACTCAAGCACTGGTACATCTTTATATATAAAACTATCCTGGGTTTGCTTCCCTCTTATTTACAGCAGTATACTATTAGAAAAGTTGTAAAGATTTATGAACTTCGTTCTAAAGAATATTATCTTTTAAACATCCCTAAAGTTCGAACAGATATGGGTAAAGGGCCGTTTAGTTATGCGGGTCTGATTAGAATCAGTTACAAGATATTGTATACATTGTGTATGTATATGTAAATAATTTTTTTTATGTAAATGTTTTTTCGTGTTTAATGAGTTTGTTTGCTCGTTGTTTACAATTAATGGCAAAAGGAATGTTTGGAAATGTAAATTGATATTTTCAACTCACACACTTCAGCAAAGATTTAAATAACTGGCTTAAATCTATTTTTGGGGGGGTGAAAATACTAACATTTTTGCACAGTAATGTATATAATAAAAAAATTCATGTACAAACCCGATTCCAAAAAAGTTGGGACACTGTACAAATTGTGAATAAAAAAAGGAATGCAATAATTTACAAATCTCATAAACTTATATTTTATTCACAATAGAATATAGATAACATATCAAATGTTGAAAGTGAGACATTTTGAAATGTCATGCCAAATATTGGGTCGTTTTGGATTTCCTGAGAGCTACACATTCCAAAAAAGTTGGGACAGGTAGCAATAAGAGGCCGGAAAAGTTAAATGTACATATAAGGAACAGCTGGAGGACCAATTTGCAACTTATTAGGTCAATTGGCAACATGATTGGGTATAAAAAGAGCCTCTCAGAGTGGCAGTGTCTCTCAGAAGTCAAGATGGGCAGAGGATCACCAATTCCCCCAATGCTGCGGCGAAAAATAGTGGAGCAATATCAGAAAGGAGTTTCTCAGAGAAAAATTGCAATTCCATTCTGGAACAATCTCTGTGCGTAAGGGTCAAGGCCAGAAAACCATACTGGATGCCCGTGATCTTCGGGCCCTTAGACGGCACTGCATCACATACAGGAATGCTACTGTAATGGAAATCACAACATGGGCTCAGGAATACTTCCAGAAAACATTGTCGGTGAACACAATCCACCGTGCCAGTCGCCGTTGCCGGCTAAAACTCTATAGGTCAAAAAAGAAGCCATATCTAAACATGATCCAGAAGCGCAGGTGTTTTCTCTGGGCCAAGGCTCATTTAAAATAGACTGTGGCAAAGTGGAAAACTGTTCTGTGGTCAGACGAATCAAAATTTGAAGTTCTTTTTGAAAAACTGGGACGCCATGTCATCCGGACTAAAGAGGACAAGGACAACCCAAGTTGTTATCAGCGCTCAGTTCAGAAGCCTGCATCTCTGATGGTATGGGGTTGCATGAGTGCGTGTGGCATGGGCAGCTTACACATCTGGAAAGGCACCATCAATGCTGAAAGGTATATCCGAGTTCTAAAACAACATATGCTCCCATCCAGACGTCGTCTCTTTCAGGGAAGACCTTGCATTTTCCAATATGACAATGCCAGACCACATACTGCATCAATTACAACATCATGGCTGCGTAGAAGAAGGATCCGGGTACTGAAATGGCCAGCCTGCAGTCCAGATCTTTCACCCATAGAAAACATTTGGCACATCATAAAGAGGAAGATGTGACAAAGAAGACCTAAGACAGTTGAGCAACTAGACGCCTGTATTAGACAAGAATGGGACAACATTCCTATTCCTAAACTTGAGCAACTTGTCTCCTCAGTCCCCAGCAGACTGATATAAAAAGAAGAGGGGATGCCACACAGTGGTAAACATGGCCTTGTCCCAACTTTTTTGAGATGTGTTGATGCCATGAAATTTAAAATCAACTTATTTTTCCCTTTAAAATGATACATTTTCTCAGTTTAAACATTTGATATGTCATCTATGTTGTATTCTGAATAAAATATTGAAATTTGAAACTTCCACATCATTGCATTCTGTTTTTATTCACAATTTGTACAGTGTCCCAACTTTTTTGGAATCGGGTTTGTATCTTGATTTCCTTTTTCAAACACAACCAAACAAAATGCCACATTAATTCAACAGTGCCTCACACTAACTCCTCACCTGCGCAAACACTTATTGCTTTACTTAAAACCAACCAATCATGGCTTTAGAATAGGCCTATAAATAGGCCAAAGGTCAAGTTATAGATTTTGAACAACTTTTCTGTTGTCTACTTGCTTCCATATTCATAACTTCTAAACCCTATCGAGGATTTTTTTCTCCACATGGTGCTGGAAAGTGCATGATCGTCATCCCTATGTCAACATAACACTTCTACAGGCAATGGAGGAGGCATGTGGAGACACTGACGCTGCTTCCATCCAAGGTTGGATACGCAAGAGAGAACATAGCTTGTGACGTGGATTAAGTATTGTGGCCGGACCCAGCCAGGAGGAGAGATGGAGCCTAGATACACCCAACCATCTCGCCCACCAACAAACACACACACACACACACACACACACACACACACACAAATACAATACTGTATTTACAACCACAAATGCTCACAGTAAAAAAAAAAAAAGTTTCAATCTTGCTTTCATGCTTACCATCAACATCTCTGCCAATTACTTTCAATCTTGTACAGAAATGTACACAGGAACTCATGAAAGAAGAGCTTTAGGTTTTGAATAACTGTGTGTATATGATATATCCAAAAATAGAATATTATCGCAAAAGTGTTTGCAAAATGAGACAAATGTTTGCTTTTGAGATGTGTTTGTGATATTTTGAATGCATTGTTTCATTTTGCAAGAGATGTGAGGCATTTTGCATTTTGTGTGTGTAATTCTTGGATTTGTGTGTAAAGTTTTGAAAAAAAGAGAGAAAGTTTTGAAAACGTGTGTAAACAGTTGGAAAAAACTGTAATTAGTAATGGGGGATCTGAAAATAATATCATAATATTTTAAGAATGTTAATGACTTTTTTTTTTTTAACAGTTTCATAGAAGATATAAAACAATCAAATTCCATTAAAAATACCTTAAATATTGGGGATGAATTTAAGTATTTTTGTTTATGTATATAAAATTTTGCCAGCAATATGAATAAATTAACAATGTATTCAAGACCTTTGTTAACATTGTTTTCATAGTACACAATAATATCCTTGAAAGAAAAACAATATTTATCATTTACTAGATTATTAGATTAAAAATAAATTCTGCCATTTCCTTCCAAAAATGTTGCGTAATTTTACAATCAAAAAACAAATGTGTTAACACTTCTTTCTCATTTTTGCAAAAGGAGCATAAATCATCAATATTAGAGTATCTTGAAATTATTGATTTAACAGGGTAGATGGTATGCAAAATATTAAAATGTATTTCTTTAGTTTTGTTATTGATACAATTTTTAAAGGGGATTAACCAAGCAGCCTTCCAATTAATATTATCAATAATAGAGTTCCAAAAGAATTTTCCTCTAGGTGTTATTTTCTTTTGTTTTTGGAAAATAGTATAAAAATTGTTATTGCATTTTTTATCAGTCAGTTCAAGACCATTTAAAATTAATTTTGGTTTTGTCATTATTGTAGAGTTATAATGAATATGACTTTTAACAAGATGAACAAGAGTAGGAAGAATAGCTTTAATGACCAAATTAAATACTTTACACTGGGAAACTGTGGATTCACATGAATTGTTCATAAGTTAAAAGACTCCCATAATTATCAAACATATTCATAAGATGATTAATATCCCTGTTAAACCAATTCCTTAAAAATAAAGATTTATTGGCAGTCGTTATATTGGCATTATTCCAAATGAAGGAAGTATGAGGAGAGAAATTGTGTGAGTAGCAAATTTTCCAGGCTAAAAGCACTTGCTGGTGGAATTTGGACATTTAAGAGGGAGTTATTAAATATTAAAGTCACAAGTTAACAGAAATTCTAAGCCACCTACTTGATTAAAGAGACTGTGTGTGTCACAGTTCACTTCACTCCTGGACTCCATCTCCCATCATCCTCCCTGGTTCACACCTGCACTCACTTCCTCATTACCCTCCTGCTTATCACGGATTCCCTGCAACTGGACTTCATCGTCAACACTCCCTTTAAATGGACTCACTTCCCCTCACTCCTTTGTCTGTTCTTATGTTTCTCATGATTGGTTGTTCTGTTTTCTTGTTAAATAAACCCATTATTGCTGAAGTCCGATTCTGCATCCTCTCTGCTGGAACTAAACTGTAACAGTGTGGGATGTGGTTCCAAAGGGAGTTACGATTAGTGATGGCGAAATGAAGCTTTGCGAAGCACCGAGGCTTTCCCCTCAAGTGTATCGTAAAAAGGTTCATTACTCGAAGCTTTACAACACGTTGCACACTAACGACATCTTGTGGTCAAAAGGTGGAAAAAACTGCATTTGCGTCCCAGACGACCCAGCTATTTTTGGACTGTTTCATGTAGGCTAATAAATCAGTCTGTGCTATGAAAAGCAAAAAACATCAAAATAATTATCAAATTTTAATTATCAGAATGAAGATTGTCATAGAATGAAGTATGAACTGGGAATAAATACAAACTGAACATGCACAAAACTGCACATGTAAATATTTATTCGTATTATGACATATTCTTTTACTAAAAAGCAAATGACACCACATCTGCGCATGCAAGGGTTCACGTTATGTGAATCAGAATACGAAGCAGTCACGTGGTTGTGTGCGAAAACGAAGCTTCGGACGTCACCGATCACGTGGTTATGGCAAAACGAATCAAGCTCCGATACAGTGCTTCACTGTGAGATGTTTCGTTTTTTTGATACAAGCTTCGAAGCCTCGGTGTCAAACGTCACATCACTAGTTACGATTAATCAAACATTTTTTAATCCAATTGACTTGAAGTTCTATTAACATCTTAAAAGTAAAGTATTTCCAAGCCCCCTTCAGCTTTCTTATTAGTAAGAACCCTTTCAAACACAAGATCATTGTGATAAGTAGGCTAATGAGAACATTTGGTGCAGAAACATGACAGTAGCCTATATGATCTTTTTTTTTCATTTTAGTACTATTAACAAACAGTTCAATTCATTTCACATTTATTTGTATAGCGCTTTTCACAATACATATCGTTTCAAAGCAGCTTTACGGGGAGTCCATGTCAATTACAATTACATTACAATTTAGAGTGATCTGTTATCAGAGTTGACTGTGTACAAATATTGTCATTTCAGAAATGTACACACCTCTAAAAGATTTAACATCAACCCTGAAAATGTGTATAACTGTAATGAAAGCATGTGATCAGGTTTTGAAAGAATGACTAGCTGTGTTTTACAAGTGTGATCAGTTTTGAAAATGTAGGCTACACCTTGTAAAATAGTACCAAAGCGAATGAAAAAAAAATGCCATTTGATTAAGAAATATATAACCATGTCATAACTATGTCCATTAATATTGTTTTTTAATTTTCTATTTTGTTAGCACTTTGAGATTTGTCTGCTGAGGAAATCATAAATCTATAACTAATTTATAGCTTCCACTGGGGGGCGCAGGCGAGTTTCGTGCTCGTTTCATGATCACGTGACTCACTTTTTTACTTTCGGTTTTGTTGGTGGTGAACAGAAAATGGCGAAGAGTACAGGTAAAGTTTTATGAACAACAAATTTGGATATTAACACGTTAAACGTTTGTATGATATATCATAATCAAATCTCTTCCTACTTAAGGAATGATTTATTTATGAATTATGCATTTCAAGGGGCGTTTATGAACTGAGAGTACCACGGACAAATTCACACGCAGATACACATTAGCGTTATGCGGAAGTACTGCGTGCAATGTTTTTGTTATATCGCTGTAACTTAAAAAAAAAAATAGTCTCAAAAAACAACACAGAAAAATATCAGGCTTTGAATTAAAAAAATGAAATCTGAAGTAGGCCTAACATCTGAAATATTCATTATGATTCTGACAATCAGGTCGCTCTTTTCCTTTCAAACATTCATGTAAAATTTGTAAAATCAGCACTAAATACCACTATTTTCATCCATCAGTGAAATATTGTAAAGCTTGTTTACTGTGTGTGTGTGTGTGTGTGTGCGTGTTTTGCAGCAGGCAGAGGGAGTCCAGATTTTGATCGCCCCAACAGTAAGTCCATTACATGATCTGATTCTTACTGTGAAACATTCATCAGTTACTTTATTTTACTAATGTTTTAAGCTATTAAATGAACAGTTCATCAGTTTGGTTTTCATCTGTTTGTTTCTCTGTTTGTTTTGTCTTGTTTGTTAGTATGTTATTTGAGGATACTACTACAGGATTATGCTAGAGCAGAAGTTAAATGTAGTGAATGAAATGCACATGGTTGATTTGTGTCCTCAACATTAGGGTTGTTGATGTTTCTGTATTCATAGTGAATATCTGATGAAATTCAGCAGATTCACTTACAGTGTGTTTTACTGTCTTGTTTTGCAGTGGGTGAAGATTCAGATGATGATCAGCCCAAAAGTAAGTCCATCTGACAGAAAAGTGTGTTATATTTTTAGAGATTAGTCACAGTTTGGAGCCCTGATTCTGTGTTAATAATCTTTCATTTGTGTTAGGAATGGTGCCAGTTTATAATTAAATTTGATTTCCATGGAAATTGGTTAAATAGTTTATTTCTGTGACATTGCAGTGATGACAGTCTTTTTGGGAATGGGAAGTTGTTTTTCTGCAGTGAACTGTTATCTGAATTGAGCTGTTTGAGTCACTCATTGCTCTGTCCTGTGGACTCTGACAGAGTTCGCTACATTAAAAATGTGCAGACTGTTATTAAACTACACAATCGCGGGATCCACTTGTTTAAGCAGCAGTGGAGGCAAAACAGAGAGAAATTTCAAAAAGGAGAATTAAAAACAAAAAAGGAGGAATTAAAGTAAAGTATGTGCAGGAGATTAGTGCCATAATTTTGGAAAACACTTTTATCAGAATAATTTTCAACAATCTTGTGTAAATTTTTACATAAATTACAGTTTTTTTTATTTTGCTTGGTTTAATGGTTTAATGGTTCATGAAAAAAACATGAAAAAAAAAACATTGATACGGTATACATTGATAAAAAATTGGATTTTGTTAGGGCAGTATATTTATATTGTGCCATATAAAAATGAATGGAACTGTAAAATGTGCTAAAATGTTGTATTTCACAATATCAAAAGCCCCTGGCTCTGTAGTTTTGTCACCCTGATTGAAGATTAGGCTGATCTCATTTTCTTTTCCATCCAATCCTAAGAAAAGTGTCCTAATTTTTTGGAATAACTTGCAAATCTCATCTTTACTTCAGCATCTCATTGCATATTTGTGTTCTTCTTACATGTACTACGTTGCCATTTGAACCACAAGATTTTTTTTTTTCTTTTCAGTAAGTTAGTGTCTCATCTTGGGGATAAACAAACATGCATCTGTCACATTCATGTAAAGGAGAAAATGGATGAACAAATTTTTAGTGATACACATGCAAAAGGCCCCCATTCACCAATAACAGCGGATTATTAGTGAATCCCAGTTGTCTCTGATGAAAGATTCTAAAACTATCCGGTGTAAAATGATCACTGCAGAGACTAAATTAATCCACCCCTTCTTCATATCATTGTTTTTATGAAATTTAAATAAGGAGACCAAGCTGTTTAGCAACCAGGTAATATGCATTTGCGTGACGAAGGCATAGCTAGCTAGAAAAATGTAGGTTGTGTAACTGTATAAAACGACACTCGAGATTGAGCGGGCCAGCCGCTGTAGCTTTAGGGGCGGGGCCATGCTCTGGGGCTCCAGTGCACCATCAAACCCCTGTTTTAGCTCCGCCCAAAAAATCCTGAACACAGAATTGGTGAAAAACTGTTTAACGCTCTAACTACACAATTCAGTACTACATAGTTCAGTCTTTGTAATGTGTTTCAGCAATACATTTGTAACATTTATAATGTGTTCTCAGAATTGACTTTACAGGGACTTTAAACATGTATATAGTTAATTTGAAAGCTTTACTTACTATGTCCAGGTGGAAGCCTACTCCTGCTAAAGTTCACTGCATCAGCCACACTCATATCATCTTAGGGTGTACTCACACTAGGCGCTCTGAACCGTGGCCAAGTGCATTTGACCCCCAAAGCCCGGTATGCTTGACAAGTGTTAGCCGGTTCGGTTGGGCTCAAGTGCAGTTCACATGCAGTGTGAGCGTTAACAGTTAGGCCTACTACTTTTGTGTGCGCTACTGTCATCATTACTATGGCAAACATCTTTATTACTACTCTGTTAGTACACTTATCAATTCATGTAATTAATTTGAGTGTATTTGGGTTTATAACGGGTCTGATTCTCACCTTATTGATGATCAGGAATTGTAGTTTGCGAGTAAAGCTGCAAATTCCTACATTAACGTCAGTTGCTGTAATAATCCTCTGATAGGTGCAAGTGAAAATCATTGTGCGGCATAAATAATAAATCTATTAGGCAGTATCTTAGCGAAAGTTCATTTCTTTCTGTTTTCTATCAATCAAAAAGTTGCATCATACATGACGTAAGCGTGCTCCAGCCTGGAACGGTAAGGGTATTAATTTGAGTGCAGGCCAGCGGGGGAGTGGGGAGGGGGGACAATCACGCTCGGGCTTGGCTCAAGGCAACCATGCATAGTGTGAGTACACCCTTATATAATTACCTGTCTTTCACTGAACTCATGATTGCAGAGTTCTGTAAGCCATACTGTGCTGATCGCTAGCAGCCTGAAGAAAAAAACTTTTCAACCTGATATAGGCTAAGTTCTAATCCCCATCCCTTCCTAACATAGTCGGGTAGATTACTAGAATGTGTATGTGCGAGTTCTGTTTGGCAACGGCTTATCTCATACACTATATTACTTTTTACCTCTACTGTTTATGTTTTACCTGTTTATTTAAGGTAATTTAAATTTTCACTGGAATGATGAAGGACTAGCAGAAGACACATTACATCACCTCTGTTGTATAAGGGACAAATAAACTTATGTTAGTACACTAGTTCAGTGTTTCCCTGCTGTTCCTGGAAGGAATTAAATATTGTATGTTATTAAATTTGTTATTATTTTTATTAATAATACTTGTATGAAAACAGACTAGAGCGTTGTAATTCAGTATAAATTGACTGTGTGATTTTGTCAAAATGATTAAAGGTAATCAGGCTTGGGAGGGTTATTTTAAAAATGTATTCCGTTACAGTTACAAATTACTTCATAAAAAAAGTATTCAGTAATGTAATCCAAGTACCACAATATTAAAGTAATGTAATCTGATTACTTTTGGATTACTTCAAGGTCACATGTATAAAAAAAGAAAGAAAGAAAGAAATGGGGGGGTAAATAAATTGTATTTTAAAATTTAATTTTAATTATTTCTTCTCAATTTATGCAAGTTTTTAAATTTTATACAATCCATACTTTTGAATGGGTCTCAACAATAAAAATATTTTAAAAATCTGATAAATTATCTATTTCAATATTATTATCGTTGTTGTTGTTTAGAGTTGTTAAAGTGTGTGTGTGTGAAGGGCTATTCAGACATCTAGTGGCTACAGTATGGTATTACAGATTATTGTTTTAGTAACGAATTACAGTTACTGGATTTTTGTATCCTGATTACGTGACGCCGTTACATGTATTCCGTTACTCCCCAACCCTGAAGGTAATTATATAATTTAGATGAAAGCAAACTTACTCCTTTAAAAGCATAAATAGAGGCTGTTGTCTGCTCATGCTTAAAAAATGTCACCTTTGAAACACAGCTAATTAAAGTGACATGTTCTCTTTCACAGAGCCTGATGAACAACATGATTTAAGCGATCTGAGGATTGTGCTGCTGGGAGTCTCTGGTGCTGGAAAGAGTTCAACAGCAAATGCAATACTTGGTCAAGAGGCTTTTAAGGAGAGCAGAACGAGAGAAAGTGAGAGACAGAGAGGAAGAGTAGAAGACAGAAACATCTCCATCATCGACACTCCAGGCTTCTTCAACACTCAACTGACTGATGAAGAGCTGAAGAAGCAGATGATAAAGAGTCTGTATCTCTCTGATCCTGGTCCTCACGTCTTCCTGCTCATTATCAACCTGGAGAATTTCATAGAGGAGCAGAGGAACGTTGTGGAGCAAATCCAGGAGACCTTTGGAGCTCAAGCTAATAGGTTCACTATTGTGCTGTTTATTGGACGAGAAAAAATATCCAGAAAAGAATGGATTCAAATCACTGAGAGTGAAAAATATAAAGAGCTGCTGAACTACTTTGAGGGAAGATATCATGTGATAAACAGCAAAAATGAATGTGATCCCTACCAGATCACCATGCTCTTAAAGGGTATTGATGAAATGATGAAGAACAATAGAGGACAAAACTACAGCAACAGACTTAAACTGAATCCGAGAGAGAAGGATGCTGCAGACCAAGAAGATCCGAAAGAGATGAAAGGACTGATACAGAAGATTGCTAGAGAAAGTTTGCACTTTAAATTGGGTAAATATTTAATGATTTGTGGATTCATTTCTTTTAATTCTGAGAGATTTTCATGTAAAAAGGTAAATTATATATATAAGTAATAATCTATGGCTTGGTTGCATGAAGTGGAGGAAAAGAAAAAACATGATATGGAGGCAAAGAATCCTTTAGATCTTTTCTAGAAATCACACTTTTAATATTAGCTGACCTCATACAGTATATCCAGGTTTTTAAAAACAACGGGAACCCTGTTCTTCGATGGGGAAAAAGTTGTTGAGAGGGTACATTAAAATAATGTTAATTAACTTATTTTATACTTGTTCTGTCTTATTTTAAGTCATCTTGAGGCCCCCTATTGAGCAAAGACAAAGTGCTGAATTATTATTACAAGTGTAAATAACATTTTAAATTCCTCTCTCTTTTGCAGATCAGAGGATTGTGCTGTTGGGTAAAACTGGATCAGGAAAGAGTTCAACAGGAAACACCATCATCGGCAACTATGAGTTTAAACAAGGTGTTTCCTCTAAGTCTATTACTAGACACTGTCAAAGACATGTGACAACAGTGGAGGATAAAATCATCTCAGTGATCGACACTCCAGGACTATATGACACATCAATGAGTGAAGAAGAGCTGAAGAAAGAGATCGAGAAGTGCATCTACATGTCTGCTCCTGGCCCTCATGTGTTTCTGCTGGTCATCAGACTGGATGTGAGATTCACAGAAGAAGAGAAGAAAACAGTGAAATGGATTCAGGAAAACTTTGGAGAAGAAGCTTCTCATCACACCATCATTCTGTTCACTCATGCTGATGATCTGGAGGAGACTTCATTAGATGAATACATCAGTGAAAGTAATGATCTCAAGGCTCTTGTTGATGAGTGCGGTGGCAGATTTCACTCTTTCAACAATGAAGACTTGAGTAATCGCTCTCAGGTCACAAAACTGCTGCAGAAGATTGATGAAATGGTGGAGATCAATGGAGGACAGCACTACACTAATGAGATATATAAAAAAGCCCAGAGAAAGATTGAACAAGAGGCTATAAAACAAAAATGGAGGGATTATGGGGAAACAGCACTAACAGCAGTGGGAGGAGGAGTAGTAGCAGCAGCACTGGTAGGAATAGCAATAGCAAAAGGAAAATTAGGACTGTAGTTAATCTGATTAAACAACAAATGCCAAATCTTCATATACTAATTTCTAATTCAGTTCTCTAAAAGATTTAATGAGAATTGAATTGAGATTTTTTAAGATTGCCATGTTAAGTATATACTATATGGTATGTATATTTATTATTTCATCTGTTGTATTGCAATTGTCAAAACCTGGAAATATATCTCTCATTTTCTTCCTAAACAGCCTAAACAAAAGTGCTATTTTATAGAGAGTCTCTAAGAAACTCTCGACTAAGACACTATATTAATCTTTTACTGTTCCTACATAATTTGTAACACAAGCCAGTGGTGAAATATCTATTTAGGAGTCTTAGACCTTTCCAGCGATATATACTGTAAGACTTGATTTTCCTGCTAAGACAAAACTGAGATCAAGTGCCCTGCAATAAAGCACTAAAACTCATCTGGAGAGAAGATCTAAAGAAATAGCATAGGACAACACCTTGCCTTCACACATCTACAGGATGCAACCCCCCCCCCCCCCCCCCCCACACACACACACACCCTCCTTCCCTTCCCCCTAACTCAAGTCACTGAAAGTTCTTCAAGATGTATAATGTAACTTGTGTATCTATTGTTTTTTCCCCTTTCATGTTTGGTATCATTTTAAACGTCTCAGTGCGATTGGTAAAATGGTCTCAGTTTCACAGCAGTCACTTATGTTATGAGGAAGATTGAAAACTAAGGAGAATTCTGTCCTCCTTTTGTCTCTTCAAGAGATCTGAAAACCCACTCCTCTTCCCCCAAAACAGGTGTTGGTGTAGTAAATATTTACAATCCTTTTGTTCTGGTCTGGGTATATAAGGTAAAGTGCAAAGCAGTCATGTGGGATCTTCTGTCGCCAGAAACCCCCATGCAGAGATGGTTTGAATGTCTGAAGACACTGACACATCACTGTGTGTATATGCATTTCTTTGAGTAATTGATGTTATGCATTTATTATTTCTGAATTAGTTTCTTGTCCAACTATGTAATTGACATGATACATTTTTACTTGACAAATAAAATGTTATATTTGATTTACTCTGGATTCTTCTGAAATCATTATGACCAGTAGATTATTGGAGTCCATATGTCCGCAAATCTGCATCAGGATAGATTAAAACTAAAGGCCCATGAAAGGACCATGTGAGCACATCATGGACCTTTTGATTTTTGTCTATCAACTGGCTTAGCAAGTTGCAGTATCGTGACTAAGAAAACTGTGTTTTTGTATGAACAAGCATGTGGCGGTTCGACTCAAATGCATTAGTAAACTCTGCACCCTCTGACTAAGAATCAGAACTGGCGAATTTGTGATCATGAATCGCACTCAATCGGCCGAAGTGACGTATCTAAGTGATATGGGTCCGTAATGAACAAATAATTGAAAATATGGGATACTCAGAATAATCAAATATCTAAATTAATACATAACAAATGATTAATTTCTAATTGGAAACACAACCTAAGAGTAATAATCATTTGAAATTGGAGTCAGATTAAACGAGTGAAATTAAGTGACACTCATAAACACTCGACGCCTAAAAGCCCAGAGCTGAGAAACCCGACAAGAAGAGCTGACGTATCTTTGATTGAAAGTGTGATTATTATATTTTTCACTTTGTTGATGAAGTGTTATTTGCCTTTATATTTTCATTATAAAAAGGCTTTTGATTTTTAGATGAACATCCCACAGAGGAATCTTCTGACCAAACTGTATTTTAACCCTTAACTGTTTTGCCAATCTTTATTAAATATTCTGGGGTATTATTTACAAAACACACTAAGGCTAAAAGTAGCTCCTAACTTGCTGATTTAGCAGAAACGTGGACGGTGTCAGTACAAAATGTAGGACTCCTAAATTTGCTGTAAGAGTATTTAATAAAGCTGTAATGGCACTCACTAGTATCCAAGTTTGAAAATGTACCATTCGATCAAAGCAACTAGTCTGACGCAACGAACTCATCCAAGTCGTTATATTCCTTTTTTAATCTTGTTTATTTTGTACTGCAAAGCAGGAACAACCTTTTAAACTTATATAACAACACAACATGAAACGACGGTCAAAAAACTGTATCACTCCGTCACTTGCTTACGATCCACTAATCCGGATGTGACGTTTTTAATCACCTCATCAGTTAGCAAGGACATAATAAAAGCATATATAATTATAGTATAAACATTCTTAATCTTTACAAAAAAATACAAGTACAATAAGTAATAATCTAACAACACTTAAATATTAACCAGATTTGCACCATATGTATTATGGCTCTAACAAAAGCATTTTAGCGCTAAAACTAGCTCCTAAATCCACCCAAAGACGCTGAACACCACTGAGACAACAGAGCCTTGCAATGCAATACATATTTTGAGTTATAGATTTTAATCTGCAATGACACAACATAAAGGTATAGGCCTATTTATGTACAGTCAAGATGCATTGAATGATGGAGAATAAAACATTGCAGTCAAGTTAAAAAATAAAATCCTATCATCTGCACTGATAGCCCTGTGGGCAGCTCGGGAGACCAAAGCTCGAGTTCCAGCTCATGGACCTGTCCCAATCCCATCCCGCTTTCTCTCTTACACTCTGTCTACTCACTGCAGTCCTATCATAATAAAAAATGCAAAAATGCCAAAAATAAATCTTTGAAAATAAATAAAAGAAAATAATGTCTGATTGCCTGTGGCAGCAGTTTTCACAAGTTAGTAAAGACCTTTCATTGTTGTTCCCTTTTGAGTAAATTCCTCGATTTTGCATGATAATTCTATGTGGGTCTTCCCCTCCATTCCATGTCTCGACCATCTGAACTGCAGTGTGGACATGCTGTTCAGAGGTGGCACACATTCTCAGATGATTCAGCCGATTTGAAGTCTGTTTAAAGAAAGCCAGGGTCGATTTATTCACCTCGGAGGAGAACACGCATTGCCCGCTGTTCTTCTCACTGACCAGCGCTTCCCTGGGAGGGGATGCACTTTTGAGCTGATGGCCAAAGAGGAGAAAAATGCTTTTCCTCCAGTCAAGACAGGGGGGACCTCAGTCTTAGTGTAAAGCAAGAAATGAACCTGGTGAGCTGTGACGCGTCTGTCATTTTGTCGTTTCTACAGGACCATTTGGATAAAGTGTGCTCACCATCCACTCTAAAGGTGTATGTGGCTGCTATTTCAGCTTTCCATTCACCCACTGACTGTTGCACGGTGGGGAAGCACATGGTGGGGTTTCTGAGATGAGCGAGACTGCTGCTTATCCTTCTCACTCTAATGTGGTGCCAGTATTTTTACAGGTGTGATGCAATCAGGCTTCAGCATTCAAGGAAGGAAGGGAAGGCCAAGAAACCCTGCACACTTCAGTACCAACCCTGCTCCAACACACCTGCCTGTCATTTCAAGTAAACTCAACTCTCAAGGCTACTTGTTACCGGTGGAACAGCATTGTGATGTGCCTTGAAACTGACAACAAACTGACACATTCCTTTTGCATTTTTTTTTTTTTTTTCCTGACTCAAAAAACCTTTTGTTCCTACATTGTTCCTACATTAGACTTTCAGTAATAGACACTTGAACAGAAATTGTTGTAGATTTCTTGGCTCTTCTTTTCTTTAAAAATGTCTTTTTAGTCTTTGAGTGACTCAGAGGTTTTTCTCCAGGTTTGTCATGATGTTTCTCCTCCACTTCACTCAGTTCTTCACTCCCCTCCTTCACTTCCATCAGGTCTGAAATGAAAGAAAAAAAGTGTCATTTAATTTTCAGTACATCAAAATAAAATAAAAAGGTCATAAAATTGAGACTTGGTGTGACAGACAACTGCTATAAAATATCCCGATCATTTTGATGCATTTGCATTTTCTTAAATTAATTGCATATGTCCCTGAAACTTTAACATTAATCTTTCAATCGTAAAGGACCACCTGTCGTTCCAATGTCACAATCCTGTGGTCTGGGTGAAGGTATAATGTGTGTACGTCTTTTCAGCGCTCCTGTGAAGTTCACTTAAATTTTTTGAATTTAGTTTCAATTTTACTTTACACTTAATCTGACTCCAATGGTTATTAAAATTAAATATCACTATCTGCGATAAAATAAGAACGATCAATTTATGTACTTTTTTTGTGTTTTTTTTTATTCATTTATCTCTAAAAGTACCATATTTTTTTATGTAAAAAAGCTTATTTGTGTTATATTTAATATTTATTTTACTTTAGAAAAAAAAAAAAAAAAAATCATTCCAGTAAGTTCAGACAGCCAAAACCTAAAAATGTGGTGACTTTGGTGACATATAATGGTATAAAAATATCAAAAATATCAATAGCCACTATATGACTGTAGTCCTCAATGGCTGCATACAGACTGAAATCTATAAACCATTGTTGTAATGAACTTAACCTCTCAGAATGTTTTAAAAACTGTTTATGTTGGGAGAGACTATACAAAATACGCTTACAGACAAATATGACCATGATATAAGAAAAAGACAAAGTAGGAGACCGAGAAATTATTTATTTCTAAAAACATCAAATTTAAATAACTCAAAAAAGTACCAGTGTGTTTTCCACATTGAGAATATTGTGTAGACTCACCCGCATTGTGTTGGATTTATTGAATATAGATAATAATATTAAGAAAATAAAGAAAACATTGCTCTGAATTGGTGCCGATTTTTGTCCACAAAGGACCAATTAACAAGATACATCATATGTGGTCTACAGACATTCATAGTGAACTTTCAGTGTCTTGAATCAGGAGGAGAGGAAGGGATGAGGGAGAGAGGGAGGGAGAGAGGGAGGGAGGGAGGAGGGGTGCACAGATAAACGAGGAGAAATCTTTGGTCAAGGCGTGTCCTGTGCTCTTTACACAATTATTATATTTAAAACATTAGAGCATGTTTCTGTAGTGAGAGCTATTAAATATATTTGATCAATGACAAAATGATCTAATGTGATATAAACAGACATATTTTGACATGAATTTTAAGATTGATATTTAATTTATTTTCTTAAAACTGTGTAATTATTAAGGGCCGGTCACTATAGACTTATACACGACTTATACGCATGTGAATGTGGGACACCAGAAACACAAGATCGAGTGAAGTTTGCAGTAAAGTGGAGTGGATTGTATATTTTTACATTTTATTATTTGTTATTTATATTTTTAAAAGAGATTCACAGAGTGTGACATCATATCATGATCATTTCAGCGTCTGCAGAAAGTTCACATGCTCAAAGTCTAGACTGACTGCATCTTTAAATGTGTTATTATCAGTGTCCTACATGATTCACTCAACCCTGTTACTGCTGACATGATTTTCCTCCTTTCAAAAACACCCAGGAAGTGACATCATCTGGGCTCTTTCTACAGCATAATGGGAGGACAAGAAAATATTCTTAATCCATTGTCTCAGTTTTTACACAAATGAATGACTGCATTCATCAACCCTGTTACCAAAGTTACTGTAAGAAGAGATTTTGCTCAAGTTACACTTACAACCCTGTCAGCCATTCTGGAAAGTTCATTTACTTCATACATTTTGGTGTTTACAGTTTATTCCTAAAAATAACAATGTTGTAAACTATATTGAAAATGCCTAAATTCTGGTAACACTCATAAATGTAAAATAATATTTAGTTTGATCATTATGAAAGTTTCTCAAACTTCCCTTTACTGAGCTTTTGTTAGAAATGAACATTATGTTTCATTTCATAGTACAGCTGTTTCTCTAAATGTGCAGAAGTGCTTGAATCTTTCTAACATGAATGTTGTTTAGCATCATGAATGAATGAAGAATAAACACCAACCTCTTTGTTCTTCAGTATCTTCAGTGTGTTTCATTCTGCAGGGTTCTGGATCACTCATGTTCTCACTGTCCTCTTTAATAAACTCAGTCTTTGCAGATTTCAGCTTTTCCTGACGCTCTGATGCTCGTCTGATGGGAATATTCCAGCATTTATTGATGAACTGCTGTGGGAGGAGCTTCACTGATGATGAATTCCAGTGGACGGGGCTTCATTGACTGAACTGCATATTGGTTGGAGGAGCTGATCGAAATCAAAAATATATCAGTTATTGTGTTTAAATATACAAAAGCAATTTTACATAGAAAAACAATTAAATGCTGTCAAATGATTCTTGTTCTAAATATGCCTGACAAGTCACCCCCCCCCCCCCCCATATTAACCCCTTTTTGTATTTGACCCTTAAACTAATTGCATTAATCTTTTATATCCGTCTATCGTAAAGCAACTAATGCTAATTCAGAACTTTTTATTTCTAAATCTAACATTATTCAGTTTCTTCATTATAATAATGACAGATATCTAGAAAAGTAGTAAAGAACTTTAAGAAAAACAGAAATAAATGTAGATATTTGTAGTCATCAAATCCCCTCAGTCTGTTGACAGCAATGAAATGAGCTTTAAGTGTCAATTTACAGCAGATCTGAAGACATCAGCATAATAAATGAGGTGAAAACAGGAACTATTGACATGAAATAAAGAGTGTAATATTGATGATGCTGATGATCTGAATGTCTTGTTGAATGAGTGTTGATAGTCTGAGGATCATCAATATTAACAGAGCTGCTGAAAACACTCTTTATTTCATGTCAATAGTTCCTGTGTTTCTGTTGTCTCACATTCACATGAGTATGAATGGAAGTCAGTGGAAGGAAATGTCTAGTGTGACCGGCCCTTAATAATTAAAACATTTTTAGTAATACAAATATAAATCTAAAAGTTAATGTTAATATCACATTAGATAATTGTGTCGTTGATCAAATATATTTAATAGTTCTCACTACAGAAACATGGGATTTGTCTGTAATGTTTTAAAACAGTAATTGAAAGATCAGTGAACCTCATTCTGTTACAGTACAGATGGCACGGAGACAGGAAGTAATGGAGAGATGGTTTATTTGAGACACACACAGCAGAGATAACGGTAGTGCAGGTGAGTATGTGAAGTTCAGTGGACGAATTATGGATGTGAGAAGGTAATACTGTCCTTTATGTAGTTGCAGGTGGGTGGCAGATGATGGAGAATGGAGACGCTGGAGAATGGGGAACGTGGACACTCACACACTGACTGGGAACACACGAGGAGGCTTGGAGACAGGTAAGTAGGTTGTTAGGAGTCCTTGAGGTAAGCATGTAGGAACATCTAGATGCAAACGAGACCAGACAATGAGTGAAGGTGTGTGAGTGTCTTATATAGTGCAGTTGATGAGTGAGCTGATGAGATGCAGGTGCAAGTGATTAGTATTCCGGGGATGGAGTGCGCTGGGATTGGATGGTGCTGGAACCTGGCGTGTCTGTGACACATTCATGGACAGATTCAGGGACACATAATTAATTTATTATCCCCTGGTTTCACAGAAGGCTTAAGTTAGTCCTAGACTAAAATGCATGTTTGAACTGTTTCAACTGAAAGCAACCTGCACTGACAGAACTTAAAATATGCCAGAGTTATTGTTTTGTCTCAAGATGCACTGTAAAAAAATAATGTGATTTTAATGATAAAATATTGTAAAAATGCTACAGAAAAAAAAATTGTTAATAGGTTAACAGCAAGTTCCCGTACTATATACAGGGAAAAACTGTAAAAGCTCTAACCAGACATTTTATGTAATTTTCACAGTAAAATGCTGTAAATTTTACAATCTTTAGAAGTAAAAAAGAACAAATCAATGTATAATTTGCAGTCAAAAACTGTAAACTGATATTCCCACAATTCCCTGTGCGACACTCCACATTTGAAAGTATTTTGTTTAAATAATCATGTTTCTTGATAGTTTTTGTTATCAGTTATGTACATTAGGGTTTCATGTTACATCTTCTGTTGTTTAATGAATGTTTATTGCATTGTGTAAGTGTTGTGGGTTACCATGATGGTGTTTCGCGTTTGCGTGAATGACTCTGTGCACCTTCTTTATATTAGTATATACTTCAACTCGTGGAAAAGCTACTTGTGATGAAGCTACTCTTTCTTCATGTGGCTTTCACTTTTACCACCTACAGATTTTAGTAGCAGTGTGCATTGTTGAATTTACTGGTTTACATTCAAATTTTCTTGTTTGTAAATTACAGTTTTATACTGTAAAATTTACAGTTTGTTTACAGTTTTTCTGTTTTTTTTTTTTTACAAAATTATTCTGGCAACCACAGCTGCCAGAATTATTTTTTAAAAACTACGGATTTTTTTTTACAGTGTGTACACCAGTAATGTTTTTTTTTTTTTTTTTTTTTTTTTCTAGGGTATGTTTATAAAAGCTACTTAAATATCTTAATTGAGCTAAGGCCTAATCCTGGTAAGCCCTGTCTGTGAAACTGGGCCTATATGTCATGAAAATTATTGTAATATTTTATAGCAGTTGTTTATTACATCTGGGCTCATTTTTATCTCCATTCACTCCATATTTCTCTCTTTAAATTATTTTGATGTACTTCTTTCATTTCAGACCTGATGGAAGTGAAGGAGGAGAGTGAAGAACTGAGTGAAGTGGAGGAGAAACATCATGTCAAACCTGGAGAAAAACCTTTGAGTCGCTCAAAGACTAAAAAGACATTTTTAAACAAAAGAAGAGCAAAGAAATCTACAACCTGCACTCAGTGTGGAAATAGTTTCACATTCAAATATAATCTTAATGCTCACAGAGTTCATACTGGAGAGAAGCCGTTCACATGTGACCAGTGTGGAAAAACATTTGTTAAGATGTCAAATCTGAAGACACACCTGACAGTTCATACGAAGGAGAAGCCACATTCATGTTCTGTGTGTGGAAAGAGTTTTTCACGGCTGTTTAATTTACATACACATCAGAAAATTCACACTGGTGTGAGAGAGTACATGTGCTTTGAGTGTGAGAAGACTTTTACTACAGGGAGCGATTTAAATGTGCACCAGAGAATTCACACTGGAGAACAACCTTACAAGTGTTCACACTGTGACAAGAGATTCAGTCGGTCTCAACATCTGAAAACACATGAGAAGATCCACACTAGAGAGACACCTTACAAGTGTTCACACTGTTACAAGAGATTCAATCAGTCATCATCTCTGAAAACTCATGAGAAGATCCAGAGCAGAGAGAAGCCGCACACGTGTGATCAGTGTGGAAAGAGTTTCTCTTTTAAAAATCACCTGAAGATACACATGAAGATCCATGCAGTGGAGAAACAACATCACCACAGTCTGAGATCATGATAAGTAGTTCATCTTTATGTGCTGAACAACAACCCCATTTTACTTGCAGTGTCTGGTGGGCATATCAATAGGACAAAATTATCACAATGTATTCAGACACCCCTCGTTCTCTCATTTAAAGAAATAACTTTTTATTGTTAACTCGATCAAAAGCTTTGGATGATAAATAAAACACGTAAGAACAAAGTATAGATAGATTTAATTGTATTTTGGGCTGCACTGTGATCCTTAAATACAGTGTTTGAATATCATCAAATTATTCTTGTTCTAAATACTGACAAGTTCTTTTTTGCTATATTAACCCCTTTTTGTATTTCACCCATAAACCAATTGCATTAATCATTTATATCCATCTATCGTAAAGCAACTGATGCTAACTTAGAACTTTTTATTTCTAATTCTAACTTTATTTGTTTCTTCATTAAAATAATGGCAGATGTCTAGAAAAGTAGTAAAGAACTAAGAAAAACAGTTGAAAGCATAATACCAAGTCATGTATTTTTGGCAGGAGGACACGACAAAGTCGGGCAAATACACAAAATATATCACGGGGTGTTTCATATAAACATAAATAACAACTGATTAAACAAGAATGACATACCTCTCAATTCCTGTAATTCTTCATCTTCAGTGAATTATATCCAGCTTCTCCCATCTTTAGCAGAAGATCCGTCGTCAGTGTCTGATCTGAGAAACCATCAGGCCATCCAACAGTCGTCTGTGCTGCTCGCACGGGCGACATTTGAATTTGAGAGGCTGACCGCGTGTAATAATTATTTTTTAAATCACCTACGTTGTTTCTTGCTTAAAAAGATGAGTATATAAACATTTGTCTAGCTTGAAATAATGTACAGGTGCACGAATTTAATGCACTTGCATGGTTTGGCAGTCTTGAACTACCCACCCCGTCAACCTTTCAGTCAAAGTGATTGTACCTTTGTTTGTTGATTAAATGGTACAAACATGGACCCTTTGACAGTGAGGAACAAATTTGTACCTTATTTTCCCCAAAATGGTACATATTAGCTCCTTAAGGTATAAATATGACCCATTGAGGGTACAACCAAAGCATTTGTACCCAGAGTGCTCACAATTGTACCCCAACCGTACCCTTTTTTTCTGACACATACACTACCAAGTTTGGACACGGTAAGATTTATAATGTTTTTAAAAGAAGTTTCGTCTGCTCACCAAGACTGCATTTATTTAATTAAAAATACAGTAAAAACAGTAATATTGTGAAATATTATTACAATATAAAATAACTGTTTTCTGTTTGAATATATTTTATAAAGTAATTTATTCCTGTGATCAAAGCTGAATTTTCAGCATCATTACTCCAGTCTTCAGTGTCACATGATCCTTCAGAAATCATTCTAATATGCTGATCTGCTGCTCAAGAAACATTTATGATTATCAATGTTGAAAACAGTTGTGTACTTTTTTTTTTTTTTTTTTTCAGAATTTCTTGATGAATAGAAAGTTCAAAAGAACAGCATTTATCTGAAATACAAAGCTTTTGTAACATTATACACTACCGTTCAAAAGTTTGGGGTCAGTAAGAATTTTTATTTTTATTTTTTTTAAAAGAAATGAAAGAAATTAATACTTTTATTCAGCAAAGATGCATTAAATCGATCAAAAGTGACAGTAAAGACATTTATAATGTTACAAAAGATTATATTTCAAATAAATGCTGTTCTTTTGAACTTTCTATTCATCAAAGAATCCTGAAAAAAAAAATATTGTACACAAATATTTTGTACAATTGTACACAATAAATGTTTCTTGAGCAGCAGATCATCATATTAGAATGATTTCTGAAGGATCATGTGACACTGAAGACTGGAGTAATGATGCTGAAAATTCAGCTTTGATCACAGGAATAAATGACTTTATAAAATATATTCAAACAGAAAAGTTATTTTAAATAGTAATAATATTTCACAATATTACTGTTTTTACTGTATTTTTAATTAAATAAATGCAGCCTCGGTGAGCAGACGAAACTTCTTTTAAAAACATTAAAAATCTTACAGTGTCCAAACTTTTGACTGGTAGTGTATATATATATATATATATATATATATATATATATATATATATATATATATATACTGGAGTAACAGTAATTGATCAGTGTTTCAGCAGCACAGACTTGGCTCTCACCGGCATGCTGGTCAGACAGTCCACAGTTCACTATATTCATCGTTAGTTTCTAGACAGACCGTCTCTGATGATGTTTTACTCATTCAGATCAGCTCTTAGAGAGCCTCTTCATGTGTACTGCTGTGTCTGTGTGTTCAGTGCAGGCTCACAGCAGGATTGAGCGCGGACGTGAGTTTACCGGCAGGGTGTGGCCAACCAGTGCCAGAGTTTAACTGCCAAATAATTAAAAAAATAAAAATAAAATCGCTAATATTATTTAAACTAAAATGTTGCAAAACATTAAAAAAAGTTGCAGCAACAATGAGAAATTAGCTCAATTTGGCGACAAAATCCCCAAATTGGCAACACTGAATGAGATCAGGCTATATAGTACCTACTCTTTTAGCTTTTATTCTTCTTTTTTTGCTGTTGATCAAATTACTTTGTTAAAAGGAGCTAAATTACAATATGATTACTGCAAATGACATTTAAGCATCAAGTAAAAGGACATATTAGTAGTGAAATCCACTTGATTTTGAGTGGATATTTACAAGAGAAATGTGAAGCAGCACTTCTCCTTTATGCACTGGCACAGTGTCACTAAAGATCAACTGTAGCAGGATTTCAACACTCAGTTGGTCAGATTAGAGGAAGTTCACAAACACAGGAGGAGCTGACAGTGTTTAAAGTAAGCACTGTAACTATATAATGAAAAGAAAGACTGACAGAAACAGAAAATGTCTGATAAGTGTGATCTGTGTCTGCTGGGACTGATCATTCTCTCTTCACTTCTCACAGGTAAACACATTTCTACATGATCTACAAGACTTCTGTGAAAGAGCTCAATGTATATACACATACAATAAAGTTTAATTTATTAATATATACTATAACTATCACTCAGATGTACTTGTGTTTCAGGTTCCAGTGGAGTGAGTGAATGATGCTGATGTGTTCATCAGTTCTGGTGAAAATGTCCGTCTGCCCTGTAATAATGCTCTTTCTGACTGTAAATCAACTGTATGGATCTATAACAGACATTCAGCAGCAGTTGAACTGATTACTGGAGGGATGAAGAAGAAAGACACAGAGAGACATGAGAGACTGAGTCTGGGGTCTGACTGCTCTCTGAACATCAAGAACGTCACAGAAGAAGATTATGGATTATACACCTGCCAACAATATGTGAATGGACAAAAACAAGGAACTGATGAACGTCTTTATCTGCATGTTCTTCATGGTAATTTTATGATTATGTGGTCAATTTAAAAAGAGCAGATTCCCCCTTTAAACTCACATGATGATTGAACCGTCTGTGATTTGTGTCTTGTGTTCAGTTTCAGTGTCTCCATCATCATCATCATCATCATCATCCTCACAGACTGAGATCAGTCCAGGTCGCTCTGTGACTCTCTCCTGTCAGTTGTATTCATATGCTTTATTCTCCTGTGATTATTTGGTTCATTCTGAGGGACTTCATCTGTTGTGGGTGAATCAGGCTGGTGTTGATCTGACGACAGACTCCAGATATCAGATATTATTCTCATCAGATCACTGTATCATCACTCTGACTACAACACTCCTGAATGAAGATGACAACAGAGAGTGGAGATGTCAGCTTACTCTCAGAAATCAACTCAAGACCTCAGTCAGATACACTGTCAAGTATTCAGGTGAGAAACAATCTCATGAATCAGTTATGGAAAGGGCTCTGTTAGATGTGCGAATATAATGATTGATTATGCTAGAGTTATCTTGTGTAAAGATGATTCAACGACACGAGTAATTCCAGTCCACATCACAAACTCTCAGGATCCCTCAATTATAAACACACATGTATCTAAAGGTACATCATCACTGTCTTTCTCACATCAATGCTTTACAGTGGCTCTCAGATACTGTTTTCTTCTAAAATCAGTCCCTAGATATAACTGATTGCTCTTTGTTGACATTGAGAGATGAAACACAACTGATGCAAATGAACTCTAATTGTGTGTGTGTGTGTGTGCGCACACGCAGATGTCACATTGTAAACAGACAGAACTGATACACTGAGTGCAATTAAAGAGTTTTTTTAGTCCACAATGAAAACAAACCACAATTGTCCTGTGGCCTGTTGCATGAAGCTAGCTGAACAAACTTTGAGTTTCAGAGAAGGTTTGGAGTCGACAAATCCAGATAAAGGTAACCTGGTTTAGATCAGGTTCAGCGGTCTCACAACGCCCGGTATAAACGTTCCCTGTCAACTCAGGTTTGATCCAGAGTTTGCGATTAACTCTGAAGCACGTGCAGCAAACAGCCAATCACACGGAACATGCAGAGCATCAGTTTGATTGACTTCTCACGAGAGAGACGGCAAATTCACTTCTCCTCTGAAGATTAAGAGATCATTTTGAAAATCATCATGAAATTAAAAGCGTTTACAAGGCAGGAGTAACGCAGTAGTTACTTTCCCTGGTAATTAGTAACTTTTATAATGATGTAACCCAGTTACTATTGGTGAGAAGTAACTAGTAACTATAACTAATTATTTATTTAAAGTAAGGTGCCCAACACTGGTGATAAGCATTGAAATTACATAAAGTCATTATGCAGAAGCTAAAAATGATATGAATTTAGATAGACATGTGGTTACTTTTGAACACTTTTCCTGTGACACACTGTTTTAATGACAGTGAGGAGTGCTAGGAGCACAATAATTCCTCTTTAAACTAAACTACAGATCTCATGTTATGAGAAAATATCTTTAGCAAGAACGATAATCAGTGATGCACACTTACTTCGATATTATGGCAGACACCGCTGGATTCGGTGGTTGAACGGTCCATTGTCCGGTTTGAAAAAGAGCAGGGAGAGCAGCGATAACCCCCCTTAGGGTGAACAGAACTGACATAAAGGTATCATTAATGTTCTTAATGACAATAATTTAACTAACTAACGCTATGCTTGATTTGTATACAAAAAAAAGTAAATCCTTTGCAGTTTCAAATGATGTATTACTCTCATCTGTATGAGCAAAAATGACAGAAAATTTTAAGTTCTTTCCACCGTTATCAGGACAAAATGCAGCTGAATGCGTTGGTGCCTCCACTGACCCCAGAGGAATAAGTGAGGATATATATATATATATATATATATATATATATATATATATATATATAACATAATGATCACTCAAATGTACTTTATGTTTCAGGTACAATTGAAACAGAAGTGACTGATGTGTTCGTCAGTTCTGGTGAAAATGTCCGTCTGCCCTGTAATAATGCTCTTTCTGACTGTACATCAACTGTATGGATCTATAACAGACATTCAGCAGCAGTTGAACTGATTACTGGAGGGATGAAGAAGAAAGACACAGAGAGACATGAGAGACTGAGTCTGGGGTCTGACTGCTCTCTGAACATCAAGAACGTCACAGAAGAAGATTATGGATTATACATCTGCCAACAATATGTGAATGGACAAAAACAAGGAACTGATGCACCTGTTTATCTGCATGTTCTTCATGGTAATTTTATGATCATGTGGTCAATTTAAAAAGAGCAGATTCCCCTTTTAAACTCACATGATGATTGAAGAGTCTGTGATTTGTGTCTTGTGTTCAGTTTCAGTGTCTCCATCATCATCATCATCATCCTCACAGACTGAGATCAGTCCAGGTCGCTCTGTGACTCTCTCCTGTCAGTTGTATTCTAGATTCTCCTGTGATTATTTCGTTCGTTCTGAGGGACTTCATCTGTCGTGGGTGAATCAGGCTGGTGTTGATCTGACGACAGACTCCAGATATCAGATATTATTCTCATCAGATCACTGTATCATCACTCTGACTACAACACTCCTGAATGAAGATGACAACAGAGAGTGGAGATGTCAGCTTACTCGCAGAAATCAACTCCAGACCTCAGTCAGATTCACTTTTGTGAAGGAGACTTTTAATTAATCATTATTCACTAACATTCCTTTTTCTGCAGGATTAACATTCAAATGCTTTTGAGAACAAAATGTTCTAGTACTTGGTCTAATGTTGTAATAATGGATGCAGATGACAAGAATAGACATGACCATGGACATGACCTTAAACAAGCTGACATAATCAAAAAATTCAAATTTGCTTCTGCTTAGTAACAGAAGAGGGATCTTGCTGAATTGCATAAATGAAGAACCAATCATATTAGAGAAAAATGATGTCATTGAATTTGAATTTTGTTACCTTTGCCCATGCATCTATTCTATATAAACTGTTGAACTCTTTTTGTGGTGAGGATTCTCTGTGATTGTTGTGAGATCTTCCCGACTGTGATTAAAGCATATTCAAAGGCATTGTCTGGAGTCTGTCTGGTTACTGCTGTGCACTAGTTCAGTGAAAAAGGTATATTCAAACAAACTAATATCTAACATAAACACACACACACACATTCATACAAGTTGCAGAAAGAAAGGAAGGTAGAAAGAAAGAGTTGTAAGAGAGAATGAAATGATGAGCATGATTTCTAGCAAAATATGCACTTCATAAGACCTGACCTCAACGAACCATGAATCATTAATTTAATGCACCAGTTCAGATATAGAATCTGGAGGTACTTGCTTGTCATTTGTGTCTTTGAATTCAGATTACCTTGTCGGCATCCTTGGCTTGGAGAAAAGGGTTTTCCGGGTTTGTTGGTTTGTCGTGAAAAAGCCAATCATGTTGGCGTGCTGGCAAATGAATGGAGTCTCTTGTTGTGGCTGGAGTTTAAAGTTGAGGCGGCAAAAGTAGTTGGTTAAACTTTGTGGCAAAACTTAACTTAGAACACGGGACTCTCAACGGAAAAAGAAAGTTAAAGTAAAAGAAAAGAAAAGTGAGTGAGAATTTGGATGGCTTGAATGAAACTGCTTGTCTGCCCTTCATCGTCTGTTCTTTGTCTTAAGCCATATTATACTGAATTTGTCATCCTGATCTGACTATTTAAACTTTAGGTGTTTGCCCAACCTCTTTGAGGAGTTCTGACCAATCAGGTATTGTCTTTTCCAAAGGTGGCTTTCCTCCTCCCTCAACATTAAATTAAATGTTTATCTCTTGATCTCGTAAATTCCCGCTCTCAGCAGAGAATCCAGAGAGTGCAGTTTAGATCTGATTTCCCTAAAAATGATACAATACGTTTCACACATATTTCATTCAAGCCACAATATATATTGAAAATAGAGATTTAAATTCATTACAAATAAGGTATACTTTCATTCAACCATTCAAAAGTTATAACAATTACATGAATTGTGAGTGATCTAAGCATAACTGTTCACATGTAGAATGTGTAGACAAATTATGAGGTTTAATGATGTTTGGAAAGTTTGAAGAATTGTCTTGGAACAATTTGATGCAGTTTATTTGTAAAAACAGTCTCTGAGAGTTTTCTGTAAAGTTTCAACTGTGTCACTCAGAAGAAATAGACCTTCATTGTCTCTCTGTCTCTTCATCTTCTTGTGGCTCAAGTTGTGTTGTCTTTTCACCCATTTGGTCACCCAAATTGCCCCCCTTTCTATAGCCAGGAAGCATGCATGGCCATAAAAGTACTTAGCAGGGAGGGTGTTGATAGACAGACCAGAGACGCAAATGACAGTTTCTCTGAGTTGATTTGGACGTCTGGAGTGTTGAGATTCCAGTCACCAGATCGAACTCTGATCTGCAAATACTACACATCAAGATATTTATGCATGTCTTATTTACTCAGTGATTTTCAGTGCAAAGTACATGAGAACTGTAGACATTTATCTACATGTTCCTACAGCTTTCCACAAACCTTGTTTAAGACAACAGCAGTTGAAATAAATCAAACTTAGTTTGTAGAAAGAATGTGTAACTTGATTTTTCATGCATTCAAGTGTTATTTTTGTAAAAGGAAGGAGGAAGTTTGAGTAAGATACACCTGTTAGCTGGGAGTGTTTGCTCTCCATGCTTTCATCTTGGAAACCCTGGTTGAGGAACATTTATGTTCTACATCTCAATGTGAGTTTATTGGTTTCTTTATCTTCTCCAGAGGTTTTTAGTGGAAAATGTATTTTGTTTGCTGAACCTCATGTTGTATTGTTTGTTTTTGTTTTGTCCAGAAGGTTTTTGAATCTACTTGATTTTGAGGACATCTCATCTGGTTCAAGATTTTGGTTTGTGTTTCTCCTCAATTTGGGATTATATCTGAGCTCCTTTACAAACTTTGGATTAACCTGTGATGGATGAATTACAATCTCATGCTCTTAATATCCTAACATCTACAATGGAGTGAAGAACCAAGGACATTTGTGGTACTCAGGACTTTAATGTTGGGTGGACATTTATAAGTACTTGCTTCCAATGGTGAAAAGGTTGATAATTCTGCTTTATGTATTTTTGTCAAGACATTTGTGGTGTTCCAGAATTGATTATTTTGCTGACAAGGAAATACAATGTGGTATTAAGTGGTGATTGATCCCTCCTCATTTATTTATGTGACTCCTGATTTAATTGTTACATTATGTTCCACAATATGGTGAATCTAAACTCAAATCCATGTTAGAGATGTGCTGAATTCTGATGTGTTTGGGCGCTGTCAAATATCACAACTATTCAGTGTTTTCAACCACATCAGGTTTATTTTAGGTTTCAGACATTTAAATACACATTTGAATGAAGTACTAGGCTATATAAATATATACATTTATAGTTTAAAATCAAATTCCATACACTGATGTCTATGGAAGCTGCAATAACAAACCTTTCATTTATATAATTTGATGTGGTGTTTTATTCACATCAGATACACATTGTGTATGAAACAATAATGTTTATTCTACTCCCAGTTCACCAGCAACAAGTAAACTGGGTTCAAAAACGATCACAGTTGTGTGGGTTAAAACACATGAAAAACACAGGTTCAACAAGGAGAGCTTTTCCATTGGGTGTACAGGACACTCATCACCTGAATACTATTTCTATTCTGTTAGTAAGCTACTGATGCGTAGTGTAAAGCTTGGGTGCCCCCTGCTGGCGAAGCTGAATTTGACAAGAACAATTTTAAGCAAAACATGGTGCAATCCAGTAATGCAAATTAATGTCAAAATAATTTTCATTGTTCCCAGACAACAGTCATTACTGACTATGTCTTGTTGAATGAGTGTTGATAGTCTGAGGATCATCAATATTAACAGAGCTGCTGAAAACACTCTTTATTTCATGTCAATAGTTCCTGTTTTCACCTCATTTATTATGCTGATGTCTTCAGATCTGCTGTAAATTGACACTTAAAGCTCATTTCATTGGTATCAACAGCCTGAGGGGATTTGATGACTACAAATATGTACATTTATTTCTGTCTTTATGCTTTTAACTGTTTTCCTACATTCCTACATCTCTACATTATTTTACTTTCCAAATTTTAGATATCTGACTATATTTAAATGAAGAAACAGAATAATGTTAAGGTGAGCAATAAAATGAATTTGTGAATTAGCATCAGTTACTTTACAATAGACAGACAGACATAAATTCTTAGATGTGTCAATTAGTATAAAAACAAACTCCTCCCACACTGGAATTCATCATCAATGAAGCCCCTCCCACTGCAATTGTTCATCAGTGAAGCTCCTCCCACTGCAGTCACATCATCAGTGAAGCTCCTCCCACAGCAGTTCATCATTAAATGCTGGAATATTCCCATCAGACGAGCATCAAAGCATCAGGAAGAGCTGAAATCTGCAAAGACTGAGTTTATTAAAGAGGACAGTGAGAACATGAGTGATCCAGAACCCTGCAGAATGAAACACACTGAAGATACTGAAGAACAAAGAGGTTGGTGTTTATTCTTCATTCATTCATGATGCTGAACAACATTCATGTTAGAAAGATTCAAGCACTTCTGCACCTTAAGATAAACAATTGAACTATATGAAATGATAAATGATGTTTCACCGACAGCAGTGATTTCAGTCCACATCACAAATTCAACTAAACACACCAGAAACTACAGGTACATCATCACTGTCTCTCTCACATCACTGCTTTACTGCATAATTAATTCTCATCACAATGAAAGTCTTTAATGAAGGACATTGTAAATTCAGCAACACATGCTGCTCTGATCTGGTAGATGGTCAGAGAAATGTGAAACAGCTGAACTTGACATCAAAGACAAAAAGATTTGTTCAATGAAGTGTCACTTGTCAATTGATTCATTTTTGGTAATTATCATCATTCTCCTCCTGACACCTTTAATTTGAAATAAAATGATAATAGATGACAGACTCGTGGAACAGTGGAAGTTCACACAGAGTCCAGCACATATTCATCATTTCTGTGATGATGATGATGATGATGATGATGATGATGTTTATATGTGTCCTCAGGTGTTGAACTGAACTAACAGACGTGATTCACAGATCCAGCTGACACAGCATCAGAAACTGTCATCTGTGTGACTGCTGGATCATTATTCAGAGGTACGACACGTTCATTTCTACTGACAGCTTTACACCATTAAACTATCAGTCAGTCTGTAAATGCTTCATCAATAACTGTTCATAGTTTAATCCCCTTGACTTCAGTCATGTCCAGTTTCTCTTCTTCTTCCACACATGTTTCCTGCAGTGATTGTGATTATTGTTGAGATGGCAGTGTTTGCTGCTCCTACTGTGATTCTTCTTCAGATCATCTGTGCAAGAAGAGCTGGTGAGTTTGAGCTTCACACAATCTGATGATTCACACTCATCTGATCTGGAACAATCTGCAATCATACGAGAGGTCAGTCGATACTTTTATTTTGCAGGGAGGAAGGACTCGCAGCACCCAGAGGAAATAGAGATGCCTACAATATTACAGTAAAATACTGCTGAGTTTGGAGACTGTTACAATACAGAAGGGGACAGTGACACGGGATTACAGATGCAGATGTTTATTGAACAACCAGATGATAAACAGAGTGCAGGTAAGTGATGGCAGAATAAACGTTGGCAGTTATGGATGAGGAACTGATACTTGTCTTGGTTTTTGCAGGGATGGCAAACGGACAGCAGAACTGGAGCTTGGAGCAGACACAGACAAACTCACAGGAGTCGAGGGAAACACTGGAGACAGGTGAGTATCTTCGTTGGAGTCCTTTAGGTAAGCAGGCAGGTAAGACCTTGTGCAATCGAGACCAGACAGTGACTGAGTGAGAGTGTGAGTCTTTTGTGCTGCTGTTGATGAGGGTGCTAATGGGCTGCAGGTGTGGGTGATTAGAACTCTGGTGATGACGTACGCTGTGTCTGTGAGAGTGTAGAGCCTGGCGTGTCTGTGACAGAGACAATCTGAAACGAGGTTTAAGTCAAGTCACCTCAAAGCAGCTTTACAGCCGTAACAGGAAAATAATGCGTTGTTTGTCAAATATGTCATTGTTCAGATTTTTTCTTCTCAGAAAATCATCTGAGCACCCTGAAGAAATCGTGACACCATCAAGTTTAGATTCAAATATTTTTGCAAATAACAGGCAAGATATTTGCATATATACAGTTTATGTTTTTCTTTAGTTCACATGAGTTTAGTTTATTCCAGTATTCTGAAGTGTTTAATTAGGCATTTGTTTGAGACATTTAGCTGTAATGACATTTTCTGCCGATCATGGTGTTTCCAGTGGCTCTTATTCCAGATCCTGTTTTCCAAGTAGCATCAGCCTGATCTGATCTTTCCTCTCAGGAACCTGATGAATCTGGATCTTCAGCTGGAGACTCTTCTGAAACTGCCTTAGAAATATCAAATAAATCTCTATGGATTCTTCATTGAAAATTAGTGTGACATGCTTGTGACTTTACCTGGACTGTGGTGGAATCACCTGCCTAACTTAACCCAAGCTGCTGAGACTTTAGCCATTTTCAAGAAACTGAAGATGCATCTTTTTCACCAACACTTGACTCATTAATACTAACACTTACTATTCTATATATCTATTAAAAAAAAAAGTATGCTACATGTACTGTGCTTGACAAACTGGGACTGGTCACAGCACTTGCATATTGTTGCCCTACTGTTGGCTTGATTTCTTCTATTGCTCTCCTCAATTGTAAGTCACTTTGGATAAAAGCGTCTGCTAAATGATTAAATGTAAATTTAACTGCCATAAGTTTGTATTATTAAAGTCATTTACAACAAAAAACAACTTACAATTGACATATTTGACTTTGCTGTTGATTTTGAAACAGTAAAATCTTCCTCCACATTCTGTTAACAGTCGCTGGAGATCAGCACGATCTTTCAGTTTTAGATGTTCATCAGTGGTCTGTTTCAGATCCTCTAGTTCATCTCTATGTGTGAACAGAATCATGATGTACTTCTGAACTTCAGGACCAAATAAACACTTAATGAAATCCAGGATCTCTTCTTCATTTCCCACAGGTTCCTCTAGAGGAACGGTGAGCAGAACTGAACTGAGACCTGCTGAACATCCAGAGACCAGCTGCTCTTTCATCATCTCCAGCTTCTCTTCAGACAGATCTGGATCCAGTAGATCTGGACAATCAATCACACACACCTGCTTCTCTCCAATCTGTGTTTTACCCTCACACATTTCAGATTTGTGCTCTTTAAACCTTGTTTCTCCCAATATAGTGTTTCCTGATGAGCTTTTCCCAGAAGCCTTTCTGCCATCAGAAGAATCCGGATCACTGGATCATCTGGACTAGAGCTGATCTCTGACATCTCTGAAATAAAAATAAGAAATAAGACATCAGGTCAATGCAGGTCAAAAGTAAGGAGAGAACAAACGCCTATGTGTCACAAACAAGCATTAATACTGTGTAAAGTGAAAATTAATTGTGTAAATGTGTGAACTTTATTTCCACTGCAATGAACACTACTGTAATCCTTCAAAAAACTCTAAATCTATATGAAGTTACTTTGTGTCTTCATGGGGAAAAAATCCCAGTTTAATTTGAGACTACTACACCATTAGTGTGGCATAACATGTCTGATAACACTGGACTATACAGCCAAAATTCTTCTGAAATAAATGTAGTCAAACTTTAGTAACTCTGGGTCACTGAGAACCAAAACTGATGGTTGACTTTAGTTTTCAAGATATATTGGTTAGTATTCAACCCTTGACTTGGGATTGGCAGAGGATGTGAGTAATAAAGGGAAAATATCTCTATTTAAAACAGAAATGACTGAAATACAAATTTGACTGGATCTATCAATAAATCTATGACTGGGTTTGGACAGTACCTGCTTTTTAGCCAAAACAATGAATGATGTGATCAGAAGCAGTATTGCATCATACAGACTATTGCTGGACAGTGACAAGAGATGCTCAATTTAATGAACACAATAAACACGCCAAGAAGCACAGAGGAGACACTGAATAGGACTAAAATATGTACACAATAGATTTCCCCTTTTGTTTCATAATACATTTTATTTATATATCCATTTATATTTTCTTTTATATATTCATTTATATATTCTTTATACTGATTTTTACAAGTGAAATGTTACATAAACAGGAAAGGTGGCAGGTACTATCTACACAATATTGTTACGGCTGATGTCGTTTTGTGTTGTTGTTTGTTTGCTCCTTGTTCACTTTTACTCTCACTTTCTTAGCTCTGCGCCATTGGTTCTGATCCCTGTCAATCATATTTGGAGGCGATGACGTCATCAATGGAAGAGGGGAGTTGATGTCAATCCAGTGCGACTCATGGCTATTCCCTACTGATCCTCACTCGTTCAGGGAAAGATAACTGTCAGCCTTCATATGCTCTTGGAATCGTAAATAGGCTAATAGTTTCCTAGTTTTAAAAAATCAGACATGAACACCCTTTCTGATCAAAAAGTGAATGTGATGAGCTCGTATCACGACTTCAGATGTGGGAAGTACGAAATTTCCGATACCACACAAGTCTTTTTTTTCTTTTGGTGTATGAGTTTTCCCACTGTATCATTGTAAATAAACACTTGTTGTTTTTGCCTTTAGGCTTTGGTTTCATTTGCTTGCTCTGGCATCGGACCAATGTCAGACCCCGACATTTAATGTTATTCTTCGCCATATCCCTTAATAATGCCAGGGGACATAACAATACACTTAGAAGTAAAATGTAAAAACTTAAATTGATCCTTACAGAAGCCCTAAGGGAACGGTGATGGGTAAACAAGACGGGAGGAATAACTATACTTATGTACCGTGAATGTGATAAATGTGCTTTTCCTTCAGCCTGACCGGTTTACCCGTGCTTCTGTTGTAAAATGTGTCAACGAGTCTTGATTGTGGGGTTTATAGATGTGGTCTGAAAGGATGCCATGCCCCCCAGTTGGGGAAAATTAAGCATTTTCATTTGCCTTCTTTTTTTGTAGTTTGCAGATAAACATAAAATCAGTTCTTTTTTTTTCTACATCATTTGAAGTGCAAAAAATAAATAAATCATACAACAGTTTGTCTCCATGTTTTCATTGAAAAAAGCAAAGTTTTGTATATTTGTCCCCATTTTCCTCATTAGAATGAATAACACATTTCCCAGCTATAGCCTGCCATTCTAAAACTGTTCCTGACTATTGTGTCTTTTAGGAGATTATAACGGCGCATGCAGGCAAGGATGACACACACACACACTTAACGTGACTGCTCTGTTTACTCACATGCGTCAGAGAGGTAACACCGGAACAGTTCCGGAAAAACACATGTAACAATGTGCATTATGGGAAATGTAGTTAAATAAACAGCGTTAACAAAATACACAACACTGACTGACAACAGAAACTTGTCCCGAAAAATCTAAGAAACATGCAGATAACAACTCTTTCATATCAGAGAGAAAAATCTATTTAGCTATGACAACCCTTGTGAAAAAAAAAGTGCACTTTAGTATACTTTTATAAAGTGTACTTATTGCACAAATAATATACTTTAAAAGAACACACTTAAGTGTGAATTAAATGTAATGTTTTCATCGCTTAAGTGCATTCTATTTGTAATTAGTTTCAAATGTATCACAGATTAAGTTCATATTAAATGCAATAAGTTGAACTTTTGAGTGATTTTTTTGTGTTTAAATATTCAGCTTGTGCAACCGAATTTACATTGTGCACGATTTTATAATATGAGAGCTATATACAGTGATTCACGTGCATATGTTCACTGCTGTTAATCCCCTCTCTGTGACATTGGTACATGTATAACATGTCAGTGTAGTGAGTTGCTCTCTATGTTTATGTAACTTAATGTTATTAGACATACACTGATGTATATTTTTATTCTGTTTATTTCAGAAAGACCACATTCAATACCTTGTGCACATAATAGAAAGTCTGTACAGCTGAATGATGCCAATTATGTAAACAAATATGAAGAGTTGAACAGTTCCATGTCTCCTGTCACGCTTCTTACCGCAGCCCTGTAGTGGATGAGCATTCACCTACCTATGTTCAGTATAGTTCTTTATAATTAATGTTAACTAAAATATATTTTAATATCAGTTACGTGTGATACAGTTAAGTGTGAATTAAATGTAATGTTTTCATCGCTTAAGTGCATTCTATTTGTAATTAGTTTCAAATGTATCACAGATTAAGTTCATATTAAATGCAATAAGTTGAACTTTTGAGTGATTTTTTTGAACCACTTAAGTGGGACTTAAATACAATTTTTTTATGCACTTTGAAATATGGTAAAAGCGTACTTCCGAATGTACTGACAAGCAATTAATGTGAACTAAAATATACTTTAATGTCATTTACATGTACACTATTATATAATTTAATACATTTGCAATTATATTATTTACATACATTTTATTTAATTTAATATATTTGTTATTACATTATTTGTAATTACATATAGTAATGAAGTTACAATTTAGTATATTTCAAAATATTACAATCAACACAAATGCAAATTGAAACCCTCTACATTTACTGACAAAACAATCTCTAAAACAAATACACAAAAAACCTTTTTGTTGATGCACAAGAAAACCCAAGAAACACTATACACAATCACAAACGATTACAACATTTTCATCATTTTCTCCCTCACATACAAAGGTACCTAAACCTAAACCTACTCATCACAATACTTTCTGCATTTTCACATGTTCAGAAAAAAAATCATTCTGTTTGATCTATAAGATGATAAATAAGATAACACCCATGAATTAATACAAACAAAATGTAAAGAAAAGATTCAAAACTTTGGGTAACACTTTACAATAACTTTTTATTAGTTAACTACTTTAGTTAACATGAACTATGAAAAATACTTTAAAGCATTTATAAATCCTAGTTAATATTACTTATGCATTATTAAAATCAAAAGTTGCATATGTTAATAGATAATGCACTGTAAACTAACATGAACAATGACTATACTTTTTATTAACTAACTTGAAAAAACTATATTTTTTATTACCTAATGTTAACAAAGATTAATAAATACTGTAAAAAAGTTAATGCACATAGTTAGATCATGTTGTCTAATATATTAACTGATGTTAACAAATGAGACCTTATTGTAAAGTGTTACCGAACCTTGTTACTTATAAGCTCTGAAACCTTTACTAGCACAAACATTAAACAGGACCAAAAGATTTCTTCTAAAATCTTACTCCAGCATTACAGTGAATGTAATTTTGAAAAGGAAAACAAACAAACAAACAAACAATAAAAAAACAATGAATTCCAAAGGCACAAAAACAAGAAAACCAAAATTGTCTGTCACTAACTTTTTTGAAGTCGTAGGAAAAAGTGCTGTTTATGTCAATGTCCCAGAAGCTCTCCATCGGCAGAAAACCTCAAATGTCCATGAAGCTGCACACCATCTCTACACAGTATGCTTAAATGGACATGTTCCAAAGAGGCAGGAAAATAAAAAAAAAATTACCTTGGGGAAAAAAAAAAAAAAACAGAAGGAAAACAATTGTTTGTAAACAGAGTTAGTCCATTATTATAATTGGCTCAATTGAATGAAAGCAATAGATATAGATATATAGTTGCACTCCAAAGTTTATATATACCTTTGTAGGTTTGAAAATAATAAAAAATGAACAAAGACATTTGCTGTCCTTTTCCACCACCCTCAGACCCATTTGGTATTCCTAAAGGCAAAGAGTTGCTGATAGTGATCGAAGCCTGCGGCCAAGACGTGTACTGATCATCTCCTCCACTTTAATACCAGTTACAGTGTGTAATAAATATGAATGAACATCTGAAGGTATGTTACAAGATGCAGTACAACTGATCCATAACATGTCACATTTAATTGCTCAATCAGTGTTTCAACCGCGGAAAGACGTCAATAAAACAGCTTATAAACAATGTCACGTAATGTCACATTTACCTCAGAAAAACCATATTCAGCATAAACTCGTTAGTCAGCTATAGAGAGGAGCATTCTGATAAATATATGCACCACGTTACATACAGTATTCATTACAATTTTATTTTAAATATTTATTTTTTTAATAATTAATTCATGTATTTAAATCATTTATGACAGCCACGATTTAAATGTTTATATTTCAAAAAACGAATTGGAGTAGAAATATGATTATGTAATTCTAAAGTTAGTATAATAACTTTATTATTAAAAAAAAAAAACATAACTGAGTATAATTTAAGTGTTGGTATGTAAATAAGTTAATTTTAACCTTCAATATTATAGTAATATAGTACCAAGTGACTCCCTCGTATAGTTTACAGCATTATTTGAGATTTTTTTTTTCCCTCAAGAAAATGTGCCATTTACTGTATCTGATATACATCCAAAATAATTGATATTGAATCGAAATCGAATCATAAGCTTGTGAATAGAAATCGAATCGAATCATGAAAATTGTGTCAATACCCAGCCCTACTGAATACTGTTAGTGTTACGGTGTGCAGGTTGCAGAGACAAGGCATTCACAGAGATCCACAATAAATGGGTATTTATTAAACAAAAGGAGAGATACGCAGCTACACACACATCTAGACAACAATAAGAACAGACAAGGAGTGCAGGAAGTGAGTCCATTATAAAGGGAGTGCAGATGATGAGGTCCAGGTGCAGGTAATAAGTGATGATGGGGAGATGACGAGGAAGTGAGTGCAGGTGTGGAAACAGGAGGATCATGGGAAATGGAGTCCGGGAACGAAGGGAACTGTGACAATTAGACTTAGCTGAAAAATATAAAGCACTATTTATTTAATTTGTATCTTTGTTCTATATTTATCTATGCTTATAATTTGTTCATTATTTTCTATGTGCATTCACTCACCTACAAAATCAACCCAATCATCCTAGAATGATTAATTCTTTCCAAATAGAGCTATTTTTTTTCTTGCTCTTCCATTTTTGTTTATTATGCAAACAGACAATTACAATATTTACAGATGAGAAATTAAATGCAAAATACAAATACAAAGACCAACAAAACATACATAACAGCCAGTAAGATTTGTGTGTGTGTGTGTGTGTGTGTGTGTGTGTGTGTAACTGTAAGTGTAACTGGGTGTGGGAGTGGAAATATATGAATAAAGGAGCATGTAGGGAAGTACAACAGACATAACCAGAGTTTATCAAAAAAAAAAACAAAAAAATATATATATATATATATATATATATATATATATATATATATATATATCAATGAAATAAAGAGAAAAAAATAAATAAAAAATATATAAATAAAAAATTGTAATGACAATAATAATGATGATAATAATAATAGAATCACACAAAAAACTGGAGAATGGGGGATGAGGAGGGTGACAGTAGCAATAGTAATAGCAACATTAATAATAATAATAATAATAATAATAACAATAATTATAAATTCAATTAATAAGAAATGACAAATAGTAATAAAAGTATTAGCAATAGTAGTAATGATAAACATATTAACAAATATACTCATTTCATCCGGAATGAGGGGGAGGATAAAGGATCAGGAAGAGGACAAATAAAAATAATAGTAGTAGCAATAGCAATGATAATAATGATAATAATAATAATAATGGTAATACTGATACAGCCAGTAATAATAATGATAATAGTAGTAGCTGTAATAGCAATGATAATAATAATAATAATAATAATAGTAATATTAATAATGGTAATACTGATACAGCTATTAACGATAAGGTATTATAAAGCTGCCTCTATTCCCCTCATGGCCACGGCATAGGTTAGACCCCCGCCAGTGTCATGTTGCAACGGGCTATCAGGGTGGGGTGCTGCGGGGCCTAGGGTCCCAAAATCCACACCCATCTCCGGCCGTCCCACACATGCCACGCTTACCCTGTCTTTGTGTGTTTCAATGTTATTGTGTGTTTCAATGTTACCCTGTCTTTGTGTCTTTCAGTGTTATACTCATGATAGGCATATGTTTATGTCGACTAGTGTATAATGCATTAAAAAGCATGGCGTGCAGCATGAAGCCAGCCCAGTGCAAAGCCCAGGCCGCCACGCCCACGCCACACTTACCCTATGTGTGTACTTTTTTTTTTTTTTTTTGCTTTGAACTTGTTTTAAGCTCCAAATGAATGTGTGTGTGCACCTCATCTAATATGTGAAGCATTAAAACAGCGAGACATGTGCTGAACCAGCCGGAGACAAGAAATCCCAGGTGAAGGTACAAGCTGGAGGGCGAAAGCCCAAGGCCCCCGGCCCCACATCACACCCACCCACAACTAATCAGAACCGCACATGGCAGGGACTGGTATGCCACAGCCAACCAGGGTCCAGAAGCAGCGAAAAAAAGAGAGAGAGAGAGAGAGGTTTAACAACACCTTTATTTATACACTTTTACTTCACAATAAAACCATTACTAAAAACACATTTGTATGATTATTATTAAACCACTTTTAAAACCTTCCAAAAATTTCTTTCAAAAATGTAAAACAAAATCATCATATAACATGCACAACACTTCATTAACACACCATACATCACAAAAACCCAATAAATTATTTGTCAACTTATAATATGCAAATTCAATCTTTAGCCTCCCTGCTATTAGCCGCTTAAACATTTCTTCAAGATCTATTGTTGCCAATTGTAAACCCTTATTTTTCCGTGTTTTCCACACTGCCAGTTTAGCCGTTCCAATCAGGTAATTTAATAAACACATTTTTTTCCTTTTTGAAAATGTATACTTCATTCCTCCAATAAACACCTCATCAGAAAAATTCACATCAAATTTTCTAAACCAGCTCCTTAGCAATTTAAAAATACCTTTTAATCTCTCACACTTTAAAAACAAATGCTCTAAATCTTCTTTTTCTCCACAGAATCGACAATCACCCTTTACAGCTGTATTCAGGTGTGCCACATGTCCGTCTGTAGCTATTGCCCCATAAATTATCCTCCATTGTAGATCGCCAGTACGTTTCTCCACAGGAGGTTTATATAGGGCCCTCCACCTGTCTCTTATCAGGAAGTCTGGGCTTAACAAATCTGGCCACTTTGAAACTTTTTGTTTTCTCAATGAATCTTGATGGATCATTTTTACTGTAATATTGTACATTACTTTCTTTGTCATGCTCTTAAAAGAACAGCACTGGGGAGTCCCAAAGTACAACATTGTATCCACCACTTCTTCTTCAACCTCCTTTATTGCTGGAGAAACAGCCAGTTCTGGAAAATCCATATCATTCCTCATGTCCTGAATATTTTCATGTCTTTGTGCAATAAATGTCCTGTATCCACTTGGCAATGCATTGTAAATTTCTTCTTTTAATTTTGACACAAGACGAGAAGATCTCAAGCCCGTTGTCTCTTTAAGTTCATCAAGCGATTTCCACCCTTCTTCGTTCAATAAATGATCCAGCTTTACAATTCCATTCCTCAATAAACATTGTCGTACAGTCACAGAAGACAGCAATCTGGTTTGAATCATTGGATTAAAGAAGAGCGGTTCCTCCGGTTCCCAATGTTCTAGATTGTCCACATTCCATTCTGTTCTTAGAACAGTTTTCCATGTTTGTAACAAAAAACAGTGAGCTCAGACAAGTTCAACTCCTCAAGCTTCATTAAGAATAATTGTTTATCAAGTCCAAAGCCGCCCACTCTCCTTATGATTGCACTTGCAGTTTTTCCCCATAGCACATCTTCATCATAGAGAAATCTCTGTGCAGCCTGTATCCTAAAAGCACGGATTCTATTTCTCACATCCACAAGTCCTTGGCCGCCTTCCTGTACTGGTAGGTGTAATACTGCAGTGCGAGTCCAATGCTGTCCATTCCAAAAAAATTCACTATTGTCCTTTGTACATTGGAGATCAACTCCTCTGGTGGCTCCATGACAATAGTCCTATGCCACAAAGTAGAAGCAGACAGATTGTTTACTACCAGAACTCTTCCTCGATATGACAATTGTGGTAATAGCTATCTCCACTTCGACATTTGGGCAGACACCTTTTCTATCAAACCTTCCCAGTTTTTCTTTTGAAACTGTTCATTTCCTAAAAAAAACTCCTAAAATCTTTAGTCCGTCTTTTTTCCATTGCAACCCTCCTGGAAGTTGTGTAAAATTTTCCGAATTACCAATTATAAATCCTTCACTTTTTGTCCAATTAACCTTAGCAGAAGAGGCTTTTTTGTATAATTCAATAGTTTTTGTTAAAATTTCTATGTCTTTTTGTCTTGTAATAAAAACAGTAATGTCATCTGCATAGGCTGATAAAACCACCTTAGAATGACCATTAACCTGAGGGATTAGGGTTCCTTTTAAATTCCTCCTCAACTTACATAATAAAGTTTCAATTATTAGGCTATATAATTGTCCTGAAATTGGACAACCTTGCCTTATACCTCTTGTCACAGGTATTGGAGCACTCAAACCACCCCCCACTTTCACCATCACATAAACATTAGAATACAACAACCGAATATATGAAACAAAACCATCACCAAAACCATAACTCTTTAACACTTTAAATAGATATTAGTGATCCACACGATCAAATGCTTTTTCTTGATCTAATGACAACACTCCCAAATCATTCTTATTATTCTGATTAAAATCAATTATATCTCTCAATAAAAAATCTACATCTATCTATAATAGATCTCTTAGGAATGCAATATGTTTGATCATTTTGGATCAGCAAATCTAAACAGTGTTAGAGTCTATTTGCTAAACACTTTTTTTAGTGTTTTTATATTTTTTTAATTTTATAGTCCAGACACAAAAGAGATACAGGTCTCCAGTTTTTTAACAGTCCAAGGTCTCCCTTTTTTGGAAGCAATGACAAAACTGCTCGACGACAACTTATTGGAAGTGAATTACTTTTGATGCATTCTAGAATTACTTCATATAAATCAGGTCTTATAAGGTCCCAAAATTGTTGATAAAATTCCACCGGTAATCCATCAATTCCAGGTGATTTACCTTTAGATAGTTGCCGCATAGCCTCTGTGAACTCTTGAAAAGTGACTAAATCATCCAAAAAATGTTTTTTGTTTTTCTCCAAGCTGAGGTAACTCATTAAGTAAGTCCTCAGTACAGTCCATGTCACAACTCTCAGCTCTATATAATTGCTTATAAAAGTCTCCTGCCAATCTCCTCATTTCTGTAGGATCTGATGTAACTGATCCATCCGAACGACGAAGATGGCACATCATCTTTTGTTGAACATACTTTCTTTCAAGGTTAAAAAATAATGTACTTGGAGCATCCCTATCTTTAATGGAACAGTGTCTTGATCTTATCAGTGCTTTTGCTTGTTCATGTTGTAGTAAACTCAGTTCTTGTCTTTTCTTATTTAACCCAATACACTGTACAGCTTCATTATTATTTACAGCTTGTTTTTCTACAAGCTCAATGTCACTTTGTAAAGCTTTCACTGTTGCTTTCAACATATTTGATGAGTGGAAGGCATAATTTTGACAGAACATTTTTATATTAGCCTTTCCCACATCCCACCATTGGCTTATTTTTTCAAAAGAATTTTTCTTCAATTTCCAAATATTCCAGAACAATTTAAATTTTTCACAAAAAGAGACATCCTGTAGTAACTCTACATTAAAAATCCAGTAATAATTAGATTTAAATGTCTTCTTTAAAGTAACATCTAATGACACCATATGATGGTCTGAAAAACCATTAGGTCTAATAAAAGTATTCATCACCTTATTGTTCCATATTTTTTTTTAAATAAAACCTATCCAATCTTGCTCCAGTAATTCTATTATCAACCACTTTTAACCATGTATACTGCTTTATTCCTTCATTTCTTGTTCTCCATACATCTATTAATTGAAATTAATTTATAATTTCTTTTTAATGCATCACTTGACTTATTATGCGGCTCTTCCCCATTTTGGTCAGCAATGAAGTCTGTTGATAATGTTTGTCTAATAATTCATATTAGACAAACCTTATCATCATATTTTTCAATAACCTTCCTTAATTCCATAAAACACATCAGCCGCTCTGGACCATTGTTCGGAGCATAAACATTAACAAATACAAATATTATTCCTTTATATTCAATTTTTGTTAATAATCTTCCTTTAACAATTTCTTCTACCTTTAACTTACACTTTCAGAAAATAAAATCGCTACCCCAGCATTATTTCTTGTCCCATGACTCAAGGCAAAATTTCTTTTCCACCATAATCCCCATTCAATTTCATTATCAATGTCTGTATGTGTTTCTTGTAAAAAAACAAACATGAACCTTTTCAATTCTTAAAAACTCTGAAATCTGTGCTAATTTATTCCTGTCCCTACCCCCATTAATATTCAATGATCCTACTCTCCACACATCCATATAGAGAAGTAAGAAGTAGACAGAAACAGAAAAGAAAAAGCACAGATTAAAGAACACCACTTGTGATTTATCCATGAAACTACTTTTGTGAAACTCTCACTTTACTTTTCCTCAATTTCGTTAGCATCTTTTTCAGCCGGAATCTTTTCTTTTTATCCAAAACTTCATAGCTCACTGTTTTTTGCAACAACAACACCGATATTATACATTTCTCCACATCTGGAAAGAACTCTTTTACATCAACAACTTTACCAAACGTTGTATCAAGAAAGTCATTAATTTCTTCTAAAGAGTATGTGTCTTCCATCACTTGTGACCCAATGTCTGAAATCTCAGAAAGTGCATCTTCCTCTCTCATTTCTGCATCACAATTGTCTTCATTGTCATTTTTTCCAACACTGTTTTCTCCAGCACTTTCAACATTTTCCATATCCTCACTCCTTACATTGTTTACAACCGTTCCTGTTATTTCATTATTCAAACTCACACTATCCTCAATTCGATTTTATGTTGGTCTCAGCATTGAAGGAAGGTAGACAGAGGGTCTTTTGTCCTCTATTGAAGCTGTATTCTATACTATAACATCTGGATTTCTTTATGTACCGAAACCATTTCCATATAAGGAACAAGGTTCTACTAGGATTGAATGGGAGACAGGGTATGGTCCCTACTTTTGTATTGCAAGTAAAGGAGAGGGTCTTCTGGATCCCCAGGAAAGCATGGGTACCTGACCGGGAGATAACCATATTTAGACTTGTTTTTCTATATGTATCACATTCCTATACCATGAGCTATATGATGTATTCTCTCTCTCATTGGTTGAAACTATACTACACCCCTTGTACTCTTTCTATATATTCTCTCTTTTCTGTTAAATAAAATGAGACTTTCTATTCTCCCTCAGCGTTGAGATTGTTCATTCAATTGCCAATTAAGAGGACTGGGATGAGGCACGCCTCAGGAGCCATAATCTAACAGGTACTGTTTTAATTGCGCTAGCTAATTTCCCATATCTCAAAAGCTTTCTTTCTATCTCATTACTTTGGATGAAAGGTGGCACATTTGAAACAGTTACCTTAACAAGTTGGTGCAACCAGCGGCGAAACAGTAATAAAGTCTCCACTTACCACTATTCCGCTGCTTATAAGACGATTCACTTGGCTCTCTTATTTACAAACACAACCACTGCTTTATTCATTCGTGAAGCAGATGAAATGTTTTGATAACCGATCTCCTCTCCTACGACCATTAACACTTCCTCCACATTCACCCCGTTCGCCGTCACACACCTGATTCCATGCCGAAGGGAAACAGGTGGCGTAAGGGACGCCATCCCCCTCCCAACCTGATCCTCAAAAATATTCTACTATCGCTACAAAAAAAATATAACTTAAATCAGAAATTGAAATTTTTTTTTTAGAAAAGATAAGAAACAAGCACACAATCACCCTCCCCTCGTGAGAACCCTCACACACACCCAAACACTCCCAGCATGCACCGAGAGAGAGAGATTGAAAAATGTCCTTTAATTCTCAATTAACATTCCAAAATCATCAACATTACATCAATCTTACAAAATCATTTAATTATTAAAAAGATAAAACCATCTCACCATCATCAACAACACAAAGAACATTTGCAACAGACCATTTTTCAACAAAAACCTGCAGATTATTAGTCAATTTGTGATAAGCATATTAAATTTTAAGACGTGCCGCTAATAGTCCTAAAAATACATCATAAACCTCTTTTGATCCTTTATCCTGAATCATATTTTTCCTTGAAAGCCACATAGAAAGTTTAGCCACTCCAAAAACATAATTCATCAAAACGTGTCTTTGTTTTTTCTTTACAGAATACTTTGGTCCAAAAACAAACAGAGGAAAAGAAAAACATTTTCCCCAATTCAAACACCACTGTTCTAATACATTAAATAACACTCCTAACCTACAACATCCACAAAATAAATGCACCAAAGTTTCATTTTGGGTACAAAATGGACATTCCACCCCTTGACTAGGATCTAAATGGGCTACATGTTTATTAGTGGCTATAGCCCCATGTATTATTCTCCTTTAAGGAAGCTCGATTGCTCCTGTCTGCCTCGCTGCTCAGAGTGGTTTGCGTCTGTGACTCCGTATAGCTTTGTTTTGAATCTCTTACTTTTGTTCATTGTTGCTTATATTATCATTACCTTATATAATATTGCCTACCACATTAATCTGACGTCGCTAGCTTGTAATCTTTGAATCTAAATCGCTGTTACAACGCGTTTGCATCTCGCTAGCTTGTTAACTTGTCATCAGTCTCTCGCGCGCTCCTTTTTCAACGCGTTCATCAAACAGCTGTGGTAACTCGGATCAGTCTACAAACACGGTGAGTCATGTCATCCTTTCCCTGTATCGTGTCGTGTTCCATATGCAACATGTTCAGTATAGCTCTCTCTGTCAGCGATGAGGGATTTACATGTCATAAATGTAGGGAAATAGTCAGGCTGACAGAGAGAATCTCAGAATTAGAGACACGCATCCAAACTTTAATCGAGGATAGTAAGAATGCAAGGGCTTCAGATACTGTTTTGGATGCGACTAGCTTAGTGAACTCTGTACATTGTTCGGTTCCAGCTGTAGAGCCCGCGCAGCAGGGCAATTGGGTAACGGTGAGGCGGCCTAGCCGCGGAAAACACCACTCTTCCGTTCCAATTAGAACATCAAACAGGTTCTCCCCACTCAGTGACGCACCCACTGAGAATCCTGTTGAAAGTGCCCTAGTTATTGGCGATTCTATTACACTGAATGTGAAAATAGAGACACCAGCCACCATAGTCACATGTTTGCCGGGAGCCAGAGCACCTGACATCAAAGCAAATTTAAAAGTGCTGGCTAATGCTAATCGTAAATACACTAAAATTGTTATTCACGTCGGCACTAATGATGTTCGACTTCGGCAGTCGGAGATCACTAAAATTAACATTAAAGAGGTGTGTGAACTCGCAAGTACAATGTCAGAAGAAGTAATTTGCTCTGGCCCTCTTCCTGTTCATCGGAGTGATGAGATAGTTAGCAGATTATCATCACTCAATGGCTGGCTGTCTAAGTGGTGTCCGCAGAATAATATAGGTTTCATAGACAATTGGAAAAGTTTTTGGGGCAGACCTGACCTGTTGAAAAGAGATGGTATTCATCCCTCCCGGGATGGTGCTGCTCTTCTCTCTAGTAATATGGCACATAGTCTTAGAACTAAAACATGACAAACTGGGGTCCAGGTCAGGAAGCAGACACACTGGCTAAACCGACCGTCTGCTAGCTGCCTCACGTTACAGAAGTCAGATAATTCCCAACACCTAGAAACTCTTACACCTAGATATTATCACATAGAGACTGTGTCTGTACCCCGAATTAGCAAAAACAAAAAACTTCCAAACCCATTCAATGGTAAAAATTTAATTGATGTTCAACAAATAAAAAATAGAGATAAAAATGATAAACAAATGATAAAGCTTGGGTTGTTAAATATTAGATCCCTTTCTTCAAAAGCACTTATTGTAAATGATATTATCACAGACAATAATCTAGATGTGCTGTGTTTGACAGAAACTTGGCTAAAACCAGATGATTACATTACTTTAAATGAGTCTAGCCCTCAAGGTTATGATTATCGACACAATCCTCGTCAGAAAGGCAAAGGGGGAGGTGTTGCTGTAATTTATAGTAATATTTACAGTATTAGTCAAAAGTCTTCCAAATATAATTCCTTCGAAGTGATGGTGCTTTACGTAACATTATGTAAGTTGACATTTGTGCTGGCTACTGTATACAGGCCACCAGGACACCATACAGACTTTATCAAAGAATTTGCTGCTTTTCTTTCAGAGTTAGTACTAACTGCAGATAAAGTCCTTGTTGTTGGTGATTTTAATATCCATGTAGATAATAAAAAAGACTCATTGGGATTGGCATTTACAGACATTCTAAACTCTATTGGTGTTAGACAACACGTGTCAGGACCCACTCATTGTCGTAATCATACTTTAGATCTAATATTGTCACATGGAATCGATATTGATGCCGTTGAAATTCTGCAGCAGAGTGACGACATCTCAGATCATTATCTAGTCTCGTGTATACTACATTTAGTCAAGGCAGCTAAACTGCCTCCCTGCCATAAATATGGTAGAACCATCACTTCTACCACTAAAGATCGCTTTCTAAATAATCTTCCTGATCAGTTTCATCGCCTTAGCATACCAGATAGCTTAGAAGACCTCGATGTTGAAACAGAAACTATTGCCTCTGTCTTTTCCAGCACATTAGACTCGGTTGCAACTTTGCGTTTAAAAAAGATTAAGGAAATTAATCCAACGCTGTGGTACGATGAGCACACTCGGGCCCTAAAGGTAGCAGCCAGAAAAATGGAGCGCAGCTGGAAGAAAACAAAACTAGAAGTTTTTCGCATTTCGTGGAGAGAGAGAATGATTGAGTACAGAAAGGCCTTAAAAACTACTAGATCTGCCTATTTTTCAAAACTTTTAGAAGAAAATAAGCACAACCCTAGGTATTTATTTGATACAGTGGCTAAATTAACAAGAAATAAAGCTTCAACTTCTGATGTTTCCAAAGAGCACAGCAGTAATGACTTTATGAACTTCTTTACTTGTAAGATTGATAATATTAGAGAAAAAATTATAACCATGCAACCGTCTACTACAGTATCGCGTCAGACAGTGCATTGTAGTGTCTCTGAGGAAAAATTCAATTCACTTACTGCTTTAGGAAAGGAAGAATTGTCTAAACTTATTAAATCATCAAAATCAACAAGACCCTATACCGACTAAACTATTGAAAGAGATGCTTCCAGAGATCATAGATCCTCTTCTTAATATCATTAATTCATCTTTATCACTAGGATACGTACCAAAAAGTTTTAAGCTGGCTATTATTAAACCTCTTATTAAAAAACCACAACTTGATCCTAGAGAATTAGTCAATTACAGGCCGATCTCAAATCTCACTTTTCTGTCAAAAATACTAGAAAAGGCAGTATCATCACAACTATGTTCCTTTTTAGACAGAAATAGTATCTGTGAGGATTTCCAGTCAGGTTTTAGACCGTACCATAGTACTGAGACTGCTCTCATTAGAGTTACTAATGATTTGCTCTTATCATCAGATCGTGGTTGTATCTCTCTATTAGTGTTACTGGATCTTAGTGCTGCATTTGACACTATCGATCACAACATTCTTTTAAATAGACTCGAAAATTATGTTGGCATTAGTGGAATTGCATTGTCATGGTTCAAATCATACTTATCTGACCGTTATCAGTTTGTAGTAGTAAACGAAGAGAGGTCATATCGATCACAGGTTCAATATGGAGTACCGCAAGGCTCAGTACTAGGACCGTTGCTTTTCACTCTGTACATGCTACCCTTGGGAGATATCATTAGGAAGCATGGCGTTAGTTTTCACTGTTACGCTGATGATACTCAGCTCTATATTTCTTCGCGCCCTGACGAAACTTACCAACTCACAAAATTAACAGAATGCATAGCTGATATAAAAAATTGGATGACCAGTAATTTCCTACTTCTAAATTCAGAAAAAACAGAGATTCTAATTTTTGGACCAAAAACCTCTTCACGTAATAACCTAGAATACTGTCTAACACTTGATGGCTGCTCTGTTAAGTCTTCGTCGTCCGTTAGGAACCTGGGTGTGCTCTTTGATACCAATCTTTCATTTGAAGGCCATGTTACTAGCATCTGTAAAACCACATTCTTCCATCTTAAAAATATATCTAAACTACGACATATGCTCTCAATGAAAAATGCAGAACAGTTCATGCGTTCATGACCTCAAGGCTAGATTACTGTAACGCTCTACTGGGTGGTTGTTCCGCTCGCCTGATAAATAAACTACAACTCGTCCAAAATGCAGCAGCTAGAGTTCTTACTAGAACTAGGAAGTATGACCATATTAGCCCAGTTCTGTCAACACTGCATTGGCTTCCTGTTAAACATCGTATAGATTTTAAAATCTTGCTAATTACTTACAAAGCACTAAATGGTTTAGCTCCCCAGTACCTGAGCGAGCTCTTAAAGCATTATAGTCCTTCACGTCTATTGCGATCTCAGGATTCAGGCCAGCTGATAATACCTAGAATATCAAAATCCACCGCAGGCGGTAGATCCTTCTCCTATCTGGCACCTAAACTCTGGAACAATCTTCCTAGCATTGTTCGGGAAGCAGACACACTCTGTCAGTTTAAATCTAGACTAAAAACGCATCTCTTTAACCTGGCATACACATAACACATTATCAATTTATATTTTCAAATCCGTTAAAGGATTATTAGGCTGCATAAACTAGGTCAGCCGGAACCGGGAACACTTCCTATAACACCAGATGTACTCGTTACATCAGAAGAAGAATGGCATCTACGCTAATATTAGTCTTTCTGTTTATCCCGAGGTCTACCGTAGTCAACCAGATCCGGGCCGTATCCAGGTGAGACCGAGGACCGGCACCTTGACATGACCACAACGCAGCCCTGAAGTATCAGCAGAGATTGAGTCAACTAGATCATCCATTGTGAAGGCCTCATCGACACAACAGCCAGTGCCACAGCTCCTCAACAAACCGTCCTTACCGGTGTGATGAATACGATCCTCAACTGGACTGAACTGGAATAAATACTTTGAATGTTGCGATCCTATCGGACTTATGATAGCAACCTGAATCGTAACAAAGCACTGTTCGCCAGAGGAGAACTGGCCCCCCGACTAAGCCTGGTTTCTCCCAAGGTTTTTTTCTCCATTTTAACACAGAAGTCTATTTGCCACCTGTTTGCCATCTAATGTCATCTGTTGGAGTTTGGGTTCCTTGCCGCTGTCGCCTTTGGCTTGCTTAGTTGGGGACACTTGACATTTGATATTCAACAGTGCTTTGACCTGCCGACATTGACACTATTCTTTAAGAGCTGCTGTGCAGCCAAAATTATATACCAGTTATCAATGTAAAGCTGCTTTGACACAATCTGCATTGTAAAAAGCGCTATATAAATAAAGGTGACTTGACTTGACTTGACTTGAAATAAACATGTCTGAATAACTGGATTGGGGATGGAGGGTGGTGGAAGGTGCTGATAAAAAGTCTCACAGAAAGCCTGCAGTGTTTTCTTGTGTTTTATGATGACAGTGATGATGACACTCATGTAATGCTGAAGATCATCGAGATCATCACACACACACACGTTTGTTTTTGTGAATTGTGGGGACATTCCATTATAGACGTAATGGTTTTTATACTGTACAAACCGTATTTTCTCTCCCCCTACACCAACCCTACCCCTAAACCTACCCATCACAGGAAACTGTGCACATTTTTGCTTTCTCACAAAAAAATCATTCTGTATGATTTATAAGCCTTTTGAAAAATGGGGACATGGGATAATGTCATAATAAGTCACCCTCTCCTTGTAATACCTATGTCATACCCATGTCATTATACAAATTTGTGTCCTGATATGTCACAGAAACACGTGCACACAGAGAGAGAGAGAGAGATATCAGTGGCTGTTTTTATTAAAGACTGAAGATACTCTCTCTCTCTTCTTGTTTGCATAGAATATGTTACAGCAAAGTAAAGCCTCCACACGGGGGCGCGCGCGCGCTTTATTCGTGCTCGTCATCAAAGTCAGTTTCAGTTTCGAAACCTTCAAGGCGTTGGTGAGACACGGAGAACAGATCAGGTAAGAGTTCACTTTAACCAGCCTTTAAATACTCATCTTATTATTTTTCACTAGTTTCTTGAAATTAGAATATTGAGAAGACAAAAACTTATATTTAATAAAAAAAATAAAATAAAACGTAATATTTAGCAATTAATATTCTGTAATTAAATAAATAAACGTCTGTCCTGTCTCAGCTTCACTGTCTTTAGTGAGGTTAAAAAACAACAGTCTGAAAGTAGATGCTGTTTAACCCATTATGGATGAGGATTATCATGACATTGTGAAAGGTTAGCTAAACTGAACTGATGGAAACCCCTTCATCATGAGCTGTTTGTCATTATTTCACACTGTTTCCCGAGGTTTATGACAGATAATGATGTCATGATCTGTTAGTTCTGCTCGTGTTTACATCAGTTTGTGCAGATGATGATGTCATGATGTGTTTTTTCTGCTCGTGTTTTCATCAGTTTGTGCAGATGATGATGTCATGATGTGTTATTTCTGCTCGTGTTTTCATCAGTTTGTGTAGATGATGACGTCATGATGTGTTATTTTTGCTCGTGTTTTCATCAGTTTGTGTAGATGATGAGGTCATAATGTGTTATTTCTGCTCGTGTTTTCACTGAAAGCTCTCTCTCATACTGCGATCATTGATCATCTGCAGTACAGGTGCTGGTCATGTAATTAGAATATCATCAAAAAGTTGATTTATTTCACTAATTCCATTCAAAAAGTGAAACTTGTATATTATATTCATTCATTACACACAGACATACACACAGATATATTTCAGATGTTTATGTTTATATAGAATCTCAGAAAATTAGAATATTACTTAAGACCAATACAAAGAAAGGATTTTTAGAAATCTTGGCCAACTGAAAAGTATGAACATGAAAAGTATGAGCATGTACAGCACTTAATACTTAGTTGGGGCTTCTTTTGCCTGAATTACTGCAGCAATGCGGCGTGGCATGGAGTCGATCAGTCTGTGGCACTGCTCAGGTGTTATAAGAGTCCAGGTTGCTCTGATAGTGGCCTTCAGTTCTTCTGCATTGTTGGGTCTGGCATATCACATCTTCCTCTTCACAATGCCCCATAGATTTTCTATGGGGTTAAGGTCAGGTGAGTATGCTGGCCAATTAAGAACAGGGATACCATGGTCCTTAAACCAGGTACTTGTAGCTTTGGCACTGTGTGCAGGTGCCAAGTCCTGTTGGAAAATGAAATCTGCATCTCCATAAAGTTGGTCAGCAGCAGGAAGCATGAAGTGCTCTAAAACTTCCTGGTATACGGCTGCGTTGACCTTGGACCTCAGAAAACACAGTGGACCAACACCAGCAGCATAACTTTGTCTTTAGCCCAGGCGAAACGCTTCTGACGCTGTCTGTTGTTCAAGAGTGGCTTGACACAAGGAATGCGACAGCTGAAACCCATGTCTTGCATACGTCTGTGTGTAGTGGTTCTTGAAGCACTGACTCCAGCTGCAGTCCACTCTTTGTGAATCTCCCCCACATTTTTGAATGGGTTTTGTTTCACAATCCTCTCCAGAGTGCGGTTATCCCAATTGCTTGTACACTTTTTTCTACCACAAGGAAAAATCCTTCCCTTCGCCTCTCTATTAATGTGCTTGGACACTGAGCTCTGTGAACAGCCAGCCTCTTTTGCAATGACCTTTTGTGTCTTGCCCTCCTTGTGCAAGGTGTCAATGGTCGTCTTTTGGACAACTGTCAAGTCAGCAGTCTTCCCCATGATTGTGTAGCCTACAGAACTAGACTGAGACCATTTAAAGGCTTTGCAGGTGTTTTGAGTTAATTAGCTGATTAGAGTGTGGCACCAGGTGTCTTCAATATTGAACCTTTTCACAATATTCTAATTTTCTGAGATACTGAATTTGGGATTTTCCTTAGTTGTCAGTTATAATCATCAAAATTAAAAGAAATACACATTTGAAATATATCAGTCTGTGTGTAATGAATGTATATAATATACAAGTTTCACTTTTTGAATGGAATTAGTGAAATAAATCAACTTTTTGATGATATTCTAATTATATGACCAGCACCTGTAGGGATGGGCAACTTCGATGGTGGTGTAATGGCAATTTACAATAAAATCTTTCATTACAGATTTTGTTTCCAAACAAATCAAACATATGGGTGACCCCTTGAACTTGGTAAAAAGATAATCCCTTAACCATCCTGATTATTTTTTCATTTATTTTTGTTAATTTTAGTAAACTTTCACATTAGCGTGCACATCCTACGCTGTTATTAATACGGGGGATCGGCTGGAAATAGCGACCTCTCCTGGATTGGTTTAGTATTAACATTATAATCTGAATGCAATCTTTACATTACTTGCTTTTCAAATGTCCAGCGGGCCACCAGTTGCCCATCCCTGATCTACAGCAACTCAATCACACATGACATCTTACAGGCTCACACAATAATGTTAACAATAAAACAAGGTGCTTCTGTACAGGGCCGGCCCGTGGCATAGGCGGCATAGGCAGTTGCCTAGGGCGCAAAATGACTGGGGGGCGCTGCGGCTGCACGAAAGTTTTTTTTTTTTTTTTTTTTTTCCCGGAAGACCATTGTGCGCTCCTACACCCATATTTTAAGTACTGACAATTAACAATTTTAGTAGCTTACTGATCGATCATCGAACTGATTAAAATAGCCTAATGTTAGAATAAAATAAAATTGACATAAACGAAAAATAAGATTTGCCAACATGTTGGACTAATTTAAACACTTTATGCGTCATGATGTAATTATAATACATCGTCATAACGCATTAATTATGCATGGCACATGCAGTTAAAATCTTTTTGCCATTTATGTGCTCTGAAAGTATCAGAGTGAAAAAAAATTTATCAGAGGCACAAGGCAGAAAGTGACGCAAAGAAGAGGAGCAGAAAAAAAGAGCAATATAGAGGTAAGAATCACAAGGTAATCACTGTATTAGCCCGTATTATATCTTAACTGGAAACACTGACACTGTGGAACGTTTTTGCTTGAGTTAACTGCTTATTTAATTGTACTTTATTTTCTTTAAAATAAATGTAAGCTTCTGTTATGTTGTTTTAATTTCAGTTACATTACTGCTTGTTTTTAATTCACCAAAAAGTGCACTAAATGTCTTTTGAAAATCTGAAATCTCGCCTAGGGCACCAACAGAGCCTGAGCCGGCCCTGCTTCAGAATGTTTCTATCAGCACGATAAACAGACGAGTGTTTATGACTGAACTTCAGCATGAGAAGAAATCATTCTGACAAAGATTTCACCGTGACAGACCCTGAGAAACTCTGAGACAAATAAAGAGCAATAAATAAAACACACATAAGGGTTTTGAAGTCTTGTATTATTATTATTTGTTCTTTTGTGTTTTATCCAAGGTTTTACAGCGTAACATTTGAACGTTTCAGTGCAAGTTTATTTTGAATATACTTTGTTAATGTTTTAGGAAAAGTCAGGAAGAGACTGACTCATTCTTTCTCTTTTCTGTCTTACTGACTTTCTCGACAAAATCAAAGAATCAGCCATCAGTGGAGAATGAAGAGAAAACTTTACAGAAGAATTTTTTAGACATTTGTCTGAACAGATAGCAGATCTTTGTGATTCTCATGGATATTCATTTTTGAAACCATCATTCAGAAAATGAAATAAAGTTTAGATTGCTGGAGCTCAAACAGTGAAAATGGCTTCACTATCTGTAGAAGAACTTTCTTGTCCGGTGTGCTGTGAAATCTTCAAGGCTCCTGTTATTTTATCATGTAGTCACAGTTTCTGTAAAGAGTGTCTTCAACAGTTCTGGAGAACCAAGAAAACTCAGGAGTGTCCTGTCTGCAGGAGAAGATCCTCAAGAGATGAACCTCCGTGTAATCTTGCATTAAAAAACTTGTGTGAGTCGTTCCTGAAGGAGAGAAATGAGAGGAGTTCATCAGGATCTGAGGAGATCTGCAGTTTACACAGAGAGAAACTCAAACTCTTCTGTTTGGAGGACAAACAGCCTGTGTGTTTAGTGTGCTTTACTTCACAAAAACACGTTAATCACACAGTCAGACCCATCAGTGAAGTTGTTCCATCATATAAGGTAAGACAAATGACTCTTGTTTCACATGTAAAGGAATAATTCGTCAATTTGGGGGGAGGCCCCTAGAAACATCACCACCTCTAGCGATGTCCCTGGTTCCTATAAAAGTAACGTATTGTTATGGAAAGTTATGTTACGTTACGCAAATACATTTTCACACAGATCCAGTCGGTATTGGATAACTCTCTTGCTTCAATAAATAACTATGTCATTTACAAACTGTACTTTGTGTTCACTCAGGCTGCCTTTGTTTTATGGTAGGTTTTAATTTTTGAATCGGTTTAGTTTGAGATGTTCACAAAACCAGATGAAATCAGGATGGGGCAAATACTTTTCCACAGCATTATATGATCATATCACTGTCTTCTCTTCTTCTCTTCACAGTAATCGGATGTTTTATGTGTTTATGTTCAATTCTAGGAGGAGCTCAATACAGCACTGGAGTCCTTACAAGAGAAACTTCAACACAATGAAGAAATGAAAGGAGAGTTTGAGGAAACAGTTCAACACATCAAGGTGAGGAAACATCAGAGTCATTTTCATTACAGCTGTAGGATCACTATATAGAGTTATGATTTGATATATTTTATAGAATTGATTCCTGTTTATTATTTCTGTAAATGACGCACATCAATCTGCTTCTGGATCAATTATATGTTGGGTATCCGATTTTGTCTCTGATATTAATGATGTGAAGTGTTGATGTCTGTTGATTGAGATGATTGAAGTGAATGTGATTTGATTTCAGTCTCAAGCTGAGCACACAGAGCGTCAGATTAAACAGCAGTTTAAGAAGCTTCATCAGTTTCTCAGAGATGAAGAAGAAGCTACAATCACTGCACTGAAGGAGGAAGAGGAGCAGAAGAAGCAGATGATGAAGGAGAAGCTGGAGGAGATGAACAGACACATCTCAGCTCTTTCACACACAATCAAAGACATGGAGGAGATGATGAAAGCCAATGATGTCTGCTTTCTGAAGGTCTGATTTCAGATCATTGGTTGATCATTGGTTCATTGATTGAGTTCTTGATGATAAATGGTGTGTTTGTTCTGCAGGAGTTTCCAGTCTCAATGGAAAGGTGAGTGATCTGCTCCTGTCTCTGGTCTCTCTGGTTCTGATCCAAAGCCACTGCAGTTCTGACTCCTGAATGTTCTTCCAGAGTCCAGATCTCACAGCCGGATCCACAGATGGCTTCTAGAGCTTTGATTCATGTGCCACGTTACTTGGGCAACCTGCCGTTCAAAGTCTGGAAGAAGATGCGGGACATTGTCCAAAACAGTGAGTCTGACTGCAGAAGATCTGATCTCTCACACATACACTGGAAATGATGGATGGGTGGAGAGTTAAAGGTGCTTCATGACACAAACTAATAGAGAGATAATTTTTAGGAAATCTGTGAGTCTGATCAGTTATAAAAGATAAAACAACCTGAGTCAGAACAGCCAGAAGGTCTGAACTGAGTTTGGTGGTTGTTAGGAGGAGTTATGATTAGAAAATTTAGTCTCAGATTAATAATAATAATTTCACAAACCAACATAAGTCAAACACAACAGACAGTAAGAATAAACTGATTTAAAACAATACACAGACTATAAGAGCCAATAAAATGAAGATTATCAGATGCTGTTGAAGATCAGACACACATTTATTTAATATTTTATGGATTTATTGTTATTTTAACTGCTCCAGAATTCAGCCAAGAGCCTGCTCCAGATTTCAGCCATGAGCCCGCTCCAGAATTCAGCCAAGAGTCTGCTCCAGTATTCAGCCAAGAGCCCACTCCAGAATTCATCCTTGAGCCTGCTCCAGAATTAGGCAAAGAGCCTGCTCCAGTATTCAGCCAAGAGCCCACTCCAGAATTCAGCTATGAGCCCGCTCCAGTATTCAGCCATGAGCCAGCTCCAGAATTAGGTCAAGAGCCTGCTCCAGAATTCAGCTATGAGCCAGCTCCAGTATTCAGCCATGAGCCAGCTCCAGAATTAGGTCAAGAGCCTGCTCCAGAATTCAGCTATGAGCCAGCTCCAGAATTCAGCCAAGAGCCCGCTCCAGAATTCAGCCAAGAAGCCGCACCAGTATTCAGCCATGAGCCCGCTCCAGAATTCATCCTTGAGCCTGCTCCAGAATTAGGCAAAGAGCCTGCTCCAGTATTCAGCCATGAGCCCACTCCAGAATTCATCCTTGAGCCTGCTCCAAAATTAGGCAAAGAGCCTGCTCCAGTATTCAGCCAAGAGCCCACTCCAGAATTCAGCTATGAGCCAGCTCCAGTATTCAGCCAAGAGCCCACTCCAGTATTCAGCCATGAGCCTGCTCCAGAATTCAGCTATGAGCCAGCTCCAGAATTCAGCCAAGAGCCCGCTCCAGAATTCAGACAAGAAGCCGCACCAGTATTCAGCCGTGAGCCCACTCCAGAATTCATCCTTGAGCCTGCTCCAGAATTAGGCAAAGAGCCTGCTCCAGTATTTAGCCATGAGCCCGCTCCAGAATTCAGCCTTGAGCCTGCTCCAGAATTAGGCAAAGAGCCTGCTCCAGTATTCAGCCAAGAGCCCACTCCAGAATTCAGCTATGAGCCAGCTCCAGTATTCAGCCAAGAGCCCAGTCCAGTATTCAGCTATGAGCCAGCTCCAGTATTCAGCCATGAGCATGCTCCAGTATTCAGCCAAGAGCCCGCTCCAGTATTCAGCCATGAGCATGCTCCAGTATTCAGCCAAGAGCCCACTCCAGAATTCAGCTATGAGCCAGCTCCAGTATTCAGACAAGAGCCCGCTCCAGTATTCAGCCATGAGCATGCTCCAGTATTCAGCCAAGAGCCCACTCCAGAATTCAGCTATGAGCCAGCTCCAGTATTCAGCCATGAGCCAGCTCCAGAATTCAGCCTTGAACCCGCTCCAGAATTAGGTCAAGAGCCTACTCCAGAATTCAGCTATGAGCCTGCTCCAGAATTCAGCCTTGAGCCCACTCCAGAATTAAGCCAAGAGCCCACTCCAGAATTCAGCCTTGAGCCCACTCCAGAATTAAGCCAAGAGCCCACTCCAGAATTCAGCCTTGAGCCCGCTCCAAAATTAAGCCATGAGCCTGCTCCTGTATTCAGCCAAGAGCCCACTCCAGAATTCAGCTATGAGTCCGCTCCAGTATTCAGCCATGAGCCCGCTCCAGAATTCAGCCTTGAGCCCGCTCCAGAATTAGGTCAAGAGCCTGCTCCAGAATTCAGCTATGAGCCTGCTCCAGAATTCAGCCTTGAGCCCGCTCCAGAATTAGGCCAAGAGCCCGCTCCAGTATCCGGTGTTGATATCAGCCACACCCTGCTTCATTAGGAAATGCAACTTTTATATGTTACTTGTACCTCCTCTGCTTATAAAGAATAATAATGACAACACAACTGAGATTTAAGAAGAAAAAACATTTGAGATAAGTGATTTATAAGAGTAACAATAATGACAACACAACTGTAATTTGAAGATAAAGAAAAAGAGATATTCAAGAGATAACTGTTTATTAAAACCAACTGTAAAAGAGACATCTTGGAGGAAATTGTTTGATAACTTGTTTGTGTGAAAACAGTAAACAAAAAAAATGCATGATAATTTGTATTTGATAACTGTTTATTGAAGAAAACGAGACAAATGGGTTTTTATAAAAGTGTTTAATAAGATAATAGCTGATTAAAAAAAAACAAGACAACTGTTATTGTAAAAGTACTTTAATAAGAATGTAGCTTACAAAGAAAAGAGACAAAACACTATTGTTGTAAAGCATTATTAAGAATATGTTTATAAAGGAAGACACTACAACTGTTGTTTTAAGATTTTAATAAAGCATGCTAATAGAATAGTAAGGACATAACATGTATTAGTAAGAAAGGCAATCATTACCGTTGAAGGATGTCTTGATCAGAAGCGCAGGACACAGCAGAGGAGAAGAGTCCAAGAACAAAGAGACAAGCCTTTATATATAGACTCAGATGAGGGGAATTCCAAAGAAGATGGTCAGATAGTCTATAAAAGGCTGGAATGAGAAGAGAACAGGAGGGACTGCTTCGCACCTGAGGCTGCTTCTCCGACACCAGAACCAGCGCTGATGATGCCTCCAGCGCTGATATTGCCTTGACTGAAGAACTTTTTAATACTCATACTTTATTTAATTACCATATAGAATGTTTGTAGAATATATGTAATGCTAGAAATACTAATGTAATAAATAAATGAACTTATAACTTTATAACTGAACTCTGCCTCATGTGGCATTAATTTAAGTCATTGAGCCTGAACAGACCACGGAGAAGTCTTCTGTCTGATTGTAAGTATTTTTAAAATGCTTATAAATTAGATCGATTTGACTTACTTACCTAACTTGAGAATAGTAAAAATAAGGTAAAGGTGTTTAGAGATGCACCATAAAACAACACACAGACACAGGGTGGGGCAAAAATACATCAAAATGTATTTTAAAATAAAATACCAAATACCTTAATTTTAAGTGTATCAAAATAAACTACAAAATACAGCAGCCACACCATGTATCAAAATAAACTACTGTATTTTTGTATTTTAAAATACTAAAAAAATACTTTTACAAGGGAGCGTGAAATCTCTTCGCAAACCTTCCATCATTTGGCCTATTTGATCGATCCCTTCAGTATTACACTGACTCAGTTGATTAAGTAAACAATGTTTGAAAGCAACAGCTTTTCTCTGCCAGAGGTATGCAATAAATCTGACATATGAAACCAGTTAATGGCACAGTATGTAAGATTTTTGGAATAAAATATGTGCGTCGCCTATTAATGACATCATACCTGTTACAATACAGACGGGGCAGAGGCAGAGGTAACAGATAACAGACTTTATTTTCACACACAGCAGAGTTTATGGTGGTGCAGGTGAGTGAAGATGAATGAGTTAGATGTTGAGGTGATGATAAATGGTAATACTGTCCTTTGGGTGATTTGCAGAAGTGAAGATCCGTGGAGAGGTGCTGAGATGGCTGACGAGGAGGATTGGAGACACTCACACACAAACTGGAACAACACGAGGAGACTTGGAGACGATGGAGACAGGTAAGTAGTTTTCAAAGGAGTCCAAGAGGTAAGCATTTAGGGTACTTAATGCGTACGAGACCGGACAGTGACTGAGTGAGTGTGAGTGTCTTTTGTGTGGGTGAAGATTGGAGTGCTGATGAGGTGCAGGTGCATGTGATCAGTACTCTGGGGATTGAGTGCGCTGTGATTGGGTGATGTTGGAACCTGGCGTGTCTGTGACAATACCCTTGTTACCCTCAATTTCTGGTTTTATTCTATAGAAACCATGGAAACATCAAAGACGCCTTAGTATATTATGTGATTTATTAGACAGGTGAGCAACTATACATTCATCGACAGAAAACTAATCATTGTTATATAGCTCAACACTGTAAGTCTTTTTGTTTGAATCTTGTTTTCTTGATTTACCGCGAATACCATGTTTTACCATGTCTAATATCGATCTAGTTTACTGCAGTGTTCAACAAGTGTCTCATAGTAGCCGCAGACTGAACGCACAGAGTAGTACTATAACAACTTTCACACACAAATGTATCTAATATGATAAACACGTGCACGTTATCCCACGTGCAAATGACCGAGTGGAAGCAGCGACTGTGGCATAATAAAAGTTCCGCTGCTGTCGAGACGTGTGTCGCGCTCGTCTCTCATTAGCAATCACTCCAGCGGCCTCGTTAATGCTCTCACAGCATTCGGCCCTGCTCTGCTTCATACAACAGTAACGTTAAATGGATAGTTCACCAAAAAATGAAAATTTGATGTTTATCTGCTTACCCCCAGGGCATCCAAGATGTGGGTGACTTTGTTTCTTCAGTAGAACACAAATGATGATTTTTAACTCCAACCGTTGCCGTCTGTCAGTCGTATAATGCATGTCAATGGTAACAAAATCTATAAGGCCATGTGTCCACCAAAGCGTTTTTAGCCAGCTGAAAATGCTAGGCGCTCTGCTTCAAAATCTGTGAGCGCCCTGGGGACAAGCAGATAAACATCTCAACAACAATTTTCATTTTTGGGTGAACTATCCCTTTAATAATCTGTTCCATAAACATGATTTCTGCCTGAGTCCCATCCCGATTCTTTTCCACCAGCTGTAGACGTGAAGACAAAACCTCCCATGATTCCGCTTCATCAAGGCTTCATCAAGCTACGGCTTTTGAATGAGCGATCTCTAGCGGTGAAAATTTACATATTGTGGCTTTAACAGATCATATATTCACATATCCCTGTGATCTCCCAGATGAAGGTTAGTATTAAAGTAACCAACAGTTTAATGTTTGTGAATGACTCATAATTGTATCCTAATTTAGTTACTTGGTGTTTGGTAACGAAGGGCCTACTTTGCATCAGCAACACTGACTCAATGACAAACAAGTCATTCATAAGAAGACAACTGATGGCACCTTTATTAATAGCAACTAGTTTCTATCCAATTAATTATTTGATTGTTAATCATAAATACAGGGGGCTGCTGCTCGGTATAATTGTTTTCAAGAACATTATGTAAATTGGTAAACTATTTAGCCTAGGCTACCAAAATGAAACACCAAAACTTAACATGAACTGTTAAAAATTATAGCAATTTATGCAAAAAATTGATGGAAAGCTGGCAGCCTGCACGTTTCTTACCTTCACCACCTTCTTCCATATGGATCAATTTTCTGTTCTGATCTCAACAAGTCTGGGCAAACTACTGAGTAGGCACCAATCAGAGGTGCATTTTTATGATGTCATCATGTAGACCTTTTACAGTATTGTACAGTATTTTAAAACTACAAAAATACAAAACACTAAAGTATTTTGATACAAAATACAAAGCCATTTTCATCAACCCTATCAAATACATATTACAAAATACTATTTTGTATTTGAAATACATGAATCATATACTTTGCTATGATCACGCAGGTTGTTTACACATTTAACCCGTGGCCACAAGAAAAATATATCGTTCCCTTACCATATGATCTCGAGGCCACGACTTTACAACGTGTGGCCATGACATAATGATGTCGTTACCTCGACAAAACGATCTCGTGGCCACGACTTATTATCATGTTCCCACGAGTTTATATGTTGTGGCCACAACAAAACTAAGTGAACCGAACATGTCCCCTCCCAGTCACCGTAGGTATGAAACGCTTTGGGAGAGGGTAGATTTTCCACTAGTTAATCGATTGCGTTTCATTATCTTGGGCGGATACAAAAGTATAAGAGGATAAAAATAAAAGCATAAATTTGTCTCCAAATATACTTGGGCCGCCAATAGTAAACCTGGGCAGCCCGCCCAAGTAAAGTCTGTGTGTGGGAAGCACTGAAGCGATACATCTGTCATACTGTGTTATCGTAGCTGCAGTGTGTGATGTGACAAGCATGAAGCATCGCCATGGAAACAATAAGGGGAAACAAAAAAACTCAGCTAGAATATTTTAATTTAAACTCACACATGAAAGGGTTCATTCCTAATTATTTGTATTTACTTTTGAACAGTCTTTTCATACAAAGTGATAATTGCACTTTTATTTTCTCTATTTGGAAGTTTTTAATGCTGTTATTTGAAGTTATGTTTTTAAAATGTGATGTTAATAAAATATAGTTTAATAAATTTTAACAGTTAAACTAAAAGCCTAGTTTATTACCATTTTGTTGGGGTGATTGGGGACAGGTGGGGCTCAGAACCCTTCCCTACCTCCAAAGTGGGGAATGACAGAAAAAGTCTGAGAAACACTGCTCTATGGTAAGTGTCACCTTAGTTTGCGTTATTTGTAAGACGTGATAGCAGCGTCACTGTTATACTTTATGTAGGTGCACCTGTGGAAACTGTATCAGAATGCTAAGTGAAGCTGAAAACCTCTAAACATAAGATAAACATTTAGCATTGTTAGCATATAGCATTGTTTGACATTACAGTGTTTACAGAGAGAATACTTCAACTAGTAAGCACGGACTAGCATCTTAACATCCTATTACAATACAGATAGAGTTCCACTCTACTGTAATAATAAAAACACAGATGAAAACAGTTTTACAGTTATGTAAGTGTAAACTCCCACGTTAGCCGAGTACAAACGTGAATAGCTGATAATGCATTACACTTTGTAAACAAAAGTCATGTTCCATCCTTGATCATTACTCCAAGTAATAAAAGCTGCATTAATCAACACATTTTTAGACAATATTGGACCCACATCTGAATAGCAGAACTACAGAAACATGAGTTAGCCGGTTAGCAGGAGACATACAGACTAGTGTGTACCCAACATAACATACAAAACTATGAATCTTGAATGATCGCTAGAAAATATGAACATCAATTATTAATCATACTTACAGGTTGAGATTCAGTGGAGCAAGCTGGTCCAAATAAACTGGGCATTGATCCATATTTTAAGGCCAAACGTTTTGTGAATCCTGCGTTAAACTCCCCGAGGTCTGAGGAGCAGTTGTAAGAAAATGAAGGGAACACAACAAAACTGCTGTGGTATTGTTGAAAAAATGAATTTTCCCTGGCGTCTGTATGCGCAATAAGTGGGCGGGCGATATGCTAATGTTTAGTTGTGACATCACAACGAAATGGCTTGGGATTCGTTTTACAAACGACTCGTTTAATTGACTTTTGAGAGACAATAACTTTTATATACGGTGCACTTTCAGATTTAAAACTTTGCAAGATGTTTTCATTCACTTAGAGCACATGTGTCAATTACAAGGCCCGTGTGTCAGTTATGGCCCATGTGTGGCCCTTGTCTTTAATCCAGATCTAGGCCACTCCAGGGCCGTCATTCTTTGCGGTATGTGGGCCGTGGGAAAAGGGGCTTTGTGGACTGGAGCTGGCCCAGAAAAACATTGCTATGTGGGATGCTGCTCCAGAATCAGTTGCATCTTTGAGATGATTGAAGTGAATGTGATTTGATTTCAGTCTCAAGCTGAGCACACAGAGCGTCAGATTAAACAGCAGTTTGAGAAGCTTCATCAGTTTCTCAGATAAGAAGAAGCAGCTACAATCACTGCACTGAGGGAGGAAGAGGAGCAGAAGAAGCAGATGATGAAGGAGAAGCTGGAGGAGATGAACAGACACATCTCAGCTCTTTCACACACAATCAAAGACATGGAGGAGATGATGAAAGCCAGTGATGTCTGCTTTCTAAAGGTCTGATTTCAGATCATTGGTTGATCATTGGTTCATTGATTGAGTTCTTGATGATAAATGGTGTGTTTGTTCTGCAGAAGTTTCCAGTCTCAATGGAAAGGTGAGTGATCTGCTCCTGTCTCTGGTCTCTCTGGTTCTGATCCAAAGCCACTACAGTTCTGACTCCTGAATGTTCTTCCAGAGTCCAGATCTCACAGCCGGATCCACAGATGCCTTCTGGAGCTTTGATTCATGTGCCACGTTACTTGGGCAACCTGCCGTTCAGAGTCTGGAAGAAGATGCAGGACATCGTCCAAAACAGTGAGTCTGACTGCAGAAGATCTGAGCTCTCACACATACACTGGAAATGATGGATGGGTGGAGAGTTAAAGGTGCTTCATCACACAAACTGATAGACAGATAGAGAGAGAGAGAGAGAGAGAGAGAGAGTGTGTCTGTCTGTTTAAATGTGAATTTTTGTCAGTTGGAGTTTGAACAGTCTTGGCTCATTTGAACATTCCGTCATTGACAGTCTGTGGGATTTTTGATTGTCATTTTTTGAAAAACAGTGAGTCTGATCAGTTATAAAAGATAAAGCAACCCGAGCCAGAACAGTCTCAAGGTCTGAGCCGGGTTTGGTGGTTGTTTGGAGGAGTTACAAATATACATTTAGTCTCAGAATAATAATAATAATAATTTCTCAAGCCAACATAATTAGTTAATTATAGTTAAGTCAAACACAACAGACAGTAAGAATAAACTATTGTAAGCCAATACTCAGACTATAAGAGGCAATAAAATGAAGATGATCAGATGCTGCTGAAGATCAGACACACACTTACAGTTTTTCATCTACAGCATAAATCTCATTGATTTATTGTTATTTTAACTTTCCCAAAGTATCAGTTTCTCTTGATTCACACAAATGTCTGAATCACACATTTAATGTTTGTAGTTGATGATAAAATGAGTGTGAAACTAATAACAGCACTGACAGAGATCAGAGGAAAATGTGTTTGATCAACATGACAAGTAATTCATGATAATCTGTGTTGGTTCACTCTTGATCATTATATGAAGATCAGAATAAAAGCATCTGTTGATTGTGTCTCATCAGCTCCAGTGATTCTGGATCCAAACACGGCTCATCCACGTCTTGTCCTGTCTGATGATCTGACCAGTGTGAGATACGGCGAGATCAATCAACCTCTTCCTGATAATCCAGAGAGATTTGACTGTGATCACTGTGTTCTGGGTTCAGAGGGGTTTAACTCAGGAACACACTGCTGGGATGTGGAGGTTAAAGACAGTTTTTTTTCTGGAGACTTGGAGTAATTACACCATCAAAAAAAAAAAGGAAGGGACATATTTTCATTGTTATTGTAATTAACAGTGTATTTAAATATCAAAACAGATTACATTTACTTTAAAATTGTATAATAAAGCACACAAAATACTACTTAAATCATTTCTATTACTTTCTAACTTTATACAAAATTATACAATTTAGAACCACCGCAAGGAAAAAAAGTGCTGTGTATTTTGAGCTATATGAGTTGCCGTAGTTTGTTGTAGATCTCAAGCAATGCTGGAAAATGTAGTCTTCCAGTGAGCGCCGGCGGTAACAAAACCTATGTATAGACAAGCGTTACAGTAAACAAAACAACGAACAACATTTCCATCTGTGTGTCCCGTTTGTGATAAGGCGATATAATAACGCACTGCAACATTAACCAATCTGTGGAAATGAGTCGGATGGACAGGGTCATAAATGCGCATGGAAGTGCTTGTTCAATACAAATACAATTTAACATGGTAAATCTGGATATTATATGCATTATCAAATACTTGGGAAAAAAGAGAAAAAGAAAGAAAAGGACATGTACTTCTTGAAAATGGACCACAAGCAAGCCTCTGCAGTTGTGCAACACCACAGCTTCCCTTCGGATTAATTGATTGCTTTTCAAATGAAATGACAAAATTTATCGCAAGGTAAGGCTTGGCTATATTGTTATTATTTGTTTTCTAATGGGTGAGTGTCACAGACACGCCAGGTTCCAGCACCATCCAATCACAGCGCACCCCTTCTCCAGAGTATTAATCACGCACAACTGCACCTCATCAGCTCACTCATCACATCCAGCATATAACACACTCACACACATTCAGTCACTGTCCGGTCTCGTTTGCATCAAGATCTCCTTCATGCTTACCTTAAGGACTCAACTCGAACTACTTACCTGTCTCCATCGTCTCCAAGTCTCCTCGTGTCAACCCAGTCTGTGTGTGAGTGTCTCCTGTCTTCAGCGTCAGCCATCTCCACTCTCTTCCACGGATCATCACCCCTGCAACCACAAAAAGGACAGTATCATTGCTTATCACAACTATCTTACCATTCATCACTCCCCTCAACTCACCTGCACGACCATAACCTCTGCTGTGTGTGAAATAAAGTCTCGTAACCTGTTGCTTCTGTCTCAGTCCCATCTGTATTGTAACAGTGAGGAATTCGCGTGCCTTCAGATGCGTCACGTGCTCGATGGCTTGGTGTGTTTAGAGATGATTTGTGATATTCGCTGCTGCAGCGCATATTTAGGAATGAATGGATAGTAAAATGTGGTGTTTCGTGCCATCGTGTGGGGTAGTAAATAGAGAACGTAATCGGAAATGTCACGCTAAGAGACTTGTATTTTTCACAAGTCTCTGTCATCAAGTCCAAGTCAAGTATCAGGTTAGTAGTTCACGAGTCTATGTCAAGTCTCGAGTTAGTAGTTCACAAGTGCAAGTCAAGTCGCAAGTCGTTTATTTTTGCGACTTAAGTGCGACTCGAGTCCAAGTCGCAGACTCGAGTTTCCATCTCTGATAGAAGATCTCTAGTGTCTAGTCTGCTGCCCAGTCTAAAAACCAAACAGACTCCAGACTGTGCCTTAGAATATGCTTTATTCACGGCCAGAGGACCTCGTATCAATCACAGAGAATCCCACCAGCAAGAAGAATACAAGAGTTTATATAGGATAGGAGCATGGGAAAGCATTCTACAATATGATTGGTTCTTCATATGTCAAACCCTCATGTTACTAGGTAAAGCAAGATCTGCCCAAATCATGTGTTTATTAGTTTGTTGGTTACTCAGTATCATGGGGTTATTATATTTAGATGGTTGTCTAGCTGTCCCTAAGATTCATTTCCACTTTTCTTATTTTTGGACATAATTCAGACACACACTGACTTAGGCCCATGCAAGGTTTGAGGACATTTAGGTTTCAAAAGCATATAAATGTTATTCCTGCAAGGAAAAAGAAAGGTTAGTTATGATTAATCAAAAAATGTCATCAAGTGCAGTGTTACGGCCTGTGCCTTGTGTGTGTTGGTTTTCCTCTGTGTGACGTCATGACTCTGCTACTTTTCATTCTCTGTGAGTTTGATTGTAGGTCCGCCCCTGTGCTAGTTTTTACTAGTCTCTCTAGTTGTGCGCGCTGTTTGAGCGACTATATGAAGGACGCTGAAGCGAAGCATGGCGGGAGAGAGGAGACACACCAGCAAACAAGATTCTTTGTTTCTTTATTTGTCTTTCTTTATTTGTAAGTGGATTTGTTGGTTTTGTTTAAAGTTTCAGGTATTTATTATTATTAATTTGGGTTAATTGTTTGTTACATTTGGAATACTTTTGTTTCTTGTTTTTTTTTCGTACGATATGTGTTCCTGTTTTTTAATAAATATTTAGTAATGTATCTGGGTTTCACCTGTCCTTCCTATGTTACGTTTTTTCTGATGACTGTAAATAGGGGTTCGTAACAGCAGGAAGTCCTTTACAACAGATGATGAACTGAAAGACCACCAAATAAACAACATGGAGACAAGAGATTCAGTCTGTCAGAAACTCATGAAAGGATTCACACTGGAGAGAAACACATCATAGTTTGATCAATGTTCTGGTCTACGGTCTCGATCACAGTAACTAGATCATCTTCAGACCCAGCAGTGACACCAAACGTGACACGATAAAGCATCTCTTCCATAGAAATCTGTCCTGATCAGCTGCAGCGAGAGACACGACAGACAAACATCATCCACAGTTGACAAAGTTCATCTTCAGGAGCAGCAGTGTGAGATTCAGATCGATGAGTTCCTGCCCAAATAACAATGTCTACGTTTTATTCTTATATATCATTTTGCTTTATGATATAAATTATGTGAACATGCTGTAATGTTCTTCATTGTTTTTTTCATTAGAACATCTAGTTTCTCTTCCACTTCTACTCTTCCATACAAATGCAATATATAATTTCATGTATCTTTGAAACTGGACACTTTGCTTCTCTTCTTCTCTTGAGATGCTTTGGCTGTTTTAAGTAAGTAAAGAGAGAGATCTGTCTCATTTGGTGTCACTTTTACTTATTTTTTGTGTTTAAAATAATGATTGATTACTCCTTTCTATCAACAACCCATTTTTATTGTCCATTTGTATTGTCTGCTGATTCTGCATCAGAATAATTTTAGTTCTGAAAGTCATGAAGTAGCTTATTATGACTGCTTTTTTAGTTTTCCATGTTTTAATTTTCTTTTAAATTTCTAATAAATTTTCACAACACACACGCCTGACATTGAATGAGACTGCTCTCTGCCTACATTATTAACAGTTTCACCCTTGATATCCAGTATCATAATATGTAAAAGAGTGTAAAAATGTTAAATGCATAAATGGGGACAGTGCCATCTGTCTGCTGCGTGATGGTATTTAGCAGAATAGGGACCGCCAACAGCAGAGACAACAAACAGTCGAAGAATTATCAGTTAAAAGTGTTCAAAACACATAAATAACTGCTTTACTGTGGATATATCCAGCAATGACCTTGTTATTTTATATCGAGTTTTATGTAGAACTGATTTATTCTCCATGCAGTTTTCCCTTATTTCGACATTTAGTATCTCCATTGTGCAGCTCCACTCAGCAGAAAGACCGCCCAGGCAAGACCGTCACATCGGTGCTGTGAAGTTGTGACGCCGCTGTGCTGCTATGGGTCTTCAAGCAAGTTGATAGAAATCGCTGTGCTCCTGCATAAGGATTGGAAGCATCAACAACTCATTCAACAAGACATTCAGATCATCTCACTTTATTCTGAGTGTTTGCTGTTAGAAACTGATTATTTGAGTCAGGATATATGAGAAAAGACTATAAAACTGCTCTATTGAAAGATGATACTACTGTTATTCCTCACAATATGACACGGATAAAATATAATCTTTCCTGTAGATTATGTGGATAAAATATAAGCTTTCACAAATGTATAGTGTAATGCAATGTAAGTCGCTTTGGATAAAAGCGTCTGCCAAATGCATAAATGTAAATAATCTGAAATGCAAAAAACAAAAACTAATAACACTCAGCACAATATTACACCATAATAGGTCCACATGAATCATATACTTGGATTTTCTAATAACTCACTGCAATGTAATAAGATCACGTTAGTTTTGTACAGAAACTGACAATGATCATAAAACCTTTCAAAATAAAAAGCACCACAAAACAATAATTAGGCTAACATTTACAGTGTCAAACTGTATTCATAATTATCTACATTAACATTGTATATATATATATATATATATATATATATATATATACATATACATATACATATAATTGGTTTGTCACAATCGGCACAGTGTCATGCCAGAAAAACTGTTCACAACCACAAGACATATATAAACATCAACATAATCACACAAAGATAACTACAAGGATCACACACTGCTTATCTCTATTCCAGCTGCTCTCTTTCTGCTGGTTGTGTAATGCTGAGGTGAGACGGAGACTGTAATCTGTGAGGATTTCCAGTCAGGTTTTAGACCGTACTATAGTACTGAGACTGCTCTCATTAGAGTTACTAATGATTTGCTTTTATCATCAGATCGTGGTTGTATCTCTCTATTAGTGTTACTGGATCTTAGTGCTGCATTTGACACTATCGATCACAACATGCTTTTAAATAGACTCGAAAATTATGTTGGCATTAGTGGAATTGCATTGTCATGGTTCAAATCATACTTATCTGACCGTTATCAGTTTGTAGTAGTAAACGAAGAGAGGTCATATCGATCACAGGTTCAATATGGAGTACCGCAAGGCTCAGTACTAGGACCGTTGCTTTTCACTCTGTACATGCTACCCTTGGGAGATATCATTAGGAAGCATGGCGTTAGTTTTCACTGTTACGCTGATGATACTCAGCTCTATATTTCTTCGCGCCCTGACGAAACTTACCAATTCACAAAATTAACAGAATGCATAGCTGATATAAAAAATTGGATGACCAGTAATTTCCTACTTCTAAATTCAGAAAAAACAGATTCTAATTTTTGGACCAAAAACTTCTTCACGTAATAACCTAGAATACTGTCTAACACTTGATGGCTGCTCTGTTAAGTCTTCGTCGTCAGTTAGGAACCTGGGTGTGCTCTTTGATACCAATCTTTCATTTGAAGGCCATGTTACTAGCATCTGTAAAACCGCATTCTTCCATCTTAAAAATATATCTAAACTACGACATATGCTCTCAATGAAAAATGCAGAACAGTTAGTTCATGCGTTCATGACCTCAAGGCTAGATTACTGTAATGCTCTACTGGGTGGTTGTTCCGCTCGCCTGATAAATAAACTACAGCTCGTCTGAAATGCAGCAGCTAGAGTTCTTACTAGAACTAGGAAGTGTGACCATATTAGCCCAGTTCTGTCAACACTGCATTGGCTTCCTGTTAAACATCGTATAGGTTTTCAAATCTTGCTAATTACTTACAAAGCACTAAATGGTTTAGCTCCCCATAACAATCTTCCTAGCATTGTTCGGGAAGCAGACACACTCTGTCAGTTTAAATCTAGACTAAAAACGCATCTCTTTAACCTGGCATACACATAACACATTATCAATTTATATTTTCAAATCCGTTAAAGGATTATTAGGCTGCATAAATTAGGTCAGCCGGAACCGGAACACTTCCTATAACACCAGATGTACTCGTTACATCAGAAGAAGAATGGCATCTACGCTAATATTAGTCTTTCTGTTTATCCCGAGGTTTACCGTAGTCAACCGGATCCGGGCCGTATCCAGGTGAGACCGAGGACCGGCGCCTTGACACGACCACAACGCAGCCCTGAAGTATCAGCAGAGATTGAGTCTACTAGATCATCCATTGTGAAGGCCTCATCGACACAACAGCCAGTGGCACAGCTCCTCAACAAACCATACTGTCCATACTGGTGTGATGAATACGATCCTCAACTGGACTGAACTGGAATAAATACTTTGAATGTTGCGATCCTATCAGACATAAGATAGCAACCTGAATCGTAACAAAGCACTGTTTGCCAGAGGAGAACTGGCCCCCCGACTAAGCCTGGTTTCTCCCAAGGTTTTTTTTCTCCATTTTAACACAGAAGTCTATTTGCCACCTGTTTGCCATCTGATGTCACCTGTTGGAGTTTGGGTTCCTTGCCACTGTCACCTTTTTGGCTTGCTTAGTTGGGGACACTTGACATTTGACTTGACATTTGATATTCAGCAGTGCTTTGATTAGCCGACATTGACATAATTTTCTTTAAGAGCTGCTGTGCAGCCAAAATTGTAAAGCTGCTTTGACACAATCTGCATTGTAAAAAGCGCTATATAAATAAAGGTGACTTGACTTGACTTGACTAATCATTTCAGTTTATTTTGTATATATAGATATCAATGGTGAAACTGTTAATAATGTAGACAGGCAGATTTCATTCAGTGTCAGTGATGTGTGGTGAAACAATTCATTAGGCAATTTAATAAAAGCTCTACTGAAAAAAAAATAAAACATGGAAAGCTCAAAAAGCAAACACAGTACTTCATGGCTTTCAGAACTACATTTATGGAGCTATTCCTGATGTACGCAGAATCAGCAGAAATTAAAATGCACATTAAAATAAGCAGTTGATAAAATAAGTAAAGAGTTTAATCAATATCATTGAAGCCAGTGCAAATTACACAATGGCGTTCAAGGGGGGCAGTGATACACATATAGCCCTTTATATATAGTTTACATATGTGACTACAACCTTTTTTACCTTTGTAGACTGCAGTTTTTATAATTACCTTATTAAAATCTACTTAAATATATGTATCTGTGTTGTTCAAGTATTGTTACATCAAGCAATCACAATTCTACAGACTGTTACTATTTTTTTTTTTACCATCAATTAAAGCATTTTTTTACACTGCCAGGGTGGAACAGAAGCTGCAGCTAGTGATGGGGAGTCGATTCCTCGAACTCTGAATAGACAGAGTCAAAATTACACGTCAAATAAACAGTCAAATTACACGTCAAAATATTTTTTTCCAAAGATGGTTTCTGTCATTTTAGGCAGTTTTTAATCACTCTGGTGTTATTTAAAGTGTTCTTTCTTTAGATATGTTTGTTATTGATGCTATAAAAATGCGGATTTTGACATCATGATTGACAGCTGAGATTGACAGTTTCTCTTAGCAAAGTAGTCACTGAAGCACCTACAGACTTTTTTTCTGGATATTTGGGAGGAAATTAGAACTTTAACTTTAATTTCCAGAACTGTTTATTTCACACCAAAATAAAGAGTCGGTCTGATTTTGCGGGAGCATGGGCGGGACTTTGAAATCGCAGCTCTACTTCGTGCTCACTACTGCGCAGACTCGACGTTCACTATGCGCAGACTCGAGACTCAAGATGTCAGCGCCATATTGACACACTGGCGGCTATAGTTACTACAATGGAAGGGAGTGAAGGTGCATAACTTTCCCTTGAAAACTTTCCCTCCCCGAACAAATTCCCGAAGAAAAGTTCCGCTACATTAGCGTGATATTCCCATAACTTGTGAACAATATAGGAACAAAATTTTGTGAAGTTCATTTACCCATTCTTATTACAAAACATAGGAAAATATAAAGCATTAATAAACCAATTTAAGAGAAGGAAAAAGAATAATAATACAAATACAGAAGGAAATAAAGTCAGACTGAATCAATGAATTTTTCACACCAGTTACAAATGGCATTGATTCTGCTTGTCAGGTGTTTATCAGTGTCTGAATTCATTCACTTCTTTTCACTCTTTCTCTCAAGTGGACAGTGTTAGTGAACTAATGTAGGGAATAGTGAATGAGGGTATAGGGTGTGATTTGGGACAGCCTCTGAAGGTGATGATACACGGGGCAACTTTTTGAGCAATGTTGCTGGGCAATGTTGTCATCAACGGGCAACCTGGTGAGACACAGGGCAACTAATTAGGGCAACGGACAGCAACCAATCAAAGAGGAGCAAATCTATTGCCAACCCAATAAATACGGTAAAGACTAGAAGGGATACAGCTACGGCCACTGGACATTTTTAATATTTATTTATTTAATTTAATAACTGTATTTGCAGTATTGTAAAGGTAGGTTTAGGGTTGGGGGTAGGTGTAGTCGTTAATAAAATACAATCTGATAAGTAGCAAATTAATTTACTGTTATTTTATTATGAAATTTTGCTTAACTTCCAGCCGTTGCTGTATCCCTTATACACACAACCAATAAATACTTTATTATAAACACTTGTTAGGCATTTTAACTTTTCAAATATTTTCTTTTTTTTATTAAATATAAATGATTTCTGATCTGATTTGTGATAGGAAAAGGGAGAAGTGCGAGTTTGGCAAAAGGCAGATTCGAACCTGCGTCGATCGTGTCAAAAGCCCTACAGCCTATGCCACTACAGATGTTAAACAGAATGCGTCTTTTTAGTATTTAACTGAAAACATTAATGGCTATATTTCAGCCTACACACATTAAATTGGACATCTGTTGGCATTTTAAGCATTAAATGAGGTAAATTCCCTGTTTTCGGTTAACACATGACAACTTACCAGCATAAAAAGATTCACACTCCTTTTCTTCGCTCCACTGCCTCTGAGAGGGCGCCATCTTGTTTTTGTTTTTTTTTAAATCTCCAAGCCGGTCACGTGATCAGCTGCTATCTATCTGGATACTTTAGATCGGTCGTGGGCAATTTTTTGCGATCCTCCAATCAGAATGAAATGTGTTGCTCATTCTCAATGGGAAAGTGCCCAAGCAACATTGTTTAAAAAGTTCCCCTGTGTATCATCGCCTTGAGTGTCGACTTTGAGTTCTGTTAATTCATGGTATATTTCTGTGGCTACTTTCTCGACAAATATTACCCAGAATGCATTTTTTTTTTACTGTATCTACTGTCCATTGATCACATTACTGTTTTAATGGAAAATGGAAAGCTACTGTCAGAATTTGGCTGTTGTTCCCTTTTGAAAGAGAACTCTACACTGCGTTTTAAACCATATGGGGAACGCCTCCACGTGAACCGGTGTCTGAAAACAATATCAACTCAGCCTATGACATCATCATAGCGCAACCCGGAAATATATAAGGAGCACCTAGAGAACCAGTCAGTATCTTTTTGTCTTCAGGGACTTTTTTGTTTGAAACAATATCAAACCAATATTAAGGTAAGACTATTTATGTCTGACAAATGTTTCAGGAAGTGTGTGCATCCGTGTCCCATAGTGTTGACATCTGATCACACACATAACTTATAACGTTGTCTTTTATGAGAACAAAAGAGCATGTAGAGACAGTTCTTGTGGGATCTGTCTCTGTTTGTTATTGTGAGTGTGTTTTACTTGTAAAATGCTCCACTCTCTTCTGGTCTTTTCCTCGAGAGGAGAAGGACCGGCAGCTGTGCCTAATGGTTCGACGGCTGACGGGAGAGAGCTGTGTGATTATGATGATGTGTTGTCTATGACATCATTAGATTCAGCAGCAGTTGCTCTTCTTGTTCTAAGCCAAACAAGAGAGCAGGAGATGGCTGATGAGGATTAAGATGGTGAGCCTCCTGAATCCTCAAAGCCACCCTGCCCCCGCGTATGTACAGCTGTGTGAGATTATGGAACACGCCTCTGGCAGACTGCAGCTGCCATTGAAGCAGGTTAAGAAAGAAACCACTCCCGGATTGTTCGTCGAACGGTTCCTTTTTTGCCATAATCCTCCAGCCACCGTAAGCTTTCCATTCCTTCTTGATCTTCATATTGAGATCGAGAAGGCATGGAAGGACCTGTATTCAGCTCGCATTCATCAACATCAGCAGGTTCCCAGCTAACAAAAATATGTTCTTAGAATGTTTTGCTAACATTCCCATTAAGTTATGAAAACGTTATTTCTGAATGTTATTTAAACATTGAAAACGTCCAGTTTTTTTAATGTATTCCAGAATGTTTTTTCTTGGTTTATGTGTACGTTAGAAGAACATTCCATTCTATCATTTTGGAAATGTTATGAAAACGTTATTTTTTAATATTTTCAGGAGTAATAACACAATTCCCATACATTACATCTCCCTTCTTAAGAAATATATTCCTCAAGTCGTATTGTTATAACTTTAGAACTTACTTAGAATTTACTTACTGTATTTTATTAGCTCTCAAACATTCTTGTATTACCACACACAAATTACTTTTTTTTTTTTTTTTTTTGTCAAACTAGAACTTAAATCAGTGTTGGTAACCTACTAAATATAAACAACTTTTACATCTTTCACATCCACAATGCTTTCATGGAGAATAAAGTTTTTGTGGTCTAATCAGTCTACCACATCGTGACCTTTTGACCTGTTCTTCCTTGTCCACAGTTGGTGTTACAGGTGTTTTCACTGGTGACAGTGCAGGTGACTGCACTGGAGTACCACTATCTGCAGGCTCACTCTTTACTCTTTTCTTCCAGCTCCAGAGAGCTTGGTTGTGGAAAAGTCATTTCTCTGGTTTTCAGCAGGTGTCGCCGGTTTCTTCTGAAGGTGTTTCCATCAGGCGTTTGAATCACATATGACCTGGGTTTTTCATGACTCCTCAACACAATTGCTGGCTGCCAGTTGTTTCTGACTTTTACTCTCATTTTCTCTCCGTCTGCTCCGTCTGCTAACTGTTTTGCTCCACAATCAAAGTAGCATTTCTGGTTCAGCTGTCTGCCCTTGATGGCCTTATGCACATTTCTGTAAAGCTGGGGTCTCAACAGCTTTACTGATGTAGGCAATTTTGTTTTCAGTCTTCGACCCATCAGCAGCTGTGCAGGAGATAGTTTCACACCATCCAAAGGAGCATTTCTGTACTCCAACAGAGCAATATAAGGATCTCTTTGGCTCTCTTTTGCTTTCTTTAACAGGTTCTTTACTGTTTGGACTGTTCGTTCACTCTGTCCATTTGACTGAGGAAATCCAGGACTAGATGTGGTATGTACAAACTCCCAGTTTTCTGCAAATACTCCAAATTCTGCACTTGAGAATTGTGGACCATTGTCCGACACCACTTCATCCGGGATCCCATGTCTCGCAAAGATGGATTTGAGAGTTGTCACAACATGTCTGCTTGTTGTCTGTGTAAGTTTGGCAATCTCCGGAAACTTTGAAAAGTAATCCACACATAGTAGATATTCACCGCCATCGAAGTGGAACAAGTCTACTCCTACTTTCGCCCATGCTCTGTCTGGAATGTCATGGCAGATGAGTGGCTCTTTGCTGTTACTCCGTCTGAAAGTATTACAGATAGCACACTTTAACACGACATCCTTAATTTGCTTTGCCATGCTGGGCCAGAACATGACATTTCGTGCCCTCTCTTTACATTTAACAATACCAAGATGAGATTCATGTATTCTTGCTAACATGTCTGCTCTCAAGCTTTGTGGGACAACAATTCGCCAGTTCTTGAAATGTAACCCGTCAGAACAGGTAAGTTCTTCTCGGAAAGTCCAGTACTTTCTTATGTCTACTGGAACTTGTCGTATGTCTGCAGGCCATCCTGACTGAACTACTTCCATGACTATTTGCAACTCTTCATCTTCTGCTGTTGCAGTTCTGAATGTGTTCAGCTTCTCTGTTGAAATTGGCAAACAAACTACCACAGAATGAACTTGTAACTCATCTTCCAGGAGTAGTTTGGATTGTTCTTTTAGGTAGGTTCGGCTCAGCGTGTCTGCTATGTACAACTCTTTGCCAGGCTTGTAGCTGACACGTAAATCATAGAGCTGCAATCTCATCAGCATTCTCTGGAGTCTCGGAGGAGCTTTTTGGAGAGACTTTTTGAATACTGTCTCCAGGGGCTTATGATCCGTCTCCACTTGTACTGTCTTTCCATAGACATACTGATGGAACTTCTCGCATCAATAGACAAGCGCCAAGAGCTCTTTTTCTATTTGGGCTTATCTTTTCTGACACTCAGTAAGAGACCTTGAGCCAAATGCCACTGGTTGGCCTTCTTGCAGCAACACTGCTCCCAGACCTTCAGCACTTGCATCCACTGACAGCATTACTTCTTTGTTGAAATCGAAGTACTTCAACACTGGGGCATTGCTCACAAGTGACTTAAATCTTTCAAAGCTCTTCTGTTGTTCTGACTCCCAATGCCAAGCTATATTACCCTCTAGAAGTTTCCGCAGCGGAGCACTGATGTCTGACATGTTTGGAACAAACTTGGCCAGATACTGCAGCAGGCCTAAGAACCTCATTAGTGCAGCTTTGTCCGCTGGCTCTGGCATGTTCTGTATCGCTCTGACTTTCTCTTTGTCTGGCTTCAACCCATCTGCAGTCAGAATGTGTCCAACATAGCTGACTTCAGTCATCCTGATCTTGCATTTGTCTTTGTTCAACTTTAGATTAATGCTTCTAATTCTATCTAGCAGTTGTCGTAGTCTCTTGTAATGTTGTTCGATGTCTTCACCCCACACCAGAATGTCATCCACTATGTTTACAACTCCATCCAAGTCTTCTAGTCTTTGTGCAATGCACTTTTGAAACACTTCTGGAGCTGACACTATGCCAAATGGAAGTCTCAAGAACCGGTTTCTCCCAAAAGGAGTGTTGAAAGTACATAGTTTGGAGCTATCTTCATCCAGCTGTACTTGCCAAAACCCATGATTGGCATCAAGCACTGAGAATACTTTGGCATTTGGCATCTCAGCTACTATTTCCTCGATTGTGCGCAACAGGTAGTGTTCTCTCTTTATGGCTTTGTTAAGATCTTGTAGATTGATGCAGATCCTGAGTTTCTCTGGCTTCACTACCATAACCATACTATTAACCCAATCAGTGGGCTCGGTTTGTTTCACAATAACTCCAAGATCTTCCATTCGTTTCAGTTCCATTTTGACCCTGTCCTTTAGTGCTATGGGTACTTTCCTGGGTGCGTGAATGACTGGAGCGACATCTGGGTTGAGCTGTATATGGTGCAGTCCTGGTACACATCCTAAACCAGTTAACACATCTTTGTATTCATTCAGAATGTCAGTTTGGTCTTTGTTCTCTACTTTATAAACTCTTTTAATCAGTCCGAGTTTTGAGCATGCTTCTCTTCCTAGAATAGCTGGTGAATCCTCTTCCACAATTTGGAATTCTAGCTCAAACTCATCTTCTTTGTAACCACATTTGAGCATTGCCTTGCCCTTTGGCTCCATCGTGTGGCCTGAATATGTAACTAACGAGCAGTATGACTTCTTCAGTAATGTCTTGTTAGAAGTTTTCTCAAAATCTTTATAGGACAGCACATTGCACTCTGCTCCTGTGTCTAGCTTAAAGGTAAGTATGCACTTGTTTATTCTGACTTCCTGCGTCCATTTCTTGTTTTCATTTTCCATGGTATGGACTGTATTCATTTGTGCCAGCCATTTGTTAGCTGTCTGTTCACTTTGCTCAATTTCGATGGTACCTATATACAATTCAGCATCTTCTTGTTGTTCTATTTCGTGGACTTTTTTCTCCATTTTTCTAGGTTTTCCTTTTTGTTTTTGTGTTTTGCACATGCGGCTAAAATGTTTCTTCCGCGAGCATTCATTGCAAATTTTGCCATAGGCCGGACACTTCCTTGGCTCATGTACATAACCACATCTGGTGCATTCTTCCTTCTCTTTTCCTGTGTGCTTGATATTCGACTGTCTGACTGTTGACTTGGTTTTCGTGATTTTGTTCACGGCCACTTCTGCTTCTTCATGCAGTACTTTCATATGGCTTTGTGTTACTTCGTTGGCACGACAGATATTCACAGGCTTTGCTAGGTTCAAATCTGTTTCCCTGAGAAGCCTAGCTCTCACAGTGTCATTGTTAACACCACAGACAATGCGATCTTTAATCAAGTCATCAGTTAATTGTCCAAATTCACAGTCTTTTGCCTTATTTTTCAAGTCGGTCACGTATGCATCAATGGTTTCGTTTGGTCCCTGTGCTCTCGTGAAAAAGATATGCCTCAGATACGTAATGTTCTTTCGTGGCTCACAGTACTCTCTAAACTCTTCTTTGAGCACGTCAAAATCATCCACATCATCATCAAAGTCCATGGTATTAAATACCTTTATAGCATCATCTCCAGCCAAGTGAAGAAATGTCGCACACTTTACTTTGTCACTCTTCTCTGCAATGCCAGTTGCAACGAGATACAGGTCAAACTTTTGAATCCACGTTCGCCAGTTTTCCGCCAGATTTCCTTCGAAACACAAACTGTTAGGAGGCTTCAACCGCTCCATTTTTTTCTTCTGACACCATGTGATATTGTAATATCTTAATAATTCACAGAGACACCAGATGAACGTGACGATCTCTTTTACTCAAGCTCCTGTTCTTCTTCCAACAGGTTGTATCCACCCACACATTTACAGATGGACAGCGCCCTCAACAGGTAAGGAGTAATAACACAATTGCCATACATCGCAGTTACGACAATGGTGTTCTAAGAACGTTTTCTCTCAATGTTATGAGAATGTTCTTTAAGTAAAAATAACATTGTATGGACGTTCCATGAACGTTGTTCCTACAACGTTTTCTCTATATTACGAGAACATTCATTAAGTACAGATTACATTGTAAGGACGTTTCATGAACGTTGTACTCAGAACGTATTATGATAACATTACGAAAACATTCAGCAAATAATAATAACATTAAAAGGATGTTCTGAGAATGTTATCCTAGAACGTTTTCTCTCAACATTATGAGAACATAAGTCAAGTTAAAATAACATGATAAAGACATTTCAAGAACGTTGTTATGAGAACGTTTTCACTCAACATTATGAGAACATCAGTCAAGTACAAATAATATGATAAAGACGTTTCAAGAACATTGTTATGAGAACGTTTTCGTTCAACATTATGAGAACATCAGTCAAGTACAAATAACATTAACATAATAACGTTCCAACAATGTTGTTCTAAGAATGTTTCCTCTCAACGTTATGAGAATGTATTTTAACTATGAAAACATTATAAGACTGTTCCTGAAACATTATTTTAGGAATGTTTTTTTCTTTTACATAACGTTAGTGAAAGTTATGGAAACGTTCCCTGTTAGCAGGGTTAATTCGCTGGTGTTGATGGAGTGAGTATGGGTACGCGTCGATGCCTCCTACTGACGAGATGGGTGCAATTATCTCATGATATAGGCAGCCTCCAACGCTCTATACACGGCAGCAGGTCAGGCGGGTGTTGCTTTACACACAATGTCTGTTTGTAAGCATATCAGTTAGACCTGCTGAAATTGGCTTGGTAGGTCTCTTTATATTTATAATCAGTTTCCTGTATAGGATGTGGACTAAGGGCCCTGAAGTTCCATTAGGTTGGCTGGAACGATATATTATTAAAAGGGTAGTACTTTGTTTGTCCCCTTTTTTGGATGTGTTGGCTTCAGATAATGAAGCCACCGTTCATTTTGTATTCAGACGTCGGCTTTAACTAAGCCGCACTGTTAGCCACCTTTTGGTTAATTAGCTTTCTCCTCTGGTAAATGCTAGAGTTTTGAGATTAGCTTTCACTAACTTCAGATAGATCTATGATTAGCATCAGCCTTACAGGCCGCCTGACATTGTGTGCTTGGGTTGAGCTTTGCTCCTCTGAGCTCTACTGTAGAAATTTAGTATTCTCAGAGTTTGCCTCCTCTCAGTTGAGAGTCGTTGGTAGAGGCTGTTGTTTCTTAGCCCCAGGCATATCTATGCCTATGTGTTGGCGTTTTAGGCCCACAGCTATAGCTGGCCTAGGCTAGAATTAGGGTTTAGGCAGTCTGCTAGTAGCATTTTACGCCCTTTTTGTACTACCCCTGTTATGTGAGTATAGTTTTTCCTAGTTCTGGCCTCCTCTTATCAGAGCTGTCAGGCCATGCCCCTTCGGTGTAGGTGCAAAATAGATAGCAGCTAAGGTAGCAGACTATTGCTAAGTCTCCCTGGTGCCGTTGTCTCAGGCAGTGTAGGCCCCTTTTCACTAAGTGAATAGAAACTTTGTTGCTGTGGCCCCGCCCCCCCAGAACTATCTAGTGGTACTTTGACTTCAGTTTTTCCCCTGAACCCCTTGAACTATGTTCAAGCTTGAGTGATATGGTTGTAGCTTTTTACGAAAGCTCCTGTTCCCTAGGGTTCAGTACAGATTGTATCTATTTTTGGTGAGAATTTCTAATGTGAAGTACCCACCCTGTATTTTTCAGGGTTGGATTAATAGCACTCCCTTGTTGTTCAAGGTTATTATACTTGAATATGTTAGTTCTGAATTCCTGCCCTACACTTTGTGAGCTCAGTAACTCTAATACTGCCACAGGCTAGCACCCGTGTGTTCTGGAGTAGTAGGCCTGACTTTGGCCTCCTTTAGAGTATGGTGACGTAGTTTGTACTCCCCTTGCTGAAAGGGTAAAAAGTGTTTTTACTGAGTATATTGCCTGTTGGAATGTATGAGCTCAGGTTGAGTTTAATAAAGCTAACCTCACTACATAGTTTGGTTTTCATATATGGCTCCCTTAGAGCTTGAACACTGCCACAAGCTGACACTTGTGTTGTGTGAAGTAGAAGGCTCCGTTTGGGCCTCCTTCAGAGCACAATAGCTTGTTGTATTATAAGGCTTGTTGGTAGATGTTTCAGTTAGAGTTTGCTCACTTGGAAACTAGCACTGCCCCAGGTTGACGCCCATGTCATTCTGAAGTCGCAGGTCAAGTCAAGTCAAGTCACCTTTATTTATATAGCGCTTTTTACAATGCAGATTGTGTCAAAGCAGCTTTACATTGATAACTGGTTTATAATTTTGGCTGCACAGCAGCTCTTAAAGAATAGTGTCAATGTCGGCAGATCAAAGCACTGTTGAATATCAAATGTCAAGTGTCCCCAACTAAGCAAGCCAAAGGCGACAGCGGCAAGGAAACCAAACTCCAACAGGTGACATCAGATGGCAAACAGGTGGCAAACAGACTTCTGTGTTAAAACTGAGAAAAAAAGAAACCTTGGGAGAAACCAAGCTTAGTCGGGGGGCCAGTTCTCCTCTGGTGAACAGTGCTTTGTTACGATTCAGGTTGCTATCTTATGTCCGATAGGATCGCAACATTCAAAGTATTTATTCCAGTTCAGTCCAGTTGAGGATCGTATTTATCACACCGGTATGGATGGTTTGTTGAGGAGCTGTGCCACTGGCTGTTGTGTCGATGAGGCCTTCACAATGGATGATCTAGTTGACTCAATCTCTGCTGATACTTCAGGGCTGCGTTGTGGTCGTGTCAAGGCGCCGGTCCTCGGTCTCACCTGGATACGGCCCGGATCTGGTTGACTATGGTAAACCTCGGGATAAACAGAAAGACTAATATTAGCGTAGATGCCATTCTTCTTCTGATGTAACGAGTACATCTGGTGTTATAGGAAGTGTTCCCGGTTTGGCTGACCTAATTTATGCAGCCTAATAATCCTTTAACGGATTTTTGGACCTGTTTGGACCTGTTTGGACCTCCCTCAGAGCATGATGGCGTAAGTTTGTGCTCCTCTTTCTTAAAGAGTAAAAAGTGTTTTTACTTAGTACATTGCCTGGTGGAATGTGTGGATAAAATTAAGCTCAGGTTGAACTAAACTAGTTAACCTCACTGGATGGTTTGGTTCTCAGATTTGGCTCCCTTAGAGTTTAGACTGCCACTGGCTGACGCCCATGTCATTCTGAGGTCACAGGTCCTGTTTGGACCTCCTTCAGAGCATGATGGTGTAAGTTTGTACTCCTCTTGCTTAAAGAGTAAAAAGTGTTTTTACTGAATACATTGCCAGTTGGAAGATGTGCTCAGGTTGAGCTAAACTAGTCAACCTCACTGGAGAGTTTGGTTCTCAGATTTGGTTCCCTTAGAGCATAGACACTGACACTAGCTGACGCCCATGTCATTCTGAAGTCGCAGGTCCTGTTTGGACCTCCTCTAGAGCATGATGGCGTAAGTTGTACTCCTCTTGCTTAAAGAGTAAAAAGTGTTTTTTACTGAGTACACTGCACTGCTTGTTGGAATGTATTGAGGTAGACTGTAATATGTGGGCACTGTACAGTCTTATCTGCTAGTTAAACTTGGTTCATTCTGAGCGAGTTCCATGTTTGTGGGATCTTGCTTATCAGCAAGCAAGCTGTTCTAGGTGTGTGGCCTTCACAGGCTGTGAAGGCCACACACCTAGAACAGCTTGCTTGCTGATAAGCAAGATCCCACTAGTTTAGCCCCCCCCCCCCTTTCGCAAGGCTGTGAGGTATTTCTACACAATGTAGAATTTGCGTCATGTTGCAGGCCGCTTCCGGGGCCTCCATGATTCTGTGCCTACAGTACGGTTTATCTGTTAGGTTGAGCTCTGTACTCCCCTCGGGTTGTCCTGCTTAGTATTTAGCTCCCTAAGTCAGTGGTTGAAGGCCTCACTGAGGCCTCCCTATTGAGGATCAGCCCCCAAGCTGGTAAATGTACTCCCCTTGTTGGGTTCCTTTAGAGTGCACAGCCTCCTCAGCACAAATAATCACGCACTGAGTAGATCCTAGGATTGAGCAGAGTGTTACTCCCCTCTTTGGTAAGGGTAAAAAGCGCTAAGCTGAGTCCTGCTCTCCGGGATGCCCGTCTCTACGCTCTGGTCTGAGTTGGTTACTGCCTCTTTGCAGTCACTCTTACTGGATATCTTCTCTGAAGAATGTGATTTGAGACTCTGTGATCAGACAGGTTGTTGGCCAAGACTAGGTTTCTGTAAAAGTAGACCAGGTTGGCCTCCCTGGTGGCAATCGGACCCCCTGACAAGTGACTGGCTAGGGTTCCCTCGACCCCCCTGGCCACATTCCATTAAAGGTACCCTCTTTTCTTTGAAAAGAAGCTTGGTTCCAGAAGCCTTTGAGCGGACCTTGGTAGGCCTTCTGCGGAAGGCCTCTTTGAGGCTTATAGCTTGGGCTGTTGGCCATAGGGAATGCTGTCACTGACAATCTATGTATGACCCGTAGAGGGAGTGGTTCTGGCATTTCAGTTGAAGCTGCTAGTTCTGACGTTTGTTTAGCCATTTTTGGCATGCACTCCCCTCAAGCATGGCGGCGTGGGTATATCGTTCCCCATATGCGTTTCAAAAGCAGTGTAGAGTTCCCTTTCGAAAGGGAACGTCTCAGGTTACGTATGTAACCATGGTTCCCTGAGAACAGGGAACGAGACACTGCGTTTCCTAGCCATGCATCGGGGCTGCCTGCTGAACAGTCCCTTCAGACGATAAGGTACTGACTGGTTCTCTAGGCGCTCCTTATATACTTCCGGGTCGCGCTATGATGACGTCATAGGCTGTCGCCGGCCAATAGGATTGTCATGAGTTGATATTGTTTTCAGACACCGGTTCACGCGGAGGCGTTCCCCATATGCATTTCAAACGCAGTGTCTCATTCCCTGTTCTCAGGGAACCATGGTTACATACGTAACCTGAGATGTTTTACAGCAAGGTTTTACAGTGCATTTTTGCTGACAACTGTTGGGGTAACAGTTTTAGGACCCTTGACCAGATATGTCGAATGAAAGACCAGGAGTCAGAGATGCAATCAATTGAAGAAATAGTTTGCAGTTTCATCAGCAGAAGCCAGCTTCAAGTCTCAAAGGAGTTCGTAGGCCGCTCTGTGTACATTCACATTTTCACACCAATTATACTCTAACAGAGTCTACTAACTACGTCATTACTAAGGTAACAATGATTCTGATTGGCTAAGAGAAGATAGACAAGATTAGAAGTTTTCTACACATGGACAGATAGTAAGAAGCGTATCTTCATGCGTCAGGATGCTGACGAGGGGACCCTGGATTTAGGGTCTGGATGTCCTTTTGGGGTCATGACATGGCGTCTGCTGGACTCGAGCAGAGTGCCAGTTGTCCACCAGTACAAAGGACCTGAACAGAACACTTAGCGCACATACACAGATACACATGACTCACAGCTTCTTCAAGGTTGAAGTTGATCTGAGCTCTGAGCAGGAAACTTTCCTAAAACATACTGATAACATGTTCTTTTCTCTCAGTGAGAGGTACAGACAATATTCAAAATTATTTTCTAGTGTTTGAAAAGGAAAAGAAATGCTTTAACATACATTGCAGAAGTCATTCAAATAATTTAACAGAAAGATAAATGTTGATTAATAACTTAAATGATATATATTGAAGTGGCAGTGGATTCCAGAATCCACCCCTTCACAACAGCAACAATCCTCCGTTCATTTAAGGTGACTGATATATTCAAGGTAATGTTGATTCCAGCAACTGCTCATGTTCTCTTTCTCACATGATGTTTACACAATGCTATCACATTCGTGAAAATGCTTATACAACAGGTTTATAGTGTCACAGAAATTACATAGTTTCAGCTTTAATTTTTGTTTTAAATTTTTTGTATTCTTTATTATTCAATTCAACATTTTCATTGCAAATTATATTATCCACGTAATAATGACTGAAATACAATTGAAAGCTGAACATGAATCTCAGAATTCATTTGTGACCCTGGACCACAAAAACCAGTCATAAGGGTCAATTTGAAATGTATACATCATCTGAAAGCTGAATAAATAATCTTTCCATTGATGTATGGTTTGTTAGGATAGGACAACATTTGGCAGAGTTGCAACTATTTGAATATCTGGAATCTGAGGGTGTAAAAATCAAAATATTGAGAAGTTATTTATTTATTATTAAATAATAAAATATTAAAGTTGTTCAAATGAAGTCCTTAGCAATGCATATCCACTCACAAAAATGCATTTTTTAATATATTTATGGTAGGCAATGTACAAAATATCTTCATGGAACATGATCTTTACTTAATATCTTAGTGATTTTTGGCATAAAATCTATAATTTTGACCCATACAATGTATTGTTGACTACTGCTACAGATATACCCAAAGTGACTTATGACTGGTTTTGTGCTCCATGGTCACATATGGTTTTTCCCACTTTTCTTGCAGTGACAGCAGTTCTCAAAGCTTGAACTCCACAAGTTTGTGTTCATATGAAGACTGTGAGAAATTTATATACCATGTTCATAAAATGTCACTGATTACACTACTGAATAATAATATTGTGGCAGTCTGCTATCAAAAGCTTAACACAGCGCCAATTATGGCAAGAAATAGACTACGCCACCCCGGAAATTGGCCGGGGACCCACAGGTACACGAAGTACCACAAACACACAGATACGTAGTGGTTGAGACAGGTATCAGACAACAATGGAATGTTTCACACAATTTATTCAATAAACAAATTCAAGAAAATACAAAACCAGTCTTTTTAATATATGAAAATTAAAAAGGATACAATCATAAAACTTCTTACACATCCACACAATCACAATTTTACCACTTCAGAACTGGGGAATTCGTCTTGCCTATCCTATAAACACAGCAACCACTTGTGCTCTCACAACACAACCCCCGTTGTGAACACTGCAGACCGACAGCTGTACCACCACCACCACCACATACAAAGGACACAGGCTAGTACTGGTACCCCATTTCTGAAGGGAAAAGAAAACAAGATGAGACACAAGCACGCACACACATACACGTTATGATTTGGTCAAAAACACTTATCACATGCTGTCAGAGGGATCAGTGTCACAGAACAATGGTGACCTTCCTAGTTGGTGCTCATTAGCTGTTGAGAGCACAAAATCATCCCATAAAGTGTCAATCAAACGTACATTGAAACAGAACAATCATGCAAAGCACAAAAACAACAATTTCCAAACAACAAATTCAAAACATTTACATTTACATTTACATTTATTCATTTGGCAGACGCTTTTATCCAAAGCGACTTACAAGTGAGGAATACAGTAAGCGAGTCGTCATGACGAGGCAAATAGGGACAAGAAGTGCTCACAATACAAGTTTTAGGCAGTGCTCAGAGTATCATAAGCTACAATAGAGAGAGATTAAAGGAAGTGAAGGAAGCAAAGAAAGGTAGGATAGAAAGATATAGAAATTTTTTTTTTTTTATGATGAGGATAAGTGCTCACAAAGAGATGAGTTTTCAGCTGTCTTTTCAGCTGAGTTTTCAGCTGTCAAAAAAAAAAAAAAAATAGCAAAGGCATGTACAATAAGACTCAGTAGCAGTGACAAACACGTAGCTTTTCACAGTTGCCGAAATGTGTTCCGTTTTGTGGCATTTGACTGGTCAAATACACCAAATTATGTAAGAAAACACCATCTTGCCAAGTATTCACAAACACAGTTGGTTTTGTCTTAAGCGAACGTGAACAAGTTGGGAAAATCAGACGTGTATATTAGTATCTCATGATAGATCGGTGCATTCTGCTGTCATCTGTCATTAATCAAACAGAGAAAATCTCTCACTGCTCTCGACTAACAGTTAATCACTTTTTAGCTTTAAAAGGAGTCATTGTATGTTTAATTCATAAAGTAAATAGATTTTTTTTGTACATTGTTTGCATTTACTGTCTGTTTTACTTGGCTATGCTTTTATTATTATTATTATTTTATTATTTATTTTTTGAATCCACTTGGTAATGCTCTCATTGTCTTTTTTAGGAAAGAGATTTTTTTAAATGATTTTTCACAACGATTTGGAAATGTAATCGAGTCACGTGACAACGGTAAGTGCTTTCAATCTTGTATATTAAGATATTAAGTATTTCTTAAGGATTTATGTATTAAGAGTTGTTTTTATCTGCACCATCATACTACAGACGAATGAGACAAATGATGATTCCAAAGCAATACATGCAAATATGAGGTTAGTTTCTTTAATATATTACAAAGTGCATGAGTAAAAATTATGCTAAAAGTATTGATCTCAAACATTTGTGCGTTATATGTTGTACTACATCTAATCATTAAAAAAAAACAGAAAAACAGACAGTTTACAGAAGGTATGTAATGAGCTCTACACCCCTGCTTGGCAGAAAAATTATCTTGTAAAAGGAGACTTCTCCCAAAAATGAAAATTCTCTGATCATGTACTCATTCTCATGCTGTCTCAGATATATTTGACTTTCTTTCTTCAGATGTACACAAACTAAGATTTTTAGAAAAACATTCGGTTTCTGTCATTTCATATAATGCAAGTGTATAGGACCCTCAAAGTTGACACTTCAAAAACCCACACAATGTGAACAACGGTAACTCACATGATGCGAGTTGATAAATCAAAGTGTTCTGAACTGAAACAACAGGTTTGTGTGAGAAAAAAAAAAATTAAACTTAAGTTTATAACATTCACTTACAGGCAATGGTTATACACAGCTTTATGAGATTGTCGTGAAGCGTGACACAAGTGCATTCTGAAGCTCACATGAGAAGTGATGCGAAAAAAGAGGAGTGGCATTCGTGTGAGTTTCACACGCTTCACAACATGCTGACATTTATGTCAAACATGAACTATATAGACTTCCGGTTATGGAGCGGTACTGAGAAGATGCGAGTTAATGACCCTCCTATATTGTTCGAGTAATAATCCTTCAAAATCATTTAAAACTTTATCACATCTTTTGGTAATTAATGCACAAAAGACAAAAGATGGCACCGAAAAAAAAAGAACGGAACTCAAGAAAAAGTGAATAATGAAGGAGGATGAAATTGTTCAGCTGCGTGCTCACATGAACTCGCTTGAATCACAAGTTAAAAAACTGATAGACAAAGTTGACGACATAGAAAACAGAAACAGATGGAACAACCTAAGGTTGGTGGGTTTACCGGAAAAAGAAGAAGGAAACGATGCGTGTGCTGGACTCGAGCACATCTTTATTCATAGAGCGCGCACATAGAGTGGGTCCACAACGAAACATAGGAGACCAGAACACAAGACGGGATGCCAGTGCACCATCGAGAACACTAATAATGTGTAACACTAATAAAGTTCTTGAACTACAAACAAAAAGAACAGGTGCTGAGAGCGGCCAGATCCAAGGGGATGATTTCATACCATTCAGATGTTTCTGCAGAAGTTCACAGGAGCAGAGAGCTTATGATGGTGTGAGACAGAGGCTATGAGAGAGAGGAATCAGTAAACACAGGATCATCTACCTTGCTCGTCTACTTGTTACACACCAGGAGAAATCAAGGGTGTTTGACACACCAGTGGCAGTGGAAAACTTCATAGAAGAATTAGACAAACAATAAAGGTGGGTTCAGTTCAGCTGGACTATTATAGTCTTGAATGTAGGCTGCTTTAAAATAATTCAGATTGCATTCCACAAATGTCGTTATCCTTTTTTTGTTGTGAGGACTGAATTAACAATAACATGTTCGATCGTGACTAATCGAGACTAATTTGAAAAATAATTAGGCAGATTCGGTTGTTATTGTTCCCTTTCAAAGGCTGCGCAGCTTCTCGTTCCCGCCTTTTCAGGGAACAGGGTTACAGTGAAGTAAAATGTGATCTGAAAATATGTGTTTACACTTTAACATAATAAGTAAGAATAATTTAACAAACAGGGTTGTGTAAATATTGACACAACCCTGTTTGTTAAATTAAATATCAGGCACTTTTATCTATATAAATATAGATAAAAGTGCCTGATAGTTCCTCATGGGTGTGTGGACCAATCAATGCCATATAACGAGTGTATAGGGGTGGGGTTTTAAATGCAGTTGCATGGACGCTACTGGGGAAAATGGTGTTGTTGTTCAATGTATCTTCGCAATATGTGTTTTGTTCATAATTGTTTTTATTTGTAGTTTTTGCTTCTCAGTATTTAAGATCTGTGAGTCTATAAAAAGGAACATGCCTCTTAATAGGAAATGTAAAAGATCATGGGGGAGACAGGGAATGTGAAATTTTTAACATGGAATTGCAGAGGACTGGGTAATAATAATTTATCAGATGCTTGGAGGGATCTTAATCCAACAGCAATATCATATTCATGTTATTCTGGTATGCATACTCGCGTATGGATTATTTTCTAATATCTGCGCAATTGCTTAACAAAATAACAGACTGTATATATCACAGCATAGTCATCTCTGACCATGCAGCAGTATCCTTATCATACAAAAATACAAAATTCATAAAAAAATCCCCCTAAATGGCACTTTCAGATAGGATGGCTTCAGGATCCAAAGTTTATAGAATATTTGAACAAACAAATTGATCTGTATTTTGAAATGAATAATTCTGAAACATCTGCTGGTATTCGATGGGAAGCATTCAAAGCTTATATTCGAGGACATATTATTTGTTTTTGCAGCTCAAAAGCCAAGAGGTCTAGACAAGAAATGAAACAATTAGAAGATCAGATCAAAAAATTAGAAAATGATATTTTTCAGAAAACTACAGACACAGAAGAAGCAAACGAGAAAATATTATTACTCAGGTCCCAATATAATGAATTATCAGCAAGTAAAGCAGCTTCAAAAGTTTTGAGGTTGAAACAAAAATTTTATGAATATGGAGATAAAACAGGTTGGTTACTTGCATGGCAAATCCGACAACAGCAATTGAGAGTTCAACGGGAACTATAGTTGACCCGGAAGAGATCAATGAAGCATTTAGAATTTATTATGAAAACTCTATAGTTCAGAGTGCTCAACAAATTTGGAATCACAGATGCAAATTTTTAGACAGTCTAAATATACCCCAGATTTCAATTGAAGAAAAGATCAAATTAGATGAAGACCTCACATTACAAGAAATTGGAGAAGCAATTTGTCACAGAGACGAACTCTGTGGTTCCCTCCTCTGACCATCAGAGGGAGCCCTCACCTGAATATTGACACACGCACTCACACTACATTTCCCATCAGCCCGTACCTTGGACCAATCAGTACTCACCACACCCAGCTGCAGCTCGTTACCTGGACTATTTAAGACACTCTCGCTCGCTACCCCTTCGCGAAGTCTTGTATTGCCCCGGTGTACATTACTAAGTGATATTATTCTGACTGTCTGCTACCCGTCTACGAACCTCTGCCGCCTACCCTTGACCTGTGCTTGTACCTTGTTTTGTGAGTGATATCTGCCTGCCCTGATCCTCTGCCTGTTTATTGACCATGATTCTGTCTGTGCCCTGTTACACCTGTTTACCCCTGTTCTGACTTTGCCTGTATGACTACGCTTACTCTAATAAAGCATGCAAATGGATCCCAGCCTGAATGACGATTCGTTACACAATTGATTCTATGAAATCAGGAAAAGTCGCGGGCCCAGATGGGCTTCCTATAGAAATTTATGAGACTTTTAAAAAAAAGTTACTAACCCCCTTTTTGGAAATGATAGTAGAGGCGTATCACCAAGGTCTTCCTCCTACATCAATGAGAAGCGCTTTAATCACATTATTACCAAAACCAGGAAAATCAAACACAAAGTGTGAAAATATGCGGCCAATTAGTTTGTTCAATTTCGATACAAAAATATTATGTAAAGTTCTAGCCAAGAGATTAGAAGGTATTTTACCAAATTTATTAGGAGAGGATCAAAATGGTTTCATACACCGCAGGCAAGGATTTCATAATGTTCGAAGAGTCCTAAATATTCTTCATGAACAGAGAAGTGAACGAGATACTGCTCTACTATCATTGGATGCCGAAAAGGCCTTTGATAGGGTTGAATGGTCTTATTTGTTTGATTTGTTGTCTAGATTTGGGTTTGATGGAAGGTATTGTAAGTGGGTTAGGTTACTTTATAATAGCCCTACAGCAGAAGTGTTGACAAATAACATAGTTTCAAAACCATTTAGTATATCAAGAGGGTGCAGACAAGGTTCACCCCTTTCTCCTCTGCTCTTTGCTATCTCCATCAAGCCTTTTGCAATAGCAGTAAAAAGACATGTGGAATTAACAGGCATTAAGATTAGACAGATAGAACATAAAATAGCATTATTCGCTGATGATGTCAATCTTTTTCTAAAACATCTTGATACATCAATACCTGCTTTATTGGATCTTATTAGTGCATTTGGAGAAATTTCTGGATACAAAATTAATAATTCTAAATGTTCTATTCTGTATCTAAATGAGGTCTACAGTGTTCATTGGTATTATTGGGCTGTCCAACTTAGAACAATTATGTTTTATTTTTTATCTCAGGACTACCCACCTTGGGTGGATATAGAATCTTCTGCTATCAAATCGGACCTGCCTTTAAATTTAAATTTATACTCATCAGAATTTAAAGATCTCAAAAAAAAAACAAAAAAAAATGTTTCCAACCCTATAATTATAAATATGATTGCTGTATGGTATGACGTGAACAAATATTTAGGTGTCACCTACCCTTTATCTTGTTTTAGTCCCATTTGGGGCAATAGAAAGTTTAAACCAGGCAGGTTGGACGCAGGTTTCAAGATTTGGGCCAACAAGGGCATCCGAAAGATAGCAGATCTATATATTAACAATACTCTTATGACATTTGAGAAAATAGTCAATACATACAATATTCCTACAAAACATTTCTTTAAGTATTTACAAATAAGAAATGTCATACTCAAATCACAAAATAATTCTCTGGATATGCCAACATTGTCTATCTTAGAAAAATAAATGACAAGAAATTGTTCTAGTCAAGGTTTAATTTCATCATTATACAATATGCTGGTGTCAGGATCAAAGGACTCTTCAATCTACAAACTGGAAGCCTGGAGATTGGATATCAGTGATGATATTCAGATGGAGGACTGGATGGAATCATGTAAAAAAGCTCAATCACAGACAATGAACACACGTCTGAAACTGTATATTGTAAAATTTATATTGTAAAAAGTTTTAAATATTTGTATTTCTTACACCTGTTGTTTCACTTTAGAAGTATTGATTCATCAACTGAGGTTGTATGGATTACTGTCGTGTTCACTTTGTGTGGTTTTTGAAGCATAACTTTAAGGTGCCAATCCACTTGCATTATATGAACTCACAGAGATTAATTATTTGGTAACACTTTACAATAAGGTTTCATTTGTTAAACATAAGTTAACTACATTAATTAACATGAACAAACAATGAACAATACTTCTACAGCATTTTATTGTAATTGTGTGCATTGTGTGTTTTTTGCATCAGTGAGAATGCAAAATTGGACTGCATAATAGTGCATTATGTGTGTGTTTGTGCTCTTACCTAGAGCCTCGATGTGAGAGTGTCTGCTGAAATGCCTTGTTGTGTACCTTGGGGATGATGTGGTCAAACTTATCAAGGAGTATCTGGTAAGTAGTTTTGCATTAATCACTTAAGCTTTAAACAAGTTGAAACCAAATTTTTTTAACCTTTAAGCTTACAAACAGGTCATATAAAACTACTCGTACATATAAGTACATTTGCCTAAATCTCATACATCTGTCCATGCATTATTGTACCCACATTATGCTGGTACTCCTTAAAGGTGCCCTAGAATCTCCATTTCACAAGATGTAATATAAGTCTAAGGTGTCCCCAGAATGTGTCTGTGAAGTTTCAGCTCAAAGTACCCCATAGATTTTTAATTATACCATGTTTTATCTGCCTATTTTGGGGTTGGAGGAAAAATGTGCTGATATGGCGGTGTACACCTTTAAATGCTCGTGCTCCCCGCCCCCAAGCTCATGACTCCCATTAAACATTGCATAAACAATACAATAAGTTCACACAGCAAATATAACTCCCAAAATGGATCTTTACAAAGTGTTCGTGATGCAGCATATCAGATCACGTAAGTATGGCATGTATTTTGTGGATGTTTACATTTGATTCTGAATGAGTTTGATAGTATGCTGCACGGCTAACAGGGCTAAAGCTACACTGTTGGAGAGATTTATAAAGAATGAAGATGCGTTTATGAATTATACAGACTGTAAGAGTTTTAAAATGAAAATAACGACATGGCTCTGGTCTCTGTGAATACAGTAAGAAACAATGGTAACTTTAACCACATTTAACAGTACATTAGCAACATGCTAATGAAACATTTAGAAAGACAATTTACAAATATCAATACAAAGTTCTGTCATGAAACTCTAATAGGCAGGCTAATAGGTCCTTTAACTCAACCTGCTCATAATCACATCATTATCTATAGGACACAGATGATTGGTTCCTGCTGTATTAGTAGCGAATGAGCTTGTATGCTCAATCTTTAAATACATGAGTTATCATTTGCTTAGCAGTGCAGCGTGCTTCTGAAACCCTCTACCTTCCCCAGCTCCACCTGTATAGATCTGCTACGGGTTATTCATGTACGCTATATTGTACAGCAGCAACATGTCTTACTTGCTCACAGCAATTTGTCGTCTATGTATTGGCAGTAGTAAATCCCGTACTTGCTCTGCAGCAGCAGCAGCAATAATCAACAGCAGCAGCAGCAGCGTAGCAGATATATTCCGCCAAAACCAAGCACATCTACGTTGTCATACCCATTACCATGCCAAACAGTTTGAGAGTTGTCATGACAGAACTAAATATATCATGATATCATGTATCATGAACAGTTATTATGGATCAATCTGCCATTTTTCGCTATTGTCCTTGCTTGCTTCACAATACCTGCAGAACGTCTGATGATTCGGCTGAGCTCCAGACGTCAATACTGGCTTGCCTTGAACATGATGTGGTATATGCAAAAGTTGGGGCATACATATTAATGATCCCGACTGTTGCATCACAGTCGGTGTTATGTTGGAATTCGCCGTTTTTCATGCACAAGATTTACATATGAAGGAGAAAACAATGATGTCTGAGACTCACTGTATGTCATTTCCATGTACAGAACTCTTTTTATTCAACTATGCCGAGGTAAATTCAATTTTCAATTCAATGGCACTTTAATGCTTCCATTGTCCTCGCAATGAGCCAACATGAGCCAACCAGTCTGCTTTAATCGCCACTAGTTCGTCAGCATCGGCTTGGTGTGTTCCTGCCTTTAGAAGGAGGATCCATAATGGAAGCTCAGGGCTCTAGACTGCGACCAAAATGGTCACAAATGCGATCTTTTTTTTTTTTTAAATGTTCGAGAAAATTTTCACGGTCACATTGGTGCAAGTGCATAATGTTCAGGTTGTTTTGGTACCTGGCTGGCAAATGTACTCTGTCAACCCTTTGATGCTTACAATCAGACCGGTGTGATCAGTCTTGGCTGGTCCCTAGAGCATACGATCACACCGGTGTCATTAGAACGCTCAGTGCATCACGTGATCAACTGCTGAATTCAAATGCCTGGCGGCCAATTCCTGCTTCGCTACTGTTCGTACACTCTTGCTTACAGCTCCCCGCTTTGCTCTATTGCTTTCATATTTTATCTCCTAATTTTAACTACAGCACATCAGCACATTGCTCAAACGACAAATCTAGATTGTCACAAGTATCACATATTGCTGCAGTAGCATCTTCTACCCCAAACACTGGTTCCCCTACCACCGCCAATACATCTGGAGAACAGATTTGAAGTGTTAATGAATGGGGGTGAGGAATCTCCAGATGTGATGGATGTGGGTGAGAAATCCCTAAACATGATCGGACACAGATCAAATCAGCCAACAGCTAACACCGATGCTAACTGCCTCTCAAGGTCGAGCAGACAGCGGCACTCAGCTCATAGTGCAGCCGAGCCCAGGACTCTGATAGTGGGTAACTCCATAATCAGAAACATTAGCAGCAGGGACACAACTACATGCTGCCTTCCACAAGCAACAGTTTCTGATGTAAACAGGGAACTGAAGAACATTCTGATGAAATATAAGACTGCAAATTGACTAATCATTCATGTGGGGAAGAATGATATTTGAAAAGCGCAGTCAGAACTCCTTAAAAGGGATTTCAATGAACTTTTTGAAATGCTTAGAAGACTGAAAGTTCAGTCGTTCATCAGTGGACCACTCCCAGCAAGAGGAACAAATAGATTTTCACGGTTGCTTGGGCTTAACACATGGCTGCAAAAAAACTGCAACATAAAGGGACTGAACTTCATTGACAACTTCAATCTTTTCTGGAGTCAGAGACAAATGTTCACACATGATGGCCTGCACCCAAACAAACTGGGCTCAAGAGTGCTCAAGGACAATATCTTCTTCTCCCTCCATCATCCTTTAGCAGTGTGTGCAAATCCACTCAACCTGAATGGCACAAACACACCAGAGTACAACTGACCACAGGACTTCATTTCAGCACCTGAATGGACATGTTGTTGACACATCCCGCAAGGACAATGATAACACCACGCAGCCACAACAACCACTGCTCATGGACACAATCCCGACTAAGCCCTGCCCACAGAGCTCACCGATAGACAGTGACATGTTACACTACAAAAAATGCTGTTTTTCCTTAAAACAAGCAAAATAGTTTTTCCTTAAAACAAGCAAAATAATCTTATATCAAACCAAAAATAAGATATGTAATCTTGTTTTCAGTTTGGATTACGATTATTTTGCTTACCCCACTGGCAGATTATTTTGCTTGTTTTTAAGGAAAAACTCACTTAATTTTGACTTATTTTTCCTAAAAACAAGAAAATCATTTTTACTTGTCAAGAAAATGCTTCTTGATCTAAGAATTTTTAGATATTTGGACAGGAAACAAGACAAAAATTCTAAGTAAGAACAGCATTTTTTGCAGTGTAGAACTGCTCCAAGATTCAGCACCCAAGGACGACTTTCGGGAAAACAGCCAGGGAAGCCAGGACAACATATTACAGCCTCCGGTAACACCAGAGCAACAGCCCCTCTCACCGGACACATTATCCCTCTCTCCAGCATCCCCTCTTCTGTGTTTCTCAGAGAAAATGGAGGAACTGGTGTATGCTGGAACCAAACTCTCCCACTCTTTTGCTGCGAGTCCCCAGATATCAACAAAAAAACAGCTCTTCGGCCTCTGCCACAACGCCAGGGCCCACACCCTCCTCCACCTGTTCTAGGTAAACCAAAAACAACCGATAACAGCTCTCAGTGATAAGTGTTGGGTCCCCGCTATGATAACAGTGACTTTGTCAAATGTTTACAGAACAAGCCGGAACCCAGTGTGCCTGCTGCTTTCTCTATTTCTGTTTAATTACATGATAGAAAGCCTAAGGCCTTCTCAAACCGTTTGGCAAACCCATTTAATCTGCTGCCTATTACACGTCAAACTAAGATTATTGTGGAGACAGAAAGTAAGACTGTAAGAAGTTAGCACTTTTAAACATCCACTCACTTAAAAATAAATCACTTCTAGTCAACAACTTAATAACCACAAACAACCTAGGTTTTATGCTTCTAAATGAAACATGGCTAGAAGACAGCTGCAGTGCAATAATCCTCAATGAAACAGCCCCTCCTAACTTTACTTTTATGAGTGTCTGCAGAGCTGTTAGGAGAGGTGGAGGTGTAGCTGCTCTATTTAAAGATGTCTATCAATGCAAGCAAGTGTCATTTGGTAATTACTTGTCTTTCGAATATTTGGGTATTGTGTTAAAAGGTGCTCCTCGCATTCTACTTATAGTTATTTACAGGCCTCCAAAATACTCTCCAGCCTTTGTTGAGGACTTTACAGAACTGTTATCAGCAATTTCCTCAGAGTTTGATTGTTTTGCTATTACTGGGGACTTTAACATCCACATAGATAATGCAGAATTTAATATGGCAAAAGAAATCATAACTGTTTTAAATACTTTTGATCTGACTCAGCATGTACATGGACCCACACACAAACGTGGACACATCCTAGATCAGTAAGGGTCTAAACATTTCATCCTTTGTCATTAAGGATGTAGCGCTATCTGATCATTTTTGTATTTTCTTTGATATATTGATCTCTCCTACTGTTGAAGCTAGATCTATCTCGGTCAAAAAGCAATGCTTAAATGAGAACACCATTGTACTGTTTATGAAGGCTATATCTTTAACACCAAGCATATCTGCAGACTCTGTTGATTTTCTCCTTGATTCTTTTAACTCAAAAGTAAAGAATGTTATTGATAACATTGCTCCTGTGAAAGTCAGGAAGAAGAGTGGCAGACAAAAAGCATCTTGGAGAAACTCAACAGCAGTGCAAAATATGAAAAGACAATGCAGAAAAGCTGAGCATATGTGGTGAAAGACAAAACTTGAAATCCACTATAACATCTATAAAGTCAAGTCACCTTTATTTATATAATGCTTTTTACAATGCAGATTGTGTCAAAGCAGCTTTACAGTGATAACTGGTATATAATTTTGGCTGCACAGCAGTTCTTAAAGAAAATGGTGTCAATGCAGGCAGATGCAAAGCACTGTTGAATATCAAATGTCAAGTGTCCCTAACTAAGCAAGCCAAAGGCGACAGCGGCAAGGAACCCAAACTCCATCAGGTGACATAAGGTGGCAAACAGGTGGCAAACAGGTGTTAAAATGGAGAAAAAAAAACTTGGGAGAAAGCAGGCTTAGTCGAGGGGCCAGTTCCCCTCTGGCGAACAGTGCTTTGTTACGATTCAGGTAGCTATCATAAGTCCGATGGGATCGCAACAGTCAAAGTATTTATTCCAGTTCCATCCAGTTGAGGATCGTATTAAACCTCGGTAAACCTCGGGATAAACAGAGAGACTAATATTAGCGTAGATGCCATTCTTCTTCTGATGTAATGAGTACATCTGGTGTTATAGGAAGTGTTCCCGGTTCCGGCTGACCTAATTTATGCAGCCTAATAATCCTTTAACGGATTTGAAAATATAAATTGATAATGTGTTATGTGTATGCCAGGTTAAAGAGATGTGTTTTTAGTCTAGATTTAAACTGACAGAGTGTGTCTGCTTCCCGAACAATGCTAGGAAGATTGTTCCAGAGTTTAGGCGCCAAACAGGAGAAGGATCTACCGCCTGCGGTTGATTTTGATATTCTAGGTATTATCAGCTGGCCTGAATTTTGAGATCGCAATAGACGTGAAGGACTATAATGCATTAAGAGTTCGCTCGGGTACTGGGGAGCTAAACCATTTAGTGCTTTGTAAGTAATTAGCAAGATTTTAAAATCTACTGGGCTAATATGGTCATACTTCCTAGTTCTAGTAAGAACTCTAGCTGCTACATTTTGTACGAGCTGTAGTTTATTTATCAAGCGAGCGGAACAACCACCCAGTAGAGCGTTACAGTAATCTAGCCTTGAGGTCATGAACACATGAACTAACTGTTCTGCATTTTTCATTGAGAGCATATGTCGTAGTTTAGATATATTTTTAAAATGGAAGAATACGGTTTTACAGATGCTAGAAACATGGCCTTCAAACAAAAGATTGGTATCAAAGAGCACACCCAGGTTCCTAACTGACGACGAAGACTTAACAGAGCAGCCATCAAGTGTTAGACAGTAGAATAGGTTATTACGTGAAGAAGTTTTTGGTCCAAAAATTAGAATCTCTGTTTTTTCTGAATTTAGTAGTAGGAAATTACTGGTCATCCAATTTTTTATATCAGCTATGCATTCCGTTAATTTTGTGAATGGGTAAGTTTCGTCAGGGTGCGAAGAAATATAGAGCTGAGGATCATCAGCGTAACTGTAAAAATTGTCAATTCTTGCAAGTAAAGAAGTTCATAAAGTCATTACTGCTGTGCTCTTTGGAAACTTTATGTCTTGTTAGTTTAGCCACTGTATCAAATAAACACCTAGGGTTGTGTTTATTTTCTTTTAAAAGTTTTGAAAAATAGGCAGATCTAGCAGTTTTTAAGGCCTGTCTGTACTCAATCATTCTCTCTCTCCACGAAATGCGAAAAACTTCTAGTTTTGTTTTCTTCCAGCTGCGCTCCATTTTTTCTGGCTGCTCCCTTAAGGGCCCGAGTGTGCTCATTGTACCACGGCGTTGGGTTAATTTCCTTAATCTTTTTTAAGCGCAAAGGAGCAACTGAGTCTAATGTGCTGGAAAAGACAGAGGCAATAGTTTCTGTTGCAACATCGAGGTCTTCTAAGCTGTCTGGTATGCTAAGGCGATGAAACTGATCAGGAAGATTATTTATAAAGTGATCTTTAGTGGTAGAAGTGATGGTTCTACCATATTTATGGCAGGGAGGCAGTTTTGCAGCCTTGATTAAATGTAGTATACACGAGACTAGATAATGATCTGAGATGTCGTCACTCTGCTGCAGAATTTCAACGGCATCAATATCGATTCCATGTGACAATATTAGATCTAAAGTATGATTACGACAATGAGTGGGTCCTGACACGTGTTGTCTAACTCAAATAGAGTTTAGAACGTCTGTAAATGCCAATCCCAATGTGTCTTTTTCATTATCTACATGGATATTAAAATCACCAACAACAAGGACTTTATCTGAAGCTAGTACTAACTCCAATAGAAAATCAGCAAATTCTTTGATAAAGTCTGTATGGTGCCCTGGTGGGCTGTATACAGTAGCCAGCACAAATGTCAACTTACATAATGTTACATAAAGTACCATCACTTCAAAGGAATTATATTTGAAAGACTTTTGACTAATACTGTAAATATTACTATAAATTACAGCAACACCTCCCCCTTTGCCTTTCTGACGAGGATTGTGACGATAATCGTAACCTTGAGGGCTAGACTCATTTAAAGTAATATAATCATCCGGTTTTAGCCAGGTTTCTGTCAAACACAGCAAATGTAGATTATTGTCTGTGAAAATATAATTTACAATAAGTGCTTTTGAAGAAAGGGATATAATATTTAACAACCCAAGCTTTATCATTTGTTTATCAGTATTATCTCTATTTTTTATTTGTTGAACATCAATTCAATTTTTACCCTTGAATGGGTTTGGAAGTTTTTTGTTTTTACTAATTCGGGGTACAGACACACTAATATCTAGGTGTAAGAGTTTCTATGTGTTGGGAATTATCTGACTTCTGTGACATGAGGCAGCTAGCAGACGGTCGGTTTAGCCGGTATAAAGATAACCTTCATGCTTTCAATGTGAAACTAGGCAAAGCTAGACAGACCTTCTTCTCAAATATTATAAACAGCAACTTAAACAACACCCATACTCTTTTTGCTGCTGTAGAGAGACTAACAAACCCCCCAAGTCAGATTCCCAGTGAAATACTCTCAGACAGCAAATGCTGTGAGTTTGCTTCCTTCTTCTCTGAGAAAATCAATAATATCAGAAAGGAGATCAGCACATCCTTGAGCTGCACTGGGGTAAAACAGATCAGATCACAACCTCAGAAAGTAGCTATTATGTCTGATTTCGAAACAATTAATGGTAAAATTTTGGAAGAAACAGTACAGCACCTTAAAACATCAACCTGCGCCCTTCTTTTTCAAAAGTGTGCAATCTGAATAACACCATATTGAGCAACTACAGACCAATCTCAAATCTTCCTTTCATAGGCAAGATCATTGAAAAAGTTGTTTTCAATCAGCTGAACAAATTCTTAAGCTTGAATGGATACTCTGACAACTTTCAATCTGGTTTCCGACCGCATCACAGCACAGAGACAAAACTGAAGTCATTGCGTTTGGAAACAAAGATGAAGTTCTCAAAGTGAACACATACCTTCACTCTAGGGGTCAAACAACTAAAAATCAAGTCAGGAATCTTGGTGTGATTTTGGAGTCAGACCTGAGTTTCAGTAGCCATGTAAAGACAATAACTAAATCAGCATATTATCATCTAAAAAATATTGCAAGAATTAGATGCTTTGTCTCCAGTCAAGACTTCATCACCAGCAGGGTGGATTATTGTAATGGACTCCTCACTGGCCTTCCCAAAAAAGAACATAAGACAGCTGCAGCTCATACAGAACGCTGCTGCCAGGATTCTGAGCAGAAACAGAAAATATGAACACATCACACCAGTCCTCAGGTCCTTGCACTGGCTTCCAGTTGCATTTAGAATTGATTTTAAAGTACTGTTGCTTGTTTATAAATCACTCAATGGCCTAGGACCTTAATACATTGCAGATATGCTCATAGAATATAAACCTAACAGCTCACTCAGATCATCAGGATCAAGTCACTTAGAAATACCAAGGGTTCACTCAAAGCAAGGAGCGTATGCTTTTAGCTGTTATGCCAGCCGCAGCTGGAACCAGCTTCCAGAAGAGATCAGATGTGCTCCAACAGTGATCAGATGTGCTCCAACAGTAGCCACATTCAAATCCAGACTCCAAACATACCTTTTTATCTATGCATTTACTGATTGAGCACTGTGCTATGTCCGAAATGTTTGCACTTTATTTTATATGTATTATCTTTTTATTCTTTTAATTATTTTTCTTGTTTTTATTTCATTTTTAATGAATTTTATCCATTATTATGTATTTGGTTCTTCTTTTTGTAAAGCACTTTGAATTACCATTGTGTATAAAATGTGCTATACAAATAAAATGGCCTTGTCTTACCTTGGCGCTAAGCCAGAGATGGACACGCTCAGCGCTCGTCATATCATAACTATTCAGTGTTTTCAACCACATAAGGTTTATTTTAGATTTCAGACATTTAAATACACATAAGTACTAGCAAAACAATAGAGAGGCCAGTCCTCTAGTGGAGTGGGCTCTCAACCCGAGGGCGCAAGGCACATTCACTATCCAGTGGGCCATCCTCTGCTTGGAGACAGCCTTTCCCTTCTGCTGGCCTCCGTAACAGACAAAGAGCTGATCTGAGGTCCTGAAGCTCCTCCGAAGGCAGCGCTTGCAGTTTCATTACCTGATATCTGAAGGGAGTGGTAGGAACCTTGGGTACATATCCAGGCCGGGGTCTCAGGACAACGTGAGAGTCACCGGGCCCGAATTCCAGGCACGATTCGTCAACCGAAAATGCGTGCAGGTCCCCTACCCTCTTGAGCGAGGCCAATGCAACCAGGAGGACGGTCTTAAGGGACAGTACTTTTAACTCAGCTGATTACAAATGCTTGAAAGGATGACCCCGGAGAGATGTAAGAACCAGGGTGAGATCCCAAGAGGGTACAGAGGGAGGCCGTGGAGAATTTAGTCTCCTCGCTCCGGGGCCAGCTGAGTGCCAGGGCATCCGTGCTGAGCGTGCCGCTGGTCAGGGAATAGAACCACTGGCAGTGGGCAGTCTCCAGGGAGGCGAACAGATCTATCTGTGCCTCGCCGAAGCGCTGCCAGATCAGCTGGACCACCTGGGGATGGAGTCTCCATTCGCCCAGAAGCGGAGGCTGCCGTGAGAGCTCGTCGGCTGCACGGTTGAGCACGCCTGGGACATGAATGGCACAAAGCGACCTCAGATGCTTCTGACTCCATAACAAGAGATGGCGGGCGAGTTGCGACATGCGGCGGGAGCGTAGACCACTCTGATGGTTGATGTACGCAATGGCCGCAGTGCTGTCCGAGCGGACCAGTACGTGCTTGTCTGACAACAGCTCCTGGAAGCGGCCCAGTGCAAGACGTACTGCTAGCAACTCGAGGCAATTGATATGCCACTGCAGTTGAGGCCCCGTCCACAGACCCGAGAATTTACAGGCCCGGGATGGGAGACACGGCTCACCGCGCCAGCCGGTGGCCGTTGGACACAGCTGCATCGCAACGGACCGCTCGACCGGGGGAATCCGCTTGTATCCCCTAGCCTCCCCGCCGTCCAGGGTGGTGAAGGCGGACGAGGGACCAAGTCTCGCACGGACGCTATAAGGCGTCCGCCAGGACCTGGTCAGCTCATCATGCACCTCCGGGAAGAAAGGCATCCAGCCGAGAAGGGCCGGGACACGGTGGAGGATTCCAGGATTCTCGGCAGCCCGGGGAAGCATAGCTGTCAACTCAGGATCGGCCTCGGGCAACGCTACTGTCCCGGAGGGAGGTAACGCAGCCGAGTCTTCATTTCCTGAGGACTCTTGCTCACCTTCCGACGCCGCGGTCGACATGTGGTCATCCGCGGGTGCTCCGAAGGAAACGGGTGGTCGCTCCATAGAGGGACTAGCCCTCTCGAAGTAGAGGGGGAAGGGGCCCGCGGAGGAGCACTCGGTGAGGAAGCCCTGACCGTGATCCTCAGATCACCCTGCCTACACGCCAACGCACCTCAGCCGAAGCCAGAGAAAACGGCGGAACGGGGCATAGGGGAGGGGACCCCCGCTCCTTGAGAACCAAGGAACGAGACTCTCGATCTGAACACTGCAATAGTCATGTTCCCACAGTGAGAACATGAACTATCCACGAAAGCAGCTTCAGCGTGCTGAACGCCCAGGCACGTGATGCAGCGATCGTGGCCGTCAGCGGGAACCAATGAATGACCGCACCCAGTAACGCACAGACGAAATGACATCTTGAGAAAGATGCAGGGTTCGTCTGTGAAGTTCTTTCAGAAAGGGAAGAATCAGCTCACTTGTGCTGAAGCACACAGGGAGTGTCACGGTATGTTCGGGTACACCACTCCCCGAACACAACGGAGGAACCGGCCCAATCGCAACAACACAAGCGCTGGCAATAAATTGCTGTGAAAACAGCAGTTGAGAGCTTTAAGCTCAGGCTCCTCGGGAAGCTCGCAACCTCGCTGAAGTGCCTTGCCACCAACACAAGACGCTGACTTCACAGAGGCTTGAAATTCACTCTTAGTCTGAAGCTCTTTTAGGAACAACTAGTTGGCTCCGAAACGAAAGACAGAGTGCGATGGCATCTGCTCCCCTATTTATACCACCTGGCGGGGGCAGTGTGCATTATGCAAATATCGCACGCCAACTCCATTGGCTTGTTTTAGTTCACTCGAAGCTGATAGGGCTCTTTAGCATTATCCCAATTCGTCCGGTGTTCGAAAACCACTATCAAAGAACTCCAATCCTATTGGCCAGCGACAGCCTATGACGTCATATGGCGCGACCCGGAAGTATAAAGGAGCGCCTAGGGAAGCAGTCAGTATCTTTCGTCTTTTCGGGACTGTTTGTGTTTCTGCCACTATCGTGCCACCTCGTCTTCTAACAAGGTATTTATCATGTCTGAGGACAAGACCAAACGTTTTAGGAAGTGTGCTGAACCGTGTCCGAGATTCTTGACACCGGAAGATACACACAACCTTTGCGTTCACTGTTTGGGAGAAGAACACGCACGGACAGTGCTTGAGGACTCTGTCTGTGTGAATTGTGAGCGTTTTCCTATGAAAATGCTCCGTTCTCGCCTGCCCCTCTTCTCGAGGGAAGGGGTGTCGGCATCTGTGCCCGGTGGGTCTGGCCCTGCTCGTGCTGAGGCAGAGCGGCGGCTGCATTCATGGGGCTCGCAGATGGAGCTCGCCGCGGAGTTTGAGAAGGGTCTTACTGTCTCTCAGCCTCCTGTGGCGGCTGGCGGGGATGAGCTCCTGGATGACGATGATGTCTTATCTTTGACATCATCGGATCCAGGAGCGAGTGTTCTTTTGGCAGCTAGCCCCCGAGAGCAGGAGATGGCGGTGGAGGAAGAAGCGAGTGAGACAGCTTCATTCTCCAAGCCTCCTCCGGTCGATCGATGGCGGCCATGGTGGCTACGGAGAGGCATCTGTGGTTGAACATGGCGGACATCGGGGAGGAAGAAAAGGGCTTTCTCCTCGATGCCCCAGTCTCGCCTTCTGAGCTTTTCGGCGGCTCTGTTGAGACGGTCGTTGGAAAGTTCAGAGAGGCGAGGGCGCGCTCAGCAGCTTATAAGAATTGCATACCGCTCAGATCCGATTCTGGGCCCAGACAGCCGGGAGGCCCTGGCCCGTCTCGAGCCGAGGCTCAGAGACAGGGCCAGTGATCCAGTGTCGCCGCTCGAGTGCCTCCTCCACCTCGGAGTAAGTCGCAAAAGCGGCGGGACACGAGGAATAGGAAGCAAGACTTAAGGGAGGTGATCGAGTACAGGCGCCAGCAGCGCCGGTAATCGGTCTCCTCTCTGGCTGAGGTAGATTAATTTCTACCCCCGCCCCTCTTTCCCGGCCTCCCGGGGATGTTTTTACTAACTATGCATGTTCAGGAAACACCTTTGAACAGTCAGGCTGACGGCTGGGCCCATGATGAGTTTTTCTGTGACGGCCCGCCTTCTGGCTTGATAGTGAAAGGGTTCTAAGATATCCTTCCGTCTATGTCTGAAGGGAGAGTCCTTGGTCTTTGAGCCGCGGGAAGGTAAGACAAGGTCCGATTTATTTCTTAAATTTTGACCTTGTTTTGTTCCTATGTATATTATATTTTCCTGAACATGTAACAGTAAAATATGTTTAGGGGTTTTGGGCAGAAAACTGAAGTGGTTTTTAAGTTGACTGAGCAGGCCACAAAATGGCTGCCGTTTTTAGTCGTCTTTAGCTTCTCAGCTATCTTCAGTATAGTTTGGGTTGGCACTTACTACTTCAGTTTACATGTATCGGTGGCTTCTTTCGGCCACCTGACATGTCTGCTTGTGAACTTCGCTTTCTTTCTCCTTTTATGAGATTTGGAAGCGAATAACAGGTTTTATTAGGCTGTTTGGTGCCTGTTTTGGTTTAGGCCCATAGCTTAGTGGCCAGGCTAGAGCTAGGTTTACTGTGTTATTTTTTATAACCCCTTATATATATATTATCCTCTGGATATATATTTCCTAGTTCTGGCCTCCTCCTGAGGGAGTTGTTAGGCCGTATGTCCATTACCCCCTTGCTATGTAGGTGCAATTGTTGAGTTTAACAGCTAAGTGTAGACTGTTTTTAGACTCCCTGCTGCTGTTATCTAAGGTGGATTAGGCCCTTATCTTTGTGTAGATAAGTTATGCAGTTGTGCTAGGCCGCACTTCTAGAACATTTATGCTGTGGAAATTGTATTTTTTCCTCTGAGCTACTTGTTTTCTTAAACAAGTTTGAGTTGACTTTGCTAAGGTATTAGCTTCCGTCCTCTTTGGCTCGGTACAGATTTGAGAATCTGTATGGAGAAAATTATTTCCTCTTTAGAAATAGCATATTCATCAAAGCATTGGATGGCTTTGAATGTTCTGGACTTTTGCCCTACATTTTATGTGAGCTACTTATGCTGCCTCAGGTTGGCACCTGCTCTCTTTCAGCGGGCTTTCATTAGCCGCTTTAGAGATTTTGATGACCTTATTCCCCTTTAGTAGGTTTATTGTTGTTATTTAGTGCTTTACCTGTTGGCTTGCATACTTAGGGTGGTAGTACCACTTTCTGAGGAAAGATGGTTGCTATTAACCCCTTCTTGTGGTCTCTTAACGGTTATTTGCATATAACTTAGATTGTAGGCCTGTTTATCTAGCCTCCTTCTAGTTAGCATTTGTTTCCATGCATGCTGTTACTTGATCAGTGTTTGCTCACATATCTACACTGCCACAGGCCTTGCCATGTGTTTGTTTGAGGTGTAGGCCTTATGGGCCTTCTTTAGACCTTTTGGCTTGTTTGGTCCCCTTTAGCCTTTTATGTTAGGGTACATTGCCTGTTGGAATGTGTAGCTTAGCTCAGGTTGCAGTTAGTTAAGCTGGTTCCCTGTAGCTTGGCTCCTTTATTCAAAACGTGCTGAAGCCTCGTGTTGTTTAAATGGTAGGCCCCTTTAGGCCTCCTTTTTATTTAACATGTTGGCAAAGTTGTGTTTATTTTGCTTGAGGGGTGAACGCCACTTGTAGCTGAGATTGTAGGCCCCTTAAGGCCTCTTTTTTAGTTTGACTTGCTGGCAGGATGCTCGGGAAACCATACCACCATCGGCCATGCCCCATCGCTGACGGATAGGCCCTAAACAGGCCTGTTCACGATGTATGGCAGCGTTTTATGTATTCCCTTTTTAAATAAAAAGATCTGAATACATGGCCCATTGATCAGTATGGTTATGATAGCCACTTGCTGATGCCACGTGTTTACTAAGGTAGGCCTACTTCGGCCTCCAGTGTAGCATGTGGAGTTCAGTTATGTACTCCTCTCGCTGTGAGAGTAATAGGGTGCTTTTACCGAGTACTTTTGAGTGGCTGGCCCCTCAGGGTGAATGTTGAAACCTTACTGAGGTTTGGTTTAAACTACTTCTGCCTCCCTGAGTCTGATTCTACTCTAGTTGAGCTGAATAGCCACCTAGCGCCTAGGGTGGATCTATTGTGCTCCTAGAAATGGCCACTAGACTTACGCCGTGTGTCTTAAAGGTTGCTAGGCCCTATAGGCCGCCTTTTTGAACATAGTGGTGTATGTTTGTGTTTATTTCTCTTGAGAATTATCTATATACATTTCCGGTTGGCCAGAGGCCCAGGTGATAAATCTAACCTCCTGTCGTTCGGTTTTTTTTATCAGTCTTGGTGCCTAAAACACTGCCACGAGCTGATGCCACGTGTCTGTTAAGGTTATAGGCCTATCCAGGCCTTCCTTAATACGTGTTGGTGTACGTTGTACTCCTCTTGCTTTAAAGAGTAAAAGGTGCTTTTACTGAGTACACTGCTCGTTGGATTGTGTTAGGTGGATGGTCATGCGGGCACACTGGCAGCCCCTTCTGCTGCCATTGAAGTTTTCTGTCTGCCCCAGAAAGACAGGTGTTCAGAGTGGCCCCTCCAGGCCACTTTCTGAATTTACTTCTGTTACACATATAGCTACTATCATGCTGTAGGCCCCTCTTCGGCCTCCATGATTATGTGCCCATTGCATGGTCTACCTGTTAGGTGAGCTTTGTACTTCCCTTTTGGGGTTATGTTTGTAATAGTGCTTAGCTTCCTAAGCTGATCATGGTGGTAGGCCTTAATCAGGCCTCCTCCTAAGATTCAGCCCTGGGCTGGTTTGTGCTCCCCTGTATAACAGGCGTTTAGCGCACAGCCTCCTCAGTGCGTTAATTAAGCGCTGAGTAGATCCTAGGATGAGCGGATTGTACTCCCCTCAATATGAGGGTTCATAGCACTCAGCTGAGTTCTACTCTCCAGGATGCCCGTCTCTACGCGTGGGTCTGAGTTGGTCCTGCCTTTTGCAGTCGCTCTTTCCTGCTCTCTTCTATGAAGAATGCGTTTTGGAGATTCTGCATTCAGACAGGGTTGGCCAAGACTAAGTTTGTCCTATAACAGACCAGGTCGGCCTCCCTGGTGGCATTGAGGGTGACTTCGTTCCCCTCTAGTGACTGGTCGGGGTTCCTTTCGGTTCCTTGATCACATTCCCTTAAAGAGACCACTTTATCTGCGGAAAAGTTGGTCTCAGATGCCTTTAGCGGTCTTGGTAGGCCTTTTTCCTCTGGAGGGCCTTCCTTAGGCTCAGCTTGGGCTGTTGGCCGTAGGGAATGCTGTCACTGACAGCCTGGTGTGACCCGAGGGGGAGTTGCTGCAGTTTCTACAGAAACTGTTCTCTTGTCCTAGCCATTCTTTGGCATACACTCTCCTCAAGCATGGCGGCGTGGGTATATCGTTCCCCATATGCGTATCGAACGCAGAGTTGAAGTTCCCTTTCGAAAGGGAAAGTCTCAGGTTACGTATGTAACCATGGTTCCCTGAGAACAGGGAACGAGACTCTGCGTTTCCCTGCCATGCTTCGGGCTGCCTGCGGAACAGTCCCTCAAAGACGATTGATATTGACTGCTTCCCTAGGCGCTCCTTTATACTTCCGGGTCGCGCCATATGACGTCATAGGCTGTCGCCGGCCAATAGGATTGGAGTTCTTTGATAGTGGTTTTCGAACACCGGGTCACGAGTGACGTTCCCCATATGCATCTCGAACGCAGAGTCTCATTCCCTGTTCTCAGGGAACCATGGTTACATACGTAACCTGAGACGTTTCGTATTGACTAAAGAAAATAAATTGGTTAAGTTATTATTAAAAATATACTGAATCAGAAATGTAACTTGAGTAAACTTAATAAAATTGCTTGTAACATCATAATTAAAGCAATTTATTTAGCTTAGTCCAAAGTAAATATTATATTCTGATGTTATAGTAAAAAGTAGGTTTTTCCAAAATAAAAATTTAAGTCGTACCAAAGTAAAAAAAAAGAAAAAAAAAAAGATTCGGTCTCTATAAAAAAACATTTTACTTTGTGGGAAAGTCATTTTTTTTTATCTTAGGCAGAAGAACTATTTTGATTTATATTAAATTAAAGTTTAAAGTTTCAAATCAAAAATATAGTTTGAGAAAAACTAATAAATTTAGCTGTAACAAATGACAGTAATTTTTTTAGGTTAGTCCAAAGTATCATTTTGCCGCAGAGTATAGTTGCCATTTTCCTTTTGTAAGTATTTTTCTATATGTTATCCATGTTTTATGTCTCAATGACGCAAGAAAACAACCAAATAAAGGATTTGAAGAACAAAAAAAGATATTAACTTCCTTCCTGCCACATGAGGCTGTCAACTTTCTACCCCTTCTTCCAGGAAGCATGGCAAAGGCAAACCCTTTGCCATGAAAAAAAAAATCACAAAGACTTTAAATTAAAACTTAAAATAGACAAAAACAGTCGACTCTCATTTTTTCTTTCCTTTTAAATCTTTTTACATGAAATCCCTCAGGTCATGAAGAACTTTCCACCTTCATGAAGAGATGAGTGCTATCTTTATGTCTCCTTGTTTACCTAAATGCCAGGTAATGTGCCATTTTCCTTGCTTTACCCGAGGCAAAAAAAAAAGTGTTGACTGTGTAACAGAGACTTTAAATTATATGCATCTGTGGTGAAATTACTAGTTTTTTGCGTCAATACATGTTTATTTTAATGCAAACAGTGCGCTATCCTTTTAATTCAGAGCGGTGCACCGCAGCAAAAATAGCTGCACTGCTGTAGACGCACCACTCCTGGAATGCACTCCCAGACTGCATCCGTGTGCAGTGTGAACGCTCTAATCCGTTAATATGGGCGCACCGCATACGCACTGCAAACAGAGTATGCCTATGTGTGAAACAGGCGTTAGTGCATGTGCACCATTGCGCACAACGTTTGTATACTTTAACCACGTCTGAAGATAGTGGGGGTCGTGAGTCACTGGCATCATTATTTTGGGGGTCGTGGACTGAAAAGTTTGGGAACCCCTGATCTACATAATCATGAAGGCCTATAGAATCATCCAAATAAAAACAAATCTTACAAGAGATCTGTAGTTTTTTGTATACTTAGTCAAAAGTCCAAGCGGCAACTATAGTTGCAGGTGGGCAAATGACTTGTAAGTACATATATCATGGGGAAATGGGGTAGGCTTATACTGTGTTAATAGCTTAATAAGTCAAGGTTATTGGTGTTTAGTGCTTTTTTCTTTCATAATATCCCACCTAGAACATAACTTATCCCTTTAACTGACATCTCTGCTGTACAGCTTAATTTGATAGTGATGGACGCACTTCCTTGGCATGTGCGGTGTTGCCTTACATGTTGAGTACTTCAAGAAATTTCATGCAAACCACGAAAACTCTACCCAAGAGAAATAGAAAAGGGGAGTGGGGAGGACACGTATGACACAAACTTCCTATTCCGAATGTATTTTGAAAGAAATTGTCTGTATGCACTTATTGTTATTTTTATTTTATTTTATGTGACCTTTGACCACAAAACCAGTCATAAGGGTCAATTTGATCAATCATCTGAAAGCTGAATAAATTAGCTTTCCATTGATGTTGTAGCAATTTGTAGGGGAACAAGGAAGCAGCCAGAGAAGAGGATCCACATACAGTATATAATTTATTCCAGTATTCCATAAAATGGACAAACACATGAAGCAGTAAACATGAGGGGAAACACCAGGAGATCAAGAACACATGAATACATTCAACGACTGACAAACACAAGTGAGACACAAGCACTACTTATACACAGGAACTAACAAGCTAAACAAGGTAACAAGGGGTGTGGTCCAATAAGTGTCCATGGTAACAAACAAGGGAACAGCAGCAGGGAAACAAGAGGTGAACACAACAATGAAGACAGGGGACACAGGCAGGGATCATGACAGATGTGTGGTTTGATAGGACAATATTTGGCCGAGATACAACTATTTGAAAATCTGGAATCTGAGGTTGCAAAAAAATCTAAATATTGAGAAAATCACCTTTAAAGTTGTTCAAATGAAGTCCTTAGCAATGCATATTGTAACGCAGAGCTGAAATGTTGTTGCCCAGAAAAACAAATGTGTAACGCTCGAGGAAATGACGCACGTGAGGTGAGAGCTGGCGTATTTTGCCCGGGTTTAATAAAATGACTTATACATCGTCACACTCGTCCGCATACATGGGGATGGAGTGAGAGAAAAGGATACAAATAAACATTCAACTTAGGTCACAAATAGAAAAAGGAAAATAAAAGGGAAAAGAGTACATTGAGAGAGTACGTAGAGCGGTTATCTCTTCTCCTGCTCACTCTTACAGACGCACACACTCTTTGCACATGCGTGGTTCACATTCTACCTCAAATTACTATAAATGCTTCTAAGTGACCGTTACAATATCCACTCACAAAAATACATTTTTGATATATTTATAGTAGGAAATTTACAAAATATCTTCATGGAACATGATCTTTACTTAACATCCTAATGATTTTTGGATTAAAAGAAAAATTGATCATTTTGACCCATACAATGTATTGTTGACTACTGCTACAAATATACCCGTGTGACCCGTGTGTATGTAAAATGTTCTTCATTCTATTTATTTTTTATTTATTTATTTATTTTAATTTAACTTTTCGATCCACAATGCCCTGTTGGGGCAACTTAATGGCTGCACTATGTTCCACCACTTTAAGACAAATGGAATTGTTGTTTTTTCATGTTCAAGAGATTATAATAAGCTAGATGCAGCTTTTTTGGGTTCACATCGAATGTTTTTCAACTTTTATACATAATAAATGTGTTCATGAATAAATATTGATCTGTTGATAGCAGTTATTTTGACTTAGATGCCAAATGTTCTCCTCCTGTTTAAATTTGACGTTGAGGGGGTGCATACAACATATTTGCCCACCGGCAACTATAGTTGTTGCACATTCAAATATGATTTTTAAGAAAAAAAAAAAAAACCTGAGGAAAATAAATGCAGAACATGTTCAGATAGGACACTATTAACACGACCATATGCATGAAACCATTCAGAAAAATTTGGGCACAAATGGGTTAAAACAGAAGAAGAGGGTCAAGTACAACCTATATAAAAGCATTGTTTGTATAGGAAGTGAGAACATGAGCAGGTGCTGATAAACAAACTCTCCTCCACTGTATAAAAAGAGAAACCAGAGCTCCACAAAGCAACATTGACACTGATCTACTGAACTGGTTCGTGTCACAAAAATACATAACTGAACCATGTAAATTTTGTAATAATTATTTGTGTATAATTCTGTTTTAAAATCTATGCAGAGTTCCAGTGTTCTTTGAGAAACAATGGCGGTCTGGGCTGTCTATCTGTCTCTTGGTCTTCTGGTTGCTTTGAATGCTTCAGGTAAAACTATTATTCCACGTCTCACATCATAACTGTTATTTTAACATGAATTGTAGCACATCTGGGACTCTGTATTGACTAATCAGAAGCAGGAATGGACTGATCTAATACAGTATGTGCATCTGAGTTTAAAAATGTGTATTTCTTTCTTTTTAAGTGGAAACACGTTCTGTTGGAAATGAACATTGTGGTGGTAAGGCTTCTCTTGTCTTCTACTCTTGTCAGTGTGTATGTATAGTACAGACCTAGTAAAGTCCAAAACCTGTGTATTTCTCCACCTTAACAAGTGTGTGTAATACCTGATGATCATGTTCTCCAACATGCTTTAAACTGTTCTAAAGAACATCTTAAGCAAGAAACTTATAGTGACTAGGAAGAGTGCAAAATCTTAAATATTTAAACAGACTTTTAGTGTCATTTAAAGGTACACTATTTAGCTTTTTATGTTCAAAATTAACTAAATTTAAATGATTCAATACATCAATCCTTCTTCCAAAACATGTTTTTATCTCACTCTGATGTGGGAGTGTGTGTGTTGTGCAGGGTTGGGGAGTAACGAAATGCAAGTAACTTACAATTTTTTTTTTTTTTTTTTTTTTACATTATTTGATTACAGTTACATTTTAAATGGGTGGTAATCAAATTATGTGACAGACAGTTAATGTAAACAGCAATTAGTGATTCTCTGACTCTGACAGTCTGCAAAATCATCCTAAGCTAGTTCTGCTCATAAGTTTCATACCCCTGCAGAATATGCATCATTTGAATAATTTTAACAAAATAAGAGGAATCATAAAAATTCCATGCTATTTTTTTAGTACTGTCCTGAATAAGCTATTTCACATATGTTTACATAAACTCCACAAGACAAAATGACTGAATTTATAAAAATTACCCCATTCAAAAATTTACATAGTCTACACTTAAAACTTATCTGTCATGTCATCACCTGGATGATCCACGACTGTTTTCATATTTTACAATACTCATTTGTGAGTGATACTTGTTTGTAATTGTAAAAAAAAATGGTAATTGTGACTTTTTTTCTCACAATTCTGACTTTCTAACTTTATATTACGCAATTCTGAGAAAAAAATCTGACTTGTGAAATAAAAACATGTAATTACCTTTTTTTTTGTGTTACATACTTATTAGTATTCCAAAGTATTCTAAAGTATTTAGATTAAGTTACACAACTTGGGTAATCTAACGAAATACGTTACAAATTACTTTTTAAATCATGTATTTTGTAATCTGTAGTAAAATACATTTTAAACCTACGCAGCCCTGTGTGGGTGTCTGGTGTGTGTGTGTGTGTGCGGGAGTGGCAAAGGTTAGTTGTCACAACGAGCGAGAAAGGTTGACACAGAGCCGCTAAATCTGTGGAATCACACATTTTAAACAAACACCGAACAAAGGAAAGTCTGCTGGTAAAAAAGTGAACGAGACAGAGCTCGTAATAAAACAAGAACCAACATTAGCTTGGCTTTAGAACTGAGGGATTAAAATGTTGTAAAAGTGATGCGGCGATGATGGAGTTTTTATTACTCTACCGGTGGGTAAGGTATTTTATTGAACAGATACATTTCCATATGTAGCTCTCTAACAGAGTTCACTGTAAATCATTATCTATTGTCAAGGGTCACCTTTATCTACGCAGTTATGCAAAGCTGAAGCACGACCAAAACAATGTTGCATGCCTTTTTGTTTTTTAACTGGTAAAGGGCCAGAAGTTACATAGAGTACCTTTAAATGAAAATTATTCATTTAATTACATGAAAGATAATAAATAAATCAATAAAAATAACAAACAAAACTTTCATTTAACAGAGTGTAAGGAAGGATGGGCTCCCTATGAATGCAGATGCTTCAAGTATTTCGATAACCTTCAGACGTGGACTAGAGCTGAGGTATGATTCATTTATCTTCTAATATGACAAAAATCATATAAGAACATTCTTGGTTTAAGCTCTGTAAACATCTGTGACATCCTGTCAGTTATCACAGGAAAGTCATTTCAACTTGTTTCTCAGTTTAACAACAAAATATAAATATATAAGTTAACAGTAATGAAATTACATTGGAGCTCTAGGAGGTGAACATACATCACTGTGATAATACTAAAACATCATAATAGTATAAAAATACAGATATAACACATTTCATGCTATCATGAGTGTAGTGTGATAGGATCACTTAAAAACTTTATCTCTGTGAAGTTATATCTAATCTATATACAGTCAGGGGCGGAGCCAGACATTGTAAACATTCGGGGCTTAGCCCAAATCCATTTTGTCCAATGACAGTTTAATTTCCCGTTAACAGCTTTACCGTCATAAAAAGGAACTTTGTATTAATTTGTTTAACGTTCGCTGGTTCCCGCCTCCTTCTTCCCATATCTACAAACTGTGTTACACTGACAAACACTTCCTGTTTAATTTCCCAGTGGTTCAGTAAGCTCTGTGTGGTTCATATTTTGAATTTGGACTCAAATATAAAGAAATGCTTTTTTAAATAGAGATTACTATTCTCTCACCATTCTGAAAACAAAACATTAGACAACTAAACAAAATAGAATGTAATTTACTTAAGGTTCTGACAAAATGTTCTATTTAATGTTTAAGTTAGTCTTTTTTATAAATATCTTAGTTCTATATACGCATTTATAATGTTTATTTAAAGTCGTTATGAAATCAAAATTGACCCTATTTACTTTGTAAGTGCATATTACTAGTCTTATGGTGACAATTAATCCGTGCATGTTAACACACAGAAAAAAATTGTTTGTCGTGGTAATCTTTAATCTAAATCTGAAAAGTTACTTCCGGTCTGGAATGGCGTTCCTTCTCAGATGACGTCAGTTTGATGGCTTGGGTTGAAAACGCTTAAACCACTCCCCTCCAACCGTTGGTCTGCTATGAGCGAGAGAGTGAGAGGAGGAGCACTAAAGTAAAAGTATTCAATATTCCGTTTCACTTGGAAATATGTCACAACACTGAAGAAAAGTCGTTTGCAACTTCCGGTTCAAAGGGACTTTAAAAAAATAATTTAAATGAATTTGTTATGTTCAATAATAAATTGTTGAAATTAATGAATCAAATACATTTTAATAGTCTTTGGTCCCCACCTGGTGTAATAATGTAATAGATAAAATTTTTCTGAAATATAAAATAGGATTTTGTAATTTGTATATTGATAGTGTTGATGGAAATGGCTTCCATACTATGGAAGCTTATTTGTAGCAATACTCAGTTTAAAATGTAATATATAAAATGGCAATGCATTTCTGTATTTAAATTTACATTTTTCATATGTACAAAATTTGAGCAAAATGATCATTCAAATTCAATAATATAATTTTAATTTGCTATTTCCTACATAGTGTTAACATATAATTTCAAAACATTTTAACACTTTATAAGTTGCATAATTTAAATGAAAATATATTACAGAAATGATTATGGGCCAGATTTACTAACAGCTTGTGCCAGCACAAACCCTCTTTTGGCATTAAAAAACTACTGGACTGAGCTGTTTTTGCGGCTGACCTTATTGCATATGCATTTGTAGGAGTTTCCCTTTCAGACACAAAATTTATGGGAGGAGAGTATTTAAATAAATCACACAACACGATTTACTAATGTTTGCACTAGTCTGGTATTTACTGGTATTTGCGCCATTATTTAACACCCAAAAAAAGCATGTCTTAACCCATTTTGCGACATGGCTGCAATTGTTTGTTGCTAAGGAGGAGACACCGCTTATTTGCATCCCATTGCTAATTTGCACTGCTTTTGTTAGATTGCATTGGTCATTATGTAAGTGATGTGTTCTTCAATTTGTGAGTCAGCAGTAGACTCGGACGCAGTAGCGCAACACTTGCCACTCCCAACAGCGCATTTCTGGATTGCGCTCTCATGCTAATTTGCCCCGTTTAGTAAATATGGCCCTATATGTTTAACATATTCAAGCAAAAATTGAAATGTTATTTTCCTTATTTTCCAATTGCATTTACAGTTAAGACACTTGCAATTGCATTTTCATTAAATTTCCTGCAATGAATATAGCAAAATTCAATGTCAAGACAGGGCCAGGTGTTGTAAACATGGTGGCAACAGAGCTAAAGAGCGAGGAATTTACAGGCAGATGAGGTAGATCAAAAACAGAGAAATGTCAATGTTCCTGAAGATTATGCATGTCCGTCAGTGACAGAACCAATATGTTATTAGAAGCATAAGATATTTATGGTTAGAACGCCTGGCACTTGTGCACCTTATTGTGAGGTGAGCGTGCTCGCGTGTCTGTAAAAGTGCTGAAACAGACATGTTGAGTAAGCAGTGCTTTACACCAGGTTACTTTACTCATAGAAATAATCTTAGACAAACTGTCCGTGATTATTGCTTGCTCTAGTATGGTTGCATATATGTATATATATATATATATATATATATATATATATATATATATATATTTATTTATTTTTTTTTATCGTTCTAATTATTGTTTATGCATCTTTTATATTAATAAAACAATGTGTAGTCTATCTGGATGCTAATGAGTGTTATTTATATAATAATAATAATAATAATAATAATAATAATTTTTGTTCACAAAAATAACTGGAGATTATGTAAATTATATTATTGAATTTGAATGATCATTTTGCTCCAAAGGTTGCACATATGGTATAAAAAATTTAAATTTAAATACAGAAATGCATTGCCATTTTACATATTACATTTTAAATTGAATATTGCTACAAATAAGCTTCCATACATATTTTGTATCAAAGTACTTTAGTGTTTTGTATTTTTGTAGCTGTAAAATACTTTGTAAGAAGTCTACATTATGACATCAGTAGTAGGCTCAGTACTTACAATATCCCAAATGTGTCCAACTATTTGTAAATCGTGAGAAAAATGGCTCTGGGACGTGTGAGGAGTTGCCTGTCAATTGCCTCATACCCGCTTTACCCTCGGTTTCCGGTTTTATTTTGTAGAAACCATGGAAACACCAAAGACGCTTTAATATATTACGTTTTAACAGACAAGGGAACAAGTGTTTGGTTAAATTTATAGAAAGAAAACTAATTATTGTTATATATTAGGGATGGGACGGTTCGCAGTAAAAAATTGAACCGTTCAGTTCTGCACCCATGGTTCGGCATGCGCTTGCACCGCGGTTCATCCCAAACTTGATGACGCATTTATAATATGGTTTGTTGAAAACAACGAACAAAACAGACAGACGGATTCGGCCAATGTATGTTTCAGTCAATGGATGTGCATTCTAGTTTCCCAATACGTTACAACAGCGATGATCAAAAGAACATGGACAAAACAGTCACTGTAAACAAATGTTGAATGACGTGCCGAAAGCTCTATGACCAGTCATTTACACCGTCATCACCCGGGTGTTGATAGCGCGCGACGCGAGCGCAGGTGAGACCTGAACATCTCACGTTGCTATCTGTGTTTAAACTAAACTCATTTAAACCATGACAATTTAAACATTCATCCATAACATGCGAAAGAGAACTCGCGCGCTGTGAGGAAAATTGTGTGCGCTCATCCGAATCGTGTACACAGTGTGCAAATGCTCTTACGCAAATTCTCTTTCAAGTTTTGCACCTAATCGGACAAATTCACACAAAAATTATGTCAACATGCCCATCTTAGCGAGTATCCTAACAAGAAACTCTTCTAGAGTATCCCTAGAAGAAAAACGAGACGTGTATCAGTGTACTGGATCTTTAAATTATGTCTTAAAGGGACAGCAGTCTAATGTTCCTTATTTATTTGTGCTGTTTCTTGTAGTTAGATTATTTGTTTTTATTTTCTTTATCTTTATTTGACAATTGTCCTATTTTTTTACTGAACATAGCACACACCGAACTGTACCGAAACGGCGACACTAAAACCATGATACAAACCGAACCGTGAGAAATCTGAACCGTCCCACCACTAATATATTGCTCAACACGTTTAGTCTTATTGTTTAAATCTAATTTTCTTGCTTTTTTTGCGAGTACCATATGTTTTACCATGACTCAGAGAAAAACACTATTTTGTCAAGTAGCTAACATAGCATAATCAGATGCAGCTTTATTTTTAGTAACAGTAATACAGCATTTTCTCCATTATACAATACGTTTTAAAATTAATTGCATGCCATTTATCAACACAAGCCATCCAGCATTTAATATGATATTCTAATACTGATCTAGCTTACTGCTGTGTGCAAGAGTCTCACAGAGACAAACATGATAAACAGAGCTGTGTCTCTCATTATCAATCGCTCCAGTGGCCTCGTTCAGCACCTACAGCACTCGGTACTACTCTGCTTCATACTACAGTAACGTTAATAATCTCTCCCGAGTCCTATCCCTAATCTTTTCCACCAGCTGTGAGGTGAAGACCACGTGTCCCAAGATTCTGTGCTCAAACTTGGCATCATCAAGCTACGCCTTTGTTTTGAATAGGCGACCTCTAGCGGACAAAAAAACTACACCTTTAACTTGATTGCTACTTTCAGCCTATGTTAAGTTCGTTGGTTGTGCACTTAAACAATAATAATAAAGCATTTCAGTGTTGTACAACATTACATTTTAACATTACATTCTACAGCAGAGCAGAAGCAGTATGCATTTTTCCAGTATGCAACGAATGAGTGCTTTTTATGAAGGTAAAATGATGCCATAAAGAATCGCATGCGCAAAGTAATATTTGTGGAAGTGTACAGAAGATTGTAAGCGTAAATTAAATTTGCATGCGCAAGAGAAGATTTGTAAAGGTGTAAATCGCATTTCAAGTGTAAGAAAAAATTATTTGCAGCATTTTACTGTTATTCGTAAGTGCAATTCATGAATTGTGAAACTGCAGCTTTATGCTAAGGCAAAATAAATATAATCTGTATTCTTCTGACTTCCATTTTTTCGTGCTTACACTTTTGGCACATTTTTTCGCCGAAATTCGGCCAAAAGCATTTCAAGCCTGTGAACAGTGATTTGCAAGCGATTAATAATAATTATTATTATTATTAAAACATGATCCTTGATAAGCTGTGTACCATAAGGCTGAATTTGGTTCAATAACAATTAAATAAACAATATTTTTTTTTTTTTCTTTGACACGTTGTAATTTAAGGGGATTTTACAAAATGTTACTAAAATATAGACTCAATGTTTATCTTTTTATCTTGCATTTAGATATATATTTAGACATTATTAAAAACTACTTTTGTCAAAGTTTAGTTATTTTATGTTTATTTGAAGTGTTTTTCATTAGTCAAATCTGGACACAATTAAACAGTTTCTAATACTAGTACTGTAGTTACATTAGCTTGATCAGTCGTATGAAAGTAATCAGAATCAATATTGACTCAGTCAGACCAGGGCAATATTTCAAATACATAACTGAGTGTTAAATACCATGAACAGAGGCATGGTCTAAAACTCTGCATCAGAAATCAATCAGCGATTGACAAATTTATATTTAAGTAGCTTTATTGGCATAGTAAAAAGGCTTTACATTGCCAAAGCATATCAAGTGTTGAACATTGTCAGATAATAATTTAGATTACTAACTACTAATCAATGAATTAATGAATTTATTTATTTTAACAGTACTCTAGCCCCAATGGGGTTTGGATTATAAAGTTTAAAGGGATAGTTCACCCAAAAATGAAAATTCTATCATCATTTACTCACCCTTAAGTTGTTCAAAGTCTGTATAATTTTCTTTGTTCTGTTGAACACAAAGGAAGTTATTTTGAAGAATGTGTTAAATTGAACAGTTTTGGGGCGCCATTGACTTCCATAGTAGATTTTTTCCTACTATGGAAGTCAGTGGTGCCCCAAAGTGGCCTGGTTACAAACTTTCATCAAAATATCTTCCTTTGTGCAGAACAAAGAAATTTATACAGATTTGGAATAACTTGAGGGTTGTTTTAGGCACATAACCCGGTCTTGGTTGAAGAAAAGCTTTAACCATGCCTGGAGCAAATTCCAGACATGATAGAGCAACCGACAGGACCTGCAAGTCTCCAATTCTTTTAAGAGACCAGAAGAAAGATAGTTTTTAGGATGAGGAACTTTTCTGGAACCTCTTCCAGTGGTTCAAACAGAGCCAGGGTAAGACCCTCCAAAACAATGACTAAGTCCCAAGCCGATGTTCTAGTGCACTGAACAGGCCTCATCCTCAGAGTGCCATGAAGAAACCGTGTGACCAGCGGATTTCTCCCTACAAGATGACCCATCAATGGGTGAATCGTAAGCCGAAATAGTTGCTGCATACACTTTAATAGTGGAAGGAGATAATCCTGTGGAGAAACAGTGCAGTAGAGAGGGTCTAGATGATGTTCTTCACACCAAGAAAAAAATAGTCTCCACTTAAAGGCATACAGTTTCCTCGTAGAAGGAGCTCTGGATTGGAGAATGGTCTCTACCACCTCAGTGGAGAGACCGGAATCTATAAGCTGAGCCCCCTCAGGGGCCATGCCCACAGCTTCCACAACTCCGGGTGAGGGTGCAATATCATTCCTCCTGCCTGTGACAGGAGATCTCGTCTGACTGGAATCTCCATAGGGGGACCATCTAGAAGGAACACCAGGTCCGAAAACCATATTCTGGTCAGCCAGAATGGGGCTATTAGCAACAGCCGAACCCCATCCCGGCGAACCCTCTCCAGAACTCCTGGGAGCCGCCTACAGACACCACTTTGGCCACATCTGTACCATGGCATCCAGTCCGAGAGGAGCTGGATGAGTGAGGGAGATCCATAACTGACAATGAGTTGTCTCCCGAGATGCAGACAGGTCCACTTCTGCACGACCAAACTTTTCCCAAAAGAGCTTCTCCACCTCGGGGTGAAGTGTAAACTCCCCGTGCCTCATATTGTTAATACATTGTTTACTTAATCAGTGTAGGCCAAATGATGGAAGGATTGCAAAGAAATTTCATGCTCCCTTGAAAAAGTATTTTTAGTATTTTTAAAATACAAAAATGCAGTAGTTTATTTTGATAGATGTTGTGGCTGCTGTATTTTGTATTTTATTTTGATACACTTAAAATTAAGTCCAAGTTCAAAATAAAACTCTATTAACTACTCCATTGTTAATGTATGAAGCTGTCTGAACCACTGCCAGAGGGAAATTAAACAGAAAGTTTGTTCGAACTTACAACAGGTTTTGCTAGAGAATCCAAATATCTTTGTGAGAGAAAGTTTCTCGGCGGAACACAAAAGTTTTGAAAACTATTTTTCCCTCCCATCCCAAAGTTTTTTCCACCACCATGTCTTTTTATGGGCTCCATAGATTTTAGACTTCATGGGTAAAATAGTAAATAAAAAAATAAACAGCACAATGAGTTAAAATTAAAATTATGTCAATGGTAATTTTTTTTTTTTTTTTTTTATTGTGGTGTTTGCTCATGTCTCTGCCTCTACAGAAAACCTGTTTGGACCATGATGGGAACCTTGCTTCTGTACACAGCCATGAGGAGTACATTTTTATACAGAGCCTGGTTAGATATGAAACTCAAAGTACAACACGTGCCTGGATCGGAGGCCATGATGCTGTAGAGGTATGCAGTTATGTTTTTGATCATACTTTCTGTGCTACTGGACATTTACATTAAAACTAATTTAAAGTCCCCCTGTAGTCAATTATTTTATCCCTTAAAACTCATCTTTGATCACCAAAATGACATATTTTTAAAAAAATTAGAGTGAAAAAAATGTCTTCATGCCTTAAAATAGCTTGAATGTAACTCTACACCCTTGCCTCATTTAATTTACACGGAACAATGAATATGCAATATAAGCCCCGCCTCCACTCGCTCACGCCAGCTAGGAGAGTCTACTGTTGCTGTAGCGACGAGCAATTTGTTGTTTGTGTTGTGGATATTTAAGAAAAAAGCTTGCTTCGCTTCGTATATTCAGTTTTCCTCTGTGAACATGCACTAAATGGATGTTTGACAATTTCGTTGCTTTTTGGAGTTTTCAGATTTAAAAAAAACATTCAGATGAAATCCTGCAGGCGCCCGTGCCTTCTCCGTACATGAAATAAATGCACTTCCTTGAATGAACGCGGATTTCCAGCGTATTTATTTGAACTTATCAGGTAGGCTAATATCTATGGTTTGATTCATTCCAGAGGCGGCCAAAATCAGAATTTATAATGGACTGAATAGCTCTCTCAGAACTTGACGTGCGATTCCACACTGACTGACATATGCACATGAAACATGGTCACACGCACACGCTCAGAGCAATATTGTTTTAGCTATGTTTTATAGTATTCAAATATTTTGTCATTAATTAATATGAATTAATATAATTAGCCTTTTGCTTGACTACGTTATCAAACAGCTAATAATGTGTCGCTAATGTTACAATGCAACACGCCGTTCCCGTTCTTCATCTCAGACAGTGTCAGACAGCTGCCTTCTAACAATCAGTATCCTTACAAATGCTTTGAACAACTCAAAATGTCAGTGGAGAAAGGCACATAGTTCATCATACACATCGTAATAGACTTGCTATATTGCTAAATCTACACGATTTTTCATATCAACAGAAAATATACCGGGATAACCTGGCTTCTCTCGAGAATTTCCTGCTTCAGAGCAGTCATAGTTAATGATATGCTAAAGCCTGCCGGCACTTTGTTGTGATTGGTTACAAGGTAGTCTGTGACGTCACAAACACCCACGATTTAAAACCGCGGGTTTTTGTCTGTCTTTGGTTTACTGCAGTTTCAAACATAAAATACTCAGCAATGTTGCTGAATTATGAATTTGCACATGGTTTGTCTTAAAGAATATTAAAAACACTACATAGACATATAAACAACATTAAAAACTTGATTTTCACCACAGGGGGTTTAATACATTTTTCAAAATGCATGAACATAGATGTGTGTAACATGGCTGTTTTAGAAAATAGCACATTGGATCCAAATGCAGTTTAAGAGTTTATTTAAACAAAACAACAGAGGTAAATCCAGGCAGAGAACACAAGAACACCAGACAAAAAACATGAGAAAACACTGGGGTATATATACACAAGGGGTGATTGGCAAACAAGAAACACCTGGAAACAATCAGAGAACTAATCAACGAGAAAAACTACAAAGGACTACAAAACATGGCACTAGGACAGGAAATACAAGTCCACAAGTCATGGGAACACAGGCTGGGATCATGACAATGTGTTTGTATTATTATTATTATTATTATTATTATTATTAATTTTTGGTCCTCAGAATAGTTAGTTTAGTGCATTGGTAACCATGAGAGGCACCGCTCACCATGATGATGTCATACTTGAGTGTTTGTATTGTGAAACTTGATGTGAAATAGTATGGCTGATAGAGATAACTGAGTGATTTAGCCCTTTCTTACATATTTTCACATATTCTTTACTGATACCCTTTCTGTGAAACAAAAAAAAAAAAATTCTGTTCATTTCTGTTTAGATTTCTGACATTTTTAAAGTGGGGTTGAGGTTAGGGTTCATGAGGAATCATCTTTTAGATCATTAAAGATAAAATTATAAGCTATGTAAGCCGTGGACATAAACACAATGTCGTTTTTTCTGTTCTGTTCACAGGAGGGATATTGGCTCTGGAGTGATGGAACCAAAATGATCTATCAAATATGGTCACCTGGAAATCCCAGTAACCTTGGGGGATATGAACACTGCATTGAGATGAACTATGACAGTAAGTAACTTCCGTTAATGCTCATGAAATAACATGATAAATGTTCCATCAATCTGAATTGTGTTAGACCATACATCAGAAGATTAGTAGATTTTTTTTTTTCCCAGTTTGGTGAATTCAGGAATATTCATCACAAAACATTGTTACTGACTGTTTTCTAGACATCAAATACTAATATGTCTGTGTCTACCATACTAAATTTTTTTTTTTTTTTTTCATAATACACAAATGATAAAAACAACTATTTTTTTTGTCTTGCAACAGATGGCAACTGGAATGATGACGAATGTTCTATACAGAAGCCCTTTGTGTGTGCGAACTGAACCAGCATGTGAAGAATCAATGTAGAAGAAACAAGCTACTTTGACTAATTTACTTTCCATTAGTAATGTTTAATCGAGGCAAATAAACGCATTAAAAAAAGGTTAATTTTGATTGTTTTTTTGTGCACTCTAAAAACTTTTACTTTTATTTACTAAATTTTTTTGGTGAAGCATTTTTACATTTAAAAATATTAAAATTTAAAAATTCACAATCAATTACATACACCCAATGGTTCTCAAACTTTTTTCCCAGTAAACCAATCAGATTTAATGTAATGGTAATAACAGATAATATTATTATTATACCTAGATTTTGCAAACAATGTATTCCACCAAATAAAAACTAACTTACTAACATTAGCTTTACAGTAGTAATAATGCTCCATGAACATAGACAACTGTATACAGTAGCTATTTAACTCTGTATGACTGTAACTCTCTCCAACAGCATCGTAATAGTCACCAAACAATCCCACAAGCGCCTTAATAAGCAAACATTACTCAGCTCTTTTTATAAACAACACTGAGCGTACTGTAATTACAATCTCTGACGATATCAAGCATTCTGTCACTTTGCAATCCCCCGCACAGCATTGGATCCGCGAGCACTCGTCCAAGTTGGCCTCATTCCAGCCGCGGTGCGCTGATGCGGTTATTTGCTTAATGCTATGGGGAACGTCCACGTGACTCGGTGTCTGAAAGCCAAATATCAACACACTCCAATCCTATTCGCCGGTGACAGCCTATGACGTAATGGGGCGTGACCCGAAGTATATAAGGAGCGCCTGGAGAAACTTATCGTCTTGAGGGACTGTTCAGCAGGCAGCCTGAAACATGGCATGGAAACGCAGAGTCTCGTTCCCTGTTCTCAGGGAACCATGGTTACATACATAACCTGAGACGTTCCCTTTCAAAAGGGAACTCAACTCTGCGTTTGCTTAACGCTATGGGGAACGATATACCCACGCCGCCATGCTTGAGGGGAGTGCATGCCAAGAAATGGCTGAGAAATACAAAAGTGGCTTCAAAGGAATGCCAAAGCAACTCGCCCTCAGGTCGCACAAGGCTGTCAGTGACAGCATTCCCTATGGCCAACAGCCCAAGCTGAGCCTCAAAGAGGCCTTCCGTAGAAAGCCTGCCAAGGCCGCTCATGGCTTCTGGGACCAAATTTCCAGAGGAAAAGTGGTCCCTTAAGGGAATGTGGCAAGGGAACCGAAAGGAGCCCCGGCCAGTCACTAGAGGGGAACGAAGTCACCCCCAATGCCACCAGGGAGGCCGACCTGGTCCAATGAAGGACAAACTTAGTCTTGCCAACCCTGTCTGAATACAGAATCTCAATAACGCATTCTTCAGAAAAGAGAGCAAGTAAGAGCAACTGCAAGAAGGGCAGTAAGCAACTCAAAAGCGCGTAGAGACGGGCATCCTGGAGAGCAGAACTCAGCTGAGTGCTATAAACCCTCGTATTGAGGGGAGTATAATCCGCTCATTCCTAGGATCTACTCAGCGCCTGATTATTTGCACTGAGGAGGCTGTGCGCTAGAGGACCCTGATACAGGGGAGCACAAACCAGCCTGGGGCTGATCCTTAATGGGAGGCCTCATGGAAGCCTTCACCAATGATCAGCTTAGGGAGCTAAGCACTATTACACAGACAACCCTAACAGGGAAGTACAAAGCTTGACCTAATAGGTAGACCATACTGTGGGCACATAACCATGGAGGCCAAAAAGGGCCTACATCATGATAGTAGTTCTATATGGAGTAAGAATCACAACAGTAGGACACTCAGTGGTGGCCCGTGAAGGCCACCTCGACCACCTATCTTGCTCGAAGCAAGAAACATGTATTCTTCAAATCAGACTGTAAAGTGCCCACATAACAGTCCACCTAACACGATCCAACAAGCCGTGCACTCAGTAAAAAGAACCTTTTTACTCTTTAAAGCAAGAGGAGTACAACATACGCCATCACGCACTAAGGAAGGCCCCAAAGACAGGCCTATGACCTCAGCAGACACGTGGCGTCAGCTCGTGGCAGTGTTTCAAGCACCAGGAAGGACAAATAACCGAACCATAAGGAGGCTAAACTATCACCTGGGGCCCTGGCCAACCAGAAAAGTACTCAGTAAAACACCTGTAACTCTCTCAGCAAGAGGAGTACAAAATTACATACACCAGTATGTTCAAAAGGTGGCCCAGAGGGCCTAATACCTATAACACATACGCCGTTAGTCTAGTGGCCATTAGGGTTCTAGGAGCAAAAAATAGAACCAACCTCAATACTAGGTAGCTATTAGCTCAACTGGAGTTAAAAACCCCAAACTCTAGGAAGCAGATGTAGAAAAACCAAACCTAGTAAGGTTTTACCACAAATTCCACCCTGAGAGGTCAGCCAATCAGTAACGTACTCAGTAAAAGCACCTTTTACTCTCAAAGTGAGAGGAGTAAAAAACTGAACTCCAACGAGCTACACAGGAGGCCCAGAGGGCCTACCCTTGCAAACACGTGGCATCAGCTAGTGGCGACCATGGTCATACCAGCCAGCAGGCCATGCACTCAGTGAAAACCACATATTTTACGAGAGGGCTGACCTAGGGCCTACTCTTAGCAGAGGCGGGGCATGGCCAATGGTGGTAATGGACCAAATTCATAAACATCGTGCCAACATGTCAGCTAAAAAGGAGGCCTTGTAAGACTTGATTTTCCTGCTAAGACAAAACTGAGATCAAGTGCCCTGCAATAAAGCAATAAAACTCATCTGGAGAGAAGATCTCAAAGAAATAGCATAGGACAACGCCTTGCCCTCACAACATCTACAGGATGCAACCCCCCCCCCACACACACACACAGACACCCTCCTTCCCTTCCCCTTAACTCAAGTCACTGAAAGTTCTTCGATGTATAATGTAACTTGTGTATCTATTGTTTTTTCCCCTTTCATATTTGGTATCATTTTAAACGTCTCAGTGCGATTGGTAAAATGGTCTCAATTTCACAGCAGTCACTTATGTTATGAGGAAGATTGAAAACTAAGGAGAATTCTGTCCTCCTGTTGTCTCTTCAAGAGATCTGATAATCCACCCCTCTCCCCCCAAAACAGGTGTTGGTGTAGTAAATATCTACAAATCCTTTGTTCTGGTCTGGGTATATAAGGTAAAGTGCAAAGCAGTCATGTGGGATCTTCTGTAGCCAGAAACCCCCATACATTGATGGGGAAGTGTCTTAAAAACACTAATCCACCACTGTGTGTATGTGCATTTCTTACTCTTTGAGCAACTGATGTTATGCATTTATTATTTCTGAATTGGCTTCTAATTGTCCAACTATGTAATTGGCATGATACATTTTTACTTGACAAATAAATATTATTCTTGATTTATTCTGCATTATTCTTAATTCATTATTTCTAGTAGATTAAAGCGAAAATATTACCGCAAATCTGTGTTCAGGATTGATCATACGGAAGGTTTGATAGATGGAGCATGGGGCACATCAATTAAGTCCATTTCGATTTCTGACTATCGCTGCCTTAAATAAGTTGCAGTTTTCCTAAATATATAAAAACTATGCTTTTTGTTACGAGTAAGCAGAGCGTGACCAACTTAAAGGTAGATTACCCTGCATCCAATGTTTAAGGTCAGAACTGATTAGTTTGTGTCCGTGAAGAGCATTCAGTCGGATGAAGTGACTTTTCTAAGCGATACCTGGACCGCAGTGAACAAATAATTGAAAATATAAGGTGATCAGAATAATCAAAAATCTAAATTAATACATAACCAATGATTAATTTCTAATTGGAAACACAATCTAAGAGTAAATATAGCTGCAAGCAGCGATGACGGGGCCCAAGCCCGGTGGCACCGCCAACCCGGTGGCTTCAGAACAATTGTGCACAGCGGGCAATGGGCATTTAAAACGGTTAAACATAAAAGGTCTATGTCAAATTCAGACCACATTTACTGCAGCAGCTGGTGCCAATATTATCACAAACCACCACAGCCACATCCATGAGATCGTTTAAATTTAGATTAATTTCATCTCATAGAATGGCATAGGTCAGTTTCAAATGTGTGCAGAATATTATCCTAATCTTCCATGTCTGTGTTTTTCTAAGACAAACTCTATAAATTTCCAGAGCAAATTACATACTGTTATTTGTGAAAATTCAACAGTACTCTGAGCAATGTAATCCAGTCTTAATGTGAATGTCTGTGATTGCTGATGTTGTATTATCCTAACACTTCTCTTCATGTGTTTTGACCTCCCCGAGCTATCGTGCACCAATCTTATGCACCAAAAGCATGCTTTCATTTAATTTCAATATGTGTGGTATAAAAAATAAAATGATAAAATTAATAAATAGAGCCAAATCACAGAACCTGCAAAGACAATTTTAATATCAGTCTCAGGTAATAGTAAAGTACATGTCTAGATTTTTCTGCTCACTTGTGCAAGTTTATTTTAAACAGCCACTTTTATAATCATGTGAAATTTACTTAAAGTTTTACTTTTTTTTTAATAAATTTGAATTATATCAATAAATAATTAATTTAAAAATAATTTTAATTGTAAAAATAATAATTGTAACTCAAACGACATTTAGAAAACTAGTCGTGTCCTAATAGTGATATAGTGTCATGGTTCAATTTCAAATAATTGTGAAGTTATCATTTGCAGTTCATTAATAAATGGATAATTAGTAAAACGGTTAAAGACCACTAATCCAGATTGTAACACACACACACAGAGAGAGACAGAGACCCACACACAGAGACACCCCAACACACACACACAGAATGAGTGAGACTCAGGGAGTGATGGGGGAGGGGGGTAGGACAGAGAGAGACAGAAAGCGTGTGAAAAATCCACATTTAAACCAAAATATCTGACTTCCTGTTGGTCAGAGCTAATGACTGTAAATTAGAAAGTTGTCTGGCTTAATGAGAACAATATGTTTACCGATTTTGGTGACTGTAGGTTAAACGAACCCCCTCACTTTTGTCAAAAGGTGGTGCTGTAGAGCCCCTGCTCCCTGCCCGTTTCTAAGGCTTTGCCCATGTCTACTGGATGACAATATTGATGTGTGTGTCAAGTTTCATGTAATTTGAAGCATGTTAAGAGCCTCAAAAATACCCAAGAATCTTATTAAAGTTTGACATGTTACCATGGCAACAATATTTAAGATATCACAAATACATTCACATCTACATCTGCCATGTTTTGTCATTTTTCTGATGAAGTCTGAAGCAAATCGGGTAAAAATAAGATGGTGATCTCAAATAATTTTGAAAGTGACACACTTCCTGCTGCCAGTTGGTGGCGCTATAACTTTGAGTCACAATAGTCACATCCATGTGATCAGACTCCTACAACCAACACACTGCTGAAGTTTCATAAAAATCAATCACTGCATGCAGAAGTTATAACGTACTTCTTTCCAAAAATTTGTTGCCTCGCCATGGCCAAACCGTTTCAGATATCAAAAATCCTTGACTTCATCAGTGTCTTGACTTCATGCTGACCAAGTCTGGTGATGTTTGGATTAATCGCCTAGGAGGAGTATATCAAATTCCAGAGCATGCGTTTTTCAAACAACCCATAATAACTGACTTCCTGTTTAGCTGGCGTACAACTTAGAGCACAAAAGTTGTTGGGCCCGATGAGGTCTATATGTGTACCGACTTTTTATACTAATGCGTGCAAGCGTGTTTGATATATGGACCAAGTTTTTAGAACCCGGGATTTTAGAAGCCCGGGTACCAGCTTCTGCCTGGCCCTGATGGCCGCGGATTCCGATGTGTGTGCAAATTTTCAAGAGTTTTCAAGCATGGTAAGGCCCCCAAAAGTGCCAGAATAGTCAAAAAAAAAAAAAATAATAAATAAATAAATATAGCTGCAAGCAGTGATGACGGGCCCAAGCTCGGTGGCTTCAGGGCAACTATGCACGGCGGGCAATGGGCATTTAAAATGGTTAAACATAAAAGGTCTATGTCAAATTCACACCACATTTACTGCAGCAGCTGGTGCCTATATGATCAAAAACCACAACAGCCACATCCATGAGATCATTTAAATTTAGATGAATTTCATGTCATATAATGTCATAGGTCACTTTGAAATGAGTGCAAAGTTATCTTTTGCAGCTCAAAATTTTCTAAGTACAAGTCCAGTGATAATCTAAGTCCAGTATTTGTCTTAAGGTTTTTAATATATATTTTTCTAAACCATTAAAAGTGTCACTGAACCATTTCTGCCCATCAGAAGAATCCAGATCACTGGATCATCTGGACTGGAGCATCTCGCTGACATCTCTGAAATAAAAATATGGAATAAGACATTTAGTTAAACTGTCATTCTTCTCATTGGAGGTCAAGAGTAAGTTTCAAGTTTCACACACACAAATATATAATACTGTTTGGTCTTAAAGCAGGAGCGTATGAAGTTGATTTCCACTGGAATAAACACTGTAATCCTTCAAAAAAAAAGAAAAAAAAAGAAAAACATTCAATCTATATGAAGTTACTTTGTGTCTTTACTGAAACAAATCTGCATTCATAAGGTTGTTTGACAGTCTAATTTGAGACCATCAATGTAGTTTAATATGTCTGATACTGCTGCTTGAAATGAACTGTGATTGATCCCTTTACATGTTAGTCAAACAGCTTTCCTGTCATGGCTGATACAGAAACCCTGGAGGGAACATGATGATGGGAAAATGAGATGTGAGGAATAATTATATTTCAAGGCTGCTCCCAAGATACACTGTGTTTATTAATCTTTGTTAATGTTAGTTAAAAATAGTTGTTCATGTTAGTCCAGTGCATTAAAATTAACAAATATCAATTTTGACTTTAATAATGTATTAGTAAATGCTGAAATGAACATTAAGATTAATAAATGCTGTAGAAGCGCAGTTCATTATTAGTTCATGTTAATGTATTTAACTAATGTGAACTAATGAACCTTATTGTAAAGTGATAGCAGATATTCTTACCTGTAGGTGATGAAGGTCTCTCTGCCATCTTTAGTGAATGTGACTCAGAATCCAGATTACAAGTTCAATAAAAACAAATACAGTAGAAAAAAACACAATACACTAAAGAACATTAATAAACTAAACTATTTATATGCAACGTGTCGAGGCTTTCATTCTACAATATTTCTATAAATAAATTGCTGAACATCAGAGGAGTAATATTGTGTATTGAGTTAAGTGCAGTGAGGAATACAAGGATCTGTCTATAGGGGAAACACAACAGCCACTTTATGGACGCATGGCTCAGCACAGACGAGCTCTTCAGGGCAGTTCACATCACTTACACCAAAAGAAACACAGCTTTCACAACCATGAGGAGAGGATTCTGGACAGAGAAAACTAACGAGGCGTAAAGGAGGCGATTCATGTGAAGGTGGAGCGTCCCTCATTGAATAGAGGAGGGGGTTTGAGACATCATCTGTCCCACGTATACAATGCTGTCTTAGAAACGATGCCACGGCGCTGTATGGACGGGTCAGTGTGCTCCACTGCTGGAGGAGAAGGGGCACTACCATGAGCGCAGAGGAACACCATCTACTCTGACAAGCTTACTATGTGGGTAACCTAAGTCATGTGACTTCTACTTGAGTGCTGATCATGTGACTGTAGCAGGTGTATATTTGCCAGAGTTTCCTGTGTTTTTACAACTGAGGATGATGTTTGGATGAACACTGAAACATCTTGTCAACTTGTTTTATGTAGTCCAGTGACTTTTAATAAAGAGTTTGTTTGAACACTAATAATTTAATGAATTTATTTATAGAATTTATCTGCATGCAGGAAATTTAAAAATAAAGAAATGAAACTAACAGTAATGTTCTTGTGTGCAAAAGTACAGCCTATAAACTGTTCAGATCAGATGTGTGTTGAGTCAGTGTGGTTTACAATATGAACAAGTTTCACAACCGCTGTCCTGTCAAAGCCTGATATTTTATGTTAGTGGTTATAGTTAGGGCACATCACCATCAGATGCTCTTGAGGGTCAGTTCCTATTACAGTATAAATGTACTGTGAATTACATTTAAGCATTAATGAAAAAGACATATTTGTACTGAAATCTACTTGAACTCTGGTGAAGCAACACTTCTCTATCATGCAGTGTCACTATATATATCAACTCTAGCAGGATTTCAACACTCAGTCGGTCAGATTAGAGGAAGTTCACAAACACAGGAGGAGCTGACAGTGTTTAGAAGAAGAGCTGTAACTATATAATGAAGAGAAAGACTGACAGAAACAGAAAATGTCTGATAAGTGTGATCTGTGCCTGCTGGGACTGATCGTTCTCTCTTCACTTCTCACAGGTAAAGAAATCTGTATTTTCTCTAAAGACATTTAGTGGAATTAGTCTGGAAATAGTTCACTGTTAGACTTTGCTGTAATTTTACAGTTACTTACCGCAAAAAAAATCCCAGTAAAATACCATATATGTTATTTACGGTTAACTACTGTAATATGCAATGCATTATGGGTATTACTGTATATGGGAATTTACAGTACTTTACTGTTTACTCAAAAGCAGTAGTGCTACTGTAAATGAAGAAGACTTATTTCTTGAAGTGTCTTCTTATGGTGCTGCGGACTGCAGGAGTTGATACACAGGGGAACTTTTTGAGCAATGTTGCTTGGGCATTTTCCTATTTTCCTGAAAATGAGCAACAAATTTCTATCTGGATACTTTAGATCGATCATTGGCAATTTTTTGAGATCCTCCAATCAGAATGCTAGCAGCCGATCATGTGACCAGCTTGGAGCTTTCAGAAAAATAATTAAAACAAGATGGCGGCCTCTCAGTGGTAGGGGAGCGAAGAAAATGAGCGTAAACTTATATAGTTTTTACGCTGGTAAGTTGTCATGTGTCATCCCAAACAGGGAATTTACCACATTTCATGCTTAAAATACCAACATATGTTCAATTCATTGTACACAGGCTGTAATTCAGCCATCGAATGTTTTCGAATGTTTAAATACTAAAACGACGAAAGTTCATAATGTCTGTAGTGGTATAGGCTGTAGAGCGTGTGCTACGTTAATGTTGCTTTTGACTCAATCAACCCGGGTACGAATCCGCCTTATGCCAAACTCGCTCTTCTCCCTTTTCCCATCACAAATCAGATCAGAAAGGAATTTATTTATTTATTTTTTTTAAATATTTGAAAAGTTTAAATAAAGTGCCTAACAAGTGTTCAACAAGAAAGTATTTATCAGATCGGTTGCTGCCAGCCATATACTGTATATATATATATATATATATATATATATATATATATATATATATATATATATATATATATATATATATATATATATATGTATATTATTTTATTTATTGTTTAATGCCGTGGATTAGCACAAGTGTGGTGATATAAATGTAATTTTTAAATGATTAAAAAAAAAAAAAAAAATATATAAACTTTGCTTACGCCTCAAAAATTTAAAACTGTTACTCGCGTGCAAAGCCCGTGCAATAAACTGGCAGAGGGCATATAAACTGAGGTTTGTGTCAAGTGCGCCCATAACGGACTGAGTGGATCGGTAACGTTAGACGACAGCTGTGAGTTTTTCTGAGGTAAGTACATTTTACTTTACAAATTTCTTTTAAGTTGCGTTTACAACTACCACTTATGGCATGTTTTACCCGTCAGTTCACGTTAAACAAATACTGTTGAATGCCGTTAAATGTGTGTGACGTTATTATTTTGAAGTTGGCCTAGCGCGTTTTTTCAAATACTCTCCCTGCGTCTCAATCAGCTCTCTAGCTTCCTAGGTCGTGAATTTGTATATCGTGTAAATGAATGTGGCCGACTCCCTGATCAGTGCCATAACTTCTGAACTAGGGAGCTAATTGAGACCACAGACTGTAAAAGATTGAGACGCACGCGCTCTCTCGCGATCCCCCCAAGCGGCAACTATGGCGGCATTTTAATGCCATTAATAACCGAGCGCACAACTGATGCTCGCGCGCAGTAAATCACTTCCGCGAGAGGATAACAGATCTACAAGCGAGGAAACGGGAGCCCGCGAGCTCAGTTTAAACCCGCGCGCGCGCGCGCGCGCATGACATATCCTCTGCGCGCAAATCAAGCTCTGTGTGCTCGAACACGACTCGCAGCACGCGCGTCATCATTCCCCACACTCGCGCTCGATCTTCTATTTTGCTCGCGCGAACACTTTTTATTTTTGACAGTCGTGGGGCGGGACTTTACTTATTTCATTGTAACCTCAAATGTCATTGGTCAATTCCGTTTTTCCGTAAGTCTGTTGTGATTGGACGCCTGTTGTAAAACGATTAGGCATGGCTTCATCAATGGACCAGATGCAAGTGAGTTAAACTTTATTTACTGACTGATTGATTGCATTATTATTATAATATGTCCTTACCAGATACTATATTAACTTGATTTTTTATTTTTATGGAGCTGTAGCTGCTGGGAGAAAATGAGAACACACAGGTATATTTGCTGTAGTTCACCACTACATTACCACTATACTTCCACTAAACAGTATCTATGTTTACTGCCAAAATTATATCAGTTCTGAGAACTTCAGAAATGTGAGAAGTGTCTATTAAATAGTTGTAACTATGATTCTAAATCCAAAATTGCTTCATGTGGATGAAAGATAAATCACTTGTTCATATCAGTAAGCAGGAGTTGTTGTGTAAGCTTTTTGTTATCATTCTTTGTTTAATATATTGTCAGGTTAATATATTTTCCATTAAATACAGTATAAAAGTGTTTCAGCACTTTACCCCATTGAAAGGTTGCAGTTAAACTTAAGATACAGTACACAGTATGAATGATCATACCCCTCTGAAACCCAATTTAGAAATGAATCTTTATATCTGACACATTTAGTTTTTTTTTTTTTTTTTTTTTTTTTAATAGCATTATGTTCAGATGCGGTCAGGTGTACTCATTTATACTGTGCACTGTACTTACTTTGAACTTAAAGGGTTAGTTCACCCAAAAATGAAAATAATATAATTTATTACTCACCCTCATGCCGTTCCACACCTGTAAGACCTTCGTTCATCTTCGGAACTATCTTAATATGTGTTCCGAAGATTAACGAAGGTCTTACGGGTGTGGAACAACATGAGGGTGAGTAATAAATGACATTATTTTCATTTTTGGGTGAACTAACCCTTTAATTGTTACTGATGATTACAAAAAGTTAGATGATTAAGATGACTTTATAATCTGTAAATATCTAATGTTGCTCAGTTTAAGCACATTTTGTCCTTCTATTCTGCAGCAAATTCTAAAAAGGCATCTTTTGGATCTTTTGTAATCATCAGTAACAATTAAGTTCAAAGTAAGTACAGTGCACAGTATAAATGAGTACAACTGACCACATCTGAACATAATGTTATTAAAAAAACAAAACAAAAAAAAAAAAAAACGAAATGTGTCAGATATAAAGATTAATTTCTAAATTTGGTTTCAGAGGGGTATGATCATTCATACATTATACTATTTACAACACTTTGTTAATGCTTTAGCATACAGTAGTATTAACTATAGTAAGTGAATTGATAAACTGTAATAAATACTGTATACCTTAGTTTTTACTACAGTAAACTGTAGTGTATATTGTAGTATAATATACCCTATAGTTGTAGAAAACTTAGTACAGTATTGGGTAAAGTAATTTGTTTATATTACTATAGTTGTTATGTTACCACAGCAACTATAGAATTACCACAACAAATTAATTCAAGTACTTTACTATAGTATGGTTCAAAAACACTATAGTATTTACTATAAATTACTATAGTATTTTTTCATCTGGGCATTGATGAAGCCATGTCTAATCATTTTACAACAGGCGTCCAATCACAACAGATTTACGGAAAAACTGAGTTGACCAATTGTAACAATTAAATCAGAAGTCACATAAATAAATGAGGAGGGATCAATCACCACTTAATACCACATTGTATTTCGTTGTCAACAAAATATTCAATTCTGGAACACCACAAATGTCTTGACAAAAATACATAAAGCAGAATTATCAACCTTTTCACCATTGGAAGCAAGTACTTATAAATGTCCACCCAACATTAAAGTCCTGAGTACCACAAATGTCCTTGGTTCTTCACTCCATTGTTGATGTTATGATATTAAGAGCATGAGATTGTAATTCACCCATCACAGGTTAATCCAAAGTTTGTTAAGGAGCTCAAACATAATCCCAGATTGAGGAGAAACACAAACCAAAATCTTGAACCAGATGAGATGTCCTCAAAATCAAGTAGATACAAAAAACCTTCTGGACAAAGCAAAAACAAACAATACAACATGAGGTTCAGCAAACAAAATACATTTTCCACTAAAACCTCTGAAGAAGATAAAGAAACCAGTAAACTCACATTGAGACGTAGAACATAAATGTTCCTCAACCAAGGTTTCCAAGATGAAAGCATGAAGAGCAAACACTGCCAGCTAACAGGTATCTCTTACTCAAACTTCCTTCTTCCTTTTACTCTCTAGCCTAGAGAAATCTCCCTGATAATGACCCCCTAGTGCCCTCTAATGGCAGGGAGTAAAATTACAACTTACACAAAGTAAAGAAGACAGGTAACAGTTTACTGGAACTGTTACACACCCCCCCTCTCAGAAGAAGGCCTGACCTGGCCGTAGAACTTTTTAAGATTTTCTACATGGTAGGTCTCAACTTGCTTCGGTTCGGTTAACACCTCAACTCTGTAGTTTACGTTATTCAACTGTTTCAAAACTTTAGCAGGCCCTTGCCACTTAGGTGCTAGCTTGGCCATAAATGCGTCCCCTGCACGAGACAACGGGTGAGCTCGAACCCAGACAAGTTCTCCTTCCTGGAAGGTTACTTGCTGCCTCTTCAGGTTGTAATATCTCTGTTGCCTGGTCTGTGCTCTCGTGACATTCTCTTTTACTCTTTCCAGAAGTGATTGCTGACGTTCAATAACTTCATACGCAGAATGGTCAGGATCAGGCGAACGATATTGGAGTAGTTCGAGGGGTCCTTTCAACTTGCGCCCTAGAGCGATTTCTGCGGGGGTATAGTTGGTACTCTCCTGCCAAGATGAATTAATTGCAAACCTGAACTCATGGATCCACTGGTCCCAATTCCGGTGATTGTCCTTAACATAGGATGCGATCATGACCTTAAGAGTTCTGTTCACCCTTTCAGTCAGGTTAGTTTGCGGGTGGTATGCAGTGGTAAGTTTTTGAATGGCACCCCACTGTCTGCAGGTAGCGTTCAAAAGTTGTGAGGTAAATTGTGGTCCTCGGTCTGACACTAAATAAGTAGGTACCCCCCATCGGGTAAAGATCTCCTTGATAAGGATGTTAGTTATCAAAGGTGTCTTAGCTGACTGCAAGGGAAACACCTCGACCCACTTGCTACAGTAATCCACAGTAACCAGTAAATACTCATTCAACTTCATACTTCTCGGAAATGGTCCCATAAGATCAATGCCTACCATATATCCAGGTTCTTTTACAGGAGTAGATTGAAGGGTTCCCGAAAGTTTGGATATACGTGGCTTATATTGCTGACAGACTTGACACTGTTTGCAGTGATCCCATACATCTCGCTGGATTTCTGGCCAGTATACCACGTTGAGTAATCGACGCAATGTTTTCATGCGCCCAAGATGCCCGCTCAAGGGATTGTCATGTGCAAACTGGAGAAATTGCTGCCGGAGATCCTTTGGGATGACGACTTGCAGAGAATGGCCCTTTTGACTTCCAGGAACACATTTGAACAGAAAGCTATTCTGTACAACATTGTGGATACGTTGGGGGTCGATAGGATTAAGCTTGGCTTCATCCCACAGAGGTTGCAATGATAGATCACTTTTCTGGCTTCGACCAAGTTTTTCCCAGTCAATCGGTAAGTCTCCATTCACATCCTTTGCTTGACATACTGCAACACTTCCCAGTAGCTCTCCCTCAGGCATTGCACGGGACAGTGAATCAGGTACGACGTTACATCTCCCTTTTCAGTACCTCACAGTAAAGTCAAACCCCTGAAGTCGGATAGCCCACCTAGTAAGTCTTGATGTCGGGCGAGGATGGTTGAATACCCAAGTGAGTGCGGCATGATCAGTAAGGATTTCAAAGGGTTTCCCTTCTAGATATTGTCGCCACTTCTCAGCCGCCCAGACCACAGCGAGGCATTCCTTCTCTGGAACTGCATATGATTTTTCGGCTCCTTGAAGCAGCCAGGATGCATAGGCAATGACATGTTCTCCCTTTTCCGACTCCTGAGTCAGTACAGCCCCAAGTCCAAAGTCACTCGCGTCAGTCTGCACTTTGAATGTTTTACTTGAGTCAGGAGGCATGAGAACTGGGGCCTTTTGCAGGGCATTCTTCAGATCTTCTAAAGAATGTTGGCACTCCACAGTCCAATTCCAGGGAACACCCTTCCTCTTAAGTGCATGAAGTGGAGCAGCACGCTCTGAAAATTGCGGAATAAAGCGATGATACCACCCCGCAAGACCTAGGAAACGCTCAACTTCTTTAATATTTTTGGGTGTCGGAAAGTTCTTGACAGCATCCACTTTGGAATCTTCTGTCTTGACACCTTCCGCTGAAATGACGTGTCCCAGAAAAGTCAGTGATTTCCTTACCAATTTACATTTCCTGAGGTTAAGGGTTAGGCCAGCTGATTCCAGCCCAGCAAACACCTTCTTCAGATCTTGAAAATGTTGCTGGATGTCTCTGGAGTATACAACAATGTCATCTATGTACACAAAGCAACATTTGCCTATAAGGTCCTGTAGAACTTTGTTCATCAGCCTTTGGAACGTTGCACCAGCATTTTTCAACCCAAAAGGTAGACGAACAAATTCATATTGGTTGTACTTTGTAACAAAAGCAGTTTTTTGGATGCTGCCTTCATCCATCAACACTTGCCAGTATCCCGTCTTGAGATCTAGGGTACTAAATACTGTTGCTCCGTAGACAGACTCCAAAATATCTTGTATCTGAGGCATGGGAAAGCCATCCAGTGAGGTTTTGGCATTCAAGGCTCGATAATCCACACAGAAACGCATACCTCCATCCTTCTTGGGTACTAGCACTACTGGAGCTGCCCATGGGGATGTAGATGGCCGTATTATACCTTTACTCAGCATGGCCTTGACTTCCTCATCAATGAAGTTTTGCTTATTAACTGGAACAGGATAAGCTCTTTTCCGTACGGGGATGGGGTCATTAGTTATGATCTGGTGTTTAATGATAGAGGTTTGACCCAGTGCATCAGTACAGACAGTCGGCCAATTTAACAGCAACCCTTCTAAACGCCTCTTCTCTGACCGAGAGGCATCAGCAAGATCCACCAACTCTTTGATGGCAACTATGGAGTCATCGGATACTTGCACTATTGGCAGTGCACAGTGTATGTTAACTGAGGGTGATTGGTCATAACAAGAAAAAGGGTGTGACATTTCCTTTTGCCCAGGCAATGAATATGTGGAGGTTTCAAAATCCAGTGTGACTCTACATGTCACAAGGAACTCAAGGCCTAAGATGAGTGGAAAAGCTAGGTCCTCATCTCTCATGATGAATAGTCGCAATGGGTTTGTGCATCCTTGTAGGGCACACTCCCAAGTAACTTCACCTAATGCCCTCTGGACATGACCATTGGCAAGGGCAAATGTCTGTCCCCGACTGGTCTGCCAAGACTCAGTCTCATCCTTCCATCTCCTCCACAATGACTCCTGGATTAAAGAGTACGAACTGCCTGTATCCATAATGGCTTCACAAGAATGGTTACGCAAAGTTATAGTCAAGGTCAGTAGCTTGACATTACCTCTGGTCACTAACGCCATGCTGTGACTTCCAGGCTTACCTCTGATGTCCTTATCCTGGCCCCCTCTTCTGGAGGATTGTTCAGCCTGACGTTGCTTCCAGAAAGCCCTTTCCTCAGCAATATCCCGCTCTACCAAAGCTCCTGTGCGCACCAAATCATCAAAAGAAGTCACTGTTCCTCTCAAAATACTAGCAAGACGGGGATTACAGTTTCTCAAGGCAGCCTGTAGAATCTCTTTCTCAGTCATTGTTGGTTTAAGCCTAAGACATAAGGCTCGATACTGGAAAGCAAAAGTTCGAAGATCTTCATCAGTTCCTTGTTTTCTCTCTCTTATCCTCCTTTCCGCTTCAACCTCATGATCATCAGGGAGAAAGGATCGCAAGAAAGCAGATTTGAACTGACTCCATGTTTTAACATGTACTTTTTCAGCCACCCACCAATCCTTGGCAGTATGTGTCAACACTGATGGCAGAGTTGCTAATATCTCAGCATCACTCATGGGTCTCACAGCTAAATATTCTGCACATTTCTCCAAATAAGCTATTGGGTCTTCATCTGCTGTGCTCCCAAACTTAGGGAATTCTATTTTAACGGCCATTTTATAAGGCAGCTGGTGTAGCATAGAAGTTACCTGTATATCTGGCGTTGACGTGATAGTTGGTGTAGAGGTAGCTCCAGGCGTAAGACAAAACATTGACCTGAGATGGCTGTCCCGTCTTTTCATACAATCCATCACAGCTTTACCCATCTCTTGCAGTTGGTTTTCTAGGGTTTTCTTTAGCTGGTTATTCTTTTCTTCTATAAAAGCAACAAGTTTTTCCTCCAAGTTCTTCAAACTTTCATTGTCTAAGGATGATTGACTGGACATTAGCTTTGTCAAGTCTGGCATCTGCCCCTCTACAGCAATCAAACGACGGTCATACTGTTGAAGAGAATTCTGAATGTACGTTTCGACTCCCCGGACACGTTCTACACTCTCTTTCTCCATCTTGTCCAGTCTGTGCTTCAGTTGTCTCACCTTTGTCGCAATTGTAAAACTGATCAGACTTTCCTCATCCTCTTCCGGTGGTGGTGGAGGTGGTAGACAACTTGAGTCATTGTCCTCTTCTGGAACAGCCACTCCTCCTTCTGACTCTAAATACAGACTATTGAATGAGCTTATCAGTTCCTGAACTGGCTCACGTCGGGTCGTAAAAGGTTTAGAAGTATAGTCTAGGTCCATTTTGAGAGTAGACTCAGAGTTGTCTCGTGCAGGAGCCTCAGCCAGGTCTTAAACTAAGAGATGAGACAGTTATTGGTCACAACCCTTTCATACCTATTCACAAATTGTAACCAAGCACTCGGGTAAACCACACTGGGTGAAAAACTGATGCTTATACATAGTTATATTGAAGAAACAAAACATATGATTCAAAGTGGTTAAAGTAGTGATCTGGTCCCTGTTCGGGCGCCAAATTATGTAACAATTAAATCAGAAGTCACATAAATAAATGAGGAGGGATCAATCACCACTTAATACCACATTGTATTTCATTGTCAACAAAATATTCAATTCTGGAACACCACAAATGTCTTGACAAAAATACATAAAGCAGAATTATCAACCTTTTCACCATTGGAAGCAAGTACTTATAAATGTCCACCCAACATTAAAGTCCTGAGTACCACAAATGTCCTTGGTTCTTCACTCCATTGTTGATGTTAGGATATTAAGAGCATGAGATTGTAATTCACCCATCACAGGTTAATCCAAAGTTTGTAAAGGAGCTCAAACATAATCCCAGATTGAGGAGAAACACAAACCAAAATCTTGAACCAGATGAGATGTCCTCAAAATCAAGTAGATACAAAAAACCTTCTGGACAAAGCAAAAACAAACAATACAACATGAGGTTCAGCAAACAAAATACATTTTCCACTAAAACCTCTGAAGAAGATAAAGAAACCAGTAAACTCACATTGAGACGTAGAACATAAATGTTCCTCAACCAAGGTTTCCAAGATGAAAGCATGAAGAGCAAACACTGCCAGCTAACAGGTATCTCTTACTCAAACTTCCTTCTTCCTTTTACTCTCTAGCCTAGAGAAATCTCCCTGATAATGACCCCCTAGTGCCCTCTAATGGCAGGGAGTAAAATTACAACTTACACAAAGTAAAGAAGACAGGTAACAGTTTACTGGAACTGTTACACAATGACATTTGAGGTTACAATGAAATAAGTAAAGTCTTAGTCTTAGTAAAGTCTTAGAAGTGACTTAAACTGCAATTCATCGACTGGCCGCTAGGGACAGGCTGCAAAAGAGAGCAGAATCTCATTGACCCACATGTTAAAATGGCCAAGTTTACAGCAGAAAAAATCCTGTTTACAGCCTGGTTAAAATTGTGCCCTTCATGACAACTCTGAGGGGGGTAAATTTTTTTTATAACTCATCCGTTTAAATTATATTAAGCCTTAAAGTTCTGCATAATTAAGGGTGTGGTCACTTGAGTGACAGGTAGATTGCCGCTGCTGTCTGTGAGCCGTCACCTCAGCTAATTCCAGCCACTGAATTTGGCATCTCTGCCGTGTTTGTGCTTTTTTTCGGGATTGTTTTATACAATTATAAAATAATATGGCTTGCTGCGTTAATGGTCGAGACTCGAGTCAAGTCAAGTCAAGTCACCTTTATTTATATAGCGCTTTTTACAATGCAGATTGTGTCAAAGCAGCTTTACATTGATAACTGGTATATAATTTTGGCTGCACTGTTGAATATCAAATATCAAGTGTCCCCAACTAAGCAAGCCAAAGGCGACAGCGGCAAGGAACCCAAACTCCAACAGGTGACATCAGATGGCAAACAGGTGGCAAATAGACTTCTGTGTTAAAATGGAGAAAAAAACCTTGGGAGAAACCAGGCTTAGTCGGGGGGCCAGTTCTCCTCTGGCGAACAGTGCTTTGTTACGATTCAGGTTGCTATCATATGTCTGATAGGATCGCAACATTCAAAGTATTTATTCCAGTTCAGTCCAGTTGAGGATCGTATTCATCACACCGGTATGGACGGTTTGTTGAGGAGCTGTGGCACTGGCTGTCGTGTCGATGAGGCCTTCACAATGGATGATCTAGTTGGCTCAATCTCTGCTGATACTTCAGGGCTTTGCTGTGGTCGTGTCAAGGCGCCGGTCCTCGGTCTCACCTGGATACGGCCCGGATCTGGTTGACTACGGTAAACCTCGGGATAAACAGAGAGAGTAATATTAGCGTAGATGCCATTCTTCTTCTGATGTAACGAGTACATCTGGTGTTATAGGAAGTGTTCCCGGTTCCGGCTGACCTAATTTATGCAGCCTAATAATCCTTTAACGGATTTGAAAATATAAATTGATAATGTGTTATGTGTATGCCAGGTTAAAGAGATGCGGTTTTAGTCTAGATTTAAACTGACAGAGTGTGTCTGCTTCCCGAACAATGCTAGGAAGATTGTTCCAGAGTTTAGGTGCCAGATAGGAGAAGGATCTACCGCCTGCGGTTGATTTTGATATTCTAGGTATTATCAGCTGGCCTGAATTCTGAGATCGCAATAGACGTGAAGGACTATAATGCTTTAAGAGCTCGCTCAGGTACTGGGGAGCTAAACCATTTAGTGCTTTGTAAGTAATTAGCAAGATTTTAAAATCTATAAGGTTTTTTAACAGGAAGCCAATGCAGTGTTGACAGAACTGGGCTAATATGGTCATACTTCCTAGTTCTAGTAAGAACTCTAGCTGCTGCATTTTGTACGAGCTGTAGTTTATTTATCAGGCGAGCGGAACAACCACCCAGTAGAGCGTTACAGTAATCTAGCCTTGAGGTCATGAACGCATGAACTAACTGTTCTGCATTTTTCATTGAGAGCATATGTTGTAGTTTAGATATATTTTTAAGATGGAAGAATGCAGTTTTACAGATGCTAGTAACATGGCCTTCAAATGAAAGATTGGTATCAAAGAGCACACCCAGGTTCCTAACGGACGACGAAGACTTAATAGAGCAGCCATCAAGTGTTAGACAGTATTCTAGGTTATTACGTGAAGAAGTTTTTGGTCCAAAAATTAGAATCTCTGTTTTTTCTGAATTTAGAAGTAGGAAATTACTGGTCATCCAATTTTTTATATCAGCTATGCATTCTGTTAATTTTGTGAATTGGTAAGTTTCGTCAGGGCGCGAAGAAATATAGAGCTGAGTATCATCAGCGTAACAGTGAAAACTAACGCCATGCTTCCTAATGATATCTCCCAAGGGTAGCATGTACAGAGTGAAAAGCAACGGTCCTAGTACTGAGCCTTGCGGTACTCCATATTGAACCTGTGATCGATATGACCTCTCTTTGTTTACTACTACAAAATGATAACGGTCAGATAAGTATGATTTGAACCATGACAATGCAGTTCCACTAATGCCAACATAATTTTCGAGTCTATTTAAAAGAATGTTGTGATCGATAGTGTCAAATGCAGCACTAAGATCCAGTAACACTAATAGAGAGATACAACCACGATCTGATGATAAGAGCAAATCATTAGTAACTCTAATGAGAGCAGTCTCAGTATTATGGTACGGTCTAAATCCTGACTGGAAATCCTCACAGATACTATTTCTGTCTAAAAAGGAACATAGTTGTGATGATACTGCCTTTTCTAGTATTTTTGACAGAAAAGTGAGATTTGAGATCGGCCTGTAATTGACTAATTCTCTAGGATCAAGTTGTGGTTTTTTAATAAGAGGTTTAATAATAGCCAGCTTAAAACTTTTTGGTACGTATCCTAGTGATAAAGATGAATTGACGATATTAAGAAGAGGATCTATGATCTCTGGAAGCATCTCTTTCAATAGCTTAGTTGGTATAGGGTCTAACATACATGTTGTTGATTTTGATGATTTAACAAGTTTAGACAATTCTTCCTTTCCTAAAGCAGTAAATGAATTGAATTTTTCCTCAGGGACACTACAATGCACTGTCTGACGCGATACTGTAGTAGACGGTTGCATGGTTATAATTTTTTCTCTAATATTATCAATCTTACAAGTAAAGAAGTTCATAAAGTCATTACTGCTGTGCTCTTTGGAAACATCAGACGTTGAAGCTTTATTTCTTGTTAATTTAGCCACTGTATCAAATAAATACCTAGGGTTGTGCTTATTTTCTTCTAAAAGTTTTGAAAAATAAGCAGATCTAGCAGTTTTTAAGGCCTTTCTTCAGTAGGCTACACAGGCTACTACTTGTCGTGGGTTTTTTTTCTTTCATTTTGTTAATCTGTTAATTATTTGAGTGAAGTATTTGGTCTATTTAGTCTTTATAGGCTAGCCTATATGATTTTATTCTGCGCTGTGCATGTCGATGTTTCCTCATGTTCTGTTGCTTATGCTTTGCGCAAGTAAAACTAAACTCCTGAAAAACAAACTTTGTTATTCTTAATGGGTCACAGACACTTATTCATTATTTCGTGAGGTATCTGGATATGCAGCTTATATCTGTTTTTGTTTTTACTTTTTTTCACCATGTAAAATGGTATTCAGTTTCGCTTTTCTTGGCATCACAGCATATTGTATGGAAGATATAGTTTGCTTTGACAATTTTCAAATGGTGACAATACTGGAATATTAGGAAAAAACATGAATTTATGAGAGACTCTGCCCTGCTTGTCTCAAACCCCTCTCAAAGCGCAGAGCCCGATATATGATGAAATAATTGTATTAAACTGACTTAGGCCCTACTTATAGGCTACTAAATTTCATTGCTTTCCATGTTCAAGGACTTTGTATCGTTTCTATTTTAATGAAAGTTTGGATAACATTAAAAGCATTTGCTTCTTTTTTCCTCTGTGTTTTTCGCACGAGACACGCTCATTGCTCGACGATCGATAAGCTTATATATATATATATATATATAAAGCTGAAATGCTCCGTTCGACTTTTCTGAGACCCTCTACTCTTCCCTGCGGATGGCCTCTGACCTACTTTCTGTACAATCTGAATTTCTGCGCTTTGAATTTACAATATTGAATTTGATGTTCTGAATTTCTTCTTTATCTTGTAAACTTGAAGTTGTATTTTTAAAAAACTGAATATTTGCAGTCTAAAATTTCAGAACGAAAAATCTGCTGTTACATGTCTATAAAATTCTGCCATGAAAACATTTCAGTTGTGTTCAATTTCAAATGTTTAATATTCAAGTTTTAAAAATGCCACGTAATATTCAATTTTATTAAATTACACTTTATTTTTGATAAAGGAGCTCTAGTCTTCAGTAGTTGCCTTAGTAACGCAAGAGTTTACACACGATATGCGATGTAAATACTGACCTTGTTATGTAGGATGATCAGTTATTTCTTTTAATTGTATGATTAATTTGTGTTCATGTTGCTCAAATATCATGTTTAGCAAGCTACGGAGAAACTGGCAGCCAGGCAACAGACAAGTGACAGATCCACGTCACTATACTCGCATTCTAGCAGCACGCGGTTCGGCATGGTTGGCTAATTCCGGGCGGAGAACGGTTTGTAATCGTGTCGTGCCGTACCGGGCTCAGTTTGAAATACAACTGGAACCGTTCCTTACCATTCATCCATTCGGCCCAACGGTAGAAAGCGGGTTTTGTGAGCAGTGCAGTGGTGTAATGGCAATTTACAATAAAATCTTTCATTACAGATATCGTTTCCAAAGAAATTAATGGGTGACCCCTTGAACTTGGTAAAAAGATAATCCCTTAACCATCCTGATTGGATGGTGAAAACACGATTTTTATTTTTTCATTTATTTCTGCTAATTTTAGTAAACTTACACATTAGCGTGCACATCTGGAAATAGCGACCTCTCCTGGATTTATTTAGTATTAACATTATAATCTGAATGCAATCTTTACATTACTTGCTTTTCAAATGTCCAGCAGGCTGTATTTAAAGACATGGCGGGCCGTATGCACCCAGTTGCCCATCCCTTTTCTAGGTCATGAAAAGGCGCTGACGGGTCTCCAGTTGAATGTCAGTGTCCATTGATACCAATACAGGACCTACAGACAGAACACTAGCCCACATACAGATACACATGATTCACAGCTTCTCCAAAGTAGAAGTTGGTCTGAGCTCTGCTGTGAACAGGAAACTTTCCCAAAACATACTGATAAGTTGTACTTTTCTCTCAGTGGCCCTCATTTATCAAACGAATGTAGAAACCAGTGTACGGAAAAATCAGCTTACGACAACGCTCTTGTGTGATTTATCAAACTTTCGTATGCAGCCAATTTCGTCAAACGAATGAACGGGTGTTGATAAATGTGGCGGCTGAAAATACATTTAGATATCACGCCCCAAATTTTAGAAGCCTCACCCTATAGTTTACGACACAGAGAAATGTAACCCGGCCATGAAGAGGAAGTAATCGCATGAAAAATAAATGTATCTTACTCTAAAAACACCTCTCAACCTCGTAATTTCAAACAATAAAATTAATTTAAATAATAATACTGGTAAATAAAACTAAATACTTACAAACACATTTTTATATATATATGGTTCGATAGATCCATCTCAAGTTACAGCCATTTCAAAATTGCCTAAACCGAAAACAAATAAACAAGTGATGTCTTTTTTTGGCTATGATGAGCAATTGCAGAGCATGAATACCTGATTATGCAGACTTGACAAAACCATTATCTGATTTGGCTCACGTACACTCTCTCCAAAATGCACAAGTCAGTCTCCTGGACACCAGAAGCTGACTCTATTTTTGAAAAGTTAAAAGCTGTTCTATTAACACGGCCTTGTCTTGCAGTCTTGTTTATAGCAAATCCTCAGCATACACTGCTATAATCAACTGAATCCAGCAACTCTGTTGCCATCTGCAGATGACAGAATACCACACGACTGTTTGACAGTACTGGATATTGTGTCAAAACGAGACCTGACTTGACAGATATACCTATTAATATATATTAATGCTGACTTTGTAGATGGATCAAGTCTGAGGCTATCTGATGGGTCTCCCTCAACTTACTCAATATGTGACTCACACTCTGTAGTGGAGAGTTTCAGGTTACCCTCCTCCTTCTCCGCTCCGGCAGCTGAGCTGTTTGCACACGTGCATGAATCTTGGCAGAAGTCAAGACTATCACTGTTTTCACAGACATTAATTATGCATTTTGAACTTTACATGATACTGGGGTACTTTATAAACACTGTGGTTTGGTAACTTCTTCAGGAAAACCTATCATGCACAAAACAATGAGAATCAATTTATTAGAGTCTGCTCTCCTCCTAAAAGCCTTTTAAGTGCAAACATGTGATTCAGATTTCTGAGGGGAATAATCGTGCTGCTGATGTTGCTGCAAAAGCAGCAGCCAAGTCAAATAAATGACCATGCCTGCAGATGAAAGACATCTCTCTAACTAATCTCTCTGATTTACCTTTGTTGCAGCAAAAAGCTACTGGTGGTGAACTGACTCTCTGGCTGCACGATGGGTTCTGAGACGGGCACCTGGGTCGACTCTGAGAACAGACCCGCATTACCCAAATCAGTTTTTCAATTTATAGCCAAACTGGTACATGGTGCAGACCCAACACCAGAGACTGTTCGAACGCCTGAATTAAGGATTTCAATTATCCCCAACTTAATGTTACAAACATGGTCATGTTGTGATTGATATTTTCTCAAAATATCCTGAATGTTTTACATGCAGGAGACAAGATGAACTGACAGTGGCAAAGCACCTGATAACAGAAGTGATTTCCAGATGGGGAATCCCACAAAGACTGTCCTTAGACAATGGCTTTTTTTTGTAAATGCAGTAGTTATCAAAACAATCAAGAAGAATTGGCTAAAATAATGAGGGAAACAGGGCTAAATTGGGTTCAAGCCACTGGTCCTCATGTATATCAGAGGACGTCAAAAGAAACAAAGAGGTTTGAGTCCAATGGAAATGTTGACGGGTCTCCTTATGAAACAGATTGTCTCTCTCCCTTTCAGGTCACCTCAACACAAGGAAACCCTGCAACCATATAGATATATGTGTGTAACCAATGCATGAATTAAAAACAGATTTTCTATCCTTTATTGTTTTTAAGTTATATTGTTTCTGACAGAGGGCGTTTTCAAAAGAATGCAAGAATGTACCAAAGGTTTCAATCAGGTCTCTGCCGAACTGAGGTTATGGTGTACATGTAAGGGTTAGATTTTGATTGATGGGCACGGAGATGTACATATGTTTTCTTTTATTTTTCTGTCATAGATTTGGTAAAAAACTTAGATTGTCTTGTATGCTTTTCCAGCTTTCTTTGATGTTGTAATGCTAATCTACAGTTTCTGTGAGAAGCAACTTGAAAATTATGACTCTTTCTGCAATCAAGGTCAGTCAGCTGGGAAGAAGTTAGAGAGTTAGATAAGATGTTTACTATTGTGTGGCCTGACTTTAATCTCATAGGTGAATTTCCAGCACAATCTCTGAGTTCTGTTTGTTAAAAAGGAGTGATACCACTGTATAACTGTAGGATTTACATCTAACTGCTTTAATTTTTTAATTAAGACGTGGTTGATTATTATTAAAAGCTGAACTAAAATCAATAAAAAGCACTCGTCCGTAAGTATCTGAATCCTCCAGGTGATTTAAAACCAAATCAAACTATTGATAGCATCTCCTGTTCCTCTTCCTTCCTGAAGTGGATCTAGATGTCTATTAACATTTTCTCTTAACACTGACACCATACACTTCTCAAAACACTTCATTACTATTGATGTAAGGGTAATTGGTCTAAAATCATTATTCTCAGCAGGACGGGCTGTTTTTGGCACAGTAAGTAAGTACATTTTATTTATAAAGCACATTTAAATTTAGCTTACACTGACCAAAGTGCTGTACAAAACAATCATAAAATACAATAAAGTATAAAATAAAATAGAATAAAAAATAAAGATAACAATTACTAATCCATAATTCAATAATCGGGAAAGGCTAAAGAGTAAAGATATGTCTTGAGTCTAGATTTAAAATCAGAAATAGAAGGGGCACTATTAATGTCAGGTGGCAACTGATTCCAGAACTGTGGAGCAGCAAAGGCTCTGATGTGAGCGTGGGACATGTAAGAGAGCTTTACTGGCAGATCTGAGGGACCTAGAAGTTGAGTTCAAATGAATAAGATCAGAGATATAAGATGGAACTTGTCTGTTAAGAGCTTTAAAAACAATCAGCAAAATTTTGAATTAAATTCTGAAAAAGACAAGAAGCCTGTGAAAAGAAGCTAAAATTAGAATGATATGATCACGGAGATGCTATCAATAGTTTGATTTGGTTTTAAATCACCTGGAGGATTCAGATACTTACGGACGAGTGCTTTTTATTGTTTTTAGTTCAGCTTTTAATAATAATCAACCACGTCTTAATTAAAAAATTAAAGCAGTTAGATGTAAATCCTACAGTTATACAGTGGTATCACTCCTTTTTAACAAACAGAACTCAGAGATTGTGCTGGAAATTAAATTCTGAAAAAGACAAGAAGCCTGTGAAAAGAAGCTAAAATTAGAATGATATGATCACGGCTTTTTGCACTAGTTAACAGTCTAGCTGCTGCATTCTGGACCATCTGCAAACCTGCCAATGAAAATTGAGGAAGGCCAAGGTATAAAGAATTACAATAGTCCAGCTGTGATGTGATCAATGCATGAATAACCTTCTCCAAGTTTTGAAAGGAAAGTGTTGATTTAAAGGATTAGTTCACTTTCTAGTAAAATGTTCCTGATAATTTACTCACCCTCAAGTCATCCAAGATGTCCATGTCCTTTTTTTTTCAGTCGAAAAGAAATTAAGGTTTTTGATGAAAACATTCCAGGATTATTCTCCTTACAGTGGACTTCAATGGTCTTCAAACGGTTAAAGGTCAAAATGACAGTTTCAGTGCAGCTTCAAAGGGCTTTAAACGATACCAGACGAGGTATAAGGGTCTTATCCAGCGAAACGATCGGTCATTTTCTACAAAAATACAAATGTATGTGCTTTATATAAACAAATTATCACCTTGCAAGTGCTTCCGTTTTCCGTATTCTTCAGAAAGCTTGTGGTGTATGTCCAACGCCTTCCCTATTCTACTTACGGAATGAACGCGGCACTGAAACTGTCATTTTGACCTTCAACCATTTGGGGCCAATTGAAATCTACTATAAAGAGAATAATCCTAGAATGTTTTCATCAAAAACATTAATTTCTTTTCGACTGAAGAAAGAAAGACATGAACATCTTGGGTGACATGGAGGTGAGGAAATTTTCATTCAGAAGTGAACTAATCTTTTAAGTGTAGAAATGATTCTCAACTGATAGCTGTTTTTTTTTTTTTTTTTTTTTTTTCCAAGACAAAGCTCATTGTCAAAGATGACACCTACATTTTGTGCATGTGACTTAATATATGGAGTGAGATTGTCTAAGTAATTGGCTATAGAGTTTCTGGTTTTGGAGGGCCCAAAAATAATCACCTCAGTTTTCGCATTGTTAAAGGATTAGTTCACTTTCAAGCTGAAGAAAGTGTCTCCATCCACATCCATCCATCATAAATGTACTCCACACGGCTCCAGGGGGTCAATAAAGGCCTTCTGAAGCGAAACGACGCATTTGTGTAAAAAAAACTTCATAACAAGTTATGAAGTAAAATATCTAGCTTCCACCAGACCGCCTTCCCTGTTCAAGTTAGGATAAAAACAGAACTGGCGTCGCGTCAATTACACTTTTTCCGTAAGTTGAATAGGGAAGGCGTAAGACGTAACGTAAGCTTTGTGAACTGCAAGAGTTTTACACTTTCTTCGAAAGTAGAATACGGAAGGCGATCTGGCAGAAGCTAGATATTTTACTTCATAACTTGTTAAATATGGATTTTTTTTTACACAAACGCATCATTTCGCCTCAGAAGGTTTTATTAACCAGTTTTCATCAGTTTTAACAAAGCTGTCTCAGTACTGTGATGAGTTTTAAAACCTGATTGAAATGGTTCGAGTACCTCAGTCGAGTTTAAAAAAGAAAGTAACTGTGATAGGACAACTTTTTCCATAACTTTCGAATGAAATGGTAATTTTAAAATAACGATAATTATTCAAACACTTTACGTCAGCAGTGGGCTTTTTAAGCAACGGATGGACAACCGCATGCTTTAAAAACGCAGGGACAGTGCCAGAGACAAGCAGGAATTAATTATCACTTGAATACTAGAACCAATCGTATCAAAAGAACCTTTAATGATGTCAGAGGGTGCTGTGGAAAAAGTCATCCCTTTCTTGCAAATGAATCTCAGGAGTTACAGAAGTCAAAATTAGACTTTATTGAACAAATCAACAAAGCCGAGACGCCTGCAGGACATCTGAACATTTCTTTGTTCGAGCCCCCATCTTTATACCCTTTTCTTATCAGCCATTAACCAATGATAATACAGCTCAATCTCCACACCTGCTTCCCAACATTGAAGCCCACTCCCCTTGTCTTTCATCTAATAGTGGAATCCTGCCAATTGGTCTATTTTCTATTTTGGTCTTTAATTGGGCCTTACTCAGCATTTCTTGAAACATCATTTATTTGATCCATGTCAGAAAACTGAATTGCAGTGAGAGAATTGATGCAACGAAAATAAAAACCTGTAGTTTTAGCAGTACACATAGAACTAGACATTATAACATTGAAAACAATGGGCTTGTGATCTGAAAAACTTGCATCTTCAATGCTTATATTATTGACGGAAACCCCATATGACATAATAAGGTTGAGAGTACATATGTAGCCTTATTTACATGCTGAATAAAACCAAAGGAGTCCAGGACATAAGTAAACTCAGTGACCAGAGGCTTTCCAGGACAGCAGACGTGAATATTAAAATCACCCAAAATTAGTAGACGATCATATGATGCGATGATATGAGATGTGAAGTCAGAAAACTCCTTTATAAAACCTTTATCTGTCTTTGGAGGCCTGTAAACCAAGACACATAATTATGGAGTGGTAGCAGAATCGATCAGTACACATTGCAATTCAAATGTGGAAAAGTTCCCAGCAGAGACTGTCAATGTTTTAAACTGGACACAGGAATTATAAGAGACTTTTTTCCAAATTGCTGGAACTACTTTGGAATCAATAGACCTTTGAAATATAGAGCAGCATATCAGTGTCAGTTCTTCTGCATGCACAGACTTTTAATAAAAAGGACGAAATACCATCAGAACCAGCAGATTTCTTTGGACACATTTGTTTGAATAATGACTGAACATGACCACCATCAATCAGTTGTTGATACAGAACTCAGTTCCTTCCTATATATTTGATCGAAATTTTGGGTATCAAACCTTAAGAAGAAATCATCTGCTTTTTGTGTGTCATCACTCTTTCTAGCTGGTTGCATATTAGTTGTATTTGTATATCGAATTCCACATTACTTGAGTTTTAGATTGATAAAAAATGTTCTTCTAATATATATATATATATATATATATATATATATATATATATATATATATATATATATATTCCTTGCAGCTCTTAATAACTGATTCAGTTATTTCTGCAAAGATTTTAAATAATTCAACACGATTTCAGTTTCTAAAGGCTCTTTTCCTATTAATACAATGCTTTATCTCTTTAGTAATAATAAACTTTGTTGTTTGGACAAATAGTGACTTGCTTTTAGTAACCACATTATCTGTACAAAAATGTACATAATCAGTTATTAAGGTCAGCACTATTAAAAACATCCCAATCTGTGCATAAAACAACCCTTAAAGGATTCAATGTTATTTTCAGACCACACAAAAACCTTAAAACCTTTAAAACTGTCCTGTACACTGGAATTAGATGCACTGTATTGTGGTCTCTAATGGAGGCCTTGATTTTGTAGTAAACCTTTTTAACATTCCCATAACATTTATCTAGGATTCTGTTGTCTCTTGTGCCACATTCAACATATTGCTCAAATCCAGTTAGTGACAGTTCCAGCTTACAATGGTTAAAAAAATCATCTAGTATGAAAACAGGTGCATTGGTTGAGCACTGAAGTTGTTGCTTTATTTATTTAGGCAAGGCCAGTGAATGTTTTGGCAGGGCAAACAAATATCTAGTCCATATTTTTGTTTTTTAGCTAGTGTGAAGAGCTGTTCATGCCAGTATCAACCCTAATCATGCACGTCTGAGCACTATAAGGCCCGCTCCTCTATATTCAAAGCAGACTTTGGATTTTACACGCAGCTCCTCAATTTTGTTCTGTAAAGATCTTACGTTGTTCATAATTATTCCAGTCAAGGGAGATCTACCCTATTGAACGAATGCCGCCTCAAGTCCTCTTCTCCTCTGGCGTCGTTTAGCCGACGACCTTCTCACGTCGAATGATAAACCCAACGGGTCCGTTGTCATAGTTGGTCCAGAGAACCGAAGCACCACGAGAGCATCTCTTATATGATTGGTGCCCCGCTGTCACATGGTGTTGTTGAATAAGTGTGGCAGCAGCATCAGAATCCAACCGAGCAACAGTTTTTGAACTGCCTTGCATGTAGGCTAACCATTTTCAGAAACTAAAAACTTTAAGCAAACTTTAGAAAATAGTAAAAATACTTTAAAAACATAAAAAGTCCACTCAACCACACAAATTAACATCAGTAGCAGGAGATTCAGAGCACGAGTCTCCAGCAGAGCAGCGCCACCGGAAGTGATGTGGAATATGGCGTGGAGCTGCTGTTCAGCTGTACTTTCACTTTCGGTTCCACGTGATTGATGTGGCAGAGAGGCGACAGACTCATGCATCTTCTTTTCTGAAAAACGCTATTGGTAATATTAATATTCAGTCTTTGTTCTGCAGCTGCGAGCAAGAATGAGCAGCAGCTCCTTAAACTCACAGCATGAAACATGATTCAGCTGAACTGAACTGACAACAAACTCATTTCAGAGGTTACTGAACACGACAAACACGCGTTATAAAGCACAAAAACACAGACACAAGCAGAGAAATACGAGCAGAGTTTGTTCTGGAAACTTTTGTTTATTCTGTCACTAATAATCTCAATAATGGATATCTGGCGCCTCCTGCTGGACACTCCGACAACAACATCAACACACACCAGGACTGAGAAACTGGAGAAACTTGACTGAGGATATCTCTGTAAATCCCAAAATCAATCCACCAGAAGAGAGGTTACACTGCAGTCCGAGTCTGAAGTTTTCAGGAAGACTGTCCCGTCACCACAGTCAACAATTTAACAGTCGGAGGAAGCAGCAGGACAGATAAATGAATGTCCTGACCTTGATTATATTTGTTCTTATGTCTGGAGACACAGTAACAGCAGCAGGAGGAACGAAACGCCTGCTGAAAACCAGAGCTGGAAGAGGTTATGATGAAATTATTATTATAGTCTTTGTTTTATTTTTGCCATAATTTACTGTATAAGATAATAGGACATTAGACATTTTGATCACAGTATTGTGTAATAAACATTATTAGTTATGTTTTAGCAATGTTTTAGTGATGGATTTTATCAATGACTGAAATACTGTCAGAGAATGAAAATCTGCTATAGAGATCTTCAGTTTTCATCATTTCAATTCCTAAAGTCAAATCATAGTTTCTCATAATACGAGTAAATATTAAACAAGTGTGAAAGGACACTTGACAAGGTCAATAAATTCATGAAGTTGACAGTATTTGTGTCGAGTGAATCATATGAATATGAATCAATATGAATCAGATTGACGGGTCTGAGAGATTTGATTCACACATCTGTTTATTTCTCACACTTTCCTCCATCGTCTGATTCCAGCACTGAGCTTTAACAAACACACACTTCAATCATATTTCATCAACAGTCTGTCATTAATATCTTTATCATAGATCTTTTTCAGTTCATAATAGAGATTAAGCTGTTTTGATTAGTAATACGATACAAAAAACATTGTATGCTTAATGAATCACATGTTCAGAAATATGTTGTTTTGATCATCTGACAGACACTTGTATGAGGAACTGAATCTCTTCTTTAACTCTCTTCTGGTGTATTTGATGAAGCTCTGATCTTCTGAGGTGTAGATGAGCTCAGATTCACTGATGAATGTCAGAGAAATTCATTTCTGACTGTGATCTGAATCTAAAAGGAGACGCAAGAGTCTCATTCTTCATCTGCTCCATTACATGTATCGATCCAAACTCTCAATAGCATCATGTTTTGAGTATCTTCTCCATTCATCTGGTATCTCACCCCTCCCCTCAAATGTTTTATTCTGGAATCTGCACACAAACCACTTCCAGTAGGGCAGTTCAGAGAGATCAGGAGTGATACTTCAGTGGGCATAAACTTCTCCTGCTCTTCTGTATTCTCTATATTTAAAACTTCCATCTGATGTATTAAAATACTGACCACTTGTCACTAAATTTGTGCAAATATCAGCACAGAGATTCCCTGTTGAACTGTCATATGTGCCATTAATTCCACAAACTCTGTGGAAAGGAACACTGTGATCTCCATCATGGTTCTCTATGGCATTGGTGCAGATGGCTTTACAAAACGGACATTGAACCCAACAGGACTGACAGAAGTGATCAATCAGAAGCTCATCTGGTCTGAATTTATAGTCCAGCTTGGATGGAAATGTCTTTCTGTTGAATCTTATGCTGATCTCATATATCAGTAAGTTCTTGTCTCATCACATCTTCTAAAAGGTTGAAATCATCAACATCATCATGTTTGACTCCACTGATGTCTTTTTCAGAGAAGATCAGCTCATCTGAGAGCTGCTGTGTGAAACTCTTTAACCACAAACCAACATCTCCTCCGTTCACTTGAACATGTTCAGTAGATTCATGTGCTGCTTTCATGATCTTCTGCTGCAGGAGTTCAATGTTCTCTTTCATCTTGGGTAAAACACTGACTCTGAACTTATCAGTGATGTATCGACAGACTTCATCTCTGATGAAACTCTTGAAGTGATCTCTGAGTTTATGAATGTAGTCCATGTATTTGTCAAAATTATCCTCTTTTGCCAGTGTCTTCAGGATGTGTTTCTCCAGATTTGATCTGTTTCCATTCAGTGATTCACAGTTTATTCTCATTTCATATGTCAGATCTCTGGCAGTCTTCTTGTAGACGCTCTGCTCAATGGGCTCTTTCAGTTTCTGACAGATGATCTCACCAAACATGACAGCTGATGTTGATCCATGACAGTATTTCTGGAAAATACTATAGTACTCTTCTCTCTTTTTCTCAAAATAGAGAACAGGATCATTGGCTTCTCTGAACAGTCTGTGTTGTAAAGAACAAAACATTTGAAGAAATCTTTCCTGAACTCATATTCCTCTGATTCGTCCTGATATTCTGTTACTCTCCTCTTGATGTAATCTGTGAGTTGTTGAATGCAGCTGATGTTGTAGCCCTTCTTTGAAATGTTAAATGACTGAATCATTCTGTCTGTCTGCATAGCAACACCTGAGATAAATGCACTTATTTGCAGTCTGTCCTGTGGAGACAAAGCTCTGTCATATGAAAATATATATTACACACAGACTGATATATTTCAAATGTTTATTTCTTTTAATTTTGATGATTATAACTGACAACTAAGGAAAATCCCAAATTCAGTATCTCAGAAAATTAGAATATTGTGAAAAGGTTCAATATTGAAGACACCTGGTGCCACACTCTAATCAGCTAATTACCTCAAAACACCTGCAAAGGCCTTTAAATGGTCTCTCAGTCTAGTTCTGTAGGCTACACAATCATGGGGAAGACTGCTGACTTGACAGTTGTCCAAAAGACGACCATTGACACCTTGCACAAGGAGGGCAAGACACAAAAGGTCATTGCAAAAGAGGCTGGCTGTTCACAGAGCTCTGTGTTCAAGCACATTAATAGAGAGGCGAAGGGAAGGAAAAGATGTGGTAGAAAAAAAGTGTACAAGCAATAGGGATAACCACACCCTGGAGAGGATTGTGAAACAAAACCCATTCAAAAATGTGGGGGAGATTCACAAAGAGTGGACTGCAGCTGGAGTCAGTGCTTCAAGAACCACTACGCACAGACGTATGCAAGACATGGGTTTCAGCTGTCGCATTCCTTGTGTCAAGCCACTCTTGAACAAAAGACAGCATCAGAAGCGTCTCGCCTGGGCTAAAGACAAAAAGGACTGGACTGCTGCTGAGTGCTCCAAAGTTATGTTCTCTGATGAAAGTAAATTTTGCATTTCCTTTGGAAATCAGGGTCCCAGAGTCTGTAGGAAGAGAGGAGAGGCACACAATCCACGTTGCTTGAGGTCCAGTGTAAAGTTTCCACAGTCAGTGATGGTTTGGGGTGCCATGTCATCTGCTGGTGTTGGTCCACTGTGTTTTCTGAGGTCCAAGGTCAATGCAGCCGTATACCAGTAAGTTTTAGAGCACTTCATGCTTCCTGCTGCTGACCAACTTTATGGAGATGCAAATTTCATTTCCAACAGGACTTGGCACCTGCACACAGTGCCAAAGCTACCAGTACCTGGTTTAAGGACCATGGTATCCCTGTTCTTAATTGGCCAGCAAACTCGCCTGACCTTAACCCCATAGAAAATCTATGGGGTATTGTGAAGAGGAAGATGCGATATGCCAGACCCAACAATGCAGAAGAGCTGAAGGCCACTATCAGAGCAACCTGGGCTCTTATAACACCTGAGCAGTGCCACAGACTGATCGACTCCATGCCACGCCGCATTGCTGCAGTAATTCAGGCAAAAGGAGCCCCAACTAAGTATTGAGTGCTGTACATGCTCATACTTTTCATGTTCATACTTTTCAGTTGGCCAAGATTTCTAAAAATCCTTTCTTTGTATTGGTCTTAAGTAATATTCTAATTTTCTGAGATACTGAATTTGGGATTTTCCTTAGTTGTCAGTTATAATCATCAAAATTAAAAGAAATAAACATTTGAAATATATTAGTCTGTTTGTAATGAATGAATATAATATACAAGTTTCACTTTTTGAATGGAATTAGTGAAATAAATCAACTTTTTGATGATATTCTAATTATATGACCAGCACCTGTATATATATTCAAAAGAAATGAACGATATAGAATGAATGGCATGTTAGTTTGATTATTTTGCTCAAGAGCACAATTGGTTTACCACAGGTCGAGGGCTGTAGTTCAACCTCACAGCTTTATGCAATTTGTGAATGTTGGTAATGATGGAAACGTGCGAGTGTAGTTGGCTAACTAGGAAACCCACCCAAGACCACAATTTAATTCCCGTTATTGTCTCTTTGATATCTGAAATACATCCGCCCTGGGGGAAGTACCCAAAGCTGAGCCTGTTGCCAAACTGAAACTTCTTCTTATGAAGATAATGAGGTGTGTGAGATCTTTCTGCACTAGTGCAAGTGCTGATGAGTCACATCAGTGTGACTGAGCTCCTCCAAACCACACACAGCTGCAGGATGCGCAGAAATTCTGCTGAACCTCGCTCATGATCTCAGTGTTCTCCGGCTGCATTTCTCTTGTGTGGGTCTTTGTCTTTTATGAGCAAATTCAAAATATGAATTACATGGGGGAATATGAAATAAACTACTAGTTTATTATGTATTGTATTGTAAAAAACAAAACAAAACAAAAACAGCGCTGAATCATAGACAGAATCAGTGTGATGTGTGCAGAGATTCAGACTGAAGACGGGTTTGAGTCCAGAGTTTTCTGACAGATTTACTCACTTCAGTGAGTTTGACTGTGAGCAGCTCTGGTACTCACAGGTGACCTACCCATCACAGGAAACTTTCTGCATTTTTTTTTTGTTTTTTTTTTTTTTGTATTTCACCTTTTAGTACCGTTTAGTATGTTTTGTGAGCCATATGGTTTACGAGGACATAGTGTCCTCATAACTCAACTTGACAAGAGATATGGCTGGCTGGAGCGCAAGGTAAACATACACAAACAATAGCACAAGACAGCGAACACGAGGAGAATAAATAAGGAAGTCTGATCAATGACAGGTAAGAGCGGTGAGTGATAATGCTGATGGAATAACAAGTGGGTGGGGAAACACCACGGAGCACATGCAAACTGTCAAAACAAAACCAATGCGCATCAAAACAACAAGACACAGACTAAAGGCAAGAGACAACCAGATCGAAGACATGACAGAACAGTGTTTTTAACGTGTAACGTAGCCAATTTCAGTCATGGGCGTAGTTTGTGGAGGAGGTATATTCAAATCCATCAGTTACAACCCCCAATTCCCAGATAAAATCTCTGTATTTCATGTTATATTCGTTCGTAGGCTGCGCACTGGTTGGCTGAAGCACGGGTGCACACATAACCTGTTGTGTTGACTTTAGTTGAATTCTGATACATCATGTGAGTGAACTGAGATGGGGAGTGCCACTGCACTGAGCAGGAACATGCCCATATATGAGTGATGATGTATGTATGATTTTACAGCACAAGCGCGCTGTCAAATCAGACTCTCTCTGTGAGCTGAATAATTTCTCTCGCAGCAGCCCATCATCACATAACCACGGGTCCGAGTGCAGCTGTGCAGTGCAGGTATGACATTAAATCATAAAATCAAGTAAATTATTACAAAAATATTATTTATTATTAATAATTTATTAATAATATTTTTTAACGCAAAATATTACCCCCCAAAATCGTAAGTCCTGGTGCCGGGAATGGCACAGACCACAACGGAAATGTTTTAAGGGGACACGAACAAGTGACGAACCTGGCTGGGACCGCTTATTGTTCAATGTTTGCTTTTCAGTGGTGTGCACCTAAAAGGTAAGTTTTTTTGTTTATCTTAACATCCTGATCGTATGTAAATTATGAGCAGGCTTATTTGCAGCTTGTTTCTGTATTTGCATGTGTTGTGGACATTTGCAGCGCATTTCTGTATTTGGATGTGTTGTGAACTTTTGCAGCGCGTTTTTGTATTTGCATGTGTGTAACTGACTTCCTGTTGCGGTCCTGGAAACAATGGGGCCAACTGTCAACATATGTGTGTACTATTTATAATTCAAAGAAGTCAGAAGTTTATGGGCACCTGCAACACCAATATCTCTTGCTTTGTAGATTGAGGAGGTGTTAAAACTGCCAACGGTTAAAGGCAGAAGAAAAACGCACACTATGCTTTTTAGCTTATGGCTTACTATATAATCTAAACAGGAAACAGGAAACTAAGGGGGCGTGTGTGTGTGTATTTACTATAGCCTAGTTTTTATGAGCCGTGTGTTTTTCCTTTCTTTACCAAATAAGGTGCTGAATAAGTTCCACCTCTTTATGATGATTATAAAATGTGAAACTTGCACTCAGAAAAATGAATTGTTGGATTTACTTAAAAAAGAAGTGTCAAGTGATTCCATGAAACTAATTTGTACTAAACTAATAGTAATTTGTACAAATAACAATTTAGTTGTATGAACAAAAGAAATTCAAGTAAAGCTGACAAAATTTCTTTAAGTAAATACAAATCATTTGAATGTCACTGTTACATAATATTTATATGTGCAGTTTACTTAATAATGTTATGTTTATTACGTAAAGTGAACACATTTATTGACTTAATTTGCCTTATTAAATGAACTATTTGCTCTACAAAATGCACTCAAAATATAACTCATAGAACAAACTCAATTGAATTGAGAGCAGGAATTCTATCCTAAACATGCATATATGAGGCGCATAGCCTAAATGCAGGCAACACTCTTCTGCATAATGGTAACCACAAAATTCAAAAACATTACAGAAACTACTCTAAATGTCCAACATAACTGAACATTAAACACTAACATAAACTAACAACATCTTTCCCTTTACTGAAATACATAAAATAACACTTTAATTGTCAGCTGTGAATATATGTGTAAAACAATGTCAATGAAATTGACCTATATTTATAGCCTGCGTGACATCATAGGAATGCGCCGATGCAAGGCTATAATTAGATGAACTGCAGGTGCGTCTGCAGATATTTTGTCTGAAGAGCAGTCCTGGGACATCCCAGTGCGGCAATGAAGCGCAGCTTCTCGTTCTCGCTTTTTCAGGGAACAGGGTTACAATGAAGTAACCCGGGGCGTTCCCTTTCAAAAGCTACGCTCGAGCTGCACTTTATTTAGTGCTATGGGAACGAGAATACCCACGCCGCTGCACTGTGTCCGGACCCCCAGGCTGTGAAGTGTGTCACAAAGCACAGAGAGTCTCAGACACTAGCTTGCGATGTTTACTCAAGGACGCAAGAGCCTGGAGTAACAAGAACATCCAAACTATAAAACCTTATGAATGTGTGCGGTGAGAACCAACCTGCTGCATCACAAATATGTTGGAAGGGAGCGCCCCCTGCCAAAGCTCTAGAAGAGGCAACCCCCCTGGTGGAATGAGCCCTGATGCCTGTTGGTGAAATGTGACCACACGCCTAGGCAAGGGCAATTGCACAGTCTGTGAAGTCTCTCCTGCTCTGGCGTAGTGAACAGTGCAGGGCAGAAGGCTTCGAGAGTGACCGGATGCAAGTTCAAGAAAGGAACCATAGGCAGATAGTCAGAATGAGGATGCAAAATAGCTTTCACCATTCCTGGGGCAAAGTCTAAGCAGGATGGCACAATGGACAGAATCTGCAAGCCCCCAATTCTCTTTAGAGAACTTATAGCCATTAGGAAAACCATTTTCAGAGTTAACAGCTTGTCAGAAACTGACTCTAACGGTTCAAAGGGGGTCTCAACCAGGCCCTCTAGGACTATTGCTAGGTCCCATGAAGGGATCCTGGTTCTAGAAGGAGGCTTAAGCCGCCTAGCTCCTTGAATGAAACTAGAGAGCAGGACATGCTTGCCCAAGGGCACCCCGTCAATCAGAGCGTGGCAAGCCAAAAGAGCGGCCACATAAACCCTGAGAGTGGCGGGGCATGTGCCTGTTGATAATTTTCCCTGCAGAAAATCCAGAACTGTATCAATCTGGCAGTTAACCGGATCTGCATTGTGTGTAATACACTATCTTTCAAAGACACCCCATTTGTTGGAGGGAGCCCTAGCATTTAATATGGTTGCAATAACATCAGCTTTCCTGTAGCTCAGTGGTTAGAGCATGGCACTAGCAATGCCAAGGTCATGGGTTCGATCCCAGGGATTGCACATACTCAGATACAAATGTATAGTATAATGCAATGTAAGTCGCTTTGGATAAAAGTGTCTGCCAAATGCAAAAATGTAAATGTAAAAAATCAGCTGAAAGCCCTGTGTTGGTTCCGCTCAGGGGCCAAACATGAAGGTTTCTACATCACCGGCAGGGGATGAAATATTGTCCATCACATCCAGACCCAGGGGAAGCAGGGTGACTCAGAAAGAAGTAGAGTGGACATTGCGCTGCCTGTTGTAGGCGAAGAGGTCCATCTGTTTCATAAAATCTTTACCAGATTTGTTTCACTACCTCGGGTGGAGTTCATACTCCCCCGTCGGTATGCTCTGTCTGGACAGTAGATCTGCTCCCACATCGAGATATCTGGGGATATAAATTGCCCTGGGGGACAGGAACTTGTCCTGAGCCCTGGGCAGAATGCACTGCTCTAGCCTGTCTAGACGTTGCAAACGCAGTCCAACCCAGCGATTTGTATTAGAGGATACCACAGTAATGTCCACCCGCACTAGGACGTGGTAACACTTTAACTGTTGGAGGAAGTACTTCAGGGCCAGAAATACAGCCATCAATTCGAGGCAATTGATGTGCCAATCAAGATGATGACCTCACCATATCCCTTTGGACTGAACGGCCACCTAAGACCACTCCCCAGCCCGTACGGGAAGCGTCTGTTGTTAGCATCTTGCAACATCAGCGCATATAGAGTGGGAACCAAGGTAAAGAATCGGGGTCTGAGCCACGTAGAAAGGGAATGAAGCCGCAGCACGTAACCCTTACCATAAACGTAGATTTTTAAAGTGCACGAAGCATTAGCGCATGACTTACCATAAACATGGATTTTAGAAAGGGCACGAAGCACTCAGCGCGTGCCCTTGCCCTTATTTGCCATAGGGAATTGCTTGGACAAAATCTCCCGGCTCTGAGCCACAATTAAAACGGTCTCATATGCAAAAGGCCCATAGGAATAACAGAGGACGCTGAGGTATTCCCCATGAATGAGTTAACGTCATGGAAGACCTATTTTATTTTGCTTATATATATATATATATATATATATATATATATATAATTTTATAATTTATATTTAGATGGCCATGTCACTTATTAATTCCTCAGAATTAAATGCAGCTAATTACCAGACAAGTAAACACAGTCTGAATGAAAAGCTGTGTTTAAATCTTTCATAGATCAGCCTAGAATGCTTGTAACACAGCCATTGTGTACAGTGCAGTACCAGCCTGACTCACTGTGAAACGCCTCTGATGATGCGCCCCTAGGGGAGAGATAGTCGAGCGGGTCGACGTCACGGGCACAAAGACACATTTATTTTATAAATGCTTTGGGGGTCTGACTAGTGTTTCACTGCATGAGTGACCGCCCAGAGCAGTTCCCTTTCACTTTATCATTATGGGAGGAACGCTCTGAAATGGACAAACTCACATTCAATTCCATTCCAACGGAAAACACTTCAGTGTCCTCCTCCCGAGCCGAAGAAGCGCCAAGGCACGCTTCAGTCCCAGCAAAAGGACATCGCGATCCAGAGAGAGAGCAACAGGGATGGACCCGTCTCTCAATCCTCAGCCAGATCACCACGCGAGCCCCACGATCAGATTGGGTGCTACCCCTTTGAAATAAGCAAAGCGAACGCAAAGCACTGTGAACATTCACAGTGCTCGCGCTCACCCTGTTACAATGCAAGGGCAGCATGCTCTTCCCCAAACAAACAAAACAATACTGGTGTGTGTCCGATTCGGAGATGGAACATGAACACGGAGACACACACCATTTGCTTTATTTAGCCATGACTTTCTATCAAATATATAATATATAATATATGTGTGTTCACTTTTCACTTGTCAGACAGAGTTGAAAAAGGAACAAAGGGAGAGAAAGTTCTGCGCACTGCCTGTCAAATCTGTGGTATATTGGTGCAACTGTGTTACATGTATTATGGTATTTTCATAGTGCGTATGCGCTGTGTGTTGTATCAGTGTAGACTGCGAAGTTAGAAAAACAGTAAAGACTGTATACGTTATACCTCCGTGTCTCTCTCTTCTTTTTCCATAAAAACAATACAGTGGTGACGAGGACCTGGATTCCACAGCGAAGGAAAGTGAAAGTGCAAATGAATTTGCAATACTACAGCAACAGTTTGCCAGTTATTGAAGCAAATCGAAAGTTTTAAGCCGATCGCACTGCGTGATGGAGGAGACTAATCAGTTGGCAGCTCTAGAAAAAAAGCGGAAGAATGACATCTAGTGGCCATCGTTAGTACGATGGAGAAGTTCTGACATGCCCTGACATTTGTGCTTTTTTTCAGTTGTTCATAAACATATTAATGGAAAAAGGGTCATTACACTGTATTCAGCACAAACTAGGCTACCATAATATGTGAGCAACATGTATGTACATGTTTGAACTTTTGAAGGAATAACGTTTATGCGTGGTTATTGAAAAAACAAAAAACTCAAGTCACTGAAATAAGGCCACAAAACTAATATTATTATTTTTTTTTTTTCCAACCTTCTGGGTATTGGAGGTTATAGTCTAGAGTTTTTGCTTCAGAATTATGTAAAAATTATCCTGCCTACTTATTCATGTAAAACGATACATTGATTTAGATTTTGTAAGACACTTTTTGTCAAGAAACACAGTATGCATGGAGGCGTGAATCTTCATGAATAATGCTGTGATTCACACCTGAGAAGACAAAAGATCCGCATAATGACCTGAATTACCCGCATAATAATGAGCTCTTTCAGTCAGGTAGGCTGTGAAAAAACCCTTTGTGATCATGCTGATAACAGGATTAATGTCCACTCTTGACAAAAAAAAAACAACAACATGATTTTCTGTGATCTCATGCATGCACATATTATTGCACATCATGTGAAGAAAACTTTGTATAGGCCTATGTTAAATTACAGTACCAGTCAAAAGATTGGATGCATTACTAATGTTTTTAAAAGAAGTCTCAAGTCTCTAACCAAATAATGGTTTTCTATTTTAATATACTTTAAAATATAATGTATTTCTGTGATGCAAAGTGTCTGAACATTCCTACCTCTATGGCATTTCATATAGGCAATTATATTTGTTATATTATATAGCCTAAATGTTAATGTGTAGTTGACAAACTATGCATCATTAAAAAGATCTAAGACTCAAGCTTTACATTTTGACCTCTGTTTTACTCTTAAAATTTTATATTGACCGTAATTTCTTAATATGCTTAAAAGCATGCACATCTGGAGAAATATTGATGGATTCTCATATGTTTATGTCAATTTTCTATACAGAGGAGTAATATTTATTCAATATTTATTGTCATCACTATGAGCGCAGGATACTGTGTTTTCAATTCATACTTGCAGCCGGAGGGCGCTCTGTGCACATTTAGTCCACAAATGCCTCCTAAAGAAGAACAGGCATACCATGTGACTTTCCAGGAACTAACAGAGGCTTCCAGAGATCGCTAACCATGGCTTAACATGCAGATAAACACTTTTGAAGATAATAAATACATGATTGCGACGATGTATACATGTATTGCCTCAGAATTTGCGTCTGAATAGCGCTCGCTCCGTGGGCGTGGCCGCATTAGCGGATAATGAGCTGAATCACGGACTTCTGACATGGCTCTGTTTTCATACAGATTACAGAGAATATTTGTTTTAGATTTGACTTTGTGATTAGTATTCACTAAGTTACACTTCATTTTCTGAGAACTATCAGATTGGACGAAAGATCACGCATCATGTTAGTTTTCTTTATTTTGCAAAAAGCACATCATTTTGTTTTTACTCTGAGTGTACACAAATAAAAGAAGATATTCCACAGATTAAAATGGTGTATAAGTCTTAATTGTATGTGCAAAATTGACAGAGTATTTTTAGTCTCTTTCACCTCAGACTCCAGAGTGTTAAGCCAAAGCCAATATTGATCGCTGAACGCTTCAGGTTTCACAGACGTTATCAGAAAGAAGGTGAAACGTTAACAGACTATATTGTTGACTTGAAAAGACTTGCTAGCACATGCAAGTTTGGCCAGTTCCTCAATGATGCACTGAGGGATCAGTTTCCCTGTGGTATGTCAGGTGAAGCTTACCGCAAGCGTCTTTTATCTGAGAAGGATTTGACTTTCAAACAAGCCTGTAAAATTGCTCTTGGCCTTGAATTGGCATACAAGGATACTGTTAGATTATGGCTCCTGAGGTGTGCCTCATCCCAGTCATCTTAATTGGCAATTGAATGAACAATCTCAACGCTGAGGGAGAGTATAAAGTCTCATTTTATTTAACAGAAAAGAGAGAATATATAGAAAGAGTACAAGGGGTGTAGTATAGGTTCAACCAATGAGAGAGAGAATACATCATATAGCTCAAGGTATAGAAATGTGATACATATAGAAAAACAAGTCTAAATATGGTCATCTCCCGGTCAGGTACCCATGCTTTCCTGGGGATCCAGAAGACCCTCTCCTATACTTGCAATACAAAAGTAGGGACCATTCCCTGTCTCCCATTCAATCCTAGTAGAACCTTGTTCCTTATATGGAAATGGTTCCGGTACATAAAGAAAACCAGATGTTATAGTATAGAATACAGCTTCAATAGAGGACAAAAGACCCTCTGTCTACCTTCCTTCAATGCTGAGACCAACATAAAATCTTTTAGATCCAAATGAGCTGACAGAGTGTGCTGACCATTCCAGTGCTGGTGTTCACAAGGTTGCCAGTTTTTCACGGGGAAGACAAATGGATGGACAAACCACAGAAAGGATCTTCTGATTCAGGTTTCTCTGCATCGAGCAGATCGGCACCAAGCTCTTTGGCCAGACGAAAAATTGCATGTCATCGTTGTGGCAGAGAGGGTCATCAGCCACATGAATGCTATTTCCACACTGCAGTATGTCATGCATGTGGTAAAACAGGCCATTTGAAAAAGGTCTGCAAAAGCAGTAAACGAGCAGGTAAAGCCCAGTTAGTGACAGCTACAGCTAAGTGCTTCTGTTAATGCATTTGAACTTTTTATAGTTTACACTGCACAAGGACAGAAAGATGGACTATTTCTGCAACTGGAACTCTCAGGGAAGATAGTAACCATGCAGATTGACACTGGCGCATCTGTCTCTCTAATTCCAGAATCCGTATACAAAGAGCTCCTGAATGACTGCCCCTTGCAGCCAGCTGAAATTCATCTCTCATCATATACAGGTGATACAATACCTGTGCTGGGAGAAATTCAAGTTCCAGTCCAGTATAACGGAAATGAATGGAGACTGCCATTGATGGTAGTCAAGGGTGACAAAACACCATTACTAGGATGAAATTGGCTGCAGAAGATCAAGCTTGACTGGGGTAAAGTTTTCAGCCTAAAACAAGAGACAAGAACTGAGCCCTCTCTTAAAGCCATATTGGACAAGCATAAGGATCTTTTCAAAGATGGTTATGGAAAGATTCGAGAATTCCAGGCTAGAATCCGAGTTTGGTGTAATAGTAAACCAATATTCCATAAGCCGCGACCTGTACCTCATGCTCTGAGGGAAGCTGTGGAGAAAGAGTTGCAGCGACTGCAAAGTAATGGAATCATCACTCAGGTGGAATGAAGTGATTGGGCAGCGCCTATAGTAGTCGTTCCCAAGAAGCATGGCTCTGTCAGAGTGACTGTTAATCGTTGTATACTCCCTGAAGAATATCCACTGCCAAACACTGAGGATCTATTTGCTACCCTAGCAGGAGGTAAAGTGTTTAGCATACTTGATCTGTCATTTGCATACCAACATTTACCTCTAGATCTTGAGTCAGAGCAGTATCTGACAATCAACACCCACAAGGGTCTTTTCCATTATCACCGCCTGGCCTACGGTGTTTTTGACAGCTCCGGCTGTTTTTCAGCACACAATAGACCATATACTGCAAGGCATAGACAATGTGGTCTGTTTTATGGATGACATCTTGGTGTCAGCATCTTCTACTGAAGAAGTACATCTAGCAGTACTGGATCAGGTGATGGCCAGGCTAGAGAAGCACAGACTGAGGATGAAACTCGCAAAGTGTGCTTTCCTTCAAGACTCAGTAGAATACTTGGGGTACAGGATAGATGAGCAGGGTTTGCACCCTACAGAAGAGAAAGTGGAAGCAATCATAAATGTCCCAGCTCCAAGGAATGTCTCAGAGCTAAGGTCATTCTTAGGATTGCTAAATTATTATGGAAAGTTTGTGGCCAACCTTTCAACATTATTGCACCCTCTGCACCAGCTTTTGCAAGCAGACACAAAGTGGAATTGGTCACCAAATTGGTCACCGGGAGCGGAGCGTCTTAAGAGACAGCTGTTCACAATGCTCGCAGCCAGCCCCCTCGAGGGCTGCCTGGGCATGCTCCACTCCCAAACAAACAACACAAAGCTTTTGTATCAAGAGTTTGAATCTTAAATTGATCTCTATGCACCTTCTGTGCCAGGCTATTTGTTTTTCATGCAAGTAAGTGCTACAGGTACATTGTCGAGAACGGCAGTAATTTAACGTGATATGTTAAGGCAGCAGACTCTCTGACGTAACCTATCAGCACCCATATGCACGCTGCTTATATGGAAATGGATTTAGTCAGTTTGACCGCAAAAGATGTGGTAGTTTGATTGGATGTCATGTATTTACGGCATTGTGCCCTGAAATACATGATCGGTTTTAATGTTATTTTAAGGTGGGGAAGAATTAAATGAACAACAAAACTCAGCATTTTGTTTGCGTACCCCCTCTGTCACGTCACGTACCCCAGTTTGGGAACCACTGCAGTATATAATATAAAGAGACAGACAACACCAAATAAGACACACGGTTTCACAGAGAGCGCTTACTGAAGACACAGAAGCTAACACTGTTTGGCTCAGGTGTGCTTTATAGTTTCCTGGTCATGACGTCACCCGCCTATGACGTTCCGTCACGCCATTGGACTGATTTCACGTGCTTCACGATGCAATCACGCAGAGGCGTTCCAAAAGTGCTTGACACAGCGCAAGTTTCCTTTAAAGGTGTAGAATATGTGTGTGTCACACCTATTCATATAGGTACGGGAGCCGGATGTTTGAAAATGGACATGGTAAAAGGGGGTGGAGACCTAGGAGGGGGAGAGCAGGGTTTTGGTTCTGTTTGGCTCTGTTTGGTCACATATAAACCAGTTCATCATTAAGTTATCACACGACTCCTCTGTTTTATGCACGTCTACATGGTGTCAGAAGTGGGATTGCTGACAAATCATGGCTCAAAATCTGCGGCGCATAGAACCGCTTGTATTTGATGACGACTTTGCTAACAACTGGCTGAAATTCAAGAGGGAATGGGATGTATACAGCAAAGCAGGGCTGTTGGACAAATCAAAAAAGGTGCAAGCTTACACTATCCTCAATTTAGCCGCTTCAGATGCCCTGGATAAATATGAGTCATTTCACTTTCATGAGGGCGAGGACAAAGAGGATCCTGACACGTTAATAAAAAAATTTGATGAGATATGCTTGCCAGAATGAAATGTGATAATGGACAGACATGCATTCTATATCACAGTGCAAAAACCTGACGAAGGAATTAATCTTACGTGGCCACGTTAAGACTATTGGCTAAAAAATGCGACTTCGGCTCGCTAACTGATGAACTAATACGTGACCGAATCGTCTGTGGCATCCACAATGACGCAGTTCATGCTCAACTATTAAGGGAAAAAGACTTGACATTAGAATCAGCAATCAGGCTATGTATGCTGTTTGAGTGTTCAGAAAGGGGTACTAAGGAGCTCAAGAGAGAGGCTGAAGTGTGCACGTGATGGTTCTGACATATATGCAGCCCTGCTCAACCTGCGCAACACACCCAGGGATGGCATGCCTTCTCCAGCGCAACATTTACTGTCCCGACGCACTTGATCTCTGATCCCCATGGTACCATCTCAGCTCACACCGAGAGTTGAGACTGATGTTCAGCCAGCTTTGTTCACACTCAGACAAAAAGGAAAGATAAGCCATGACAAATCTGCCAGACGCCTTTCGCGCCTGGGCAGACCGTACGGATGGAGACGACCTGTGGGTTTGACAAACTGGCCACAGTTTCTGGAAAGGCCCTCCAACCTAACAGTTATATTGTCCAGTCTAATGGTAACACCTATGTAAGGAACCGCCATCACCTTCTACGAGTATCCGAATCATACTGTCCTCCCACTACAATGTCTGTGCCCATGATCTCTCCAGAACCCCAAGCAAGGCCATGTGTTGCTGTGCTACCTGACACTTCAAAAAATGGATGTGACATGCCATCACAACAAAACACTGACAGTTCCAGGCAAGAGGATCCAGCTCCACTAGTTGTCACTCGATCAGGAAGAGTGTCTAAGCCTAATTCAGCATTCAAAGACTTTGTCACATACTGACTGCTTACACGGCATGCCATGTTTATAATAGTTTGGAGTATGCGTTACATGTTGTTAGTGTTTACTTTTATATTCTCCTGAAAGAAAGAAAAAAGAAGAAAGATGTAGAATATGTGTGTGTCGCACCTATTTATATAGGTACGGGAGCCGGATGTTTGAAAATGGACATGGTAAAACGGGGTGGAGACCTAGGAGGGGGAGAGCGGGGTTTTGGTTCTGTTTGGCTCTGTTTGGTCACATATAAACCAGTTCATCATAAAGTTATCACACGACTCCTCTGTTTTGTGCACATCTACAAAAGGGAAATATATTCATGTGTGTGTTCTTGTTTGTCTATCCTTGTGGGAACAAAATGTCTCCACAAGGAAAATTGTTGAATAAACATACTAAATGATGCTTATTTGAAAATATAAAAATGCACAAACATTTCTGTGAGGGTTAGGTGACATATCTCCAAAATGCTGCAGTAAAATAGTTTAATAGGAGGTGTGCATTTAGTAAAGAATGTCCCCTGTAAGAACTGGCCATTCATTTTTTATACCTATTAGAAATAAGGACTTTATAGGCCTTAGAAGTGGAATAATGTGATTTATCTCCAAAAAGCTCCAGTAAAATGTTTTCATATGAGGTGTGCATATACTGTAGTATGGGACATCCCCAATAAGAACAGAGCAATACTTTTTTCTACTTATTAGAAATAAGCTCATTATAGGTGTATAAAGAAGAATAATGACATACATCTCCAAAATGCTGCAGTAAAATGGTTTGATATGAAGTATGCATACTGTATGGGACGTCCCCTATAGAAACTGACCATTAATTTTTTGTAATTATTTGAAATGAGGTCTTCTGTCCTCTAAAGTCAAATAATGTGATATATCTCCAAAATGCTGCAGTAAAATGTAGGTATGTGAGGTATGCATACTGAAAAAGAAAGAAGATAGACAGAAAGAAAGACAGAAAGAAAAACGTCAGATAAAAAGAAATAAAGAAAGAGAAAAATATCAGATAGAAAGAAAAAAGAAAGAAAGATAAATATCAGAAAGAAAGAAAGAAAGATAAATATCAGAAAGAAAAAAGATATCAGATAGAAAGAAAGAAAGATAAATATCAGAAAGAAAGAAAAGATATCAGACAGAAAGAAAGAAAATCTCATCGGCAAATCTCAAATTGGCTTCCTCCCTAAACATCGAACCACTGTTCATATTCACACACTACACACATTAATAAACAAACATGTACACCAAAAGAAAGACGGAAAAATATTTGCATGCTTCGTAGATTTCAAGAAAGCTTTGGCTCCGTTTGGCATAAAGGATTGTTTTATAAAATCATTCAAAGAGGTATTGGGGGTAAAATATACAACTTAATTAAAAACATAACCAAAATAAATGTGCAGTAAAAATTGGTCGACAGAGAACAGAATATTTTTCCCAAGAGCGAGGGGTCAGACAAGGCTGCTTTATTTAACATTTATATTAATGAATTGGCAGATCTTCTGGACCAATCAGAGAGTCCAGGACTACAACTATTTGACACAGAAGTCAAATATTTACTGTATGCAGACGACTCACTAATTCTATCTAAAACGGCGAAAGGTCTCCAGAACAACCTAGACATTTTAACTAAATGCTGCCATGACTGGGCCTTAGAAGTCAACATCCAAAAAACTAAGATTATGATATTTCAGAGAAAAAACAGAAATCTGAAACATAAACATGCATTTACTGTAAACAACACCACTCTTCAGCACTCTTTACAATATAATTATCTTGGTTTGGTTTTAACACCCACTGGAAATTTCAATTTGGCTATTAAAACATTACTTATAAAAGCCCGCAGAGCAATGCATGCCATTCAAACTAAATTATTCAAAATAAACATTCCAATCAGAATTTGGACAAGGATATTTGATAGTGTGATACTGTCACAGACACGCCAGGCTCCAACATCCACTAATCACAGCGCACTCCATCTCCTGAATACTGATCACACGCACCTGCACCTCATCAGCACGCTCATTACCTCCACTACAAAAGACACTCACACACATCCAGTCACTGTCCGGTCTTGTTCGCATCTAGAACAACCTACATGCTTACCTCAAGGACTCCCAGCGATCTACTTACCTATCTCCTTGTATCTCCTTGTATCTCCTTGTATCTCCTTGTATCTCCTTGTATCTCCTTGTATCTCCTTGTATCTCCTTGTATCTCCTTGTATCTCCTTGTATCTCCTCGTGTTCCTCGTCAGTGTGTGAGTGTCTCCAGTCAAGTGTATTCACCAACGTCTTCCAGGATCCTCACCTAAACAACACAAAAGGACAGTATCACAACATCTCATCTCACCATTCACCTGCCAAACTCACGTTATACTCACCTGCACTTCTGTTAACTCTACTGTTGTTCAATAAAGTTACCATCTCCGCTATCTTCTGTCTCCGACCCTTCTGTTATGTAACAGATACTGCCTATTGCCTTATATGGAAGTGAGGTCTGGGGTCCAACGAGTAACTACAGCCATAAGGTTTGGGACAAACATCCTTTAGAAGGTCTACATGTAGAGTTCTGTAGAAGCATCCTTCATGTCCACAGAAACACACCTAATAACGCCTGTAGGGCAGAACTAGGCCGTCTTCCCCTCAATTTAATGATTAAAAAAACAGCTTTAAAGTTCTGGATACACTTAAAATCTAGTCCTGAAGACACTCTTCATTTTAAAGCACTAAAAACACAAGAACTGAGTGCTCAGAAAAGTCATCTTTATGCAATGGTGTCAGAACTGACAATCAAAGCGTTCAAAATCACTGCCCCTGAAAACCCTGCAAGAATTAAAGAAATTATGAGTAAAGAGAAAGAGACATACATGCAGCATTGGAAAGAACAAACCAAAGAGCAAAGTCGTCTCCAGTGTTATCTTAGACTAAACAGAGAGTACAGTCTGGCTGAATATCTCACCTCAGTCAGGAACACAACACACAGGAATTTATTAACCAAGTACAGACTCAGTGACCACCAGCTGGCCATAGAAAGAGGGCGACATAAGACATGGTTACCTAAAGAAGAGCGAGTCTGTAATGAATGTAGATCAGGGGCAGTTGAGACGGAGGCATGCTTCCTCCTCCGCTGTGATAAATACACAACCTTAAGAGAGTCTGTACTGTCAAATACAGCATATTATCCCTGAGTTCCAGTCACTCCATGAAACTGACAAACTGAAAATATTACTTGGTGAAGGACCTTCTTCCTCTTTAGCAGCACACCATATTTATAATTGCCACAAACTAAGAGGTACTGAGTGAACACATCCATATTATAATACTCTTAATATTTTATATATGTTCTTGTTTGTATGTTTGTTTTTTGTTTGTTTTTGTTTTGCTTTATGCAATGCTTTGGCAATATGTACCTAAATATGTAATGCCAATAAAGCAATATGAATTGAATTGAAGATAAATATAAGAAAGAAAGAAAGAAAGAAAGAATGAAAAAGAGAAATATCAGAAAGAAAGAAAGAAAGAAAGAAAGAAAGAAAAGAAAGAAAGATACATCTGGGCAACTCAAGCGCTCTGAAAGGGCATTCTCTTCTCCACTGTTCCTGAAATTACCGTATTCATAGTAATAGGCGCACACACTTTTTTTTTTTCTTTTTTTTTTTGCGTCTGGGTTGACCGTGAATTTTAAAATCGCGGCTGGCTTAATCAAATTACGCCTATGGTTCTACAATTTATTTTTCAACAGGATAAAAAAAAATAAGATTGAAATGACCGCTCACTTTTGCCCAGCCCCGTCATGGCACACGTTGAAAAGAAGTCCACTGAGGAGCCAGAATGAAAGTTTTTATGACGTCTTTTTTAGACGTCTTCTGAACGTCCAATATAAACGGTCCTGGAACCTCCGTCCAAGGTTAAAAAAACTCAGCCACGGATCTATCCATAGGCAGTAAAACACACGTTCACAACTTTAGACAACTTAAAATCTCGTTGCAACATGTTCTCCAACCAATACGCCTATATAAGTCGTTTGTCACTTCCCTGAAATATGACCCATAGGAGCGTTTGCTAAAGTTGCGCCCCTACAGACAACAGGACATCATTTTAATGCATTGTTCCCTTTTACCTGCGTCATATTTCGGTTCAATTGACACAGCATTGCAATATATAACAATATGCAATCACGTGATCATGCGATCCCAGGGAACGCATGTGCTCATAAAGTGTATCCATGGGTTTCAAAGACGTCACTTCCGCTATGCCCGCCGCCATATTTGTGTCCGAGATGGCAACAACACAGCGGCGATTTATTGTACGGATGATCATCTTTAACTTCAGCGCGAGCACTCAATCAGCAACACAAAACATTTTCTACGATTGTGGCTGTCATATTAATAACATTTTAATTGTATACACTATTATATTAAAATGTTGTGAATTCTAGTTGCTGTTTCGGCGTGTTGTTACAGGAAGAACGCATCCACAACACAAGCTATTCTGACTACGTTACTAGTTCAGGTTCATGCGTACATGATTTTGTGCAAATATAAGTTGTAATTTTATGTTTATCTTGTATAAATATATATTAATTACCCTATATAGGATGTGTTCCCTTGAGTTAATTAACCTTCTAGCAAAGCGCTTCAGTTTACGGGTGTTCATTCAGCGTGCGCAGCTCAAACAGTAATGTTGTTATCAAAATGAGATGATTTGAGAAAAAAATCTGTTATTGTTTGTGATCCTTATTTTATTTCCTCCAGCTGTGTTTTGTACCTTAAAAACATTTCTACAGTATGCCACGAGAAACATAGTCCATCGCCATACACCGGAGAAAGTGTTACCAAAAATGTGTTAATATGATGTTATTAATAATAATAATAACAAAATACCTAAATGCAAACAAGTCATTTGACAACATTGTTTAGACTATAAAGAAACAAATGCATGTGCCATGGATAAATAAAATTAAATAATTGGAAATAAGGAGATGATTTTAATCAAACCATATGTTGATGAAAATACGAGAACAATACAAGTGCTAGTTATTAAAAATAATGCATTAATGTTTTTGAAAAAAAAAATGAAACAGTTTTAATATTACAGTAGTAGTAAACATTTTTAATGACTGTTAATCATTGCTGTTTGAGCTGAAGCTGAAGAGAATCAAAACCGGGTGTGTCCTGAAAAGTGAAGCTGCGGGCTCTTTGATCGCCCCCTAGTGGCTGGATGCAGTACAGGTCATAAACCTAGCCCTCTTAATGCAAACGAACGGGAATGAAGCAACATAAAAAAATAATAAATTACGCTTCAAATAAAATTTTCCGAAAGATGGTTTTGGTAATTTAAGGTAGTAGTTATCGCGCATATATTCAATTCAATCCTTGTTTTTGTGATAAATTTGATTTTAGCTAGCAATTTGATGCTATAGAAACGGGGCGTGTCGTCACGATTGACAGTTGTGACTGACAGCTTCTCTGAGGACTGTCGGAGCTTCGAGGGGAGATTGAAGATATATAACTAACTATTAATTTCAAATTTCTGTGTTATTTCACACCGACAAAATGAGTTGTTCAGCAGTAAACTGTACTAACCGACGTACAGGATCTGACGGATCACTGAACTTTTTTTAGGCAACGATAAATGTGGACTTTATAAGTTAATTAATAAATGTTATTAGTTAAGATAACACGTTAACCATGTCGGGAAAAAGCAGGTGATCGTTATCTGGGAGTTACTAATTATTTTTATGGGTATAAAATAATAATTAGCAGGACAAAACTAATGATAGCCTACTCTAATTAATTATAGAGCACTGTCTACAGCAATCGATCTCAACGTTAGTTCAACTTTATTTAAATGCAGGACAGTTTATGACATTCTATTGTTTCTAGTGGCATATTATATTGAGTTTATCTACTGAATTTGCTGTTTCAGAAATATTATTGCTTTAGAAACAGAATAGCCTATTATTTTATAGGTAGAATTTTAAATTGTGTACAATATAGCCTATTTAAAATACATCAATGATGACGCAGTCGTCTGGGCGGAAGTATGATAATGCGACTCCGCCTCCGGGCTCCACTAACGATTCCTTCTGCGCATGCCCAGGCTCCAAACTGACGTTTTTGCGTAACATGTCATGTTTTACATTCAGTTCATTACAATGGAAGGAAGCGGCGTTGCGTCGTCCAGCTTTTTTTTACAGTCTATGATCAAAACCCGTAAAATGAAGGTTAATTAACTCTACAGAACACATCCTATATAAGATAATTGAGATATTTTTACAAAATAAAAATTACAACTATTTGCACAAAATCACGCACAAATGAACCTGAACTAAGTAACATAATCAGAATGATGCTGTTGTGAATACGTTCTTCCCGTAACAACACGCCGAAACACAGCAACTAAGCCCAAAGAATTCACAACGTTTTAATACAATAGTATAATATAATGTCATGTATAAGAGGACAGTCCCAATCATAGTTATTAATGTTTTGTGTTGCTGTTTTAGCGCTCGCGCTGCAGCTATAGATGATCATCAAAGCTCTGCGGGTTATGCACCTCAACGAAACACATCCTTTATGAGATTAATCAGATATTTATACACTAGCCTACATAAATTTAATATTACGAATTTTATCTGCGCAAAATGACGCGAATGTACAAGTGAAGCTTTAACTGAGTATAATCAGAATGTTTAACTCCAGTACACCCGCAATTCCCACAACAACACGCTGAAACAACAACATAGAGAATACAAAACGTTTTAATACAATAGTGTTCTCATTATAATGTTATGTAAATGACAGTCCCAGCAGTTATTAATGTTGTGCATTGCTGTTTGGCTGCCAGTGGTGTGGTCCCTTCTGAATGAAACCATTTCTTCCGCCGATCTAACTCCTTAGGAATCGAATAAAATTGTAGTTCGGGGTTTCTCTGACTGTTAAAATGGCTAACAGCACCACATATCCCAGACATGTTGTAACCTTGTTGTGATCCTTCTGAGAGTGTTTCGTTGGCCTTCCTCTGGTAGTTGTAGCTGCTGTCACCATAGACTGAAACAGGTCGCGCAGCTGTGACCGGACACAAATATGGCGGCGATAAAATACAGTGACATCACATGAAATCCATGGATACGCACTATAAATCACTAAGGGTAGATGTAGTCGTTAATAAAAGAATGAGTTTTGCTAAATGGAAATAGGACAAAGGGTGTAAAAAGTCCACACATTGCATTTAAATGAACACATTACATTGACTTTGTATTGCGTGAGGCTGCCTCCTTGTCATTTCTGACTTGTAACAAAAAACAGAACAATGCCTTAAAGCTGCTGTGTGACAAGGTGTACAGCTAACAAGCTAAAAAACCCAGAAATAAGTTTTTATAAGCTACCGAACCGTAAAAGCCAGCCTTTAAGGAGACAAAAGTGGATACAATAAGACGTGAAACATCAGCAGGAAGAATGGGTAAATTTTGGGGTAGTAAACACTTAGTCACTGTTAAGTCAAATATCCAAATGTCAGTTTTATATATTTTATTTCCTGTCGCTGATTACGTTCCAGTGGGCGTATAACATTATAAAGACGCATCCCTAGGGTTCCTCCTAAGCAAAATTAATTTCGACCATTTGTTTATCACACTTGTAAAAAAAAAGCATCAACACACTGTACATTAAGGATTAAGGAAAATTAAGGATTTCACAAGTGTGCTGAGATCATTGATCTTGCGCTGCACTGCACTGACTGCTTCAGTGATTATAAAAGGAGGGAGCACTTTCTGTGTAATTCGTGCACAAGAAAAGATAGGCTATTGTTTTTCATGGGACCTTTGTAAGTACTTCATACTTCACCTTGACAACATTTATAAATGTTTAAACCGATTGATTTTATGTTAAATATTTATTCAGAAGCGAAACGTGAAAAAAAATATTACAGGAAATGTTTAATATGAGCCAATAAATGGTCTTCTGCCTCCATCTGCTGGTTAAAGTGGTAATTAATGTGCTTTTTATTTTTAAATGATGGTGTTTTCTATAACATGTCGTATTTCCAACATCTTGAAATGTTGGTTTTACAAATCCAGTATTCCAGTTGAGCGCCTTTGGGAAGTGCTGGAACTGGAGTTTTGTGGCATGATAGCTTTTGTACAGTGTTGAAAAACATTAGCAGTTGAGAAATTTTAAATAAGATTTTCATATTGTAATAACTGGCAATTCTTTAGTAGAGCGTGGGACTAACCGAAGCTATACTAAGCTAGTAAGCTTGCATTATGCTAATTACTAGCACGAACACTCCTGTCCCATAGACCGCACGACCATGAGTGTCTCTATAGACAGAACAAAACAGCAGGAGGCAGTACTGTATTTTCTACTTTTTATTCTGAACACAGAATAAGAACTTAAATGTGGGTTTGAAAATGCATTTCGAGCCGATTACGTCTCCGCCCCGACCTGTCAATCATTGCGTCAAGGCGGGGCCAGGTGTTGGAAACAGTACTTTCCGGGCTGTAATCGAAAGCGTTACCCCCTATTCTAAAGTAAAAGGTATATCCACATAATCATGTCACCTATTGGGTGATATTCCAGTTTATTGACCAGAATACGACAATTAAGGCTAAACTGCCATTAATACAGTACTAATAAATACAATTTGACCCCCTATTCTAAAATGAAAATTATATCTTCATTAATTATGGTATTTATTGAGTGATATTCAAGTTTATTGACCAGAATAAGCCAATAATTAAGACTAAAAGACAATTTGACCCCCGTTCTAAAGTGAAATTTAGGCTATATCCTTAAGAATTAAACTGAATGGTCTCGATGTTATTTAAGTATTAATATGTAACTTTCACAGTCATAAAACATACTTTTTTGTATGTTTGGATAAATGGTGAAAGGTGAAAAGGATGTATTAGCAACATTTAAACGGAAAATATTTACGAATCTTTCATATCATAAAGATCTGTATAAGTTCCCTTTTACCATTTTATAGATAAATGTTATCCCTACACCCAAACATAACCATTTTATAGAGAATTACAACGTAATAGACAGAAATATTTAGGAAAATTACAATTTAGTAACAATATCAAAACCAATAATTTCAAAGATATTTTGAGCCACTAATCCCACTCAAACCTCTAAACCTACCCATAACCATTTCTTAAAAGTATGTAGAGTTACAGGCTAAAGAAAAACAGACAGACAGAAGCAGGCCAAGAGAGTGTTTGATATCACTGCCGTAAAATATCAAGCTTTTTGAGGCGGAAATTTTTTAATTTATAACGAGTGCGGGATTTGTTTACTGTCACTGTTGAGGATGGAGATGAAGATCGCTGGATAAAGAATTCAATTTGGATCTGTTCCTCGCAGTCGCATGGATTCTAAACATGTGGATTACAGCGAACAAATTAAATAGATTTTTGGCTTTTGTGAATTTATGTTGCGTTTTGGTGCTCTAGTCCTGTGTCTGAGAAAACATCTTTTGTGTCCCATGTCGAACAAAATAAGTATTACATGATAAAAAATGGTTAAACGATTACAGAAATGTTATTCATTTTAAGGTTTTAAAGTGTAGTCTTGTTTAACATAATCCTTTGAAACGAGTCTGCAGCGGAAATCACAGAGTGGAATGTTTTTAGTGCTGTCAATATTGTACGTTTCAGTGTATGAAAACATAACTAAATGTACGTGTTGCAGAGCCACACTTTACGTAAAATGACACCTTCTCCTGAGATCACGTTGCAAATAACTGAACAAACCAACAGTGTAAATAATCTTTAGAGCAGAAGGGTCACATTGTCTTTATTAGTTCTTTATTAGTGGCAGTTTAGATGTAATTATTAGCTGGTCAATTTAAAGTGCCTCTTTTGAAAATGACCTTTCATGTAGTGTGTAACATAGCTCTAAGTGAATGATAACATCGTGCAAAGTTTTAAATCTGAAAGTGCACTGTATATAAAGCTATTATCTCTCAAAAGTAAGAGTCGACTCTGAATCAATTAAACGAGTCGTTTGTAAACAAATCCTAAGCCGTTTCCTTGTGACGTCAAGACAAAACATTAGCATATTGCCCGCCCACTTATTGCGCTCGCATGCCAGGGAAAATGTATTTTTTCAACAATACCACAGCAGTACAATCTTTTGTAATGTTCCCATCATTTTACTGATGACTGCTTCTCAAACCTCGGGGAGTTTAAGAGATTCACAAAACGCTACCTCGATGGTTGTATCAGGGCAGACAGGGAACTCAGGGATGACCTCCGTGGTCATATCAGGATAGACAGGGAACTCAGGGATGACCTCCGTGGTCCTATCAGGATAGACAGGGAACTCAGGGGCGACCTCTGTGGTCACATCAAGGCAGACAGAGAGTTTGCCTTGATGGACTCACAAACTAACGAGGACTCTGAAGGAAACTCAAGGGTTGTGGCATGCTCTGGGGTGAACTCATGGGCAGGAACAGGCTCTGGATCGGACTCTTCAACTGAAGCATAGTGCATGGCCCAAACACATCAGATAGCCATTGCCGTAACAGGGAATGTGGTTGTCAGTGGGACCACCTCTGCGATTCCTAGACTTGATACCACCGTAGCGCTCATGATGACCGGTGTAGATTGTGTCAAGAACTGATACAACGCAGGATGTATTTGCAAATCAGAACGTGTGGTATATTTAGTTACTCCGTGCACTTCTCTCTACCTATGTCTCTGTCCCTGCACCTAACATTTGAACACCTAACACTCCCCGGCCACTCACGCATAGCACCAACCTTAAAGGACTATACAACATTTAACAACTCTACAACCGGGAACACAGTTCCCTGACCAGGCACCCGTGAAGGCCAGAGACTCTGGCTTCATATCTGTGATGGCTCGAGGATCTGGTGTGGTGGCAATGATGGCTGGAGGCTCAGGTGTAACGGCCATCTTGTCTGAAGACACAGGCGTAGCGGCCACCTTGTCCGAAGACATTGGCTTGGTGGCCATGATGGGACAAGACTCTGGAATGGCGGCCATCTTGACTGATGATTCTGGTATGGCAGCCATCTTGATCGGGGGACTCTGGTATGGCAGACATGTTGTGAACTGGCTCTGAAGTGGCAGCCATGTTGTGAACAGGCTTTGGTGTAGGAACAACAGGGCAGGAAATTATAGAAAGCACGGGGCTAACAACCATCAGAACTAGGCATGCTGTTGATCGTGGTAAACCAAGCTCAGTGGCCATTAGAGCTTGATGCATGGTGCCCCCCTCAATAAATGTTTAGGGGAAGAGTCCTCTTTAACCTCCCCAACAGTGAAGGAGGACCCAGTCAGCTGAAGGGTGTAATCTGGGAACTCGCTCAGTGTTCCTCGAGGAACATCACGATAGTGTTGTAGTACTTGAGACTGGTGTTTGTTTCGAGACCAGTCTTAAGACCATTTTTTACAGGTCTTGGTCTTGTCTTGTCTCGGCCACATTGGGTCTCTGTCTTGTCTTGGTCTCAGACTAAAAGGATTTTATTTCAAGACGGGTAAAGACCACAACTGCAGGAATATCACTAAATTGCTGTTGCATTGTCTGATTTATTTGTTAACATTATTGTGATTGGATGTAAAACTCCTGCTTCAAATGCAATCAATAACTTATTTCTAATTTCATTTTTTTTGTTACTGTTGTGCCGGGTCAGAAATTAACAAGGGATTGTGTCAAAAAAGTCACCAAAATTAATACAAATGCTCATAAAATAAAAGATATGACTGCAAAAAAGTACTTGTATAAGATCTTGATATTTATATTATAACATGATATAATTAAGCATTATCACAAGAAAGAGGGCTATTTTCACAAGTATGAGCACAATTGCAAACAAGATGTTTTTTTATACACAAATGTTCAATATATAAAATTTTATTTTCAAAACATTAATCTCAGCATTATTTATGCATTTGTAATTGTACCAATTCAGATGCATTTAAATACTAGGATGCTTTTAAATGAATTAAGAACTTATTTGAAGTAGGCTAATAAAAGGTTTGGCAAAATTGCACGTCTTTAGAGGCTTTACTCCCTTCAAACTTAAATTGGAATGTCATTGTTTCCGTCATTGGAACTTCCCGAACACACACACACACACACACACACACACACATTAAAGTTTAGCCCAAGCAAAGGTTGGATGTAGACTTTATTCGTTTAAAATCATATACAGCGTTTCACATCCGTTTCACATGTCACATACCCAACACTTTTAGATTAGTTAACTACTTCACTAAAACGCTCCCACATGGTACTTTTCTTCCTTCCCCCTTTTTAAATCTTTTTTTTTTTTTTTTTTTTAATTCCTCTCGGATTTGTTTTGCCTCCATTGCTGCTTAACAAGTGAACCCCGCAATTGCATCTGCAAATTAGTTCCTGACGAAAAATTTAAAAAAAAAAACTATGCAAGGCACCCGTTAGAACATGCAAATTTGATCTTTTTTTTTTACAAAAATTCTACCACTAGACCACTAGGGAATTCAAGTTTTCATTGCGGATCTATGCATTTATTCACTAAAATCTCGGAACTAACAATGTATTGTATTATTAAACATGAGTTCTCAATGTACTATTGAAATTGATTTCTGGACATCAGTGTTTTTTTTCTGCAACTGTTGTTGTACATATCTGATATAGCATTGTATTAGCAGCAATTTCGTTAACTATTTTGTTTCTTTATGCTTTATTTAAAAAAAGAAAAAAAAAAGGTCCCCCCCCCCCCCGTACAAAACTGTACAAAAAACGTTTTTAAAAATTCAATTTTTCCCTATATGGATTCAATGATGTTTCTTCAAAAAATCTGCCCTTCCTGCTTGGGATGATCTAACAGCTGTCAAGACCAAATTACTCTGAAGCATTGGGAATCACTAATCATGTATTTATTCATATCTTAATTACTGATTACATTTATCTTTTGACTCTATGACACAGGAAACAATTAGAGGAACTCCTGTCAGTGTATGTAGTGGACACACTCAACTACATTCACACAGTGAGGGAATTCTGTGACACACAACAAAAATGGACCCTTCAGAGAGAGACAGAGCTGAAGAAAATGAGAGACATCAAGGACAAAGCAGACAGTAGTTTGACTCAGGTCACAGCTAACTCCAGATATCAGAAGCTGGAGAAGGAACTGGGTGCAGTCCTCAAGGACACACTTGAGGGGCTGGAGATACTTGACCACTTCCTGGATGCAGTGGAGAAGCTCACGGTCACCTCACTGTTTGTCTTCACTGAACAACGCTTCCTGCCAAAGGAAGAGAATCCTGAAAGTGTGCAATTAGTCATCACAGCTGCCAGAATGGTCTCTCCTCTCCTCATCCACTTTAAACGAAATGCAGAAGCATTCTTCCTTCCTGTACTCAGTAATGTGGATGTCCTGGCCTTTCACCTAGACAAATACATATGCATCACAAAACAGATTTGTGGAAAAATGGGGGTACTGAAAAAAAAGTTAGTACTGATTTTCTTGTGATGTTCATTTTTAAAGAATAGTTATTATATTAACATGACAATAATACACAGTTTACAATTAAAACTATTACTGAAAGTAAAATCTAATGCAAAAAAACTTTGTTCTCACAGATCCAAGAGTGTTTCATGCTCTAAAGACGCCAACAAGTAAGTTTTAAAAATAATTAAATGCAAACATTTTCATATTTTGTCACTCAAGTTTGCAAAAAAAGATAATTGCGGTGAATCTTTGTTATGAACTTATTACAGATACAGGAATGCTCAGCCTGTAGTGAGGTTCAGTTTGAACTTATGTGAGGACTCCATGCAAAAAATGTTTGATCATTTGAACCAGTTGAGCAAAATAAGGTAAGATCAGATTATCTTAAGAGTGTGCCGAAACATGAAGAATTACTCTGCTTTAAACTATCTCTGTGTTTTTTTTATTATTGTCTAGGATGGACCAGAACACAAGGCTGACATTCCTTTTTCAGAAACATGCTAAAGATTTTATCAATATTTTCAGTGAGTGTCACTCGAAAATGGAGCAGTTCCTGTCAGATCTGGAGGGGAATGCAGTTCAGCTAGACAGGATGAAAAAGGGGGCCAATATTTCCAGTGTGGCTGGCAGTTCAGTTGGGATAGCAGGGAGTGTCCTGTCCATCGTTGGTCTTGCTCTTGCCCCCGTCACTGCAGGAGTGTCACTGTCTTTCACACTGGCAGGGGTTAGTCTGGGGGTGACTAGTGGGGTCAATAGTTTTGTTACAGGCATCACTGAATTTGCTGTCAACAGACATCATGGGAATAATGCACAGAACATTTTCAAGAGATTTATGGATGATGTGACGAAGATTCTAGACTGTCTAGAGCAGGCCAGTAGTGAGGAGAATTTAGAGGGGCTTGATAAAGTAGATGTGGTTGGAGCAGGAAAGTTGATATTTCGTGCACTAGGAGTGGCCAACCGTATTGATGCTCTGGTAGATGCAGCTTCAGCTGTGAATGTGTTAAAAAATGAGGAGGTGATTGTGACTGCAGCCAAGATCGGGCTCCAGGAAGCAAAAAGTGGCCGTAACATTCCAAAACTGGCTGCAGATCTTCCTGACATTGGGCAGCTAGCAAAAGGGACACCATTAGCACTCTCAAAGTCTGCTAGAGCTGGATTCATCACTCTAAATGCCCTGTTTATTGGCTTAGATGTCTTTTCTATTTGCAAAGACAGTATAAGTCTTGCCAAAGGGAGTCAGTGCCAGGCCTCTCAGCTCATCCGCTCCAGAGCAGCCCTATGGAAATCTGAGCTGGAGGCCTGGCAGAAGATCCATGATTCCTTAAGTATAGGAATATGCAGGTTTAGGGAGAGCCAGGAAGTTTTGGATCATGCTTTTTATGATAGAATACTTTAAAAAGTTATTTATTGAGACAAGTTGAGAGGAGTTTTTGCATTCAAATGGGCGAGGGGATTTAACATAGCAACATTACCATTAGAGCAGTTATCCTTAGTCTTGTAGCTGGTTAATAATATATATTAGAAAAATATTACTGAGATCTGCTTGATTTATAGCACATAGTAGCTTCATATTTAGCCTTTAAAAATCATTACATACTGGTGGAGGTCTAAGAAAAAGCTTCAAATTCAAATTAGAATGTCACATTAAATAAATGTATCAAAAAAAGGAACTCCAGTAATATGTGTGTTTTTTGTAAGTGTGTGTTGTTTACTTTTAATTATGTACTCGTATCTGTGTTTGCATTCTTTCCTAAGATATGTTTGCCCTTGTCAACAGGCCTGCACCAGTAGGTGGTGACTAGTAAGTGTCTTAATGGCAACGTTCACACTTGGTATTGAGGTAATGGTCAGGTGAGACAGATTACGGTTTACATCTGGTAAACAACTACAAGGTTTACAGCTAGGTTTACCACAAGAGTTTGTGTAATTCATTAAAATCAATCATAATAGCATATTCTTTATAGGCCTATTGCAACTTAGAATCGGGAAAATTCGGCGGAGTAGGTACTTATGGCTCTTTTCCAATGTGTGGTATGACTTGGTACGGATCGACATGGCTCAGTTTGCTTTACCACTGCAGTTAGTACCGCTTCAAAGTGGGTGTGATTATAGACTGATCGTTATAGTTGTGTTGCCTCTACTGCAGTGACGTCATCGTAAATGTGACAAAAACAAACGCGCAACACAGAATCAATGGTGCCTATCAATGGAATGGTGTTCTTGATTCTCGGCCTGTGGATATTCCAGTAACGTGGACGCACTCGCTGTTTGTTATCCATTACAGTGAACAAAACAATAGTCGCAAAATGGCAGCAGCTGCGTTTGTATAAACGACAGCGTTTATACAAACGCAGCTGCTGCCATTTTGCGACTATTGTTTTGTTCACTGTAATGGATAACAAACAGGTATGATTTTAAAACAGTTTAATCTTTAATCAATATCTCTTATCCCCATAATTATTTTTTTGTGGCGAAATGCCATGTAATATGTTGTATGACTGAACCGTATATTAAATGTCTGTTTCCGTCTAGTTTGAACTTGCCGCACTAGCAACTGCTCTTTTCGTGGAAGCTTTGCGTTTAAAGAGCTAATAAAATATTTAGACTCAGATCAATATTTTGTGTCTAATTATTTACTTATGTGGCAAGTAGCTGTGTAATTAGTGGGATAATGTACATCCAGCCGGTTGTTATCTCAGAATAAACCCCTTCAGGCTGATGCAAGTCCTGATCACCCTGTCAGGGTTTATTCTGAGATAACAACCGGATGGATGAACATTATCCCTTACATATAATGAACTTAGCATATAACAAAGCAAATCCAATGATGCTGGTAGTGACGATTCTCTCTGACCAATCAGTGATCTGCAGTGTTTACACATCACATTTTAGTATCGGTTCAAGGTGATACTATTTAGGCTAAGTGAGCCATACCAAGCCGTACCATGCAGTGGAAAAGCGCCATTATTTTGAATAATAATTACATTGTGACCCCTAAAAAAGTATGTATGAGCGTGTGTAGTATGAATGTATTCCAGATGTACTACATTCACCATGTTGTCACTGTCATATGACCTACCACACTCTAAAAAATGCTGGGTTGAAAACAACCCAAGTTACGTTCAATATGGACAAACTCAGCGATTGGGTTGTTTTGATGCAGTGGCTGGGTTAAATGTTTGACCCAATCTGCTGGGTAGTATTATTGAACTCATCTATTGTTTAAACTATACCGCTGTAACCACCCTTTACACAAATGTTGTTACAGCAGCTAAAAGTCTAATGAAAGATACTAAATGATTAGTAAATGTTTATGAACATTTGTACAAATGATGAATAGTTCAACTTTATATTAGGTATTATTAGGTATTATAAAACTAATGATTAATAAATGTAAAGATGTATGAGTAGGGTGAATTCAGGGCATTTGGGAGACTTTCTGTCATCGATATTGCTGTTTAAAAAGGTACTAATGATTAGTAAATGTTTATACAAACTTTTATAAATGATGAAACATTTATAAATTAAACGTTTAGAAGTTTCCACTTTAGATTGGGTCCTGCAAAACATGAACAAATAATTTATAAATGATTTGTTAATAATTGTAAATAGTAGAAGTCTCCAAAACAAACAAAGACCAAATATGTCACCTTTACAGACTGGTTATGAGTTAATGAATATGAACATGAATAGTTTGTGAAGTGCTTAAAATTACTTATTAAGCTATTCTTTCACATAATGTAAATATATTGCATACCATAGAGGGTTAATAGCCATTAATTAAACTTTATTCTTTATTCTTTATAACTCATTTTAGAGGTTACTGAACACGACAAACACGCGTTATAAAGCACAAAAACACAGACACAAGCAGAGAAACATGAGCAGAGTTTGTTCTGGAAACTTTATTCATTCTGTCACTGATAATCTCAATAATAATCGTCAGGAAACTTTGGAGTGTTATGAATCAGCGTGTCAAATCATGATTCGGGTGGCATGTCAAACCACCAAACTGCTGAAATCATGTGACTTTGACGCTCCGAACCACTGATTCGACATGCTGATTCATAACACTCCGAAGCTTCATGAAGCAGCGTTTTGAAATCTGCCATCACTATATTAGCCTATCGGCCATCACTATATTATATTGTCGCTTTATAATATTAATATTGAACCACTGTACTCACATGAACTGATTTAAATATGTTTTTAGTACATTAATGGATCTTGACAGAGGAAATGTCATTGGTGGCTGTAGCATTCCCGGCTGAACAGATGCAATTTACTCTCAGGAACTGATGTTTATAAAGAATTTAATTTCCAAAAACACCGTAAGAGCTGAATAAAAACAAACAATATTAGACATCTGCCTGCTAATTGTATACAAATATCCATAAACCTATAAATGAATACACATTTGCAATTAATTGGCTTACACCATAAATAATGTGGCAATAAATCACATTTTAGTATACAGGCTAATGTAATAACCTATATGATTTTCTGAATTGTTTTAATTACAACAATCTCCCTTTAGAGTGCGATGTTAACTACGTTATATGAAACACCTGAGTTAACAATTAATTAATTTTGGTAAAACTGACGATCTCAATTTTGAGAGAAAAACATTAATTATATAAAATTACCAAATAAAGTGCTGATTTACTGTAAACAATCTATTTGGAGTGCAAATCAAGAGAAACACTGACGAGGCAATACTACACTGTGCATAACAACATTAGCAAATGAAAGAGATCAATAAAATAAACACTTCAAAGTTTACCACACAACATAAAATTAAAACGGTACCTTGTGCCCTTCAGCCAGGAGCTAAGATGTAGAAAGAAACCTTTTTAAACAAACATTTGTACAGTGTGTACCCAAAAGTTCATCCTTTCTCTGGTAACATTAAATCAGAATGACGCTTCACGTAAAAAGTGCGCCAATGTACACACAGGGTGCCGCTGCACTTCCTTTTCCAGACTTCAAAATAAAGGTATGTGTGGTAAAAAATGTAAACACTCTTGTAAAACAAATAAGAATACAATGTCCACATTAAGTATTCAGCGAGATTAGTCAACCAAAACAAACAAAAGGTTTTTTTTTTTTTTTTTTTTTTCAACATTTTCAATAATAAAGTCCTTTCTTGTGAAAGCCTTTCTCAGGTATTCTATTGCAACACTGCCCTCTATGGTTGGAGGCAAAGATGACGGCCTACTTCAGAGATTGGGAATTTAATGGTCATTTACACTGGCTATGCAGGCCTCACTGAGCCATCGGATTTCAACAAAAATATCTTAATTTGCATTCCGAAGATTAATGAAGGTCTTACGGGTGTGAAATGGCTTGAGGGTGAGTAATTAATGACATTATTTTCATTTTTGGGTGAACTAACCCTTTAACATATATCACAAGGAGGTAACTGAAAGAGCCAGAAGAAAAAGTGCAGGGGCTGGGAATGAGAGAAGTCTAATGCCCATCATACTAGTTCAAGTAAAGGCTACAGGGTAACAAAGTAATGCAGACATGCTTTTCTGGACCCAGGAAGCTCAGCTACCTTTTGTTCAGAGCATTTAATGAAAGAACTGAATTTGAGTGGTAATATTCAAGAACTCAGGGTCAGGAACGGTCTGTGTCCTGCAATGTTACTGATAGACTGGAAATCAGTGTTATAAACACCAACCATTTCTTCCCACTTTCTGCTGTATACACGCAGCAGAAGATGCCTGTTGATTCAGACAATATTTTAACGCAATATTTAAAAATATCCAAATGGCCATCTGGACAAGGTGAAAATTTCAAGCATTAAGGCTAATGTTGATTTGCTGATTGGAGCCAAGTAATGGAGCCTTGGGAAGTAATCAACAGCTATGGTAATGAACCATATGCTTTTAGAATCCTATTGGGACCTTGGAAGGAAACAGTGACCACAAGAATGAAGCTGGGCATTCTGCTGTTACCGTTAACAGAATTTCTGTTACTAAATTGAAGGAAGAGAAATTTAGTGTGCCTAGTGGGTTGATGGGTGCCATGTTGACAAGTCTCTTTTAATTGAAACTCAGATTCAGGATGTACAGGAAGATCACCTGTTTGTCAAAGAAACAACTCAAGAAACCATTCAAGAACCAGAAGTGTCTGTTCAAGAATCTAAGATAAATGTGATGCTCACTAGAGAAGTTAATCAAAGTTCAGAGATGGAGACAGAAGATATGCTTCCAGAACTTAATCGCTTCATTCACCATAAATCCAGAACTGAAAAGACAATGCAGGAAGATTATCGGGCACTAACAACAGAGGAACACAATGTACATGTTGATGATCTAGAGATCAGAAGAGATCTTAAAGTAACTGCTGTTGTCCTTCAAGGTATATCAAATCTTACCAATCTCTCAACTTGGAAAACACTGGAAGTGGCATTTGCTTGGATTTATAAGTTGCAGAATCTTCTGAATGAACTACCTCTTAAAGAGAAGGAATTACTATTGTTGAAAAGAATTACAATGCTACTACATCTACCATAGACACACAAATGAAGCTGTTTGATTTAGAGTAAACAATTTATTACTGAATCATTTCTTTGAAACTGAAATAGCTATTGGTTGGGTACTGGAAACTTTTCTAGATGAAAAGGTTATTATGTACATGTACAGTAAAGATTAAAACAAAAGTTGTATTTTGGAACAACTTTTATGAAAGCTTTGTTTTATTGGAGGTAAATGAATTACATTCATGTGGTTTAACTTATGATTACAAATGTAATTTGAACAAGTGTTAATGATGATCTAATTGTTATGGCTCCTTTATATTTGTATGAATCTGTGATTGTTATGTCTTCATACCCTAAGCAATTAATCCAAGTAAGGAGCCATTTTTGTGCAACTATACATCTGTCCATTGGATGGCGCTGTGACACGGTATAATTGTAGCACAGGTGTGTGTATGCGTTGGTAATCGGGAAGCACACAGTTTTTGACCGAGTAGTGTGCAAGTAGATTATATTTGTATCCTGTGTCTACAAGGTATGGACTTCGTATGTACATGTTTGTGAACAAGGAAAAAGTATGGAGTGAATTTTGTGCCATAATTAAACAAATCCAGTATTTTGCAAACAAACCCAATCTGCTTTGCAAAGGGAAAACTCGACTCACAAACAAACAGAAAGCAATGTGCAAATACAAAGACCAGTTTGAGTCACAGGAAGTTGTTTTGAGACAATGTTTATTGAAGCACAATAAAAAAAAAAGATATTTGTTTTAATTGCATCTACATCCATCTGCATGGACTCTGTTCTAAACTTGCTCACTCATACTACCAATGCCAGCGGCTCAATGGAAAACCGTTACAGCACCGATACACTCATTTCACCTGTTCAGGAAATCTGGCCCTTTATGTCTTCTCTTATCTTCAGTTCAGTAAAGAATATATAGATTGTAAACATGATAGAATAAGACACACAATGCTTTAGGCAAGGCAAGTTTATTAATTTAGCACATTTCGTTCACAGTAGTAATTCAATGTTTGCCTTGTGTGTCTGATCATTACTGAGTTTCTCACTGAATTGTACACATCTTCTGTTTTACTAGTTTCCGTGTGGCTCTGATTGCAAGTTGAACGGCCTCTGCGTGTCTGAATCCTTTGCTCTCAGCCTCCTTTATGGTACTTGTCTTCTCCTCAAGGGTCACCACTGTCTCCAGTGCTCTGCGTATATCTGTTCCTTTTACAAGAGGATACATAAGAAGTTCTGCAATGAACGTGTCAGAAAAAGATTTCTTAGCTTCCTGTCGTGACTCTTCTGCTAAACGCCAGTATGTTTTCTGCCAATCAGTTAGAGTGACTCCTTTGTGCCTCTGTTTGAACTGCACCACTTTCTCATCCAAGTTCTGCTTCTGGATCTCCTGAATGTGTTTCTCTGTTTCTTCAAACATGTCATTTGTAAAGTGTCCATTTTCTGCCATCATCTTCTCTATTTTACTGATCAGATATTTGAACTGTGAGAAACTGGCAGACTCATTGTCCAGACAGAAGAATCGGTTTCCACAACTCTCTACAAGTTTTTTAAGATCTGGATCACCTTCCTCTAGATACTGCTCAATAGTTTTCTTCTTTAACAGTTTTTTATGAGTGAAGAGGATCATGGAGTATTTGTTCATCTGTTCTCCAAACACTTCTTTAAGTTTATCTATTGTGTTTTTCTCCTCCTCAGTGAATCGACCCACTTTAATCACGATAATAAAAGCGTGTGGTCCAGGAGAAGTGAATGCTATGCATTTCCCTATTTCAGTCTTAATCTCCACTTCACTGAGTTCAGTATCATAAAGTCCAGGTGTGTCGATCACTGAGATCTCTTTACCCATCCTCACTGTAGTTTCTGACTGACACTGTTTTGTTTGAGACTTTGAACTGACTGAAGATTTGAACACTTTTCTCCCGATGATGGTGTTTCCAGTGGAACTTTTCCCAGCTCCAGTTTTTCCCAGCAGAACCAGCCTGATCTGGTCTTTCCTCTCAGGAATCACATCAGTCTCATTTGGATCTTCTGCAGGAGTCTCTCCTGACACTACCAAAGAAAGGTCAGTATGTCAACATATAAAAGTACTTACACTTGGTGAACAAATTGCCATAATGTTTGTATTTATGAAGTCATTAATAATGGCAACAGTATAAAAGACACTTACAAATGACATCAGGAACACCCATGCTTGATCTCCTCCTCATTTGTTTCATGATAAATTTCCCTCTGTTCTCCATCATCATTCCTTCAATCTTCTGCAGTAGTTCTTGTTTCTGACCATCTGATTTACTCCTGTTATTGAAACAGTGAAACTTTCCTCCACATTCAGTCACCAGTCTCTGTAGATCTGCATGATGTTGTAGATGTTCATCAATGGTCTGTTCAAGATCCTCCAGTTCATCTCCACGTGTGAACAGAATCATGATGTACTTCTGAACTTCAGGACCAAATAAACACTTAATAAAATCCAGGATCTCTTCCTCATTTCCCACAGGTTTCTCCAGAGGAACGGTGAGCAGAACTGAACTGAGACCTGCTGAACATCGAGAGACCAGCTGCTCTTTCAGTTCCTCCAGCTTCTCTTTATTCAGATCTGGATCCAGTAGATCTGGACAGTCAATCACAGAAAACTGCTTTTCTCCAGTCTGTGTTTTACCATCACAGACTTCAGCTTCATGATTTTTAACCTTAAACTTTCTTTCTCCCAGTATCATGTTTCCAGATGAGCTTTTCCCAGAACCCTTCCTGCCCATCAGAAGAATCCGGATCACTGGATCATCTGGACCAGAGCTGCTCATTGTCATCTCTGAAAGAGACAAAAAATACAAAGAATGCTATTTAAGGAAATTATATTTATAGATGTCACAAAATGGACAAAAAACTAAGACATTTTTCATCAAATCAGAATAAATTAATGAAACAATATTTTAAAAATGAAAAAAACTGAAACTGAGATGATGACACTGAGTTGGCTGGATGTCAACATAACTTAAACATTTACTACGTCTTCAACATTTTCATTATAAAGGAATCAAGGGCTGTGAAACTGCACACAGACCAATTTCTACAGCTGTTCTTGTGTCACTTGCACGGACAAACAGATTCCATATTCATCAGAATGAATCTACCTGTATATGGCCAGGGAAATACAAACACTGAACTTAGTCTTGTAATAAAATAATTATGTGATACATTAATGTAGTATTGTATTAAATCTTAATGTTTTTTCCTTGCTGATGCAAGATGGTTAAATTATACCATTGGACAGTGTTCCTCAAATTCAGCCCTGAAGGGCCACTGTCCTGCAAAGTTTAGCTCAAAGCCTGATCAAACTCTTCTACCTGCAATTTTCTAGTAACTCTGAAGACCTTTGCCCTGTCCAAATACCCACACTCGCTGTCTTGGCCAATTGAGAGTGTGTGCACATAACAGAAATTAAGTGCACAAGTCGTGAAAATGCCAAAGTGCAGTGCCCTTAATGCACACTAAACACACTAAACCAACACTCGAATACATCTCGAATAGCACTTCGGAGCAGTTTTCAAGGCTAAGCGTATCCCATCATGCACCAGGTTTGGGAAAGTGGGTACAGAACAGACATTTATTTTAAAATGCAAAGTATTGAAAAATCTAAAAGTGTAAAATTTTATAAACACTTTTAAAATTGTACAATGCTATGAGTGTGTCCCATATGAGGTAATCAAAAGATTTACACACACTTGTGATCTTCACGCCCACTTGAACACTTGGGCCAAATGCAGTAAAATCATGCAAGCAGACAAGTGGTCAGGTGCAAAGACCGCAAGTGTGGGTATTTGGACAAGGCACATGATTATCTTGTTCAGGTGTTTGATTAACAGAACTGAACTCTGCAGGACAGTGGCCCTCCAGGACCGAATCTGAGAAACTCTGCCATAAGAATGAATGAATAAATAAACAAAAATGAATAAAGTAAATCACCACCTTGGAATTATAAGGTCCTATCTGCATTTATAGGTAATTCAACAATACTGTTGTTTGCATTCCATGCATACTCATTTATAGATATATAACCTTTTTGCTTTCTTAAAAAAAGTCATATGTACACAACTTAATAAAAAACATCACATAAAGTAAATTGTCACAATAAGAATATGTAATATGTAACTCAATTTTGACAATAATGTCAGATAAAACCTTAATGCCAAGGTGACGAAATGTTATGGCTGTGCATTTCATTTTGCTGTTTTTGTCTGTTTAACTCTTGTTCTGCTTCTTGTTGTTTTTTTCTGTCAGTCTGATGGCGGCAGCTAAAGGTGCGGTCGGTGTTACTGCGTCATCATAAACATTGTGAAATACTTTTCCTTGAGTTCAAAGGATATTACATCCGCTTCTGGTGTAAAATGGTTATTCGTCTGTGTGATTTTTCTTTATTATAGTCATATTTGAAGTCAAAGAACTTTAAGACTAAGAACAAAGAAGAAGTTTACATGAAACCTGGCAACAGCAATCCGTGTGAAGAGAGTTCCTACCTGCGGGTGTTGAAGTTCCCTCCGCCATCTTTAGTGAATTACTCTCCAGACAGACAGATCACAAGAATAATGCTTCTTAGAAAACAAACCATTAGTATGATACTAATTGTGCTCTTTAAATTAAACACGTTGAAGATTTTGTCTAAAGAAAAATTAAGGGAAGAGCCAGAGCAGCAGTGTTTAGATTGAATTTCACTTGGCAGAGAAATGTTGTTCTTCTTGTTAGACCTGTTAAAGGAGGAGCCTGATTCACACAATGAGCAAACATTATCAGACACTGACATATGAATTGCAGGTGAAACACAATGCAAATGCAATTACTTGATCCTCTCTTTAATATTGATCAATTTTAGGTCAGATTTCACAGTTAATAGACACTTTTGTTCTGCGAATGGACAATTTAATCTTGTTCTATTTAATTCTTCAAAACATACTCCATCTGCTATGAGCTTTAATAATGATGATTTTTTAACCAGAACTATTGTTGCAGAATATGAATGAGAACATACAGGATTTAACCTTCGTCCCTCTCTCAGCCCCTCAGCTATTGCACTTTTAACAGTATGACTAGGCCTTGACGGCTAATAAGATGAAAAAATTAGGAGAACATGGATTATATAAGAAATACGAATTGCAACATGAATACTGAAACATACACTTAAAATTTTGAATTATTGGTACAATTGGGCCAAAAATGAGCGTGGGGCTTCCATTTTTGGCCCCCCGAATACCTTAGGCCAAAGCGGGCCAGCTCAGGCTTGAGGAGTGGTTACGAACAAAGGTGGACTTTTTCTTTGAGAGTGTAGAGCATCAGCCAATATACCAGCAAACATCAATAAAACATTTAAAATAATTTTAGCTCAAAACTCACTTTCAGATGGCAGCGAGTGTTTGAAATAACTTGAGATCCGATGTGGATTCTGATCACCGTACAAGGCAGAAATATTTATATGTGATGCAAAAACTATGCACACTAAACATTACCATGGTAAATATGGTAATACAAGCCTGCTTGAAGAAATCAGACAAATCATAGGATATCACAATTGTATTTATTTGGTTATATATTTTATCTTTCAATACGTCTTGTATATTTGTACTGGACTCTCTGATTTCTATATTTAGCTCTTCATATATCAAAATCAGTCATAAATCAAGCATTCTGGAAAATTATTAGGGCCAAGTAATATTAAAAAAAATAAAACCATCTCGAAATTAAAGTCATTATAATGCGAGATTAAACTCATTAAATTTCTAGAAAAAAAAGTCGAAATACAATGTCAAGACCTACAATGTCATCTGATGTTTGATTGACACCCTCTCATTAGCATGTTGCGCCAAGGAATAAAAAAATACGGAGCTACATTCAAAAATGAATAAAGTTTTAAAAGGAAATGTAAACTTTTAGCTTAGCATTTCCTTTGATATTTTTTTATTGCCTGCAACATTTGTTTAATTTAATCATTTTTCTCCTTGCACATTTAATTATTTATATATTTATTTATGCAGGCATATGTGGATTCATGTATTCATTTGCACATTTATTTATATACCATTTTGTGGATTTATTTATTATTTATTTATTTATTTATCAGTTCATCAGCACCACTGATTCAATGTAGTTGTTTGTTTGTTTTTTTCTCAAGCAGGGGATGAAGTCCTAACATAAGGAATCCATAAACAATATATAATATTATTATTTATAATTGTTGCACTGGACTTAACATTGATTCATGTTGGAGGGTGTTGGAGGCATGAGCCAAAAGAATCCTTCCACAACAATCTCACGGTTGTGAAGTTTACTTTTCTGGGTCATAACATCTGAGTTGTCACAGTAGAGCTGTTTCGGAAAGCAGTCTTCACAGCGGATAACTGATGATGGTTTCAGGCTGCAGTGCTGCACTTGGTGGCCACAGAATACTCTTGTCAACAAAGACTCGATCATCTCTGGCCTTCATCTCATGTCAAATCAGTTTGTAAAGGCATGAATGTGAGTAAATGATGACAGAATGATCATGTCTGGGAACTATCATTACCCTGCTGAGAGAAAGACAAACACGTAGAGGACCTTCATAGACATTTTATATTATATAGCCTATTATTTTAGCCGTTTTTGTCAGTGAACATGTTACTATATTTAACACGCATTTTTTCCATTATTAACATTACACTATCACATTTAGTTCACAAGCAGCAGAGGGCGCTCTGTGACAAGTTCAGAAATTGTGTTCACAGCACAAACACTTCATAACATTACAGCATTATGAGGAAACTTGTTTCCGCCACGGAATAAAAAATTAAAAGTATTTGCAACTTTTTATCTCGCAATTCTAACTTTATCACACAATTCTGAGGGGGAAAAGTCAGAACTGTGAGATAAACAGTCGCATTTACCCTTATTTATATTATTTTGTATTCAGTGACGGAAACAAGCTTCCATAGCATTACCATTAGTAATGAGGGAAAAGCCACATATAAGTCTCGGTTACCCGCACGACCTCCGTTAAAGCTGCACATGTTTAAACCAGGCTTAATTAGAAATGCAGTAAGAATTTTGTGAATTGAACCGGTGATTCATCACTGACTCGTTGATTTCAGAGTCGCTTCAAATGTTACACGTTGTTTTCGTAAACATTTAACTTTTTTTTCCTTTCCCTGCAAAATACTTAATTATTGTATTGACGAGTTTATAAATCGTTTAAACCTTCCAATGCTGAAACTGAAGTTAAATCTATATAAAAACACGTTTAGTAATTAAGTAATAAGTGACAGGAGCTGTTGGATCAGTGTTTGTGTGTAACACATTCATTAGGAAGAGTCCTGACGATTCATGCCAAGCTTTGATAGTTTCCAGCTGGATCCAGAGGATCCAAACTAATGATTCACCCAAACCTCTCTACTAGCCAAACAATCTGTCAAAGGTCAAAACAGGAAAGTGAAATCAACTATTTTAACCTTACTGTAATATAGCTTACACAAGCAGGGGCATTTCTGGGTTTTAAAAACATCAGGGGGTGGGTGATAATATAACATGATTTGCAAGAGCTTTTTTTTTTTTTTTTTTTCCAGAACATTTGATTTCCACCAAATAGCAATAATAATTCAATCTGACACTGACAACTGGAGATTCACCTGTAGTCAAAAGCAAAAGACTTCGATTGAAATCTACATGTAACTCTAATACACACTATAGTATACACAGTCACGCAATGCTGATGTTGTTAACATACTGGCACAAACTGTATTTTCTATCCCCCTACAGCAACCCTACCCCTAAACCTACCCATTCCAGGAAACTGTGCACATTTTTACTTTTCCACAAAAACACATTCTGTATGATTTATAAGCATTTTGAAAAGTGGGGACATGGGGTAATGTCCTCATAAGTCACCTCTTCTTTAATACCTATGTCATACCCATGTCATTATACACATTTGTGTCCTGATATGTTACAAAAACACACACACATGTATGGCCTCTGGTAAAGCCCCGGGTTCTGATGGCATTCCAGGTGAGGTGCTGAAGTGTCCATCTCTTCTCAATGCATTCTTCAGTCAAATATGGAGATGGTGCAGATTCAGGAGAAGTGCCGAGAACAACACCGAGAACTTTATTGACCTCAGCAAAGCCTTAACCTCAGTTTCTCACACTGGGCTCTGTGTAAGCCTGGATGGCCAGAGAAATTCATTTACATCATCTGTTCATTTCATGACGGCATGCTTGGTCATGTGCTGGATGACTGTGAGCTGTCTGATCCATTTGGCATCTCCAATGATTTTGTAAATTTTATGATGTCCAAAAGGCACCGAATACCAAGAATGACACATCAGGAAAAATCTGACAAACTGAAAGTGAAAATTGAGGAGGAGAAGAAAACTAGGGCTGTTGAAAGTGAATTAATCATGTTTACACACTGCAGGCGTTGACGTGATATATTGTTCTCCCTGGAACACCCGTATAATCTCTGAATGACATCAGTGTAACTCTTTCTGCCCCCTTATTTTCAATCAGCAAGAAAGCAACTTTTTCCAGATTTAAGGATCTTCAGCTAAACACAAGGCCTTTAAAAAAGCACATTAACAATCATATTTTACTTGAACCACCAACGTGATCTCATGAGAATACGTGTGTATTTTTACGTAAAGTGTGGTTCTACCACACGTACATTTACTTACGTTTTCATACACACAAAAACGTACAACATCGACGTATTTATAGCACTAAAACGTAAAAATACTTACGTATTAACAGCAAAAAAAAAAAAAAAAACGTAAATCATGTAACGTAAGTGTGAATGTATTCCCATGTATTAATATTAAAATCGTGGCATTAATGTAAATCTGTTCTATTCGATTGTCATATGAATACATGATTTTAGTCGAATTTATTGAAAGCAGTTTACTCATCTACTTAATATGAAATAACATTTCTGTTCGAGACTTGTGCTGCAAACTCGTTTCGGAGGATTACATAATGTTAAGACTCCAATATGAAACCTTATGAATAAAATTTCTGTAATTGTTTAACCATTTTGTAATATTTAGTTTGTTTGCCGTGAGACACAGAAGGCGTTTTCTCCTATGCAGCGACTGACAATACAACCATAAGATACACCGAAGCACAACATAAATTCACAAATCCATCCATTTTATTTGTTCGCTGTACTCCAAATCTTTACAATCCATATGTTTGTAAAGAACAGATCCAAATTCAGCCCTTTATCCATCGATCTTCATCTTCATTCTCAGCAACAGCAACAGCGACCATCACAGTCAAAGTCCGCGCTCGTTATGATTAAAATTTGAAAGTAGCGCCACCCTCGAGAAGCGTTACGACGTGGTTTACGGCACTGATATCGAACGCTCATTGGTTCTCACCTGCTTCGTCAAAGATTGCGACATGCCGTGTTTCAGTGGATTGACATTTGAAATGAGTGTCGCGCCTTCACGGAGAGAAGCCGGATTCGTATTTTCATGGATTAATAAATTAAACTCTGCTCTGTACCCTATAAAAAACTATTACTGCCAGAGAGGACTGCGACTGGAACTCATCATCATTTGAACTACTTTTGACATTTCCGCAAAAAATAAATTATTGTGATTACGCTTGTTTGTCTGTTATTCTTTATTTTATAACAGTACGGAGTTTTAAGAAATGGTTATGGGTAGGTTTTGGGGTAGGTGTAGGATTAGCGGCTCAAAATACCGTTTTAATGTTATATTTTTGCTAAAATTGTCATTTTCCTACACATTTCTGTCCATTATGTTTTATTTTTTTAGCATTCTGTATAAAATGGGTAGGTTTAGGTTCGCGGTGGGGTTTAGGGATCTTACATTTATCTACAAAACGATAAAATGTAAATTATACATATATCTTTATGAAATGAAAGATTCGTAAATATTTCACGTGTTTTTCGCTGTAAAAACGTAAGTATTTTTACGTTTTAGTGCCATAATTACGTCAATATTGTACGTTTTAGCACCTTTCTAAACGTACAAAAATGTACGTTTTGTACTTGGGTAAAGTTGGTTTTATATTCGCACATTTGGACTTCCGCGTTTAAGAACGTTCTAATAATGTGCAATAAAGTTAATGTTTGCAAATTCTAAACAGCGACATGATATTTACAACCACAGATTGTAACCCTACAACATTTTTCACAATCGATCAAAATGGGCAAGTATTATTTTAATGGCATACTTACTTGCGAACGTCCACTGAATGTCCAATGTAGTGTACAAAGTTATCGTAGCCTATGCGGAAGTCCGAATGTGCGAATATAAAACCAAATTGACCCAAGTCGTTTTGTGTCTTTGAAAGTTACGTATTTATCTATAAATATACGTACGTATCTATAAAATTACGTACAATGAGACCAGGCTGGAACCACAGAAGATTCAATTAAAGACAGTCCTAATCTTCTTTTGATGGATGTTCTCAGTAATTCAGGGAATGCAAGAACAGTGTGAGTTGCTTTAGATTAATGACAGAATCAGATCATTTTTGGGTGAACCAACCCTTTAAATCATAAAATATCATATATCCTACATCTAAACAAGTCATTTTTAACTAGGCTATTATTTTACTGCAGTTATGTTATAGACCAACTTTGGGTGTGTGGATGATATCATAAAAGATCATTTTACACAAACACACAGACCTCACGAGGGAGCATGCTAAAACAGTTCTTCAAACTTCAAAAAAACTACACCCTTGCTCCTAGAAGAGATGTGTCACAGTTCACCGTAACAGGAAAGTCACTGAGTCACAGATCACCTTAACAGGTTACAAACAGGCAACTGTTAAATCATCTTCCACCATCCTTCAGACACACTCTGCAAACAACAATGCAAAAAAGGGTTTCTTCTTCATCAGGGGGATTTCAGATTCCAGGATTTCCTCAGGCTTCTTCTGTCTGTTACTGAACTTCAACTTCATGAACTTCATGGGAGTCTAAGGATCAGGACTGTGTTTTACATTTGCTTGGGATGAATGCAGTTGTGTCCTTTCTCTCTATAACCTGATTATAAAGACAATCACAACAAACACATGAAAACGCTTCATAGAAAACATTCAAATATCTCAGTACGTTAATCATGATCTATATAATCGTGTATATGGGGAAAGCGTTTAACATGCTCAGTTTCTCCTGGTTTCCTGTATATAATGTGAATATGAAGCTACAGAATGAATTTGGTCCTGGAATATCACTGTCTTTGTACAGTCAGCATTTTTCACATTAAGTGTTTTAGAATGATTAAAGATCATTGTCGCAGCCCTTGGCTTCTTAAATACGAGGCAGAGAGTCTCTAACGGGTGCAATTGTTTTTATTCTTCTAGAACCAGCATAAGCACCGTGAAAACTAAAAATAAACACACAAATAGCTGGTTAATAAGTCTTTGGCATTACACATAAAACAACTAACATGTGAAACTTAAAACAAAACATTTTCCAGTAACAGTCATGTAGACTTTTACATTCCATACACTTTACATTTTCTACACATTAACAACATTAACTTTAGTCTTGCTGCTTTCTGGGTTAGTTGCTAGCTTTATGATCTCTGGGCTAAACAGCACACAAAGTGTGAACATAAGACAAAGCAACTTAACAAAATGTAAAAAAGGGAATCATATAACTACTTAAAGTTACAGAGAGCAGAGAGAACAGCACCAGGATTACACAAACTGTGTTAACTTACATAGACGAGAGAAATCTGATGAGTGAGGCTGTTGATCAGCTATACAGGTTCCTGGGCTCAAACCCTCAAACCCAGTCACATGAATGACCTATATGACCGTGAATTAATTACCTATAGCGATCTCTAGTGGCCACTTACAATCATAACAGAGAAAAAACTTTACAATAGATGATGCGGAAAAACAGGATTTTATGACAGGAGAGTTTACATTTCGAGCATCAGTGATTTTCCTCCTGTAACTCCTGCTGAATGAGTGAGTTGTCTTTCAACTGCCTTTTTACACACTGTGAAAAGGGTTTTTTGAACTTGTAAATAGCCTAAAACAACATTACTGGAGTACTTTTGACATGAAAATACAGTTTCAGCCGTTCATGTTTAATTCAGTGTGTTACTCACTGTTTTCTTGTGATTACTAGGCATCTCTGAGTGAAAAGAAGATGGAGAGACATTTTGCAGGAATGTGAGAAATCCAGAGGTTTCACAGAGGTTTGTGTCCCAGTGTTTCCAGCTGGAGTCACACAAAACACACATAGGCCTATGAATCATAAAAATTCTCAACCCTAGGATTTACAACCCTAGAATATCATACACTTAAATAACTAATCTTACCAACTCTTTATTAAATAAATGAAAGAAAATAAAAAGAATAAACTGTCCTGCTTGTTTCTTTCTCCAGCTCATGTTTTCACTAGTGCATTATATGGTGAGAGTTAAAGATTAAGGTTGAACCTGTTCACTTTAAGGCTTATTATTCATTTCCAGAGATTCAGGGATCTCAGTGCGGATCTTTCAGTAAACTGATGAATTAGTGTGATCTCACTGAATAAAAGGGATCATTTATTCTCTCTCATGAGTGACTTAATCTGCATTCAAAGAGCACATTGATCTTTTCATGTAAATGTAATAGAATGAATCTCAAACTGAGAGAAAGAAAGACTGGGAATTGAACCCAGGAAAACATCTGACAACAGATGTAAAGTGATTATTATAAATCATTATATCTATCACAGTATTAGACTGTCATGATTCTATAGCTTTAGACGGTTGAGATGCTGCGATCTGACGATTAACGTAAATGTGATTGATGACATGAGCTCTTGAGATTTACTGACTGATCTGAGATCAGACTCACCTGAAGATCCTTTTACGCAGCATGAAACACATCAAGAGCAAGAACAACCATGATGAAGAAAAGAGACAAAATCCACCACAACTGATCGAATCTGCTGTTCGGAGCGCCAAAGTCACGTGATTTCAGCCGTTTGGCAGTTTGACACGCGATCTGAATCATGATTCGATACACTCATTGTGCTCCGATGCTTTATGAAGCAGTGTTTTGAAATCGGCCATCACTAAATAAGTCGTTATTTATTTTTATTTTTTTTGGCGCACCAAAAATATTCTCGTCGCTTTATAATATTAATATTGAACCACTGTACTCACATGAACAGATTTAAATATGTTTTTAGTACATTAATGGATCTTGAGAGAGGAAATGTCATTGCTCCCTATGAAGGCCTCACTGAGCCATCGTTTTTCAACAAAAATATCTTAATTTGTGTTCTGAAGATGAACGAAGGTCTTACGAGTGTGGAACGGCATGAGGGTGAGTAATAAATGACATTATTTTCATTTTTGGGTGAACTAACCCTTTAACACTCCTGATGTTTTACCTGAGAGCTGCGACGGAGTCACTTCATCCAGAACATCTTTAAAACACACAATGATCACAAATATCAGACAATATGACAGAAAACAAAGGCCTGTTCACATTCAAACTGGATTGAGTCTGAATCAGATCTGAATCAGTGTTTTATTAGTGAATTAGACACACGTTTATCAGCTGAAACTCACCTGAGTTTGGAGTCGCTGCAGTTTCATTCCTCACTGAAAAACACATTCACAATCATCATGATTCACTTACAGAAGATTGACTTCAACACACAGTTTGATCTGAATCAGGACAGATTCACTTCAACACAGAGTTTGATCTGAATCAGGACAGATTGATGTGTTTTACTGAAGTGTCTCTCTCACCTCTGAACATGATCTCCATTCTCAACTGAAATGAAAGAAAGATTCAAGCAGCTTTTATAGAGTTCATGAAGGATTCAATATGAAAATAGATGAATGATGAGAGAGATTGAGTTGATTTACTCTTGATTCATCACAGATGATCTCATGATTCAGATTCACACAGTCAGAAGTGACGAAACGATCAGATGATACAGATGTCGCAGGATCAGCCAGTCTGAGAGGAAACGATGGATCTGCGATCAGACGCCCGTCCTGAACAAATCAAACACAAGAGGATCAAGTAATGAGTGTGTGTGTGTGTGTGTGTATGTGTGTGTGTACTTGTTTTGACTATACTTGTGAGGACCAAATGCCCTCACTTATATTATGAAATACTTTGAAATACCCACTAGTGAGGACGTTTGACTGGTCCTCACTAGTTTTAAATCAGCCAAAAGTAGTTTTTATTTAAAATAGCGATGTGCACATGTTTCTGTGATGGGTAGGTTTAGGAGTATGGGTTGGGTTAGGTGATAGAAAATATCATTGATCTGATATAAAAATCAATGGAAGTCTATGCGATGTTCTCACTAAGATAGCAAAACAAACCTGTGTGTGTGTGTGTGTGTGTGTGTAACAGTCACCTCTGTATACCAGCTCTGCTCACAGTCAGGATCATTGAGTGTTTGATTCAGAATCACAGGCAGAATCATGTACACAAACCCCACTGAGGACTGAATCTCTGCACACGACACACTGATGTTGTATGATGACACTGATGATTCACTGCTGAAAAGAGAAAGTTTAATCTAAGAAACAAATAATTTTATTATTATTACTACATGTCAAGTGGTTTAGAGATTTGTTTTCCCATATTTTCAATTACATGTTTGTTTTTCCCATGTAATTCCCATAATGTGAATTATAACAGAAATAAATTTGATTAATTATTAAATACTCATATAAAAACAAATGGCACTTTTTACTATCTGTCCCAGTCTCTCTCTCTTCAACCTCACAATATACATAGGACACCCCCAAAAAACTTTCTATTTCTTATTGAATTCATTGTTTTCCATTTTATTAGTATAATGTTTTATTTACGGAATCCCGTTTTAATGGTTTAAAGTAAAACAAAAGCCATGTCTCATCGACTGAGCAATCAATCTTTCAGAATGTACTCAAATCTGACAATTCATTTACAAAACACTGCATTCAAACAAAGTGCTGCACAACATCACTGATTAAATTAAAACATGAATGAAAAATATCTTAATTGGGTGATATTCATTTAATAAGAAGAAATAATAATAAAAACAACAACAACCCTATGACATTACATTATACAGTAAATTATGACTGCTGATTCTGATTAAATAATCAAGCATCAGTCAGTTCGATGCTGTTTGCAGGATCAAGAGACTGTTTTTCATAAACATTTAATATTTTAATACCTCCTTTTGATATCTCAAAGAATATTTCAGAATATGTTCAGAACATTCTTCATAAACCTGCCAGTCAAACATATTTCAACCAACGTCTCCTGCATACCTGTGAGTGGATCTGCAGTGGTGAAGCCCCGGATTGATAAGAGCAGAATGATTCTCCTCCTGGAAATATGAATGAGTCTCGACTGGTGATGCTTTTAAACAGAGCAGCTTCCTCTGTCTTCTGCCTTTCCCTCCTCCTCCTTTACTCTCTGCTTCCCTCTGCGTGTGTGATTTAAAGACCCAGACTGGTTCTGCACACTGACAAGCTGCTTGTGTTGTGGAATCTTGGCATTCCACCAACGTCATATCCGTCTGGAAGAGGGTGACAGTCTGCGAACAAACACACACCCACGGCTCTTCTGAAGTTCAGGCAGAACAGGGGAATCTCGGTGCCTCTCATCTCTCTGTGTGTTTTTTGTTTTCTCCTCAGAAACTTCAGCTTCATGCTTTTAAACTCCCAGTAGTTTTTTCTTTTCCCAGAAGCCTTTCTGCCCACCAGAAGAATCCGCATCACTGGATCATCTGGACTGGAGCTGCTCTTTAATATCTCTGAAACAGACAGAATATATGGAGTTTCATATATGTAAAATAAGGCATTGACAAAGTTCTTCTTACACAAAACAAGCATCAAATGAACTGAAATGTCACTGACAAAAAACATCAAATATACCATTTTAAATTAGCTTAGAGTGAACGGATACTTCATAGAAAACAAATATAGTGCAAAACATACACATATCTCTGATTGATATGTCAGATTAAAAAAAATAATAATAAATTCAGAGTAGCAAAGAAGATTATTGGAGTATGTTTTACAAGAGCTATGTAATTTTCTACTTCAAAATGTCACATTTAATTCAGTGTGTTACTTGTAGTTTCTTTATCATATTTGTGAAATAGGTGATCATTGTTTCAAAGTCAATCCGACACCATGAGCACAACATTGACTGTGACAGAGGAGGAGCGGTGGATATCAAACACAAGCGAGAGGAAGAAGCCATGGAAAAAGGTGGAGCGATGTGTTGCATGAATGTGACCCACGATGTGAAGGTGAAAAGGCTTCTTTTGTTTCTCAGAGGGTTTTTTGTCCCAGTATTTCGACTCCAGCTGAAGTCAAAAACCTTAGAAGATTGAACCAAACATCTTTACAAGCCATACATTTTTAAAAGTTAAAGCTTGAAATTTAAATATACAAACTGTTATTTCAGAAAATAATAAGACAAAGAAAAAAGTATATATTAAAGATATCTGATACCTTAAGCGGGCCCCTGGTCAAATCAAACGATGAGAGCTGAATGATGTTCGTCCCAAAAGCTGCTGGTTTTAGACTGAAAACTTGTCTTTCGTCAGCTTTCAAGAGAGAAACTGAGAAACATTCAGGGTGGAGCGAGGCTGAAATACCAGCTGAGGGAGAAGTGACTGATCTCATCCACCCATTTGAGGTTCTGCAATGTTTTCATTTTACTGAAACACAAGCGTTGAGGAAGGCAGCGATTATGAGACAATTCCTTCTTTTAGTCCTACTGTTTTGTTTCTAGCAGAGTCCAAGTCACAGAGAGAAGATTTATCCAAATGTTATGTACCATAAAACAAACAAATGAGACGTACTGTAATGAATGCTGGGGACTTTGTTCAGCACACTTGAGCGCTGGCCACATGTGTGAACATCATTACTCTGTTTGTGCTGAGCTGGAGGAAACCGAGCTGACACTTCCACCGTATAAAATGACTTGTATTTGATCACTATTTATATTGTACCGTGTGGGTGATGAATAACCAGTGCAGTACTGGAGTTTCACCGGTTTATCACCGTTTGTCCTAGTACGGACGTACGGATGTTTGTTAAAACTTAGTTAAATGTTTGTCTAAATAATGTTGTCAGCTAGACATGTACATTTTCTGAAGAAAACTTGGCAATCGGTTGCTCGGGTGTCTCTAGGCAGTAGTTAGGGTGTCCTGGGCGGTTGCTAGGGTGGTCTGAGTGGTTGTGAGGGTCTTGCTAGAAAGTAGCTGTGCGGTTGCTTGGGTGTTCTGGGTGGTTGAAAGGGTATTGCTAGGCAGTTGCTAGTTGTCACAGATGGTTATTATGGAGTTTTTATAGTGTTTAAAGCATGTTCTTAGCACGTTATAGCACATAGCTAGGCAAATCTAACATGATTTAACATGTTAGCATTATGCCAGCATTTTTACTTGTTTTCTCATGTTAATAATATTTAGCATTTTTAACATGCTTTAGAACTTAACTAATCACTATTAGCATGTTGGATGTCCTGTTTGCTAGCATGAGTCAAAAGACTCATTGACCCCCATGTCTATAGGATGTTCTGATGCAGAGATATAGATATAGGTATAGATAGCAAGCTAAACAGTTGCTAGGGTACTCTATTTGGTTGCTAGGGAGTGGCTTGACAGTGGCTAATGATGATACTCCAAAGGCTGCTTGCCAGTATGAATTAGATAACCAACCCAAATGCCTCTATGATATTCAGATTTGAAGATTTGGGTTGCTAGGGTGATCTAAATGGTTGCTAGGGTGTGGCTAGGAAGTAGTAAAGGTGATTTGTGATTGGCTGTTTGAGTCAAACGAGCCCACCTTTATGTTATGACACTTCTATCCAAAGATATCCCTTTTATTTCTTTCAATGGAAGCCTATGAGTCTTGTTGCTAGGGTGCTCTAAATGGTTGCTAGGGTGTGGCTTGATAGTTTCATGATGATCCTGAGAAAATGATTGGTTGCCTGAGTGAAATTAGTTCTATGACACCGTGATCGAGAGTTATGTTCAATACAAAATCCAGTGCAAGTTACTACGCATAGTAGGAGAAGCACATATGCGCACACTTCCTGTTGTGTCAATGGGGCAAATTTGGGTGGCTCTTATGCTACAGGGGTACAACTTACACATCATTGTGAGATATGTGCTTACAGAGCCTGCCAGCCTCTTCAAATGTGCTAACCCACGATCCTTGCGTCAAGCTATGACTCAAAATTTGTCGCAATGCAAAGTCTATGGGATTTTTCGCCTTCCGTATAAACATCGTACACCCGATCGCTTATAAAAGATACAGCTCACCGCTCCTCAATGATCCGGTTGATTTGACGCCTCATTCATGGGTCTACTATGACAAACGCTGCGGGACGAGTTACGACTCAAAGTTTTGTCCAGAAGAAGAAGAAGAATTAAGCAGAGGAATAATAAATATGCAAGAGAACAATAGTGATGCTTTGTTTCGCCAGCACCGCTAATAAAGTGATATTTTTCTATGAAGTCCTGGTGGTGTGATGTATCCTCTGCCCTCCATACATGTCTCTTTAGAGGTTTATTACAATACTGAGGAAGTACAACTGCAATAAACCACAGTTACTGATCTCAGCGCTCAATCCTCAAACATGAGAGATGAAGTGAAAATCCTAAGATAAAGAACACAACTGTCGCTAGACTCAAAACCAATTGGCATACTGTACAAAAAGAGGACCAATGGAGTGCAAGGTGTATTTGAGTAAATTTCTCTGAAGGAATTGATTAGAAATTCATAAAAAACATAACATTTTCCAACAGAAGTGGTAACACTTTAGTATAGGGAACACATATAAACTATTAACAATGACTTTTCCCTCAATAAACTCCTAATTTACTGCTTATTAATGGTTAGTAAGGTAGTTGTTAAGTTCAGGTATGGGGTAGGATTACGAATGTAGAATAAGGTCATGCAGAATAAGGCATTAATATGTGCTTTATAAGTGCTAATAAAAAGCTAATATTCTAGTAATATGCATGATAATAAGCAACTAGTTAAAAGGGCCTAAAATAAAGTGTTACCACTGTGACATATTGTACCAAAAACATCTTCATACAGTAAAATTGATCAAAATTTAGAACTAAAAATTATTCAGACACTTTGACCTGACCATGTGTAGGAGCCAAAATGTGTTTGAAAAGGTGATGTGTTATTCTCATTTTGACCATTGAGTGGCGCTGTGAACATTAGATTTCAGTGTATATAGCCTAATGCTGTAGGCAGCTGTTTGACCCTGAGGGGCAAACAGGTTTTTGACGAAAGCGATGAACTGATGTAAGACTTCCTTTAATGTATTGGATACTAAATTTGACATTATGCACGGTGGTATTACGTGGAGCCAATAAACTGTGTATGGTGATGCAACGGAAGAATGGTCTTCTCGTTTCTCATGGAGGAAGTAATCAATGTAACATCAAAGCAAGAAAGTGAGTCAACCTATGATTTGTGTTTGGTTTTGTTCAGTAAATGCAAATGATAAATTAAATGCATGTAAATGCAAAATGTATGTACTAAAAATTAACTACAGTTTTCTAATAGTGTTAGAAAACATAAAATAATTTCAGATGTTACAGCAAATACAGTTACAACCCTTACTAGAAGAATAAGATTTTTCTTTCTGAAGTTCAATTGTTTTTTTTATACTTTTTTTTTTTTACATTAAATGGATTCATTACATTTTAGTTATCAAAATCATGTCAAATCAATTGAGTACAATCTAACTTTCTCATGTAATAAAATGGAAATTGAACAGTTAATTTACAAAGAAACAATGATTATTTTTGTTAAATTCAGTGCTGCACAACCTATATACCTTCATGTCTATATTTTTCTGCAGTGCAAATATATAATATTAAATATATGTGCCCTCTTTTGTTTTGTTCTTGTTTTTGTTGTTGAATGTGAAACATCCCCTTCTTCTCCTCCATGCAATACTAGCAGTTGTACAGTAATCAAATACTAAATTCATACCTGTAAGTCTGTGGAAGTTAAGGTGCCGATTCTTCTCCTGCAGTCTCTTGCTATGATTGACTGCTGCAGTATTTATTTGACAGAGCAAGTAGGAGGATCTTCTATAGGGGGTTTCCATGCAGTATTTGTGTGGGGAATCCTCTGAGAGACAGACTTCGCACACCATTCAAGAGGTAAACTATTATCTACAGGGAAAATTTGTTACACAGTCAGCAAAAAACAAACACACACACACATACACACACACACACACAAAGAAAAGAAATAAGAAAAACGTCCATAAATAATTAGCTAATTATTTAAAAAACCAATGGCAGCTGGTACAAAATAATTTTTAAATCTATTTGTCAGAGTAAGGAAGCAACTTAAAGACCTTCTGCAAAGGATGGCTGGAGTGTCTCATAATTAACTCGGCCTTCCTCAGAGCTTTATACAAATTATTCAAATCATTCAAAGAGGTGCCAACAATCTCGCCACACTTTAACAATGTTTTTAAGATTAACTGACCCATACCAGCACACAAATGAAAAAAGTAATAATGAATTCAATAAAACAAGAATAAAAGTACTGTCCACATTAAAATCACGAAGCTTCTGTAGAAAATATAAGTGCTGATGGGCTTTCTTACACACAGCATCCACCTGAGCCTCAAAAGTCAACTTTTCATCAAGTACAGGTATTTAAACTGATGAACGGCATGATCATTTATAACTGCAGGAGAGATGACTGTAGGATTCTTCCTAAAATCTATAATCGTGTCTTTAGTTTTAAATACATTGATGTCCAAAAAGGACAAATTACACCAGTCAGTAAAGTCACATAATGTAAGAGACTCATGGGGAAGTGTATTTTTTAGAAACCATTGATTATTTCCCTCATTGTTAGAAATGAGTGAGTTTTCAGACATTAGGGATGGTGTGGTGTTTGTGGCTTATTGGGTATCATTACCATCTTGTAGAATCATCAGTATTTCACTGCTGTTAGTCAGAGTACAAATATCAAGATAAGCTGGATGAAGATATATCATAGACTACAAGAAATCAGAGGCATCTGCTGCTCAGCTGGCAGGACACAGAGTCTACGGGTCATCAGAAGTGAGTGTGTAGCAGGTGATGGAAATACAGCTTCAAATAATGCTTAATGAAAAATGACATGCAGAAATTAGAAATTAAGGTGTAACCCAAACCTACAAGTGTGGCTTTAGTGGTTCGTACCATAAAGCGCATGCCTTTCAATATTCAACGCTTAACACTTTTGTTTACTACTTTCAGCTACAGTGTATATATCGACTGTCTGGGACACAAATCATCTGAGGATTAGTTAGACTGAAAGTGGTGAAACGTGTTGTTGTTCACAGCCTGCAGTGGTTTTCTCTGTCTCTGTCAGACATTTGTTTTAGATGAGCTGTAGAAATGAAACTCGCTTGCATGCCGTGGCCAACGGTGGAGATATGAGATCATGATTCTTCGTATTTACACGGTTATCAGTACAGTGAGCACTCCTTTCAAATTTCTTACCATGCTTTATCATTATGAAAATGGATCATGCAAACACCACATCAAGTAGACTACATATGTGTTTTTTAATCATTGTCCCATTAACAAAATCATAATCACACATTTTTATGCTAATCCCTCTCATTTGTATCCCTTTTCTCTCTTCCCCCATCCTTTACTCTTTTCTGTTGAGTCTTTATAAGCGCACTGACCTCATTTCTCACAGCTGGCAAGTTTTCAGGAAATGGAGCTTACCCAGCTTGCACACCTAGCAGTGGTTTGAGTGTGATCGGAAATCACAACTATAATGATTACATGGGGACAACGGTGAAATGATCCCCCCTTCATGTGGTTTTATATGTTTTTGAACAAAGTAGATTTTATGTGAGTTTCAGTGGTAGTGAAATCTTTTAGGGTACATTTTTGATCAGGTGACTCTTCCTGAAAGCCTTCACTCTTGTGACTTTCCACAGTTCAGTGAGGGCCAGTTAACCCTAAAAAGGGCAAAGTCAGAAAATTAATTTATTGCTATTTTCCATCTTCTTAAGACACAAATACTACTGTTTCATGAGTTTTAAAAGTCTTTTATTTTTGTCTTTTATCTCCAAAATACGTCACCCGTTTGGGGGGTATAAATTCATTGAAAACAGAATGCTTGTTTGCCAGTGCGTGATCAGAAATAACAATTTCATGATTTTTCAAAAATAATCATTAAAACATTACTTCAGCTACATTTTACAAAATATACAAAGCCAAGAATCACAAACCAGTGAAATATCACTTGTCAAATGTCTGAGAATATGATCTTAAACTTAAAGTGCTTTCATCAGTGTCTCGTCAGATTCAGATTGATTCAGTGAATCTGATTTGATCTTCATCAGAGTCCCGTCAGATTCAAGGTGATTCAGTGAATCAGGAGAATCAAATTTGACCTTCATCAGAGTCCAATCAGATTCAGAGTGATTCGGTGAATCAGGAGAAGCAGATTTGACCTTCATCAGAGTCCAATCAGATTCAGATTGATTCAGTGAATCAGATTTGACCTTCAGAGTCCTGTCAGATTCAGAGTGATTCAGTGAATCAGATTTGACATTCATCAGAGACCCGCTAGATTCAGAGTGATTCAGTGAAGCAGATTTGACCTTCATCAGAGTCCCGTCAGATTCAGGATCCCTGATAGAAACACATAATCATAAGCACATCAGAATAAATCATCATCCGTCTGTGTGATTCAGTAAAAGTCTCAGTCTTTCTCTCAGTTTGATTCACTCACCTCTTGTCTAAATCATTGCAGATGGACGGCGCTGCCTTCGAAAAACATCTGAGAACAGATCGACACTTATTATTAAATATTATTATATTCACCAAAATACTTTATATTTATTCAGGGAGATTTTAAATTTTAAGCCACTGCTTTCATCATTAAATATGACTACAAATAAAAGAGGTCGAATCATAAATGATAATTTCACTCATTGTTAGTCATTAAATGTCAGTTAATAACAAATAAAGTTTCTGGACTCACCTGAAGATCCTTTTCCGCAGCGTGAAACAGAGAAATGCCAGAAGAAAGATGATGACGAGAACAGAAAGCCACCACAACTGATCTATACAAGCCATTGACAATAAAATCATGAATACATAAACCAGTGAAATCAGATGATCACTAACAATGATGAATCAATATTAGAGTTTAAAGGGTTTAAAGCTCTTGATGTTTTACCTGAGAGCTGGAGAGACGGAGACACTTCATCCAGAGCATCTTTAAAACACACAATGATCACAAACATAAGATAATATGACAGAAAACAAAGGCCTGTTCACATTCAAACTGGATTGAGTCTGAATCAGATCTGAATCAGTGTTTTATTAGTGAATTATAAAACGGTTAGTTGCTGTCCTTGATTCTGATTAGTCAATAGCTGCATTTTATTAATGCTAAGACCGCTTCACCCAACAGTTCTGTGTATCACTACACAACTGCCTAAGCAACCTGTTTATTACCTGCATTCAGATTTAGCATTTTCCTTTAAGTCAGTCCTGTTGATAATAGATGTATTATCTTGTCCTTTTAACAGTTAAGGGTTTTTCCCGTGACTGACAGCACTAGTCAAAGCATTTGTCAGTTGCGTCTTGTTCTGTGTTCACAACAATTCAGTCTTTTCAACATAAAAGTCTTTGCTACTGACAGACACACTCATAAAGACAGTCTTTGCCGCCATCTAATGGCGTAATAATGTAACTTCTGTTGCTGTTCACGGTCAGGAACTATTTTTTTTCCGGCGGAAGGAAGGCTTTTAGTGAAAGTTTACATCATGAAAGTTGCATTGATACATATTTCTGGCTTTAATATTTGCATTGTGTGGTAACCATTTTATAAAAGCAATAAGATACTCAAGGCTAGTGCTGTATCGTGAATAAGTCACGGCTGAAGGGGTTACTCCACTTTGCGTCATGCCTAACAACTTCCTTCAGCCGTGACTTATTCACAATACAGCACTAGCCTTAAGTATCTTATTGCTTATATATACACAGGTTTATCAGCTGAAACTCACCTGAGTTTGGAGTCGCTGCAGTTTCATTCCTCACTGAAAAACACATTCACAATCATCATGATTCACTTACAGAAGATTCACTTCAATACAGAGTTTGATCTGAATCAGGACAGATTCATTTCAACACAGAGATTGATCTGAATCAGGACAGATTCACTTCAACACAGAGTTTGATCTGAATCAGAACAGATTGATGTGTTTTACTGAAGTGTCTCTCACCTCTGAACATGGTCTCCATTCTCAACTGAAATTAAATAAAGAAGCGTCAGAACAGCATTTATAGAGTTCATGAAGGATTAAATATGATGATGAATGATTGAGTTGATTTACTCTTGATTCATCACAGATGATCTCATGATTCAGATTCACACAGTAAGACGTGACGAGTCGATCAGATGAGACAGCCGTCACAGGATCGATCAGTTTGTGTGGATACAATGGATCTGCGATCAGACGCCCGTCCTGAAGAAATCAAGAGGATGAAGTGTGTTTGTGTGTGTATAACAGCTCTACCAGCTCTGCTCACAGTCAGTGTGTGTGTGTGTGTGTGTGTGTGTGTGTGTGTGTGTGTAACAGTCACCTCTGTATACCAGTTCTGCTCACAGTCAGGATCATTGAGTGTTTGATTCAGAATCACAGGCAGAATCACGTACACAAACCCCACTGAGGACTGAATCTCTGCACACGACATATTGATGATGTACATGATCCACTGCTGAAAAGAGAGTGTTTTCATTGAACAAACATTAAACCTAAATATTTATCAAGAAAGTAACGATTTACCTTCAAAGCAATAAAAATATTAAAGTCTAATCTTCTATCATTTTAATATATAGGTAAAGAATAGGAATTGATGACGGACAGTTAAATTATTAGAAAATAATTATGCACACCCGTAATGCGGCCATGACGTGACCGTATACGCGCTCTTCAACACGGGTGACTGGTGTTTGTTGTTGTTGTTCAGACTTGTGGACAAACTAAATTAGTGCAAAAACTATTCAAAGCGCGCGTGCAAAGTGCCGTGCATTATTTACCTCAATAAACCTGTAATCAGTTCAGAGACAGCTGAAGTGTATTTAAATGTAAATCATAAGGTTTAAGCGAATCGTTGGGTGCAGAGAGCAGAATTACTCCTAGAGTAATCTCCTGGATGAATTAAAGCGCGTCTTCGCGGAAGGAGGAACTGCTGTTTCACGGGCAGAACTGACTGAGAGAGTGTGTGTGGGTGGGTGGGTGTGTGTGTCTGTGTCTCAAATCTGCATCCGGAGACCTGAGAGACCCTTACAGACACTCTATCAAGTCAGTCAGATTCACATCTCTCGATTTTAACGGAGTTTAACTGGAATGCACGAACTCAATTCTTTGTCTCGTTTCAAACTGTAATTTATTAGGTCACACACTACAATGAAGCTGCTTCAATATACTATATACACATGCATAGCCTAGGCTACTATAAATGAACGTATAAATACGGTCAGTTGTTTCAGTAGGCCTATATAATGAACACTATGCACACATGCATACTATAAAAACAATTTATACTATGTCCAAAACAGCGTCAATGAGTATCAAAATATGCTGCACGATATTTGATTCCAAAACATAACATAGGCCTATTCCTTTAATAATAATAATAATAATAATAATAATAATAGTTATTATTGCAGTAAATTCCATTTTTTATGAATGGATTAGGCCATATCTGCATGCGCTTTAATTCCTTAAAAGAGAGAATTGCATTCATTACCGCTGAGAAAATCTGCTTATTTAAGAGACTTTAATCCTGCGAGAATTAAACATTTCATATTTGCACATTTTCCTTAAATTCTTAAGAGTTAATTTCACAATATACTTTCTAGTCAAACATATAACATAAACGTCATACCTGCACGCGGATCCGTGGTTAGTCGGTGATGAACGAATGGGTCGATGCGATCAGAGCCCTTATAACAGAGGGTGGGGTGGGGTGGAGTTAGTTTAGGCCAGGGAGGGACGGCACTATCGTTGCCATAGAATCCGATATCTGGGGTTTCCGCTCCACAGGAGGGAGAGGTAAGAGGTATGACCGCAGAGTAGACTGTATGACTTCCGTTTCAATGCCATGACAACGCAGCGGCAGTGAGGGGGCTGACTCACAGCTAAACTCAAGTTATGAGGGCATGACAAGAGACGTGGGAACACAGCAGAATCACAAGTTCACGGAATGTGGTTTATTTAAAAAGGTTAATTTGCATAAGGGACAGCATTTAATGTTGCCATCTTGTCACAGCAGGGAACTGAAGTTCACGGAATGTGGTTTGCTTCAAGGTTAATTTTCATAAAGGACAGCACTTACTGTTGCCATCTTGTTAGCGTGATTGCTTCTATTGTTCTCCTAATTTGTAAATCGCTTTGGATTAAAGCGTCTGATAAATGATTAAATGTAAATCTAAACGTAAAAGTGTTTGACTTTCCTTGAGCAGTATTGCTGTAGAATAAGTTTTTTTTTCGTAGAATAACTCTTACTGCATGCAAAGCATCTAAAGCGGCATAAAATATTGCCACAGTGACACAGAGTGCTCTCGAGTCATGACTGCAGTCTTTTCAGATTCTTTTGTTTCATAGAAAGCAATATTGTTCAATGATATACAGTATATTGGCCTGTAAGCATGTTAATGAGTGGTCAGAACTGTAATTATATCTTTAGCAAATATATTTGGTGGTGGTAACTTGTCTGTATTTGTTGGACACTGTGTATTTCAGTGACTTTTTTGGTGATCTAAAATGTGCTTAAATGATGGATTTTAAGTGAAATATGTTGGCCTTGACAGTTTTCCTGTGGCAACGTCATTCAGTGCTCTTCCATCTGTACGTAAGCTGTTCTTTGTTTTGGTTTCACTCGCAGGTGTTGATTTGCACCATTGTGTATCTTGTCAGATCTGTCTTGCACAATGCTGAAGCAAAGTATTACTCATCATGAGGGAAAATGTCAAGCGGTAGAAACACGGTGGTGAACAATGCGTATCAGTCACTCAAATCGAATTAATATAGTGATCAAAAGAGGGATTTCAGTTTTTAAACAGTACAGTAATTCTTATTTATTACAAAATACACTTAAACAGTCTGAAGATAATATTTATTATAGGCAACATGGTTCTTACCATGACACACACTTGAGTGAAAGCCGCTGCAGGTTATAGGCCTAATAACTTTACAAAGAAAGAAAAAAGGGGAAAAAAATAAAACCAAGTAACACTCACAATATGCACACATGCTGAAAACCCCTTAAGTTCATGCTGCTTTGTCTTTTTGCTCGTTTTATTCACAAAAAAATCTCTCGGACGGAAGCGACGAATAACCGAAAAGACTTCAAGCTTTTAAAATCGCTGCGCTGAACTCAAAATAAGATCGTGTCTTTTCTTGTCTTACATTTACAAAAAAATATTTTAGTTTAATAATGTAATTAAAAATGCAAAATACAAACTTAATAACCAGAAATAATCTTTTTGGCTGACACAATTTTATTTTCTAATTAACATGCCTGACGGATGTCAAGTCACCTTTATAGCGCTTAATACAAGACTTTACGTGACAAACAGGTTTTTAAAAAAGTGTTAATGTTAGAAGTTTTCCCAACTTTTGTTCTCATCAGATAGTGTCAGTGCAGTCAGATCAATTACTGAATAATAAGTGTCCTTCGAAGCCAAACTGATCAAGCTGAACTCATATAATATAAAAATAAGCTAAATGTATGAGGTGGGCCTACAAATACTTTAGTTCAAGTAACTGTTTCGCAGAATAAGTTAATACTTCAAGTTAATGTTAATAAGTTAATGTTCAAAACGACATTTTCAGCAAAGTTTGTACTATTTTGATCAAATGTATTTTCGTTCAATAAATAGCCTACACTGTCGCTAAAATATGTTTTATATTTTTAAAATACAGACAAACATTAATGATTCGGAATGTTTCTTAAACCTTTTCGGAGGAGATCCGAACCTGTATTTCAATCTGTCACCATTGCTATGTGGTTTGGAGTTGGTACATTGTGCTTGGAAAAAAATATGATGAGAAAATCAACTTGTGTAATAATTATGCACGCGCTGTCCAGGCCTATTCGATCAGATTAGAGCAGAATCATGATGATGCTCACGAGCGCGTCCAGAATCAGCCAGATTTCCACGCGCAAACAGTGAAACTCAGTTGTTGACTAAATCGCTGTGGTGTCGTTTTATGGCATCTAGTGTTTTAGAGGACAATTCATAAAATGCCCTTTTGCCCGCGTGCACCTTTAGCACTGACCATTTAATGCTGACGACCTTATGTGTATGGTAGCCTACCTGCTGCCTGCGATTATAATTGCATAATAATATCATGAGAGTACTAATGTAATTATACAATTTTAGAAATAGCAAAAAGGGTCACTGAATCATTGTAACGAAATGTCACCGTGTTTTTCAGAGACAGTCTTCAAAAACCAGCTGGAGATATAAGAAACTTGAACATTTGTTTTAAAACATTAATACAAAAGATTCATCTAAATATACAGTTTACAAAAAAAATGTCCCACTTTTGCTGACTTCACCCTACTGCATAACTACTGACAGCATAGCAGCATATGGTAAACATAGCCTAGCACTTTTTATAGCAACTGCCCCTACGAGGTGAAAAAGCTTTTAGACGGAAAACAAAATTAATGGAAGCTTTCGTAAATGTGACAAACTTTTCACAGATAACAACTCCAGCAACATCTCTGGTGATGTCAGGGTAAGATTTGACATTACTAATACACCGACACCGGTGAGTTCCTGTTAAGATATTTTACCTGCAGATGTGCTCATGCGAACATAGTCCAAAATAACGCTTCTTAAAAACAAACACGCCACAAAACATCTATAAATCATGATCTTTATATGAAATGCGACGAGGAACTGGTCAAGAAAACCCGAAGGAACAACCGGCTGCAGCGTTCAGCTTTAGGCGCGAATTCAGAAGCGAAAGATCAAACGTGATCGGTGAGTGTTTGGCGCCACCTGCCGGACACTTTTTGATATGACGCACTGACACTCCTGCCAAAGGCCCATCAAACACTTCATCTGTCTGACAGAGACACTGAATAAATACCTAGTCACATGGTTCATTTTTATTTGGGCAGTAAAATGGGCTATATAGTTTTTTTTTTTTTATTAAAAAAAAAAAAAAATCACATTTAGCATAGCATAGATTTACTTCAGCAACAGTTTATAAAATATTAAAGCATTGAGAATCACAAACATTCTGACAGACTTTGGGAAAACCTTGATGAAAATTATGAATATGAACACTGCTGTCCTCTGTAGAGCTGCTTATATGAACTGAACGCATAACACTGATCTGAACTGATCTGAATAATGACACCATTGTCTTTTAGAGCTTCTTTACAGCAGAATTGAACTGAATCATTATTGTGCTGTTTATTACACTGAAGCTGCTCTGAATTAGTCTGTACTGTATAAAGCGCTGGAGAGATAAAGCTGATTCTGTTAAACCTGTACTGACACCTGGAGCCTTGACAGAAATGTCTGAGAATATGATCTTAAACTTAAAACGCTTCCATCAGAGTCCCGTCAGATCCAGAATGATTCAGTGAATCAGGAGAATCAGATCTGAGCTTCATCAGAGTCCTGTCAGATTCAGGGTTCAGACCTCTTGTCTAAATCACTGCAGACGGACGGCGCTGCCTTCGAAAATCATCTGAGAACAGAACGACACATTATTAAATATTATATTCACCAAAGTACTTTATATTTATTCAGGGAGATTTTAAAGTTTAAGCCACTGCTTTCATCATGAAATATGAAGGTCAAATCATAAATGATGGTTTTAACTCATTGTTAGTCATGGTTTCCATCAATCATAATTGAGATTTTTACAGTTTTTTTCAACTGCTTACACACAAAATCCTTACTTGTCACACAATTTCTGAAACCTGACACTCAACCAGCAGAACCACACACCAAATCTGCAAAACCACACACTAATTCTCAGCTTTTGACTCATTTTTCAATTTCATAAAACACTTTTTGCAAAACACAATACACAATTCTCTATGTAACACACAAAAATCTAACAGGAAGTACCTTGATTTCCTTTTTCAAACACAACCAATCAAAATGATGACATGGGGGTGAGTAAATTATCAGGAAATTTTTACAGTTTTTCTCAGTCGCTTTGGTACATTTCTCGAATCATCCTTACAATTTGTAAAACTGTCTGTTAATTTCTTGAAATAATTCATACAAAAAGCACAACATATTGGATTACCTGCAAAAGCCTGTAACTTGCTCAAAATACTTAGTTCGTCTCTCAAAAGCAAGTATTTATGTCATTGAACATATCAGTGCCGTCAGAATGACAAGTCCTTGTGTCATTGTTCTCGAACAAGATAGTCAAAATGCTTAGCCATGTTGTCAATATAACAGTGTACACTGTCAGCATTTTCAAATGAAAACTATGGTACGGTTTTGATGGCAGTGTTTGAAAATGCACAAGACTGCACTTTTTTTGTATGGCAAATATCAACTTTAACAGTACAAATGGACACATTACTGTATATGGGATATTGATCGCAAAAGACGGTATTCACAATTATGCTTTTACTGTTGGTCTGTCAACAAATTACTGTAAATGTCCTAGTGATAAATGGAAAAGACAAGACTATACAAACACTGTATTTATGGATTCATGTGTATGTGTGTGATATAGTATGTACAGTATCTGTATAAAATTCATTTAGCCTACTACTGCAAGTGTAAAGCAAGTATAATATTCTACTGTAAGTGTAAAAATGCAACTGTAATATGAAGATTACAGTATCAGAATCAGAATCAAAATTAGCTTTATTCACCAGGTGTGCACAAACACACAAGGAATTTGTTGTGGTTTTCTTCAGGAGCTCTTGGTACATACATATACACATACATATGACATGAGAACAGAAAGAACATTTAAATAAGTAAAACTAAGAACATGAATAAATAAGTAAACTAAAATAAATAATAATAATGTGGTATACATCAGGAACAGAAGACATACAGATTTGTGCATTATGTATTATATATACAACAGGATGAATAAAATTATATATATATATATATATATACACACACACAACTAAATTTAACACTCTCATTAGAGTACAGTGTACAGAGTGTTAAAGTACAGTGCACATTGCTGACATACTTACCTGTTATGTCTACGAAACACTTGAATGATTGAGGAAAAGGTTGTTCTCAGAAACGTTAGGCTACACCTTTAGACCCACATAAGCCATTCTAAGGTCATAACTGAGAAAGTAGTTCACAATCATGGCCCTTATTTCATCAGAAACATGCCTAAGTCCTTTGCCTCTTCCTCTGTTTTGCCTCCCTACCCTTCTACCACACATTCTTACTCTTCTTCTTCCCAGCTGCTGACCCTGTTTGTTCTTCCATTATCAGAAATTGTAACTCTTGTGTTGTGTTCTGTCTATATGCTTTCCAGTTGAAGATTGATGACATGCATCTTTGAGCTGTTTTAGAGAACTGGTTGGGTCATTGGTTGATCTAATGCTTTACATTCCCCTGAATACATTACTGAATTCAGGATTCACCTGCAAAATTCATCGATTCAGGACACATTTACAAAAGTCTACAAAAGTCTAACAGAAATGTATAGATAATATACTTGACACATTGTGATAATTAGGTCAACCATTTTGCATTTAATGACTTGTGCGATGAACTAATGCCTAGATGTTTTGAGGGGTAAGACTATTCAACAGAGAACACATTTTGAGCAACATGACATTAGCAATTGATAATGTAGGAAATAGCAGACAGTTGTACATAATCATTTGCATGAATGTACCAAAGCATTTGCTACTTGTTCAAAGAAATGAGAAACTGCTTTTTTGATGTGCACATGTGACACAGTGATGTGAAGATTGAACAGGTAGTGTTGAGAATTTCAATTCTGATCTGAGAAATGTACCAAAGCAACTGAGAAAAACTGTAATTTGAAAGTGATCTAATCCTTTAAACCAGAAGCCTTGGGGAAAATATTGATGAAGGAGATAGCATTGGGAATAAGAGACAAGCTCTTTAAAAATAAAGTTGTGTCATCTGTCAATTGTGATATTTTAATTTCTTTACCAAAAATTTGAAGACCTTGAATTTGTTCATCATTAACGATAACAGTGGATAATAATTCAACTACCAACAAAAATAAAAAGGGGGGAATTGGACAACCTTGACGTACTCCTGTTACATTCACGCCTTCCCGGACTCCAGTTCCCAGCATCCTCCTGTTCTGCACACCTGTCTGCACTTCCCTCATTAGCCTTCCCGCCATCTCCCCGGATTCCCAGCACCTGTTTGTCCTCGTCAGCACTCCCTTTAAGTTGGACTCACTCCCTGCACTCCTTGTCAGTTCTCTTGTTTAGCATATGTGTGTGAAGCTGTTCATCTGCTCCTTTGTTGTAAATAAAGCCCTTATTATTGTGGATTTCCGTACTCGCCTCGTCTCTACAGCGCACCACGTAACAACTCCACGGTTGATGTTAAATCTTTTAGAGGTGTGTACATTTCTGAAATTACAATATTTGTACACAGTCAACTCTGATAACAGATCACTCTAAATTGTAATGTAATTGTAATTGACATGGACTCCCCGTAAAGCTGCTTTGAAACGATATGTATTGTGAAAAGCGCTATACAAATAAATGTGAAATGAATCAAACTGATTGTTAATAGTACTAAATTGAAAAAAAAAGAGGCTACTGTCGTGTTTCTGCACCAAATGTTCTCATTACTTATCACAACGATCTTGTGTTTGAAACACTGATTATGTGGACTAAAAAAAATATGTATAACTGTAATGAAAGCATGCGATCATCAAGTGTGATCAGTTTTGAAAATGTACACCTTACATTGGGCCCTCTGCTTTTTAATATTTGTTTTCCCTCTTGGCTTTTGAGATCACTTGGTCTAAAATTTCATTTTTGTGCAGATGACACTCAGATCTATATTCATTTTAAACCTAATGAAACTGTGCCTGATGTTTTTTTTTCTGAATGTATTTCTAAGATGAAAGAGGGAGTGACAGAAAATTTTATTTGTCTTAACAGTGAAAAGACAGAGATTATGCTTGTTGGTTTATTATTATTACTTGTGAAAATAGTACCAAAGCAAATTAAAAACACTGCCATTTGATTAAGAAATAAATAACCATGTCACTATGTTTATTAATATTGTTTTGAATTTTCTATTTGTTAGCACTTTGAGATTTGTCTGCTGAGGAAATCATAAATCTATAACTAATTTATAGCTTCCACTGGGGGGCGCAGGCGAGTTTCATCGTCACGTGACTCACTTTTTTTATGCTGTGTCCTAATTAGCCTACTTATACTATGCCCTAAAAGTATGTACTCTTTCTGTGAACAAAAAGTACTTACTTTTGAGTGTGTAGCAAAAGAGTTTTTTTTTTTTTTTTTTTTTTTTTTTAATTTTAACAAAAGTATTACAAATTTACAAAAGAAAATGGCATACAATTTATATTCAAGGCATCAATGTTAAGAGGGGCTTAGACTTAACAGAGGATATATAGAAAAGAAAAAAAAAACACTTCAATTTTTAATCCATCTATATTAATAGATAAAAAAAGAAATACAGGGGATAAAATAACATTATAACAAATAATTTTTCCAATAAATCTATCAAAATTCCAGCTTTTTTATTTTTTTATTTTAACAGGGTTTTTTGTCTCAAATTATTCTTAAATACTGTAAACATCTTCTTCATAGTTTCCATATTTAATATCTATAAAGGACAGGTTCAAATCAACCACATTTCCTTCTTTTAACCATAATTGCACTTTTTCTCAGAAGACAGAATATTTGCAATCAAAAAAAAATATGCTCTGTATTCTCTGGAGAAGAATTACAAAATTTACATAATATCATCTCAAAGTTAAATCTAACCCTTAGAAACTCTCCAGAGGGATAAATATCAATATCATATAAGATTTTAAAGTGAGTTTCTTTAATTTTGGGTTGAACTGGAAATTTTAAATAGGAGGTTCTAATATGTTTAAGCATGTGTTTGTCAAAGAAAATATCCAAATAATTTCTTGCAGACCTGTAAGGGAACATGATATTGTTGAATATTTGTCTAATATAAACGTTTGTAAATTTCTTATTTTTAAACTCAGTTTGCCCAAGGTATAGTGATGGTAAAATTGGTGTAAATTGACTATATGATAAATAACCCTTCATAATAATTTTAAGTCCAGAAGGAATGGCTGAAATTACTGTGAAAAACTGTTTTGGATGGCATGCGAGACCGTGTTTAATAGTAAAAGCATTGTAGTCCAGCACCTTTCCATCATCGTCGAAGAGATCCTTTATAAACCAAATATTGGTTTCTACAAAACCAATCTTCATAAAAAAAGTGATTTATTTCTATGTAGAATACTTATTATTCCATATTAAGGAATTATGTGGTGTAAAGTTATGGGTGTGTGCTAGTTTCCAATATCGCAAAGCTTGTTGATGAAATGCAGATAATTTAATTGGAAGTTTAGAAATATCAAAGTCACATTTAAGTAAGAATTCAATGCCACCAAATTTCTTAAATAATGATGCTGGAATTTTAAACCAAAAACTCTCCGAATTGTATAAAAATGCTTGCAACCATTTTAACTTCAACATGCCATTCATCTGTTCAAAATCAATTATGTTTAAACCACCCAGGTCATAGGGATTGACTATATCATTTTTCTTCATAAAATGAGTCTTTTGTAGCAAAAGAGTAGACAAGCTTTGGGACATACTATCACGTCATACAATTGCGTCTTTTCTCTCTGTCGCATCCTGTCACCGTAAACTGGCCTGTCAATCATACTTCTGTTCCACATATAGCTACTATCATGCTGTAGGCCCCTCTTCGGCCTCCATGATTGTGTGCCCATTGCATGGTCTACCTGTTAGGTGAGCTTTGTACTTCCCTATTAGGGTTATGTTTGTAATGGTGCTTAGCTCCCTAAGCTGATCATGGTGGTAGGCCTTAATCAGGCCTCCTCCTAAGATTCAGCCCTAGGCTGGTTTGTGCTCCCCTGTATAAACAGGCGTTTAGCGCACAGCCTCCTCAGTGCGTTAATTAAGCGCTGAGTAGATCCTAGGATGAGCGGATTATACTCCCCTCAATACGAGGATTCATAGCACTCAGCTGAGTTCTGCTCTCCAGGATGCCCGTCTCTACGAGTGGGTCTGAGTTGCTCCTGCCTTTTTGCAGTCACTCTTACCTGCTCTCTTCTATGAAGAATGCGTTATGGAGATTCTGTACTCAGACAGGGTTGGCCAAGACTAAGTTTGTCCTATAACAGACCAGGTCGGCCTCCCTGGTGGCATTGAGGGTGACTTCGTTCCCCTCTAGTGACTGGCCAGGGTTCCTTTCAGTTCTCTGGCCACATTCCCTTAAAGGGACCACTTTCTCTTCGGAAAAGTTGGTTCCAGATGCCTTTAGTGGCCTTGGTAAGCCTTCTGCGGAAGGCCTTCTTGAGGCTCAGCTTGGGCTGTTGGCCGTAGGGAATGCTGTCACTGACAGCCTTTGTGTGACCCGAGGGTGAGTTGCTATCTGGCGTTTCATTCGAAACTGCTTGACGTTTGTCTAGCCATCTTTTGGCATGCACTCTCCTTAAGCATGGCGGCGTGGGTATATCGTTCCCCAAAGCGTTTCGAACGCAGAGTTGAGTTCCCTTTCGAAAGGGAACGTCTCAGGTTACGTATGTAACCATGGTTCCCTGAGAACAGGGAACGAGACTCTGCGTTGCCCTGCCATGCTTCGGGCTGCCTGCTGAACAGTCCCTCAAGACGAAAAGATACTGACTGGTTCTCTAGGCGCTCCTTATATACTTCCAGGTCGCACTATGATGATGTCATTGGCTGTCGCCGGCCAATAGGATTGGAGTTTTTTGATACTTGGCTTTCAGACATCAGCTCACGTGTGACGTTCCCCAAAGCGTTTCGAACGCAGAGTCTCGTTCCCTGTTCTCACATACGTAACCTGAGACGTTCTATTGATGGAAGTAAATAATCATTTAGACGTCAGATTTAGATGTGTCTGTGTTCATCACCTGTGCTGTCAGGGCTGGACATGTTGATATTCTGTTCACTTATAAATCTTCATCTGATCATCTTCTGTGACTCCTGACATCTGTCTGTTCATCACAGTCCTGTAAGAGATTCCTCAGTCCTGAGACTCTGTTCATGTCGTATGGAGCTGCACATCTGCAGAGAGTCACAGGATTGATTCCCAATGAACACAAACACTGATCAAACATTCAGCTTCAATTCACTGTGAGTCGCTTTAGATAACAGCATCTGCTGATTTACTGATGTCAATAAACTGCTCTCTGTGTCTTCATACAATAAAAAAAAATGAAAAATCTGTTGATCATGATTTAGATCTTTAGTAATGCAGTAATTCGACATTGTTTGTGCTCCAATCTCATTGTAAATGTTAAATTTGTACCAAAAGAACTGAAAATAGACAGAAATATTTCTGCTTCTCAACACTGAACACAAACTTTCACACACAGATTTGTTTCTGATACGGTTCTGTGGCAAATGAAACTGAAACTCAACTCATAAAGTTATTAATCACGTTCATCAGTAGTGTTACATCTCACATTTACATTTCATATAACAAACACAAAGAGGATTTTTATAAGGAAATGTGTTATCTGTGTGTCGAGGTTTCATCATGTTTAGACGTTTCTTATTGCCAACATGAAAGCAGGAAGAAGTTTGCAGGTGGAGTCGCTCAGGTAGAAACCTGTTTCCATCTTGTCTGACAACAAATGCACTTTAAAGTTCAAGATTAATTCCTGTGAGGATGAGACATAATGTGCATAAACAAAGAAAACAGCAGCTGACCATAAGACTTTCAACCACAAAAAATAGAATTATATGTATATTGTACGAATATACGATGATGGAACCGAGTTCAATCTGTATTTTAATCTCTATCAGAGAACTTTCAGTGATCTTGCGTTCCCTCGGAAAGATATTATCGTTCCCTTGCTGTGAGCTCAGACAAACACTTCCTCTTTAATGTCCCGCTGGCTGGCAGTAGTGTTTCAGTCAGCTCCATACGTCAATAATGCACACAAATAATGCACGGCTCATAGAGGTTGAACTTGTTGGACTCAAATTTAAAGAAATGCGGTCAGTGCTTAACTCAAGGAGTTCAGTAGTTGGCAATATTTTCAGAGATTTGAACTTCTCGGATCAATAACTCGTGAGCTAAACATTGTTAAAACACAAATGCAGCTATTTCCAATCATAGTAACCCTAACAACGAGCTACAACAACCCAGTTTTCCTACTACAGAATTTATTGCTATTGTCATAGCTTTACAATGGTTGGAAGAGACTCAGATTAAGAAAGCAGTGATATGCTCAGATTCACTGGTGGCTTTAAGAAGTATTCAATCGGGTCAATCAAGATATTATTATAGAAATAATGCAACTGCTATATAGAATACATGCTCATGACAGGGTTGTGTCATTTTTATGAGTCCCAGCACATGTTGGAATAGATGGAAACGAAATGGCAGATAAACATGCTAAAAGATCATTGAATAAAAATAATGTAGAAATTGATGTAAAAATCAGTAAAGCAGAAGCAAAGACAATTATAAAGAAAGCTGTTATTAAATCTTGGCAACATAAAATGGGATATGGAGAAGACAGGTAGACATCTGTATAAAATCCAAAAGAAAGTAGGGTTACAAAATTATGAAACTGGAAGTGACTTTAAAAGAAGAGAAGAAGTAATAATAACACGATTAAGATTAGGATATTCATCTTTAAATGGAAACTTGCATAAAATCAGGAAGCTCCCCTCTGGGTTCTGAAGATCTTGTGGCGAAACTGAAACAGTGGAGCATATTTTATTACAGTGTAGAGCATATATTAAAGAGAGACAAATGCTGGAAACAAAGATACAAACAGAAGGTGGAAATAATATGACATTAGAACTAATATTAGGCAATAGAAAATTCAGAAGAATGATAAGATATATTATAGATACGGGAAACTTCAGGAGAACATAAGGAATTGTTATTATTTTTTTTTTAATCCTTCTCATTGTCACTCCACACTCCAGTTCAGTTGGTGGCAGTAATGCACCAAAAGTTGGCTTGCCCACCGCCAATAAACGTCACAAGAAGAAGAAGACGACAGTCTGCTATGGAGAGGTAGGAATGGCCTACCTGGTTTTGACTCACATTGCACTCTTGTTGATCAAGTTTATCGCCCAGAATGAGTAAGTAATGTTTTTTTTCGTAGTGTTTTTACTCATGCTGGATCAACGCCGTGATATAGAAGTGCATCAAATGCTTCAACCTGTGTGAATTCCTGTTTACGGACGATGTTTCACAAGGATTAGGGCCTATATATCTCAACGTGAACTGTGGATTGTACTTTTTTTTCATGATTTTGCAAGACCTTCATCTTTTGGATTTTTGACTTGCTTTGACTTTAAACTTGGCTGTGGGATGCGGACATTGACTGTATGAACTCACCAACTTCTTCCAGATAAGAATTGTTCTCTATTTTTCACATGTGTTTGTATTTGGTGGTATTTATTGTAATTTTGTGAGACATTCATCAAATATTAATTCTCATGAATATATCTCTTTGCATATTTTTGAACTTCTTTGTGTTTTTTTTTATTTTACCCAGAAGCCATTTTATGAACTCTAGTATGAACAAACAGTGAGTCCTCCCTAGTACAGATGTATAGCCAAAGATTTTGCATGACAGAGCAGCGGTTATAGTATGACAACAACATGGTAATTGATTAAAGATAATTACATTTAACAACCAATAACCCTGAACACATTGCAGAGATCCAGACCCTATATCGTTATGCATACTGGTTATCCGACATATAAACACAAAAATAATCTGTATTGTTATAAAAAAAAAATAATTAAATATTATCATCCATCTCTACTATTCATGTAAACATCCTGAATCTCCGATGGCAGAAGCATGCTGAACTTCATTAGAGAGCTTTTGAAGAATAGTACACTTTTAAAAAGATTAAGAATAATTAACAACAATAACAATATAACTGACAGCATGTACAGCACAACTGTCCTCTTTATCAAAGAGCCCAGATAATTACTGTTCAAACAATCTTTAGGAAGCAAGATAGAGGGAGAAGGTGAAAGGAATGACTGAGAACGTGAGAGAAAGGGAAAATAAGAGGGAGTTGGAGTTGGATTTTGGATTGAATTCAACAAATCCAGGTGTGTTGTTTCCCATGTAAGACTTGATCCAGTTCTGGTACTGAGAAACTCTGGCGAACACACTGGGATATTTGGGGTGATCACATTTTTCTGAAGTAAAACTTGAAATGCCGGACTGAATCCATAGGGAACCGTTCCTACTGAGCACTGGACCTCCAGAGTCTCCCTGCATTGACAAACATTCAGCATTTATATATCTCTGACAATTTACATTGAATGTTAAGTTCAATTTACATTTGAATTACACTCAAATTACACTTTTTTTTTTCGCCCAAAGATTGTTTCAGTTATTTTAGGTAGTTCTTATCATGCTAACATATGTTCAAATGTTCGTTTTTTGAATAACTTTGGGTTTATTTAGTTATTTAATGCCATAATTACGGGATGTGGCGTCATGATTGTGTGCTTTCGACTGGGTCAGAAGGAGTTTGGGTGGGGCCTTGATACCGCAGCTCCGCCTCACGATCACTACTGCGCAGACTCAGGCTCCAAATGATGTCATCAGCGCAAGATGATAGCGACTATTTCTGGGACATTTTGGTTTTGTTTTCTCTACAGTGTTTTCTACAGTGGAAGGCAGTGGAGGCATCTTTTTTTTTACAGTCTAAAATGCAACACTCATCACTGTCACTTCACTATCCAGCTGTCCAATTACAGTGGAGGATGGGTGAGACAAATACCACACGAGCCAAGCATCATAAATAGGGATAAGCCATGGTGGTTTGGACAGATCTGTGTAATGCAGAGTGGTTAAGATATTTCTGAAAGAGAAATTGAAACTACGTTGGTGAATGGTTCTAGTGGACCCGAGGTCAAGAACCAACATTAACTGAGCGCGGACTGGAGGGTCAGTCCTAGAGCTCTCCCAGGGGTGTGTTTCCCAAAAGCATTGTTAGTCAACTAACATCGCAAGTTTCGTCATTACTAACATAGTTCAATGATTTGGTGTTTCCCGAAACCGTCGTTCAAACGAACATTCACAAAGCACATCGCAAACTTGTGTGTTTGGAACGACAGCTCTCGAGCAATAAGCAAACCGGTACAATGTATATCTTTTATTTTGAATATATACAAATGTCATTTACATATTTTAGTTTGTCAAGAGATTTTCAGCACTGTTTTTGAAGAGCGCTCATGTGCATACGTGCTCTGGTATGTAAGAACAAGCCTATGATTGAATCTGGAAGTCCGACAGATTATTTAGGATTAGACGCTGGAAAAAAGTCCCAGAGCAAGCTCGACAATATATCATACACCGGTTTTCTGTCAAATGAGAACATGATGGCAAAGATTTGGAACAAATATTCCGACTGAAACTCTCTGACTCTTCCATCCAGATAAGGGTATTCTCTGCTTTTATTGTTATTTTTTATTTCTTATGCATTCCATTTTCATTCTTATGTATTTGTTTCCTTTTCATGCAAAGCACTTTGAATTACCACTGTGTATGAAATGTGCTATATAAATTAACTTGCTTTGCCTAATATTTCTGGTCAGTAATTGTTGATAAAAACAAATTATTTGTGTAATTAAATACTAGTAACATATTACTTCCATGGATTTTGCCTCTAGTGCATCCAGCTGGGCATTTTCAGAAGAGTAAATTAACAGCAAGTTTTCATTTTTGGCAATTTCGGGCTTCAATAGCTTTTTTCCCACCTCTGTGTCTTATTTTAGTTTATTTTATAGTCTGCTCTGCAACTCCATTCTTTCCTCTGGAGATCAGGTGAAGTAAAAACCAGTAATAGTGTACAAGTTCATGATCGGTGGAGTAAACACTGGGCTTAATTAAGCAACTAGGTTGGCAGTTGAATGTTTGCAGGAGAACAGTATTGTGTAAATTTCTTTGGATTAAAACGGGTTAAAATGAATGACTGGTAACTTACCGAACATATACTTTTTCCTCCCTGATTTAAAAATCCAGCACAAATCATATTGCCTGTGATTCTATTGATCAATAAATAAGCATTATCACAGTCACTGTTGCTCACAATGGGCATCATCACCTGCTGCAGTATATTAGGAAGCTGGGTGCCTGTGAGACAGATCAGAGGACACATTTTATGGCTTTTAAAAACCATTTCTAGGTAAACTGTTGAGGTTTCCAGTATTGTTTGTATTCAGTTAATTGCAAAGCGAATGTTCACTCACCTCCAGATTGTAGCAAGCCCCATCCAGTGGCCCAGCTCTCTGTACCTGCATCAAATACACTACCAGCCGCCGCCAGACAGACCGGCTTAATGTAATCAGTGAAATTCACAGAAGAGGAGAGCTGGACCAGTGCTATGTCGTTGTCAATAGTCTTACTGTCATAGTTAGGATGGGTGATGATTCGACTCGCTGTCCTGGATGTCTCATTAGGGTTTAAGCCGGATTGTCTCAGACGCCCGAAGTACATCACAACCTTAGACACATCAATTCTGTAAATAGAGAAAGTCTGCTTTAATCTCACTATTATCAATCTACAAATGTATCTTGAGCTTTATTTTGCTTCATACTTCTGGAAGCAGTGAGCTGCAGATAAAACCCAGTCTTTAGTGATCAGAGTCCCGCCACAGTTATGGCTTGTGCCGTAGACATAAATGCTGACTTGCCACGGCCAAGACCCTGCCGTCGCATCCTCTCCTCCAACAATCCTGCTGTTGAGGGGGGCTCGACCACAAACTGAAGATGAGAAAGAAGAAATATGGTTTCTTTGTTAACATGCCTCACAGACATAGAAGAAACATTCTGTGTGAAACAAGATATGACAACTTACCATCTAACTGGCCGAGCGAACCTGTGTGTTTAGACAAAGACAAAATAAGTAGAGGAACAGAAGAGAGCTGATGAACTGGTTTGTGTAGACCACAGTCACTGGTTCACCTGTTACATCAGCGCTGGCACATATTGACATGAAAACAACATACACTTTCTCCTGAATAATGGTGTTTATGGATTTTAGCCAAAATACTTGTTAAATAATTTTAGTCATATGAAATGAAGTAACTAACCTAAGAAAGGAATTTTGGAGGACCCAAACCCCAAAGTGCAGCTATATTTAAACAACTTAAATAATCTGTATTTCAAACAATGTGTGAGTAGTTTGCTCAAGTATTTTACATTGCTTCATAAAAGCTTGGACACTATTCAGTCTTTATTATTATTATCACCATTTTCCACATTTTAGAATAAAGTCACCGAATCTATAAATAACAGAAATATAAGTGTGGGATTTCTGTGGTGACCATAATCCTATATAAATATCTTTTATTTATTTACTTTTACTTATTTACTTATTAAAATATCTTTTAGCTTCTTCAAAGTCACCACCCGTTCAGACTCTGAACTTTCACTCAACCAAATCTGAACTGCATCCTGGAATTTAAAATCATCCATTAAAATACAGAAATTATGCATTTGTGAAGAAATTCATTCAAATGCAGATTTTTTGCTTATTATGCATTCATCCATAATAATAATAATACCACTTGTGGTAAGAAACACCATCACGAACCAAAAGGTATTCCACATGTTTTACGTTACACTATTTAATGTTTTATTTATATAGCACCTTTCAAGAAACCAAGGACGCTTTATAATCATGAGAAATTAAAATGCTTGTCAGTTTTTATACAACTGAAACAACCATTACTAAATTTATATCTAATTATGTCATATTATAGACGTTTTGTAAGATCTTACCTGCTATGAAAAGGATGATACCGGCAACACTCAAAGCAGTGTTGAACTTCATAATTATGTTCTGGTCTGTGATCTGACTGCTGTTTCCTCGACTGTCAGGTTTCTGTTGAGTTGTAAAGCAAGTACCACTGCATTTATCAAGAGTTCCCTGCCCTGTCCCACCCCACCCCACTGCTACATTCATCTTTCAGAAAAAAAAAAGGTTCTTCTCACACAACAGGTAAAACCAGACGACCTTAGAAGCAACAGTTTCCAGTAAGTCATATTATATCGGGGAATTATACCTTCTTGTAACATCAAGATGAAAATAATGATCTTTTTAGAAACACAATTTGTATTAAACAAAACATAAACAAATAACTTTTTCTTACAAACACAGCAAACATTTTGTTACCATGATTCACTTACAGTGGCATTGTGTTCACTCCAGACATTAAGAATACACAATGAAGGGAAAGGGAGATCTCGTGCTGTTTTACTGCTCAGTTTATAGACAGGATCAACAGATTTTACAACATTTATCCATTACTATTTAATAATTTATTGAAGTGCACAAAAAAGTGTGTTGAACTTACATGATTTAAATCAGTTCACATGAATCAATTAATCACACTTTGTTCACCAAACTTCAACATCATGGAATGAAGTAGGGCTGGACGATTATGACCTAAACTCAAAATCTTGGTTAACTGAACATTTAAATTCATTTTTGCCCTCATAGTTCACTGACATGGTTTATGATTGACTAATAAAGATGGGATATTTTTTCATAATGAAAGAGAGCTCTGACTTGACTTAGCTCACTTTCAGCAGTTATTGTGTCTACAGGTCGTAACATTTCTTACAGATTTCTGCTCGTTGTAAATCAGATACAGATAAATTAGCACAGTACCAGTACATAATGAGAGCGATTGCGTGTGTGAATTAGTCATACCGTCTCTCTATTCATTGTGAAGCTGTGGGTTGTAAGTATAGTTACTTCAAAAGTAGAAAAATATACGCTATAATAATTATTAGACAGCAACTTGTCCTTCGAAAATCATATTTCATATGTTACAAAAACAGCCTTCTTCCACCTCAGAAACATTGCTAAGCTACAGAATATGTTATCTATTTCTGATCCAGAAAAGTTAGTTCATGCTTTCATGACGTCTCGACTAGATTACTGTAATGCATTACTAGCTGGTTGTCCTGCTTCCTCAATAAACAAGCTACAATTAGTACAAAATGCAGCTGAGTTTTTTCCAGGTCAAGAAAATATGACCATATAACACCAATTTTATCATCTCTACACTGGTTACCTATTAAGTTCTGTATCGATTATAAAGTATTGCTACTGACCTATAAGGCTCTAAATGGTTTAGCTTCTGTGTATTTAAAGGTGCAATATGTTATATTTTTGCAGTAAAATATCCAAAAACCACTAGGCCAGTGTTATATATTTTGTTTACTTGAGCACTTACAATATCCCAAATGTCTCCAATTATTTGTAAATCGTGAGAAAATTGCACTTTTAACCAAGGCTCCAGGACGTGCGAGGAGTCGCCTGTCAATTGCGTCATACCCGCGTTAACCCTCGGTCTGCCTCGGTTTCTGGTTTTATTTTGTAGAAACCATGGAAACACCAAAGATGCTTTAATATAATACACGTTTTAATAGACAAGGGAACAACTGTTTTGATATATTGATATCAAACATAGCAACATAGCATAATCAGATGCAGCTTTATTTTTAGTAACAGTAATACAGCATTTTCTCCATCATACAATTTGTTTTAGTTCCATGCCATTTATCAGCACAAGCCATCCAACATTTAATATTATATTCTAAAATCGATCTTACTGCAGTGTGTCTCAAACAAGTGTCTCTCAGCAGCCGTAGAGTAACTTTATATCATAATTTTCAACACACACTTAAATGTATCTAATATAATAAACAGAGCTGCGTTACCTCATACTCATGACCGGAAAAGCGGAAGCGGCGCCGGCGACTGTGTCATAATAAAAGTCCCGCTGCTCGTGAGGCGTGTGTTGCGCACTCGCTCCAGCGGCCTCGTTCAGCTCCACAACACTCGGTCCTGCCCTGCTCGTTACTACAGTAACGTTAATAATCACACCCATGAACATGATTGCTTACCAAGTCCAATCCCTATTCTTTTGCACCGTCCGTGTAGGTGGAGACCACATGTCCCAAGATTCCGCTCTCAAAACTTGGCGTCATCAAGCTACGCCTATGTTTTGAATAGGCTTCTAGCGACCTCTAGCGGACAAAATGATCACATATTGTACCTTTAATTATGAACTATAGCTATAATTTAATAATACCTTTAACTGATCTTCTATCTCCCTACAATCCTTCACGCTCTTTAAGATCACAAAACTCCGGGCTTCTGGTTGTACCTAAGATATCTTATAAGTCCACTAAAGGAGGGAGAGCGTTTTCACATTTGGCTCCTAAACTCTGGAATAGCCTTCCTGATAATGTTCAGGGCTCAGACTCGCTCACCCAGTTTAAATCTAGATTAAAGACGCATCTCTTTAGCCAAGCATTCACATAATGCATCTCATATCAAATCAATTGCACATGACTATCTTTGCTTAATGTTATGAACAGCAGCTACGCTAATTATTCTCCATTTGCTTTTCTGTTTTACCTCGGGACGCCCGTCCTGAGGTGACTAGAGAGTACATCAGCTTCAGTTTGGATCCAGCCTCTTAAGAAGACCTCAGATGACCAACACCTTTGAAAAGACGGCGCCAACTCCTGCGAGGACTTCAATATGCACATTCCCAAATTTCTAAATATAGCTACTAATTATTGTTAATATATAATTCATTATTTCCAGAAGCTCATTGTAAACTAAATTGCCTAAATTATTACATTTTTAGCTAACTGCATTCTCTAAATTGTAATGTTGACATGCTTTCTCTGTAAAGCTGCTTTAAAACGATATCGTGAAAAGCGCTGTACAAATCAGGGGTGGAGCCAGACATTGTCAAGTCAAGTCAAGTCACCTTTATTTATATAGCGCTTTTTACAATGCAGATTGTGTCAAAGCAGCTTTACATTGATAACTGGTATATAATTTTGGCTGCACAGCAGCTCTTAAAGAATAGTGTCAATGTCGGCAGATCAAAGCACTGTTGAATATCAAATGTCAAGTGTCCCCAACTAAGCAAGCCAAAGGCGACAGCGGCAAGGAACCCAAACTCCAACAGGTGACATCAGATGGCAAACAGGTGGCAAATAGACTTCTGTGTTAAAATGGAAAAAAAAACCTTTGGAGAAACCAGGCTTAGTCGGGGGGCCAGTTCTCCTTTGGCGAACAGTGCTTTGTTACGATTCAGGTTGCTATCTTATGTCCGATAGGATCACAACATTCAAAGTATTTATTCCAGTTCAATCCAGTTGAGGATCGTATTCATCACACCGGTATGGACGGTTTGTTGAGGAGCTGTGCCACTGGCTGTCATGTCGATGAGGCCTTCACAATGGATGATCTAGTTGACTCAATCTCTGCTGATACTTCAGGGCTGCGTTGTGGTCGTGTCAAGGCGCCGGTCCTCGGTCTCACCTGGATACGGCCTGGATCTGGTTGACTACGGTAAACCTCTGGTTAAACAGAAAGACTAATATTAGCGTAGATGTCATTCTTCTTCTGATGTAACGAGTACATCTGGTGTTATAGGAAGTGTTCCCGGTTCCGGCTGACCTAATTTATGCAGCCTAATAATCCTTTAAAGGATTTGAAAATATAAATTGATAATGTGTTATGTGTATGCCAGGTTAAAGAGATGCGTTTTTAGTCTAGATTTAAACTGACAGAGTGTGTCTGCTTCCCGAACAATGCTAGGAAGATTGTTCCAGAGTTTAGGTGCCAGATAGGAGAAGGATCTACTGCCTGCGGTTGATTTTGATATTCTAGGTATTATCAGCTGGCCTGAATTCTGAGATCGCAATAGACGTGAAGGACTATAATGCTTTAAGAGCTCGCTCAGGTACTGGGGAGCTAAACCATTTAGTGCTTTGTAAGTAATTAGCAAGATTTTAAAATCTATACGATGTTTAACAGGAAGCCAATGCAGTGTTGACAGAACTGGGCTAATATGGGCATACTTCCTAGTTCTAGTAACTCTAGCTGCTGCATTTTGGACGAGCTGTAGTTTATTTATCAGGCGAGCAGGGCAACTACCCAGTAGAGCATTACAGTAATCTAGCCTTGAGGTCATGAACGCATGAACTAACTGTTCTGCATTTTTTATTGAGAGCATATGTCGTAGATATATTTTTAAGATGGAAGAATGCGGTTTTACAGATGCTAGTAACATGGCCTTCAAATGAAAGATTGGTATCAAAGAGCACACCCAGGTTCCTAACTGACGACGAAGACTTAACAGAGCAGCCATCAAGTGTTAGACAGTATTCTAGGTTATTACGTGAAGAAGTTTTTGGTCCAAAAATTAGAATCTCTGTTTTTTCTGAATTTAGAAGTAGGAAATTACTGGTCATCCAATTTTTTATATCAGCTATGCATTCTGTTAATTTTGTGAATTGGTAAGTTTCGTCACGGCGCGAAGAAATATAGAGCTGAGTATCATCAGCGTAACAGTGAAAACTAACGCCATGCTTCCTAATGATATCTCCCAAGGGTAGCATGTACAGAGTGAAAAGCAACGGTCCTAGTACTGAGCCTTGCGGTACTCCATATTGAACCTGTGATCGATATGACCTCTCTTCGTTTACTACTACAAACTGATAACGGTCAGATAAGTATGATTTGAACCATGACAGTGCAGTTCCACTAATGCCAACATAATTTTCGAGTCTATTTAAAAGAATATTGTGATCGATAGTGTCAAATGCAGCACTAAGATCCAGTAACACTAATAGAGAGATACAACCACGATCTGATGATAAGAGCAAATCATTAGTAACTCTAATGAGAGCAGTCTCAGTACTATGGTACGGTCTAAAACCTGACTGGAAATCCTCACAGATACTATTTCTGTCTAAAAAGGAACATAGTTGTGATGATACTGCCTTTTCTAGTATTTTTGACAGAAAAGTGAGATTTGAGATCAGCCTGTAATTGACTAATTCTCTAGGATCAAGTTGTGGTTTTTTAATAAGAGGTTTAATAATAGCCAGCTTAAAACTTTTTGGTACGTATCCTAGTGATAAAGATGAATTGATGATATTAAGAAGAGGATCTATGACCTCTGGAAGCATCTCTTTCAATAGCTTAGTCGGTATAGGGTCTAACATACATGTTGTTGATTTTGATGATTTAATAAGTTTAGACAATTCTTCCTCTCCTAAAGCAGTAAATGAATTGAATTTTTCCTCAGGGACACTACAATGCACTGTCTGACGCGATACTGTAGGTTGTATGGTTATAATTTTTTCTCTAATATTATCAATCTTACAAGTAAAGAAGTTCATAAAGTCATTACTGCTGTGCTCTTTGGAAACATCAGAAGTTGAAGCTTTATTTCTTGTTAATTTAGCCACTGTATCAAATAAATACCTAGGGTTGTGCTTATTTTCTTCTAAAAGTTTTGAAAAATAGGCAGATCTAGCAGTTTTTAAGGCCTTTCTGTACTCAATCATTCTCTCTCTCCACGAAATGCGAAAAACTTCTAGTTTTGTTTTCTTCCAGCTGCGCTCCATTTTTCTGGCTGCTACCTTTAGGGCCCGAGTGTGCTCATCGTACCACGGCGTTGGATTAATTTCCTTAATCTTTTTTAAACGCAAAGGAGCAACCGAGTCTAATGTGCTGGAAAAGACAGAGGCAATAGTTTCTGTTTCAACATCGAGGTCTTCTAAGCTATCTGGTATGCTAAGGCGATGAAACTGATCAGGAAGATTATTTAGAAAGCGATCTTTAGTGGTAGAAGTGATGGTTCTACCATATTTATGGCAGGGAGGCAGTTTGGCTGCCTTGACTAAATGTAGTATACACAAGACTAAATAATGATCTGAGATGTCGTCACTCTGCTGCAGAATTTCAATGGCATCAATATCGATTCCATGTGACAATATTAGATCTAAAGTATGATTACGACAATGAGTGGGTCCTGACACGTGTTGTCTAACACCAATAGAGTTTAGAATGTCTGTAAATGCCAATCCCAATGAGTCTTTTTTATTATCTACATGGATATTAAAATCACCAACAACAAGGACTTTATCTGCAGTTAGTACTAACTCTGAAAGAAAAGCAGCAAATTCTTTGATAAAGTCTGTATGGTGCCCTGGTGGCCTGTATACAGTAGCCAGCACAAATGTCAACTTGCATAATGTTACGTAAAGCACCATCACTTCGAAGGAATTATATTTGGAAGACTTTTGACTAATACTGTAAATATTACTATAAATTACAGCAACACCTCCCCCTTTGCCTTTCTGACGAGGATTGTGTTGATAATCATAACCTTGCGGGCTAGACTCATTTAAAGTAATGTAATCATCTGGTTTTAGCCAAGTTTCTGTCAAACACAGCACATCTAGATTATTGTCTGTGATAATATCATTTACAATAAGTGCTTTTGAAGAAAGGGATCTAATATTTAACAACCCAAGCTTTATCATTTGTTTATCGTTTTTATCTCTATTTTTTATTTGTTGAACATCAATTAAATTTTTACCATTAAATGGGTTTGGAAGTTTTTTGTTTTTACTAATTCGGGGTACAGACACAGTCTCTATGTGATAATATCTAGGTGAAAGAGTTTCTATGTGTTGGGAATTATCTGACTTCTGTAACGTGAGGCAGCTAGCAGACGGTCGGTTTAGCCAGTCTGTCTGCTTCCTGACCTGGGCCCCAGTTTGTCATGTTTTAGTTTTAAGACTATGTGCCATATTACCAGAGAGAAGAGCAGCACCATCCCGGGAGGTATGAATACCATCTCTTTTCAACAGGTCATGTCTGCCCCAAAAACTTTTCCAATTGTCTATGAAACCTATATTATTCTGCGGACACCACTTAGACAGCCAGCCATTGAGTGATGATAATCTGCTAACTATCTCATCACTCCGATGAACAGGAAGAGGGCCAGAGCAAATTACTTCTTCTGACATTGTACTTGCGAGTTCACACACCTCTTTAATGTGAATTTTAGTGATCTCCGACTGCCGAAGTCAAACATCATTAGTGCCGACGTGAATAACAATTTTAGTGTATTTACGATTAGCATTAGCCAGCACTTTTAAATTTGCTTTGATGTCAGGTGCTCTGGCTCCCGGCAAACATGTGACTATGGTGGCTGGTGTCTCTATTTTCACGTTCCGTGTAATAGAATCGCCAATAACTAGGGCACTTTCAACAGGATTCTCAGTGGGTGCGTCACTGAGTGGGGAGAACCTGTTTGATGTTCTAATTGGAACGGAAGAGTGGTGTTTTCCGCGGCTAGGCCGCCTCACCGTCACCCAATTGCCCTGCTGCGCGGGCTCTACAACCGGAACCAAACAATGTACAGAGTTCACTAAGCTAGTCGCATCCAAAACAGTATCTGAAGCCCTTGCATTCTTACTATCCTCGATTAAAGTTTGGATGCGTGTCTCTAATTCTGAGATTCTCTCTGTCAGCCTGACTATTTCCCTACATTTATGACATGTAAATCCCTCATCGCTGACAGAGAGAGCCATGGTGAACATGTGGCACATGGAACACGACACGATACAGGGAGAGGATGACATGACTCACCGTGTTTGTAGACTGATCCGAGTTACCACAGCTGTTTGATGAACGCGTTGAAAAAGGAGCGCGTGAGAGACTGACGACAAGTTAACAAGCTAGCGAGATAAAAACGTGTTGTAACAGCGATTTAGATTCAAAGATTACAAGCTAGCGACGTCAGATTAATGTGGTAGGCAATATTATATAAGGTATTATATAAGGTAATGATAATATAAGCAACAATGAACAAAAGTAAGAGATTCAAAACAAAGCTATACGGAGTCACAGACGCAAACCACTCTGAGCAGCGAGGCAGACAGGAGCAATCGAGTAGTGTTCCTCAGGGAAGGAACTGGGAAGGAACTGATTATCGCTTTGTAAACATTTGGGGCTTAGCAAAATGTGAAAAAGGATGCAGTAATTGAGGTCATTTATGAATCGTAAATGTATGTTGCAAGACCACGTGATAAATGTATGCTTATGTGTTCATGTGTAAAATGAGATCGTCATTTTGGTGCTTTGTTAAACGTTGTGATATGTGTATGTTCTGAGAATTATATTAATGACGGTTTTATGACCTTGTTATTCAAGGTCAGGTTTTTTTTGTTTTGTTTTCTTGTTCCTTTCCATTTCAGATTCGGTTTCATCGTGGCCCTGTTGAATGTGTGCTGCAAACTCTGGTTGATGCTGTATAGAGATCGATGCTTCACGGAATGGAGTTCCTGGATTCCCGGATTTCGTCCAAACTTTCATGTTCGCGGAGGGAGTGAGGACTGGCGAGCCGCACGGAGTTCTCAACAAGTGATATTGAGTGACATTGACATTACCGAACTGGACGGTAGGACAGTGAACTAGTAGCACACATGGTGTTTCACTGCACTCTTTTGGAAGGATTCTAATAGGAGAGACTGAATGACAAATAATTTCATTGTCATTAACTGAATTCAGCCGCATTCACAAGGTTGAGCTTTGAATTCACATTTGAATTTATTCAGATTATTTAAGTTTTCTTCTATTTGATAGCGGGATATAGTGGCAAAAATTAATGTTGTGAAAATAAAAATTCTGGGAAGAATGTTTCACTTTATGGAAAACTATTTGAACAGTCTCAAGTATGTTTTTATGTGATGAGTGCATCGCTATCACAGTGTAAAATTACTAAAATGATTTAGAACCTTCTAAATGTTTGGTTTTTGATGGTCAAAATGAAGAGGGTTTCAATGGCAAAGTCTTAAGCTGGGCCAGAGTTAAAAGATAAAGTTTGATGTTAAAAGTTATAAAAGGCAGGACCAGTCCTGAATGCCTAAGAGTCTCTCTCATTCAAAGTCAGCTAAAACTGCCTTTCATTCATACACGTGTGAATGTAGGACACTGGAAACACAAGCTTTCTATATATATGTGCACAAACAAAAAATTACATGAAATCCATCGGGACATCTCAAATAGACTTTTAATCTCCTTTAAAACAAGATTTGATCAAGTGGTGTTCACCAGATGTCGTATGGGTCATACATGATTGACTCATGCACTTTTGCTTAACTCTGTGTATGTTCTGCAAGACTCCCCTTTCCATTAAAAATATTTTATAATAATTATAATAATATAATTTCTTTCTTATCAATCATTGTTAACTTTTTGCTTTTACTTTCCTGTGTTCTGATGACATTGATTATATTCTTGATACATATTGTAATGACCCGGCGTTTAGCACCAGCAGGTGGTTGCATTATGGGTATTTGTTTGTTTGAGTTGACTTATATGGAATTCCAAGTCTGCCAAAATTAAAAATAAATAAATATGTAAATAAATATACATAGAAAAGCAAATATATATATATATATATATATATATATATATATATATATATATATATATATTTCCTTATTTATTTATTTTTTTTTCACATTTATTTTTTTCTTTTATTTATTTATCCATTTATTCATTTCGATTTATATTTATTTCCACATTTATTTATGTATTCATTTCCATATTAATTTCCACATTTATTAATTTCTACATTTCTTTATTTCTACATTTCTTTATTTTTACATTTATGTATTTTTACAATTCTTTGTCCGTAGGGTAATGAGAAGAGCGTGGTTTACCTCAGACATAGCAATCGAGCTCAGAGTAGGCGAGAGCGAAGCGTTAAGGCCACAGTGACACCTCGTGGTGTGCCTGAAATACAAGAGGTGTAGCCTACTGACATTGATACTGTCTGTGATGAATGACTTGGATAGGTATAGGCATAGAAATTAGCAAGAAAACTGAGCACCTGCGGGAGCCGAATGAACATCACTACTGCGGCAGTGGAGATATTAGCCAGAATAACTGAGCTCCTGCGGGAGCCGAGGCGACGTCACTGCTGCGGCAATGATAGAAAAATTCCATTGTATTGGAATGATGGTATTAGTTGAGTTGGATATGGTGCCTTGCAGGTATGTGTGAGAGAATGAGCTGAAGCCGAAACTAGCTGATAGGTGTTCGTTGGACTTCTTTAATATGGAAGCGATTAGATCGGATGTAGTTCTTAAAAGCTTCTGATGACCAGCGACCATGCGGGGACCCATTTGTTTGGGTTGATGCCTCCCCGAGATGGATCGGCGGCGGTGTTAGGCGGTGTAATTGCTCCTAGTAAGGCCAGAGGATTGTGGCAAAGATTCCTTGAGGACGAAAGATTCTTCATCGGACACAAAGAGATTAATTTCGGACATGGTGGGAACTTAGGGCAGGTCAGATGCTGTAAAACTGTCGAGGAATATGGGTGAGTCGACTGTGTCTATATATATGCTTTCACTCATGCTGATTGGGTAGATATGTTGATTACTGATTGCTAACAGCTGGCTGAAATGTTGTGATGATTAGTCAGATTATTTGAACGTTGCTCCTCCCGAATTTTGTTAATAAAACATCATTAAAGTTTAGGCTACTTGGAGCATAACAGGGAGCAAACAGCGTGATCACATTCAATAACCGACACAGGATGAACAGAACGGGGAGTATGAGGGAGCTAAACAGGCACAGGTGGAGAAAGGAAAATAATCAGGGACTAACGAGAACAGGTGCAGACAATACAGGCCATAATGGTGACAACCTCTTCTATTTCTTCATTATGAACCCTAATTTTCACTTACTTTTTACTTTCTATTCGAAAAGCACATAAAAACTGATTTCTCAATATTTAAAGTGAGATGATTTTCCTGAAGCCATATAGATATCCTTTCCAGTTGTTCATTTAAAATTGCAGCAACCTTGACAGATGACTTAGCAGATGAATAAATTACTGTAGCATCAGCATAAAGCTGACATTCAACATCTGGGGCCGTATTCACAAAACATTTTATCTTACCACTAAGAGTTCTCCTAAATAGCAATAAAAGTTCTAAGAGTTTTCTCTCAAAAGCTATTCACAAAGCTGCTGAGACCAACTTTTACTAAGGAATAGAGAGAAGTTGTACGGTGCATTCCAAACGGGATATATCACCCTTCGCCACCTACAAAATTTCAATGAAGAGCCTCTGAAGACATCTACGTGGCAATATTCAGTAACAATCAAAGCACCACCTGTTGGCAGCAGGAAGTGTGGCACTTTAAAATGATTTTGCCATAATTCTCCTGTATTTACTCGCTTACATGCATGTTGCCCACTGTTCACTGTTTTCCTAAGGCCAACGGGTGGCAGTGAGCCCGGGTGCGTGGGCCCTTTCATCGCTGCTTGCAGCTTTAATTTTAAAATTGTAATTTTGTCTACCCCTGAAATGGGCCCATAGCCCAGCAGTAAATATGCTAAAAATGCTTATTCAAGGACATTCATTTAATCGCATCGGAGCATGTGAGCATGATTTGTTTCCATGGTTGTCATAATATTGTTGTTTACTCCAAATATTTCTGTTCATAATATAGCGATGATCAGCAGATTCTTAAAAACTCCTGTCAACCACTGGATTGAGGAAATGTTTTTCTCTGAGAGAAATATTCACCTTTGTTTATAATCGCCCAATAAAACCGGCTAAACTGGCTAGAGAGCAAGACGTCATAATCAATGCAAAAAACATTTTAGTAAATGATATGAAAATGTTATGAACAGTTAGAAACAGTATTAGTAACACTAAAAGTACTTATTTTACAGTGTTAATGAAGGAAACAAATTTTTTTTTTTTTTTTACAGAAGATGTAAATGTAAATTTATTGTCCTTTCACATTCTTTCGTTTTGCTGTAATGAACTCACTAGCAAAACTTTTATCTTTTTTTATCAAATAAACACTGCCTTTTGTAGAAGAGACTTTGATTTGATTCTCCACTGGCTAGAAAGCAAGCCGTTGTTACGATGTGCAGGTTGCAGAGACGAGGCGTTCACGGAGATCCACAATAAATGGGTTTTTATTAAAAGGAGAGATACGCAGCTACACACACATCTAAACAATAAGAACAGACAAGGAGTGCAGGAAGTGAGTCCATTATAAAGGGAGTGCAGATGATGAGGTCCAGGTGCAGGTGATCAGTGATGATGGGGAGATGACGAGGAAGTGAGTGCAGGTGTGGAAACAGGAGGATGATGGGAAATGGAGTCCAGGAACGAAGGGAACTGTGACAGCCGTCATCATCAATGCAAATAACATTTTAGTAAATGATACGAAAATGCCACTCGGTTAGAAACAGTAGTAACACTAAAAGTACTTTATTTACAGTGTTTATAAAGGAAGGTCAGCAACTCTTTTAAAAAAAATGAAACATTTTTTACACAGAAGATGTAAATGCATTTGTCCTTTCATACATTATTTTTGCCATAATGAACTCACTAGCAAAACTTTTATCTTTTTTGTCAAATAAATGCTGTCATTTGCAGAAGAGACTTTGATTTGAACTAAACATTTGAACAGTATTATACATATGCATCTTTCTGTTTAATACTAGAACAAATTCATTTTAAAATGACAATTAAAATAACAAAAGTGGAGGAGACTAAGATTCTTATAAACCCTGGAGAGGTTTATTGTTTATTTCATGAGTCAAGTAAGAGGCAGACAGGAAAGTTTATGATAGTAAAAAAAGAAAAGGAAAAACTTTTAATGTAAGCAAAACGATGGGTTTTTGCAAGAAAAATATCCATGAAAAATATCAGCGACGAATGACGTAGGACATAGTGTTGTCTAAGCGGTTCAACTACGTTACTCGTCACATCAGTTTCCATTCGTCAAGTCAACCATCTACTAGAAACTAGTCATTTTAGTTTATGAAGTTTTAAATATGGATATTTTTCTCTCCAATAAACCCATCAATTTGCTTTAGAAGAGCTTGGAAGAGCCAGGGTATGTTTTAATATAACTCCGATTGTGTTCATTTGAAAGAATGTCTTATACACCTGTCTTAAAGGTTGAGTAAATTGTGGGAAAATTTTCATTTTTGGGTGAACTATCCCTTTAATGTGTAGTGAAGCGACCTTGAACTGAAAGGCACTTAATAGTAAACCTTTACCTATTCCAGGGTGTGTACTTTAAATGCTGACATAAAAAAAAAGGCATCTGCAAAAAGATGAGACTCATGGTTGCAGGGGCAGAGAACACTTGATGAATGTGGCAGTACCTGCTTTACTTCTCTTTATCCTGACAGCTGAAGAAACAGCAGTCTGAACCAGACCAGAACATAATTATGAAGTTTAACACAGCTTTGAGTGTTGTTGGAAGCATACTTCTCAGCATAGCAGGTAAGATCTTACTCAAATCTATTAAATTAGGTGTATGTTTAATGTTTAAATGGCTTAGTTGAATTGCAGTTACTAGGGACCTTTGTAACATAAATCGATAATCGACTACCAAAACACTACCAACTTTACTGAATTTCATTTCTCTTAATCTCAAAATACTTTTTGATCTAAAGACTTATGCTTAAATAATTTAAACTTGTTTTGAGGATAAATATACAGCATGTTGTGCTTTTTGTATGAATTTATTTGAAAATGTAAGATGTATTTATTTATATCATTTTTTTTATTGGATGAGTTAAATGCATATGAACTTATTCAATACCAAATACATAAATTGGTTGATTGAGTAAATGAAGCTAAATTGTTCTAAAATATGGAAAACCGTGATAATAAAGAATGAGAAACTGTCTATTTTACTACTAGTTTAGTACTGTAAATACTAATAATATTAATGGTTTTATATTTTAGTAATAAATATTTCATTTAAAATTAAAGATGGGAGTTTGGAGAGTGTCGCAAACACATCAGGAACAGAGTACACTAAAAATAATTTTAACTCAGAAATTACTAGTAAATTAATTACAAAGAAACAGCAAGTAACACATTGAATTAAATGTGAAATTTTGAAGTAGAAAAACTGAAATAGTATTTTCTTGTAAAACACAATCCATTAATACTTCATTTATAACTTCAAAAAATCTATTTTTACAGTGTAGATGTGCAGTTGTGAGTAATTTCAGTTAGCCTATTTTGCCACACACAGTAAAAAAAAAAAAGACAAAAGTGCAAATATACCATAAATCAAGACAATCTTCATCATAAAACACTTAAGCAAATGTTAGATTATGGCTCCTGAGGCGTGCCTCATCCCAGTCCTCTTAATTGGCAATTGAATGAACAATCTCAACGCTGAGGGAGAGTATAAAGTCTCATTTTATTTAACAGAAAAGAGAGAATATATAGAAAGAGTACAAGGGGTGTAGTATAGGTTCAACTAATGAGAGAGAGAATACATCATATAGCTCATGGTATAGGAATGTGATACATGTAGAAAAACAAGTCTAAATATGGTTATCTCCCGGTCAGGTACCCATGCTTTCCTGGGGATCCAGAAGACCCTCTCCTTTACTTGCAATACAAAAGTAGGGACCATTCCCTGTCTCCCATTCAATCCTAGTAGAACCTTGTTCCTTATATGGAAATGGTTCCGGTACAAAAAGAAAACCAGATGTTATAGTATAGAATACAGCTTCAATAGAGGACAAAAGACCCTCTGTCTACCTTCCTTCAATGCTGAGACCAACATCAAATCTTTCAGCAAACTATTCACCCACTCTGAAAAAATATCAAACCTGATGCATTATGTAGATTATTAGATGTAAATTACATTAAATCAAGTAGTAGCTCTCAACAGCCAATTAATTCAATAATATATGGCCATTATTAATTTAAATACTCAATGTAGTAACCTTGAAATCACTGTATTTTCTCTATAGAGCTGCTGTCAAGCACATGAGCCTCCTACTGTAGTTACACTGTTACTTTACATGATGTGAAACAGGCCTAATGTAGCTCACAGACAGCCAAGACTGACAGGTTCAGTTACTATTTTAATGTCAAGATAATGGAATCATTTAACAATATAATCTCTAAACAGTATAATTCTTGTGAAAGTATTATCTTGATTTATACCAATGGTATGTGTCAACGAACCACACAATACCTGAGCCTGCTCTTTCACAAAAAAACTGCATTTATGACAAAGAACGGCACAGATGCAGATGCCATAATCTGTCGATAAACACACACCTTGCTTGATTTTGCTTTAGAAGTGTGCAGCAGACACACACACCACTTTAACTATTTTCAATTTATCACTTATCCTGCCATACATATTACTGATAACATCTGAAGTAAATTGATTTACATACACATCCTAAAAAATAATCCTGTGACACTGACACACTTTAAATCGGGTGATTTTAGGTAAAGGGTCTGGCTGTCAGTCAATTGGTGTTTTTTCCACTGCATGGTACGGTTCGGCACAGAACGGTTCGGCAATAGTACCACCTCAGTGGAGGTTCCAAGTGAGCCGAACCAATACTAAATGTGACGTGTAAACACTGCAGATCACTGACTGGTCAGGGAGATTTGTCACTACCAGCATCACTGGATTTGAAACATGAGACACCAAACCTGCTATATTTAAATAGTCAGTAACAGCCACCGCAGTATCATTTGTTCGCAAAACGACTTGCTTTAAACTACCGTCGCACACAACTTGAAAAAAGAAATGGCTGTATCGTGGTCAGTAGACGAGGTACAGACTCATTGGTAGACGAGGAGCAGATCCACGGCAGTAGAGGCGGTGCAACTATAACGATCAGTCTATAATCCCACCCACTTTGAAGTGGTACTAAACTGCAGTGGAAAAGCAATAAGAAAGTAAAGCGAGCAGAGCCGAGTTGTACCACGCAGTGGAAAAGCGCCAAATTATGCCCTCTGTTGGTAGGGAATAGCAATATTGCTGCTCGAACACTTCCAGTGGCTTTGATGGAAGTTTAATATTGTATGAGCAATCAAAGTCATTTATATAGGTAAGTGGTCCTAATGTGTAATAAATTAGGTGCCCTGACCAGTGCCTGGATTTACTGATTCACAAGCTCGGGAGCTTTAGGAAGTTGATTGAGATGGACCCAAAAACTGAGCTGCACATGGACGGTGTGTACGGACATTCGAAAAAACCCTCCGGATGATGAAAATTACGTGACGAGGACAGTGTACTAACCATCACAGAACACAGACAGTTGAAGTATACTTTGGGCTTGAGACTGCAGGCTACAAACCAGTTTATCAGTTTCGTACATGTTCATCTAATTGTTTGGTCTCTGTTTCCCAGGTTCTCTCTGCCAGTTAGATGGTAAGTTGTCATACTCTTAATGACCATAAAACTGTTGTTCCACAAATCTTGTATGTATTATATCATTTTAATTGGGAATTCCCACATTGTCTTTCCTCTCATCAGTGTGTGGTCGAGCCCCCCTCAATGGCAGGATTGTTGGAGGGGAGAATGCGACGGCAGGAGCCTGGCCGTGGCAAGTCAGATTTCATGTCCATAAATATTTGTGTGGTGGGACTCTGATCAATAAAGACTGGGTTTTATCTGCAGCTCACTGCTTCGAGTATGTTGAAAGCTTAAATAAAACTGAAGATACAACTGTAGATTGATAATAGTGGAATTGATGCAGACTTTCTCTATTTACAACCAGAAATTCTAGCAATGTCAGTGATCCTAACATTGTGATGTACTTTGGGCGTCTGAATCAATCCGGCTCAAACCCTCATGAGATAATCAGGACAGCGAGTCGAATCATCAGACATGGTAACTATAACAGTAGTACCAACAACAACGACATAGCACTGGTCCAGCTCAACTCTTCTGTGCCTTTCTCTGATTACATTAAGCCGGTCTGTCTGGCAGCGGCTGGTAGTGTATTTGATGCAGGTACAGAGAGCTGGGTCACTGGATGGGGCACGCTACAGTCTGGAGGTGAGTGAACATTTGTTTGCCAATTAAATGAATACAAACAATACTCTAAAACTCAATAATTTACCTAGAAATGGTTTTTGAAAGCCATAAAATGTGTCCTCTGATCTGTCACAGGCCAGCGTCCTGATACACTGCAGGAGGTGATGATACCCATTGTGAACAACAGTGACTGTGATAAAGCTTATAAAGGGATCAACATAAGCATCACAAGCAATATGATTTGTGCTGGATTGTTAAATAAGGGAGGAAAAGATTCATGTCAGGTAAGAAAGTCATTCATTTTAACACGTTTTAATCCAAAGCAATTTATAAGACACTACTCACCAGTTTTGGTCACCTGCAAACTTTACTCTGCCAACCTGCCACCACCAATCATGAACTTGTACACTGTGACTGATTTTTGATACTACATCTGTTCTGCAGAGGAGAGTACAGAGTTGCAATGCAGTCTATATGCACAACTATGTGTGATATTTGGGCTGCACACACGAGGGACCTCATTTATAAAGTGTGCATACACATAGATTTGATCTTAAGAGTGTATGTATGCTTAAATCCACGCCAACACTCATGTTTATAAAAACGGTCTTTGACATGGAAAAGTGTTTAGCGTCACGTCAGGGTCTGAGCAGACGTACACACTTTTCCTGGTCAGATTACTGCAGGTTTTTGGAAATCTAAGCTTTTCTTGCAGCTCGCCATTCTAAATGAAAGGATTTGGACGATGACTGGTGATCTTTTATATATAAATGATAATAATTAGGTGTCATTTATTATGCGGATAACTGAAACCATTCAGCTGTGCGCAAGTTCAAGATTTGCGATTTATAGATTTCAGGTCTAAAGAGAGGCGTACGCTTGTTTTCTGTGTGTACGTTCATTCTATGAATCACACATACACACATCTGAGAAATGATCGTAAGATCAAATTTAGGATGGTTTCTGCGCAACATTTTATAAATGAGGCCCAGGATGAATTGTAAACTGCGTATTTCCACACTTGAAGGACACTGCTGGAAGGGGATGCCACACAATATGTATATCAACAGAGTAAACAATTACTCTATTACTCTCTTGGTTTTACCCAAAGTTGAACATTGTTCGAAAAATGCTCAGCGTTCCCACTGCAAACAATTGAAAAAGGCCTCAGGGAGGAAAGTGCTTTGGTGGACACATGGCTGGAATACTTTTACTATTATGTTCACTGTATATCGTCAGATATATAAATGCTGAATGTTTGTGAATACAGGGAGACTCTGGAGGTCCAATGGTCAGTAAGAAAGGCTCCCTGTGGATTCAGTCCGGCATTGTGAGTTTTGGTGAAGGATGTGCTCTCCCCGAATATCCTGGTGTGTACGCCAGAGTCTCTCAGTACCAGAACTGGATCAAGTCTTACATGGGCAGCAACCCACCTGGATTTGTTGAATTCAATCCAACATCCAACTCCAACTTTGGAAGCGCACCCAACCTCCTCTTATTTTCCCTTTCTCTCACGTTCTCCATCCTTCCTTTCACCTTCTCCCTCTATCTCTCTTCCTAAAGATTGATTGAACAGAAACTCTCAGGGTTCTGTGATGAAGAGAACAGATGTGCTGTACATGTTATTTATATTGTCATTTATTCTTTATCTTTTTAAAAATGTACGATTCATGAAAAGCTCTTTTATTGACATTATAAGAACATGCACTAATGAAGTTCATGCTTCTGTACTCTGAGATTCAGCATGTTTTCATAAACAGTAGAGATGTTTATATGTCTGATAACCAGCATAACTGATATAGGGTCTGGAGCTCTGCATTGGATCCTGCTTGTTGAAAATGTAATTATCTTTCTTTATGTAATTATCTAATCAATCGACATGTTGAAGTCACACTGTCTAAGCAGAATAAACACAAAAGAAGGAACTGACTTTGGGAATGCTCTCTCTCTCTCTCTCTCTCTCTCTTTTCATACTGTCTTAATCTTTTTATGTAAACCCTGATACAGTTTTTTCAAGATTCTTTGATGAATACAAAGTTCAAAAAAGGTTTAAAAGTTGAAAAATATTTTGTAACATTATAAAAGTGTTTCCTGATGAGTGTTTCTGTCCATCAGAAGAATCCGAATCATTGGATCATCTGGACTGGAGCTGCTCTCTGAAAGAGAAAGATAATATGGAGTATGATTGTAAAATAATATTCAAAACAAAGAGTTGACTATATTGTGATTCCCCGGGTTCAGAGAAACGCTAAAGCAGAAATGAACTTAAAATGTCACTAAAAATCATCAGTAGCCTACACGAATATATTCATCAGCTCAGTGTGAAGCTGGATTGGATGGATTAATACAAACTCAAACAAATGCATTTGTGTTTTATTATTTAAAGCGTGTAAACTGAGTTTCAGGAGGTGCATCTCCGGTCGCCATGTTCACTGTGTAATCTGAACACATAAAGCTCATAAAGACGGGCCTTCGAGCTCATAAAGACGGGCCCATGAGCCTTCGAGTTTCCCGAGACTGGTGAAGCCGCTTTTCCATCGGGCCAAGCTGTTTGTTTAACCGTTCCATTCCGAGCCGGCCGGTACGGATATGGTTTCGTTTTTTACTGTGGTGGTGCGAGCACACGTACGTCTGCAAGATGTCTGTTAAAGATCACTTCATCTGGAAAGCATCTGCTGTTTACAAACATCTGATAGACATCTTTAAGATGTCAGTTTTACATACATTATAAATCATAAACATCTTAAAGACATCTTCTAAACATCTATTTGACATCAGACAGTCGTCTTCCAGAAAAAAAAATACGTCTTCCAGACGTAAACACAGACATCAAATAGACGTCTCCGAGATGTACGTATGCTATCAGAGGGACCTCTTTGCAAAGCAATACAAACGAGTCAGTTGTTGCCTTGGTAACGCAAGAGTTTACTTACGATACGAGATGTAAATAGCTATGAAGGATGATCAGATATTTCTTTTAACTGTATTACTCATTTGTGTTCACATCATTCAAATAGCGCGTTTAGCAAGCTATGGAGAAACTGGCAGCCAGGTAACACATAAATGATCGATCCTGAGTGGAACTATCACTTCCATGATCACTACACGCATTCTAGCAGCACGGTCGTCGGTGTATGCATGGAAATTTCTCATACCCCTTCGTTCGAAGTGTGGTCCTGAAAAATCTTCGTTTAAAGGGCTATCTGGCCCTTCCCCTTACCCCTACCACTCCAGCCAAAAGAGAATCGAGACACCCCTACCCCTTCACGTGAACGCGCAAAACTAAGAGGTAGGGGAAAAGGGAAGGGGTAAGGTGTAAAATTGGGATTGGGCCGACGCCTGATATTCTGGATGTGCCTTTATGACTAAAACCTCGTCATCAGTTTGAATGGTGATTTGGCGCCATCTGCTGGACACTCAAACACAAACAGAAACTTCAAACAGTAAAACAATCATGCCAATTAATTTCTTTGAACTGTAATGAATGTGAAATTGTGGCCAAGTGTAGGCTCAGTTTAAGTACCCAGATCTCGGACCAGTAACGGTTAAGTGTACCGTTTTTGTTGACGTGATCGTGGCCCAATGCTGATGGTGTCAGCTCAGTTTCAGTACCCAGGCTCGGGCCAGTACAGAGTAAGTGTTCAATTCTTGTTGGCATGATTGTGGCCCAATGCCGGCAGTTTTGGCAGCTGGACTAGGGCCAGTGTATTTGGACCGAAAAAAAAGAAAAGAAAAAAAAAAAAGTTATAAAAGTTTAAATTGGTTAAAATTTAAAATAATTTGTAAAAAATTATATTTTATATAAAATATATATTTTACAAAACACATTCAACTCTGAAACTTCAAGAAAATAAGAGCTAAATATCTGAAAATTTTAGGTTGATATCTCAAAAAAGATTTTTTTGTGTGCAGTACCAAACTATTCCACTAGATGACATCCAGACTTCACCGGTGACCATATAAGGACTCTTCGATTTCCATATATGGTTTGAGTGCTCTGAACCATATATTTCCATAATTTTCAACATATTTATGAACTAGTAGTTCATAAGTAGTTTTGGCAGTAATGTTAATATTTGATTTCAATTCAATCCCTAAAACACATAAAAACATATGGAAAGAATAGTTTGGTGCTACATCACAAATGAAGAATCTATAGATATTTCTCTATTGCTCTGTCATTTCTTTTGAAAATCACTCACTAAATATAAAAACTAGAGTCTGAAAGCTTTGAAATGATATATAGTTTGTCAAGATTGCTTTAGGTCTATACTAAGATGTTGTTGTTATAAATGTATAATGGCAAATGTCCCACCGATGCGGGGAGTTTTTTTTTTTTTTTTCATAGTGTGATTTTTTTTTTTTTAATCCAATTAGGGTCAATTTGACCCGGACCACACAGGCTGTAACCAGACATCAAACATTGCATGAGTGTTAAGTGACACTACTATGGAAAATATTGACATTACATTTTCTGTTTAGTCTCAGTACATCTTGCTGATCTCTTTCTATCTGTATGATGAATTAACCAATCACAAGCTTCTAGAGGAATGTGCTTGGAGCTTTAGCCGTGCCTTTTTGTGTGAGGAGCAAACACAACGAAGCATTATCATCAGTTTTCAGCATATCAGACATCAGATGAGAGTAAATGTTTGTATGTTGTGAATGATTCCAGACTTTCAGTAATTTTACTCATCTGTGAAAATGATTCATTATTATCCCCAGACTTACACTAGAACATGGTCAAACTTTTGACTTTCACATCATTCCAAACCCATGTGACGCAGTGTTTAATAATCATACAAATTTCAGCTCCACAATTTATTGAAGCTTTATTTCATAAAATGACAGGCGTAAGTAAGTCGGATCTCACTACAAACTACTTATGGCTTGTATAATATTTTTGATTTGATTTAAACTTTGCAAACCACCTTACGAGAATCAACCGACAAGCAACGCTGAATCTGCAGACACGGACATCCAAGACCATGACCAGTCAAGATCAGAGGTGTGGTCAAGAACAGACCCTCCAAGACCATTAAAGAGCCACCCAGCAAAACCCTCAGTGTTAAAATTACTGGTCTGTGTTTGTGTCATCAGTACAGATTGTTAAATAACACCACCTGAAGCAGAGTTGCAGTTAATGAAATACAGAAATTAAGTGATTAATTAAGTGATGATTGAGCATTAGTGATGAACACCTGCTGTTAACAAGAATCACTGAAGGAAAGAGAAACAAGAATAGAAAACAGAGAAATACAGAAACTATAACTTTCTTCAGCCACAGCCTTAGATGAAATCATCTGAAGATAAAAGACATTAAATCTCTCAAGATCTCAGCAGAGGAGGATTTAACAACTCCACAAACAGCATTACAGCTTCACTTATTGCTAACCAGATTGACTTTATTCCATTGTTTGCTGGAGACATATATATGTATGTCACAGACACGCCAGGCTCCACAGTCACCCAATCACAGCGCACTCCCTCGCCAGAGTACTGATCACCCACACCTGCCACTCATCAGCACCACCACTATTTTAAACACAGCAGCACACTCAGTCACTGTCCGGTCTCGTTGATGCTAACTACCTGTTATGCTCACCTTAAGGACTCCTTTGAAGATCACTTACCTGTTTCCAGTGTTCTCCTCATCTCCAGCGTGCTCCTCGTCTCCCAGTGTTAAAAAGCCAACTCACGTCTTTCTTCGACGAGCAGTGCGCCTTCAAAGTCCATCAGCTTTACTTGCAGGGTTTTTGTGCAGACAAGTATGTTTTTCATATGCGTCTCATGATAAACACCACGACCCATGCAGTGCTGAAGAACAACAATGAGCTCCCGAATGATGTGTTTCACCGCGGTTTCAGTCAGGTTACCTCCGTTTCGTTGGACATACTCAAACAGGGTGATGTAGGAACGTGGATACTCCATGATCAAGATGTCTTGATCTTCCATGACAGTGATCATATAATTGTACGAGATGCTCGCTAGTTGGAGGCTTTTGCACCATCAACATTGCAGCTGCCTCTTGACTTAAAGGTTTGGAATACCCAAGCTAAAGAAAAGAGATTGACAAAAGGTTAGTTGACTCCTAACTAATCTCAAATTTCCTAACTAAAGGCCCGGGTACACGTCATTTACCAGGTTTAGCTCCTTTCAAAGTATACTCTAGGGCTACCGAAGATGGAAGCAATGTACTTTACAACTGATGTTTCTAGGCTATTTCAATTATATCTTATACTGTCTACATACAGATTTATCAAATTAAAATTTAATAAAACATTTTATGAAGAATAAAGTCTTTTCAACTTGCCAATTCCACCAGTTTCTTAGGCCGGTTCTTCTTAATAAATTTGATGATCATCTGAAAAATGAAGAAATTTTTGGCAAACATAAGTAAACTGATTTATTTTTGTTTGTGTACATGGTAATCTAACAATCTGTACATTTTTGATCAAAACTGTAAACACTGATGTTTACATCAGGACTGAAAGACAGAAGGAAACAAGAGGCAAAAGGTTTGGTGTATACAGAAAGAGCAACATACTCGTTTGTCATCGGAATCGAAATCCTACATGATAACTGACACCGCGTCTCGACTTCAGTTTCTTTCCCACACCATAAAGAGATTCAAAGGATCCTGAGAAATGCACTACATGTTAATATACAGCATGAGAACGAACACCAGCAGCAGCTGCTTATGACGAAATACACCTGTGCAGATCAGGTGAGGAACCAGCAGAAGATGAAAACTAAACCCAGAAACATCAGGCTGACATGGACATGAATCAGAGTGGTAATATCTGGAGACTCACCGTCTGTTGGCTCAGACTCCAGCGGATCTGTGCCTGTCGGATCCACACTGGATGTGTGTGGAAGCTCCTGTGATGGATCCTCAGGCACAAAAGCACACACTTGGGTTTCTTTCTGGGTGTGGATGGAATTTTTCTTCGGCTTCTACACTTTCCGGAGGCCAGCAAAGAATTTCCAACCTTGTGTGTGCTTTTCTGCAAACAATCAGAATCAGAAAGAGCTTTATTGCCAGGTATGTTTACACACACGAGACAGAATGACAGTGACAAGACAGATAACAAAGTAGAATAAGTAAATAGGAAATAGCATATTTTTAAAAATACACAATATACAAAAATAGACAGTACGAATATTTATTAGAAACATCTGTTTTTATTAGCACAGATTACAGCCGAATGATTCACAAGTAAAATTGTCCTAATGCTGTGAGTTCATGTGAATAATTAGCAGGTTTTGTATTGTTTCTGGGCTCAGCAAATTTCCAAGAACACTTGAAAAATTACACACACAGTGCTGATGCTGTGTTACATAGAAGTAATTGTCTCCTGCGGTTTATTTCTGATATATAATGTCATTTTCGTTGTCAGTTACCGCTTGTGTCATCCTCCCAAACGACTCTAGGGAGAGACGGCGGTTGAGGCGCCTCTGTCGGGCGGCAGCTGCTACTGCTGGGCTTTCTGTCAGCCGGCATCACAGCGCCACTCAACGGCTCAACCTGAGCGTCCTCAAACGAGTCGAAGCTGCTGCAACTTTCCAGCTCCATTGGAAAGTTTGCAAACATAATGTCCAATGTAGTCGCCAGATTCTGCATCTCAACGAGCTGTGTGAACACTGTATTTGCCTATTGGTTATAGCGGTAGACTTGTAACACTTTAGTACAGATCAGCTAGTGACCATAGATAGCAGCTTCTAACTCCGACAACAGCTGAGCTGAACTCACTCAGTTTATGTAGCGTCTGTGCGCACTGTGACGTCACAGTAACGTGCAACGCATTCCAAGCCAGGCAGTCTGGACGAAGGGGCGGGGCACAATTTCAATGGTTTATAATCCAGCAAATCTTATTGGCGTAGACGCTTCGAGCCTGAGCATGCGCATTCTTTTGTAATGAATGATTTGGCCATATACAGAAATATTAAGTGCTAACTATAACTGTTTAGTATTTAACTTAGGATCTATTGGCTAATGTTTCATTGTACTTAAGACACAGAATAGATGAAGTTATTGTTTACAAACAAACGCTTGGTGACGGCACTTTCAGGTACTTCAGGCTTAATAGAGCTGTTTTACATTTAGCGCTTCATTTATTTGACTTCTTCATATTATTTCCATTTGTATTTAGATAGGCCTAAGACATCGGACAAACACGAACGCAAACGGCTGATTTTACATTTAAAGCACAACCGTTTTTATACGAATAATGGCAAACTCGTGTTTTCTTGTTTACTTGTTTTATGTGGGCCTATATAGGCCTATTGGTTCTGTAGGCCTATGTTATAGTTTTTAAAGGTTTCTATTTTATAGTAGGCCTAAATAAGTGTCGACGAGTTAACATGTGCGACTGTGACATCAGGTATTAAAAATGCAATTATTTATTTATCCTCCTCTGAATTGTGTTATAATCTGCATATGTACGGGATGAAAATAGTTTCAAATATTAACACTTACTGTATAGCTATATAGCTGTACAACTACAAAAAAAAAATCATGTGGAGCTGTAAATCCGTGCAATATAAAAAATACTCAGCAGAGAAGTGAAATGAACATTACTTAAATATGCACTTGAGCACATAAATAATATTTGCTATAGATCGACATAACATCTGTTTTAGTAAAAGAAAAGAAAATAATCAAAATACATCATTGCATACAAAATAAATGTAAAGATGTATTTTTTCACCATTGCAAGGTTTTTATTCCCATCGTACGCACAAAACATGGGTGTGTGGGCTATTGGTAGCCTATTATTGTCTTATTTATCACCGTTCAGTTCATGATCTTCATATGTAACAGGAACAATATAATTAATAATGGCCAAGTCATTTTATACATATTTTATTCCCAAAGGATTCAGAAAGTTTCAAATTAATAAAACTTGTACATCAACTAGCAAATGTCTTTGTATATTTTAATTCTGACATAAAACAAGAAATGTAATAATGCATAGCAGGGCTTTATTCCTTGAGTGTGTATAGTCAACCGGGTTACAAATGAATACAGTAACAATGCATGACTTTCAACCATTTTCAGCAACTGTCAAAATGGATGGTGTGCAACATGACTGTTTTGAAAGAACTACAGTATAAATGGTAAGGTCAAGGAAATCTGAAACAAAACTACATATATGCAGCTTAAAACAAAAAAGATGAAACGTAAATGGTCTCCAATGTATGCATTTCATTACATACCTTATTATCATCAGTTGAATGTGTGGTGGACAGGACATGACATACAGGTACAAACACAATGCTGTGACTGCTCTTTCCTATCATTATTTAATAATACTACAAGAGACATTGTGAAAAATATCCAAAAAGGTTATATTTTTATAATCGCCTATTTATATACAACATCTCTCATCAGTCAAACCATTGTTATGCTTTATATGGAGTTTATTAATCTAAAATCTTAACGTTGTATGGTATGTACATGAATAATTCTTTATGAAGTAAACAAGAATCCATCAATACTTAAAATAAATGTTTTTGATCACACGTGGACTAAACAGCAGTTAATAAACTATAGCTTTAACTGATCTCTAACTTTGTTTACTTCAGTAAACACAGAAATGCACCGATCAAACTGCACATACTTCTCTGCATGACTTCTTCTTCTTCTTCCCTTTTTTTGGCAGATTGCACCAATTTCGCCCATTACCACCACCTACTGTAAACTCGATCCAGAGACTCTAACCACTACCCCACTCCTCATCCTTGAACTGGTCGAAAGCTGATGACGCAACACCCAGGTAGGCACGCCCTCACGTGATAATGATTGGTCCATTGATAAGCTTCAGTCTGATTGGCTAAAGAGTACGAATGATCCAGGTGGGAGCAGAGTGCTGCCAGGGAAGTCTCAAAAATACACACACACGAATCCAAGATGATTCACACGTGAATGTGAGGATAAACTCGTAAATTTTAAACATTCAAAACTTTTTAAACATATTAATTGTTTTTTTGTGCATGTGAATTTGGATTCGTGCATGTGAAATTAGCTATGCATGTGTGCATCATGTTTTTTGCGTGAATTATTTATGAGTCTAATCTGGCTCCATAGTAGTCTTCTGTTGTCATGGACTTTCAGTTTGTTTTCATTCGTCACGTGTCCTGGGTTATTGTCATTATTAGTTAATATGCGTCAAGTGTGTTCTGTTAATTATCATCATTTGTGTTCACTACTTAAGTTGTTCCTTCTCCTGCATTCCTGGTCCAATCTTCGTTATGTATAGATGTGTTTGCACTGCCTTTCAGTCCACCCTTTGGATTCATTATTAAACTTTGTCGTTTGGAACTATATTCATCTTCTACCTTCCTGCAACCACCTATGACAGAAGATCAAACCGCCCAAAATGGACGAATGGGCTAAGTTTGTCATCCTGGCTCAGGAGATCCATGATTTTCTTTCTTTTGTTATGGACATTTGCAGTTTGGCTATCACCTGCCCCTCGACGACGAGACCCTAAAGACCTTGTTCTGGATCGGGGCAACCTTCCACCACCCAGTCGACCTCCCAGACACCACAGGGCTGGACTGGAGAGAGACCGTCATCAGGTGTCTGGAGAGCGTTGCACCCCGATTCAGAGCACAGCCAGACCCAGAGCCCGTTTCACCACCATCGACCGTGGAGAAATTACATGAGCCTCCCGCAGGCCCCACCTGCCGCGATGAGTGAGCCAGAGCCTGGGGATGAGAGGTCAGAGCTTACCATCGGCCCAGTGCCCCAGCGTGGATCTGACCAGGGCTGTGAGCCGAGACACCAGCGGCCGAGGGAACTGAGACTGAGGACTGGCTGATAGACTTCGGTAGGGACTCGTCAACTGTCTTGTCTTGGCTCCTCTCACCTTCGGCTCCACCAGAGACCCTCAGTGTAGTGGCTGCAGCAGGTTCCTCCTTCCCTTCGGCATCGCCTCTGTCCTCGGTCACACCGTCGTCGCCCCAGCCCTAGGGTACTCTGGCTCCACCTACAAGGCTCATCGCTGGGACATCGCCTAGGTCTCCTGCACCAGCAATGTCACTCAACTCCCTTGGTCTGCGCCATTGGATTCATCGGCTCTGTCTCCGTTGGTCATCCCTCAGATGTCGTCAGCCAATCCAGCAACATCTTGGCTCCTCCCTCCCTCGTCTCCGCCTTGGGCTGTCGGCACTGGGAAGCTCTGGATCTGTGCCATTGGCCAACCACCACTGTCACCGTCAGGGGATCGTCATCCTGCCATTTCCATCCCTTTGCTCGTCGTCTTACCATCACCATCCTTTTGTGTTGTCCTGCCTTCTCCAGGCCTTCGCAACCTCCTGCCATCATCCCTCCTCGCCTGCCTCTCACCATGCTTTCACCATCACCTTGTCCTCCTCCAAAGCCCCCTCCGACCCTCCCTCTGTTCTGCCACGGCGTGAGGTCGCGCTTTGCCGGAGGGGGGCGTTATGTCACAGTTATGTTCTGTTAGGTTCTGTTGTCATGGACTTTCAGTTTGTTTTCATTTGTCACGTACTGGGTTACTGTCATTCATTATTAGTTCATTATTTCATTACCATCATTACTTTCGATCTTTATGTATAGATAGATAAGATATAGTGTTTTCACTGCCTTTCTGCCTGCCTTTTGGATTCATTATGAACATCGTTTAAAGGCAGTAATTTACTACTTAATTGCATCAGCTCTTCTGATGAACGAGATTCAAAGATCAGAGTCAGTAAAATGATCACTACATGTTGAATATTTACGATCAGAAATCCTGTTGTGTGGCGGAAACCCCGAGGACAAACGCACGCACGCTCTGGAGATAATCACGTGAAATGAATCCATACCCAATCAGAAAGCAGCTGACGGAGGTCTCACCTCCAGCTTGCGCTGTAAAGGTAGGCTCACACTACATAATACTTTTGGCTGGATTTTGCTGTCGCTGTGTCACGGGTAGTTTTGCAGGAAGGTAGACGAAGAAGATGAATATAGTTGCATCAGCTCTTCTGATGTAATTGCAATTGATCACATGTCTGGCAATTCTGTATCTGTCCAGTGCTGTGTGAACAGTAATAATGGTGAGAGACGTACTAATGATTTAGGAAGTGACTTGAGGAAGCTGCAGATAGTTATTCTAAACATCGAGCAAATGAGGATGACTTGGTCAGTCAAGATGGTGATGAGGAAATTAGATGGTTTCTTTAAATAAAAGCACGAACCACAGACAATGAAGCAGACCAGACAATAAAGACAGGCCTTAATTCTGAAGAACAACATCTGAATCACAGATTACTAAGAGTATTGAATATAAACGATCCTTTGATTTGAATGTGACTGTGTTTGCTGTTCTCACAGTTAGTGTGAGTTTCTTCTACCGCTGAAGAGCTGTAGATTGAGAAATGAGCGAGAGCACTTCCCTTTATGTGGCAAATCTGATCAATACATTTGTTTACATTGTAAGACTTGATTTTCCTGCTAAGACAAAACTGAGATCAAGTGCCCTGCAATAAAGCACTAAAACTCATCTGGAGAGAAGATCTAAAGAAATAGCATAGGACAACACCTTGCCCTCACAACATCTACAGGATGCAACCCCCCCCCCCCCCACACACACACACCCTCCTTCCCTTCCCCCTAACTCAAGTCACTGAAAGTTCTTCAAGATGTATAATGTAACTTGTGTATCTATTGTTTTTTCCCCTTTCATGTTTGGTATCATTTTAAATGTCTCAGTGCGATTGGTAAAATGGTCTCAGTTTCACAGCAGTCACTTATGTTATGAGGAAGTTTGAAAACTAAGGAGAATTCTGTCCTCCTTTTGTCTCTTCAAGAGATCTGATAACCCACTCCTCTTCCCCCAAAACAGGTGTTGGTGTAGTAAATATTTACAATCCTTTTGTTCTGGTCTGGGTATATAAGGTAAAGTGCAAAGCAGTCATGTGGGATCTTCTGTCGCCAGAAACCCCCATGCAGAGATGGTTGAATGTCTGAAGACATTCACACATCACTGTGTGTATGTGCATTTCTTTGAGTAATTGATGTTATGCATTTATTTCTGAATTGGCTTCTAATTGTCCAACTATGTAATTGACATGATACATTTTACTTGACAAAATAAAATGTTATATTTGATTTACTCTGGATTCTTCTGAAATCATTATGACTAGTAGATTACTAAAGTCCGTCATTTCCGTAAATCTGCGTCAGGACAGGTCAAACTAGAGAGCCCCATGAAAGGAGCATAGGGGCACATCATGGGACTTTTTGAGTTTGTCTGTTATTGGCTTAGCAAGTTGCAGTATCGTGACTAAGGAAACTGTATTTTTGTATGAACAAGCATGTGGCGGTTCGACTCAAATGCATTAGTAAACTCTGCACCCTCTGACTAAGAATCATAAACTGGCGAATTTATGTCCGTGAGAACGCAGTCGGCCGATGTGAAAGTCTCTAAGCGATGGTGGGTCCGTAATGAACGAATAATTGAAAATATGGGATACCCAGAATAATCAAATATCTAAATTAATACATAACGAATGATTAATTTCTAACTGGAAACACAATCTAAGAGTAATAATCATTTGAAATTGGAGTCAGATTAAACGAGTGAAATTACGTGAACTTCACAGAGGCGCTGAAAAGACATACACGCGTTAACCTTCGCCCAGGCCGTCGGATTCCGTTTTTGGGCCGATGGGGGGTTCCTTACAACATGCAAAATCTTTTCCTCATTAAGGATTTTTTTTTTTTTTTAATATTAATATTCAGAGAAAATGACAAGGAGAATTTATAGAACATCAACATATTTTCCTCTGAAATCACAGATTTGGACACCAAGATTCACACATTGAACTTTGAACAGATATTAATAAATTCATTTATCAAAACAACTCTTTTCATGTGCTGTCAAGCTGCATAAGTCATTTCTGTAACCTTTCAAAAGTCAAGAATATAGTGAGCACAATATATAATATCATTTATGAATGTCTTTCAAGAATGATGTGCATATTAAAAGCTTGCCAAAATCCCAATGTCACCTTTTCTTCTTGCTTTTGTTTGATATATCATGAATTTTTAATTATTAATATTTAGTTTTATATATTAACTATTAAATACAATTTATTTCAGAGTTTCATGCATTTCCTTAGAGCGTGGAGAGAGAAAGCTCATTCTTTTCTGTACATGATTAGAGTTCAACAATATGTCAGAAATATCAGACTGAATAAAGTTTAATTCATGATGCGTCTCTGCTTCTGTCTGTGTTTGTGCAGTTGACGTGTTTCTCACGAGTGTTTCATGTCTTCAGCTCATGATAATGTCTGCTGCACTTTATTGTGTGTGTTTGACTACAGGTGATTTCGGCCGAGAGGAGCGTTTTTCAGTAATGTGAATCCGAATAAATTCTTCTCTTTTGGCAGAGAAAAGCCTTTTTTTACACAGTCTTTTTTGTGTATAATCACCAAACTTCTGACGGAGGTTTTGGTGAACAGAGACCTTTCTAAAATAAGCTTGACTTGTGTTCATAACCACAGGGAAACTTGAAAAGCCGATCATGTGTAGAGAAAAACACAAGACTAGACAAACTGCTCTAACTAGCTTTATTATCACTGATTACATATGGAAACTCTACATGAAAGTAACTATATGACATACAACACCACACTATTATTGGCTGAAACTGCACAAAATGAACAGCTGAGAAGAAAAAATATATCAATTACAAATTCTATTTCCTCCTAAATTTTTCTGAACTCACTGACACTGACAAACCAACAGTCTGTGATATTACATTAATAATTGGCATAGTCCATGGTGCGCGCAGCTGTATGGGCGCTCTGGGGTTTAAACCATATTTCCTCTTTGTTTTCAGTTCTGAAACATGCACAACATCACGGTGAACTGAGATTCACGGGGCACCGCGATGCGATCAAAGGGCACTTTCACTTTCGCGATCAAAGGGGCGGGGCTCAAGCGTTCATCCCTTAGGAAATTTGGTTCGCACAGGTGCCACACATCACATTAACTGTTTCTGATGCTATTGCCATTTTAGAGCTGCTTTACAGCTTAATTTGTTTGTTTTATACTTCAGGAACTGTAAAGCTGATTTGAAATAATCAGTAATGCAGCCTACAAAACGCTGTATAGATAGCTTTCTCTTCCAGTTTGAAGTTTCCTTGATGAGCGCCGAGTGTCCGGCAGGGGGCGACAGATCTCTATTCGAGAGAATGACTGCGGGGATTTGCTTATTATTATTAACAATCATACACATTTTCGTTGCCATTTGTGGTGCAACATAAAGCTTATGAGTAGTTTATCTACCTGGAATCGCTCGTCAAGCTTTTTTTTTTTTGCTGGTGTTCAATTACTTTGTTAAAATAAGATAAAGAAACTAGCCTATTACAACATGTGTACTGCAAATTACATTTACGCATTAAGTAAAAGGACATACAGGTGCTGGTCATATAATTAGAATATCATCAAAAAGTTGATTTATTTCTCTAATTCCATTCAAAAAGTGAAACTTGTATATTATATTCATTCATTACACACAGACTGATATATTTCAAATGTTTATTTATTTTAATTTCAGTGATTATAACTGACAACTAAGGAAAATCCCAAATTCAGTATCTCAGAAAATTAGAATATTGTGAAAAGGTTCAATATTGAAGACACCTGGTGCCACACTCTAATCAGCTAATTAACTCAAAACACCTGCAAAGGCCTTTAAATGGTCTCTCAGTCTAGTTCTGTAGGCTACACAATCATGGGGAAGATTGCTGACTTGACAGTTGTCCAAAAGACGGCCATTGACACTTTGCACAAGGAGGGCAAGACACAAAAGGTCATTGCAAAAGAGGCTGGCTGTTCACAGAGCTCTGTGTCCAAGCACATTAATAGAGAGGCGAAGGGAAGGAAAAGATGTGGTAGAAAAAAGTGTACAAGCAATAGGGATAACCGCACCCTGGAGAGGATTGTGAAACAAAACCCATTCAAAAATGTGGGGGAGATTCACAAAGAGTGGACTGCAGCTGGAGTCAGTGCTTCAAGAACCACCACGCACAGACGTATGCAAGAAATAGGTTTCAGCTGTCGCATTCCTTGTGTCAAGCCACTCTTGAACAACAGACAGCGTCAGAAGCGTTAAAGATAAAAAAGGACTGGACTGCTGCTGAGTGGTCCAAAGTTATGTTCTCTGATGAAAGTAGATTTTGCATTTCCTTTGGAAATCAGGGTCCCAGAGTCTGGAGGAAGAGAGGAGAGGCACACAATCCACGTTGCTTGAGGTCCAGTGTAAAGTTTCCACAGTCAGTGATGGTTTGGGGTGCCATGTCATCTGCTGTTGTTGGTCCACTGTGTTTTCTGAGGTCCAAGGTCAACGCAGCCGTATACCAGGAAGTTTTAGAGCACTTCATGCTTCCTGCTGCTGACCAACTTTATGGAGATGCAGATTTCATTTTCCAACAGGACTTGGCACCTGCACACAGTGCCAAAGCTACCAGTACCTGGTTTAAGGACCATGGTATCCCTGATCTTAATTGGCCAGCAAACTCGCCTGACCTTAACCCCATAGAAAATCTATGGGGTATTGTGAAGAGGAAGATGCGATATGCCAGACCCAACAATGCAGAAGAGCTGAAGGCCACTATCAGAGCAACCTGGGCTCTTATAACACCTGAGCAGTGCCACAGACTGATCGACTCCATGCCACGCCGCATTGCTGCAGTAATACAGGCAAAAGGAGCCCCAACTAAGTATTGAGTGCTGTACATGCTCATACTTTTCATGTTCATACTTTTCAGTTGGCCAAGATTTCTAAAAATCCTTTCTTTGTATTGGTCTTAAGTAATATTCTAATTTTCTGAGATACTGAATTTGGGATTTTCCTTAGTTGTCAGTTATAATCATCAAAATTAAAAGAAATAAACATTTGAAATATATCAGTCTGTGTGTAATGAATGTATATAATATACAAGTTTCACTTTTTGAATGGAATTAGTGAAATAAATCAACTTTTTGATGATATTCTAATTATATGACCAGCACCTGTACACTTGAATTCGAGTGGATATTTACAAGAGAAATGAAGCAATACTTCTCTATCATGCACTGGTATAGTGTCATTGTATATCAACTCTAGCAGGATTTAAACACTCAGTTCAGATCAGAGGAAGTTCTTTCTTTAGACACTACCAGCCCTTCCTGTCTAACGGAAGAGCTGTAACTATATATAATGAAGAGAAAGACTGACAGAAACAAAATGGCGGATAAGTGTGATCTGTGTCTGCTGGGACTGATCATTCTCTCTTCACTTCTCACAGGTAAAGAAATCTGTATTTTCTCTAAAGACATTTAGTGGAATTAGTCTGGAAAGAGTTGATTTGAACATGCTCGGTTTATTCTTGCACACATTCACGTTGTGATCTCAGAGTTGTGTATTGATACATACAGATCATACTGTATTATTCCTGATACTGGACATAGAGTCACTCAAACATCTGATGATCAACAATTATCTTCATATTAAGAGATTTCAACAGCTCTCTGATCAAGACAAATACTTTATTCTGGAGAGTGTGTTGTTTGAATTAATGAGTATTTATTTATTAATATATATCATAATGATCATATGTACTGTGTTTCAGGTTCCAGTGGAGTGAATGATGCTGATGTGTTCATCAGTTCTGGTAAAAATGTCCATCTGCCCTGTAATAATCATCTTTCTGACTGTACATCATCAACTACATGGACCCACTATAACAGATTCAGACATTCAGCAGCAGTTGAACTGATTGTTGGAGGGATAAAGAGGAAAACAGAGAGACATGAGAGTCTGAGTCTGGGGTCTGACTGCTCTCTGAACATCAAGATCGTCACAGAAGAAGATTCTGGATTATACACCTGCCAACAATGGACAGGTCCGGAAGGACATCAACAACAACAAGGAACTGATGCACGTGTTTCTCTGCATGTTCTTCATGGTCAGTGTTTCTGTGAATTATATGTTCAATTTAAAAGGACACCATTCCACATGTTCACAAAACTCCTTTAAACTCACACTCACAAAAGCTTTTGAAGGAATTTAAACCTGGCGGCAACAAATGTTTAATCTGAACTAACATTCATTCTTCACAGCTGAAGATGATTCAACGACAGCAGTGATTCCAGTCCACATCACAAACTCACCTAGAAACACACCAGAAACTACAGGTACATCATCACTGTCTCTCTCACATCACTGCTTCACTGTGTATAACGCTAGAGTTATCTTGTGTGTAAACTAATTAAATTATGATCGTCATAGTCTACAGTATGATGGATGTTCAGCTGTTGGTTTAGTTTCATTTTCATTTTCTTTTAGTATCTCCGTGAAGTTGGCACCCCATAAAACAAAATAATCCCCAAAACTATGCCATTCGTTTGTGCTGATTTGTGCCGCAAAAATGAACGTTTGTGCTGGTTTGGTGTTCAAGATATTGAGCGTTATTTTTTTGGTTGTGTGACGTCATTCTCCACCCCATATCGTTCAAATCGCTCCAAACCGTTTGTGCCATTCGTTTGTGCTCGATTTGTGCTGGTTTGTGCCTTTAAAAGAAACCCTGTAAGTGATTATCTTTTTAAAAAAAAATAATGATAAAACCCAATCTCCACCCAATGTCATCTAAATCGCTCCAAAACTGCCATCGTTTGTTTGTGCTCGATTTGTGCTTGATATAGAAACAGTTACATCAGTCCTAAATCGTTACCGGCGCTGTTGCTTTGTGACGGTTTTGTGGCCTTGAAATTACAATAATCTGTTTCCCCTTGACATAACAAGTCTCTGGGACAGTAATGCAGGCAAGCCATTAAAGTAATAAATACGCAAAATATGTTTGACTTAAATAATTTACAGATTTTATTTTTGTCGTGAGGCGCGGCGCTACACAAGTCAGGAAACCGAGATGAGAGCGCATCCTGTAGTTTTATTTACGTTCTGTTTTCATAGTGAGTGCACACAAATAAAAGTAAACATTTTGTGGCTGTGAATATCGTCTTACTTTTATCTGTGTGATCAAAAATGATGGAGTAGGCTATTTAAAACTGTTCTATCTATCTATCTATCAGCAACAACCCAGAACACCATAGCAACTGCATAGCAACACCAAGAATACCCTACCAACCGCATAGCAACACCCTAGCAACCACCCTAACTACCTTAGCAACTGCATAGCAACTATATAGTAACACCCTAGCAACCACCCTGAGTACCTTAGCAACAGCTTTGCAACACCTTAGCAACCACTTAGAATACGTTAGCAACTGCATAGCAACTACCCCGAGTACCCTAGCAACTGCATAGCAACACGTTAGCGGACAACCAGAGTACCTTAGCAACTACATAAAACCTTTACAACCACTCAAAGTACCCTAGCAAGCACGTATCAACACCCTAGCAACCACCTTGAGTACCCTAACTCCATCTATCTATATCTATCTATCTATCTATCAAAACTACTAAACTAAAACTTAAACTTTCAAACTGAAAACTTTCGAAACTATTTCAAACTTTCTGATCTGGCTTTTCAAGGCAACTTAAAGTGTGTCTCGATTAACTTTTTTATCTAGTTATAATTGTTATTTTATTTAAAGAAAACAGCCTTTGCCTATAGGCTATCTATCTATCTATCACCCTAGCAACTACATAGCAACACCCTAGCAACCACCCCGAGTACCTTAGCAACCGCATAGCAACACCCAAGCAACCACCCCAAGTACCTTAGTGACCACATAGCAACAACCTAGAATACATTGGCAAGCTTTTTCAAGCTTTTAAAACTATTTCAAACTTTCTGGCTAGGCTTAAACTTAAAGTTTGTCTTGACAAACTTTTTTTATCTAGTTATTACTGTTATTTTATTTAAGAAAACAGCCTTCGCCTATAGGCTACTTTACATGGACAGAGATTAAAGTGTTTGTTTTAAAGGTGTATCGCGTTATTCATTTTGCAGTTAGATGATGAAATAATTGAGCATAAGCCATTCAAGATTCCTCAAGGCCTGTTAGTTGCAGCATGTTATCTTTCTCCACGGAAGATGTGAAGATGTGTTAAAATGTTATACTGTGAGCTTCTTGACTGCACAATAATTAATAAAAAAATTAACTTCTCTGACGTGTCTAACAAATGTTTAATTAACCTGTAAATATGAAAAAAATTTTCATATAGGCAGACTTTCCTATGCATTGTTTAACATTTTTGAGGGGCGCAGAAACACGTTAAACACCAAATAGCTGTTTAATATATTTGAACATTTAACATGCAATTATATAGTATTTTATTATTATTATTATTATTAAATCAAATATCTGTCCCAGTACTATAGCACAGCATAGCACACTAGTACTGGTTACATTTAGTAGTACAAGACCATTTAAGAAGGGGTCGTAGTTACTTTTTTTTTAATGGCACAAATTGAGCACAAACGAACAGCACCATTTTGGAACGATTTAAGACGACGTGGGGTGGAATGTTTTTTTTTTTTTTTTTTTTTCTTTTTCTTCCTTATTTTTTTATTTGGCCTATTATTATTATTATTATTATTATTATTATTATTATTATTCTAAGTCATCCTTCAAACCAACAACGCCGGTTTTGTGCGATTTAGACGAAGTGGGGTGGAGAGTGATGTCACAGCTCCCAAATTATATTTGTTATATCTGTGGAAGAAAACAGTTACAGTGTTTGTTTCAACGGCACAAATCGAGCACAAACGAATGGCACCAGTTTGGAGCGATTTGAACGATATGGGGTGGAGAATGACGTCACATGACCAAAAAAATAACGCTCAATATCTTGAACACCAAACCAGCACAAACGTTCATTTTTGCGGCACAAACCAGCACAAACGAATGCCATAGTTTTGGGGATTATTTCGTTTTATGGGGTGCCAACTTCACGGAGGTACTTTACCTTTGTTTCTCACTGTTTTCCAAATGTTCATGCGTTTCCTTTTGTTGTCATGGTTACTAAGTATGTTTTCATTGGTTGTCATGGTTATTCATTGTTTCATTGTTATCACTCACCTGTTCTGATCTAGTTCATTAGTTCAGTATGTATTGCCTTCACTGAGTTCACTTCATTGTCTGGTGTTGTACTGTATGAGCCTCAGCAAACAGTTTTGTTACGTTGTTTTTGTGCTGGATTACTTTAAGCTGCTAAAAGATCTGATACAACCTCACTTCGTCTTTCTCCTCATCCTTGGCGATAAGATGATGAATCGTTTACAGCTCAAGATGATACAAAAACAGCAGTCACAAACTCTGAGGATCTCTCAACTACAAACACACAAGTTACTAAAGGTTAATCACATTCCCATGACCAATCGCTTTTGTCTTTGTCTGTGATTGTCTCCAGTCGGCTCTGTCCGTCTCTGACTCTGAGCTCGATCTCTTCTTCAGTCGCAGTGATTTCTGTCGCTGCAGTCGCTGTTTTCCTTCTTGCTGTTCTCTGGCTGATCTGCAGAAAAACAGCTGGTGAGTTTCAGATTTACTCCTTTAGAACAATTAAAAACAGTTCAGATCTCACTGTAATGATGAGCAAATGATCACATGTTCAGATTGTGTGTATCATAGAAACATGTGGATTATATCAAGTTATCAAACAGAAGTTTATTCCTGCTGAGAATTCCTGTAATGTCAATCTCAGAGAGTTATCTAGTCAAATTTATTATTCATTTTAATGCTTCAACAACATCTTATTGTTACATTCTGTGTCTTTCATGTGTGTTTTATCATAAATTCTCAGATAATAAAAGAGGGACAGTTGACTCTGCGGTGAGTTCAGTAATGCAGTGATTTAGATCTGATTACTGTCTTTAAAGCTCAATAAAGTGTCATTCATGCAGTTGAACTGTTTGTTGTCTGAAGGTCAAAGATGAGAATGAACATAAAGGGACGCATGAGACGATCAACACGTCCATTCCTCCTGCTGCCAGAGCCAATGTGAGTCAACTAAATCATCAAACATTACGTTCACTGTCTGTTCTCTAATGTGATTTACTGAACGCTTTAGTGTTATTCTACATATTATAGTGAGAGATCTGTGTCTGTTGTGTGTGTTAAACTTGATTCCCTGCACATTTGCATTGATGTTTAGGAGCAGACAGATGATCATGTGACTTATTCTGAGGTCACTTCCTCCAATAAAAAGCCAGTAAAATCGGTGGATGTGAGTAGATACCAGCACTTTCCCTTGTTCTTCATCACTGTCCACTGACCAGTCCTATTCAGAGAAAATCACAGCAGCTTCTCTCTGCTGAAATGAGTTTGACTCTCAGATAAATGAAGCTTGTGCTCTAATAATAATAATAATCAATATTAATGGACAGAATCTGTTCTTTCAGGATCATAATGATACAGTGACTTATGCTACCATCAGAGGAACAGAATATGAACCACAGGATGAACTTTACGCCTCTGTGAACAAGAACAAGACCTTCACAAATAAACATTAATGACACAGATCATGAGCTCATCATATCAGGAACAGATGGGACGTTTGGAAGAATTATACTGTGTATTTGTATGTGAACAAGCAGATATTTGTTGAATGTCCCGTAAATATATAAATGAGGTTTATTGTGAATCATAATCTGGTCTGAGAATCTCATATACACTATATTGCCAAAAGTTTTGGGACATTTGCCTTTACGTGCACATGAACTTTAATGTCATCCCATTCTTAATCCGTAGAGTTTAATATAGAGTTGGCCCACCCTTTGCAGCTATTACAGCTTCAACTCTTCTGGGAAGGCTTTCCACAAGGTTTAGGAGTGTTTATGGGAATTTTTGACCCTTCTTGAAGCGCATTTGCGAGGTCAGGCAGTGATGTTGGTGAGAAGGCCTGGCTCACAGTCTCCGCTCTAATTCATCCCAAAGGTGTTCTATGGGGTTGAGGTCAGGACTCTGTACAGGCCAGTCAAGTTCCTCCACACCAAACTCACTCATCCATGTCTTTATGGACCTTGCTTTGTGCACTGGTGTGCAGTCATGTTGGAACAGGAAGGGTCCATCCCCAAACTGTTCACTCAAAGTTGGGATCATGAAATTGTCCAAAATGTCTTGGTATGCTGAAGCACTATAATCCCCCTCCACCAAACTTTACTCTTGGCACAATGCAGTCAGGCAAGCACCGTTCTCCTGGCGACCGCCAAACCCAGACTCATCCATCGGATTGCCAGACAGAGAAGCGTGATTGGTCACTCCAGAGAACAGGTCTCCACTGCTCTAGAGTCCAGTGGCGGTGTGCTTTACACCACTGCATCCGACGCTTTGCGTTGCACTTGGTGATGTAAGGCTTGGATCAGCTGCTCGGCCATGGAAACCCATTCCATGAAGCTCTCTACGCACTGTTCTTGAGCTAATCTGAAGACCACACAAAGTTTGGAGGTCTGTAGCTATTGACTCTGCAGAAAGTTGGCGACTTCCCATGCATTGTTAAATAACTGGATCTTGAGAGGTTCAGTGATATTGCTGGCAATAGAGGCCTCGCTGAGCCATCGGATTTCATCAAAAATATCTTAATTTTTGTTCCAAAGATGAACAAAGGACTTATGGGTATGGAACAACATGAGGGTGAGTTATTAATGACATTATTTTCATTTTTGGGTGAACTAAACCTTTAAGTGTGCCATATGCATCAGTCTGAGGCTGAGACTGGGGGAAACTAACGACCATCAACTGCCCTTTCAAGCACAGTTTTCTCCAGTGTGTTGATGACGTATTTCCTACTGAAAATATAAGGCTTGAATAAGGCTAAGAATAACAGCAATAGAAAGAACTGTAAAGAAAAGAGTTAACAAATAACAGAAATCATGAATGTAACAATATACATTCTATCTGGTCCATTATTGTAATTAAATGGTTATTTTCCATGTTTTATTCAGAGTGTCCTGACTGCAGGTTAAGACTCATGTTCACATCAATCATAACGGACCAGACCAGTCTAGGTTCAAGAAAAGAAATGCACACTTTTTATTTGATTTAAGACAAAGTAAAGTACATAACAATAAAAAATAAAAGGCCAGTATATAAAAAATGAAACAATGCAATTAAATAGTTAATTAAAAAAGGCAAATAAGGCAGATTTATTGTTTTTTTTTACCATTTTTGGAACTCTTCTATATAACATTCACTTTTTTAAAACTGTTTAATTTTACCATTTTTTTATTATCTTGATTTAGCTGATATTTTATTCTTAATTTACCTGTCTTGACTTGATTTATGACTGTTATTAAACAGTCTGAACATTTCAGCCGACTCTTTAGTCTGCAATTGTGGATGCTACATTTTTCTACTGCTGTTGGACTTGATTTTATTGGTCATTTTGACTCCTTCTGGACAGAGTAGGACCTTTTTAAACATGAGGATTTTGCAGTCTCTGATCACAACGCAGTGCTCTTTCAGGTTCCACTCTTTTCTCGACCCTAAACCCTTCACACTGATTCGTTCCCGCCCTCTGAATTCATTGTCTGTTCCTCATTTTTGTCAAGCTTTTACTGGTTTAAATGTGCCTGTTGAGACCAGTTAACAACATGATCTCTCTGTAGAGGAGCTTGTCAGTGTTTTTAACAGATCTTGCAGAAATGTTCTTGACTCTGTAGCTCAGATTTAGAAAGCTGAAACCCTCTTCTCTGCTGTGGTTAAATGAAGAATTAAGGAACCTATAAAAACTATGTAGAAAAGCAGAATGAAAGTGGGAAAAGGATAAACTTAGTGTTTCCCTTGCTTCTCTAAAAATCTGATGTTCAATTATCAGTGTAAAATCAAAGAAGCAAGGAACACTTATTTTTCAGTCTTGATTATTACAATAAATAACAAATCTAATCTAATCTGATAAAACAGCGCTGCGTTAACCACATAGACTGTTAAAATATGGATGATGCACCTCCATTGTCTTCCATTGTAGAAAAGTGAAGCCGCCAATGTCTCAATATGACGCTGACATCTTGTGCTGATTTGGGATTTGAGTCTGTTGAGTAGTGAACATGAAGCGTATCCGCGTGATATCAAGGCCCCGCCCACACTCTGCAGAATCATTGTTTAGTACAGTTTACTGCAACAGTAGTATGTTTAAATTACGAGGGTTTTCTCCTCTGCTATTGACGCTTGCTGGTTAGTGCAAGATGCATTCTGGGATACCTGGCTGTTTCAAGTCCGCAAAAGTCTCGGTGCATCCTCGAAGGGTAGAGAATATAGCTACGGCACAAAGGCTCCGGCGTAGGTCCGACGCATAAGTATTAATCAGCCTGTAGCAGGCATGACATGAACAGATTTTGACTCGTGGCATGCATGGCGTGAACTATAGGTGGAGAGGAGAGATTTGGTTGTGACACAGAAGAGACTTTGTTGCTCAGCAGATAAAGATGAACTACTTATCATGATCTCAGACTGTGGTGATGTAGTTTCTCCACTGCATGGATCTTCATGTATATCTTCAGGTGACTTTTAAAAGAGTTAACATTTAAATTGTTCCATGATTATAATAAAATTTATGTGCCTATAGACCTTTCTGAAATGGCCCTAACAACATATTTATCTACTTAATATAAATACCCTGCAATTGTACTTTTGGTATACTAACCATATCAGGTAGAGAGATGCGTTACTGGATTCAGAGGGAAGCGCAGCACTGAGTTTATTTACATATGTGTTATGTTGGCAACATCTGTATTCATCTGTAAAGGAGAGAATGAAAATAAATACTGCTGTAAGACATTTGCTCGAGCTAAAGAAACTGCAAACTAAAAAACAAAAGGCCATTTACTAACAACTTGTGTAGCGCAAACCCTCTTTTGGTGTTAAAAACTACTGTTATGATTTACTAAAGGCTCGCAGCAATGAAAAAGTGTGGACATGGTTATTTTTGTGGCTGACCTTATGGTATATTCATTTGTAGGAGTTTCCCTTTCAGACGCAAAATTTATAGAGAGTAGTGTTGTCAAAAATATCAATATTTTGATCTTTATCAAGACTGAAATATCTGAAATGGTTCCAGTTCAGTTTGTTTGTTTGCAGTATCAGTTATTTTTTGTAGTAAAACTATGGTCAATTTTCATAAGGGAATCACTTAATATCAGTCTTTAAATGCAAGATATATAAAGTGAACCTAAAGTAGGCTATACAGTATATCTTTAGTTGGATCTTTAGCACTATTTCCAAATAACTAAAGTGCATTAAGTACAAAATTAGTTGTTCAAATTTAGCACACTTTAACTATACCAGTTTAGTATAATTGCAGGATATTTTTATTAAGCACATAAATATGTATTTGTAGTATACTTAGCACAAAAAAAAGAATCAGATACTTTTTAGCATTTGTTTCACTAGGAAGGCCCTGCTTAATATCATTTGAATGATATTTTCCGATTTAGTTTCCACACACACAAAACTAACATTTTAATGATCTTTTACTTTATTGTAATGAATGGAGTAATCATAAAATCAAACTATTAGATTCATATGTACATATTATGCTGCTGTAGTTATTTACCTGTAATGGCTGATGAAGATGAGTGTCATTAGTGTTTGTTTTTGTGTTATTAGTGTTTTATCCATGTCATATTGTGAGAAATAACAGTATTGTCTTTCAATAGAGCAGTTTTATAGTCTTTTCTCATATATCCTGACTCAAATAATCAGTTTCTAACAGCAAACACTCAGAATAAAGTGAGATGATCTGAATGTCTTGTTGAATGAGTGTTGATAGTCTGAGGATCATCAATATTAACAGAGCTGCTGAAAACACTCTTTATTTCATGTCAATAGTTCCTGTTTTCACTTCATTTATTATGCTGATGTCTTCAGATCTGCTGTAAATTGACACTTAAAGCTCATTTCATTGCTGTCAACAGACTGACGGGATTTCATGACTATAAATATCTACATTTATTTCTGTCTTTATGCATGCAACTGTTTTGTATACCATTATTTATAATTGGAAGAATTTACATTATTTTACTTTTCACATTTTAGATATCTGACTATATTTAAATGAAGAAACAGAATAATGTTAGGATTAGCAATAAAATTATTTTGTGAATTAGCATCAGTTACTTTACAATAGACAGACAGAAATTCATAGATGTGTCAATTAGTATAAAAACAAACTCAGTAACTGATATATTTTGATTTTGGCAGATCAGCTCCTCCCACATCACTCGCATCATCAGTGAAGAAATCTACAACCTGCACTCAGTGTGGAAAGAGTTTCACAACAAAACAAAGTCTTGAGATTCACATGAGAGTTCATACTGGAGAGAAGCCGTTCATGTGTGATCAGTGTGAAATAAGATTTACACTATCAGCAAACCTTAATATTCACATGTAGATCCACACCGGAGAGAAGCCGTTCACATGTGATCAATGTGGGAAGAGATTTCTTGGGTCATCAAACCTGAAGAAACACCTGAGAGTTCATACAAAGGAGAAGCCACATCCATGTTCTGTGTGTGGAAAGAGTTTTTCACTGCTGTCATATTTACATAAACATCAGAAAATACACACTGGTGTGAGAGAGTACATGTGCTTTGAGTGTGAGAAGACTTTTACTACAGCAAACTGTTTAAGACTGCACCAGAGAATTCACACTGGAGAAAAACCTTACATGTGTTCACACTGTGACAAGAGATTCAATCAGTCATCATCTCTGAAAACACATGAGATGATCCACAGCAGAGAGAAGCCGCACACGTGTGATCAGTGCGGAAAGAGTTTCTGAAGTCACCTGAAGATATACATGAAGATCCATGCAATGGAGAAACCACATCACCACACTCTGAAATCACAGTAAGTAGTTCATCTTTATGTACTGAGCAACAAAGTATCTTCTGTGTAAGTTAGTCACAGCCAAATCACCCTGTAACCCAAGTCCTGTCCACTGAAGCTAAGCAGGGTTGAGTTTGGTCAGGACTTGGATGGGAGACGTCCTGCTAAACTGGGCTGCTGCTGGAAGAGGTGTTAGTGAGGCCAGCAGAGGGCGTCACATCGTGTCCTAATGCCCCAATATAGTGTAAAAAGGCACCATTTGCCTTCATCAATCCTGGCTTCCTTATAATCCCCATCCATTAAACTGGCTCTATCTCTCGCTCCTCCACCTGTAGCTAGCGTGTGGTGAGCGCTCTGGTGCTGTATCACTGTGACTGGAATCACTTCATCAATGGTGGGTGAGGAGAGACCTCTGGGTGTACAGTAGAACATAGTAAAGTGCTGTAGAAATGCATCATTCATTCGTTCGTTTCTTTTTGGCAGGAATACCAGAAAGCATCTGGAAGGAGAGGACAGAGAGAACGCCAGTGATCCAGAACCTGCAGAATGAGTTCAACAGTCATTTTGACTTGACTTTGGGCTTCACTTTTTATTTCATGTTTTCTCTCATTTGAAATTTTATATGTGAAGTACATGAACAAGAAAGGAGAAAGAGAAGCCCCCAAAAATCGGTCACCTGCCTTTAGTGTAAACAAAAAAAAAAAAAGATTTGCATGTAAATCAAGACAAAGAGCTATGTGTTTAGGAGCACCAAACGTGACACGATAAAGCATCTCTTCCATAGAAATCTGTTCTGATCAGCTGTAGCAAGAGCCATGACAAAGAAACATCATCCAAAGTTGGGAGTTCATCTTCAAGACCATCACTGTCGTTGCCTTCAGTCGTCCCCAAGGTGACGTCACACATCCCTACACCATGGCTCCTCCCTTGTGCGACGCCACCATGGAGCACTTTCCTGGCCTCGGCCTGTGTCTCCATCCACACGCCCCGGTTCAAGGCCACCCATTGGATCAATCCACCTTCAGCACCACCTTGCACTTTTCTGTTCCGCCTCCTCTCGGCCAGCCGTCCTCCTCCGGAACCTCCTCCAGTTTCCTCTGCCAGCATGCCTTCCCTTTGCCATCCCTTCACCATCTCCTGGCTCCTTGCCTGTGGCATTGCCTTGGCCACCTTTTCCTGCGGCATGGTACCTTTTCAAAAGGATCACCTTTGTAGCTTTATTTACCCCTAAAGGTGCATATTAATACTTAAAAAAGTGCATATTAGTACCTTAATGGTACATATTAGTAACATTTGAAAGGGAACCGCCCCAGTGAGAGATTTTGTACCTTTTTTTCTGAGAGTGTGAAGAAACACAATGCATATGTTATAATTAGTAAATATTAAGAGCACCTTTAGATGAATCTCTCCTGCTTTATTTATCTTGATCAACATGATTTTGCTTGATGTCTTAAGCTTTCAGCAGTTTTGTAGGTTGATTTACTTGAGATGATGATTATGAGATTTGTACATACAGCTTTTATTCTGATTTATTTCTTATTTCTTTATATTTATTTAATATATACATGTTTCTAATCAGAAGGCAGATTTTGGTGATCTCCGTGTCTTGCAGTTCTCATAGTCTGTGAAAAAGTGAAGCTGGTAATGCTGTTTTTGTTGTTTAATCCTCTGCAGAGATCGTGAATGAATCTTTGTTAGTGTTTTAAGTTCTGTTGGTATTTAAAAGATTTCAGTAGCAGCCAGTCATTTGACCATTTTTTTTTTTTTTTTTTTTTTTTTTTTACACAGTGTAGTTGTCCATATATTTAATATTTCATTTAAGTAAATGTGATTTTAACTGAAGGGGAAGCCGGAATGTGAATTACTTCCTTTAGAGATGCTTTTCATTTTTTTTTATAGTGATGTTTTTTCAACTTAATCAGAATCGGTTTGTCTGGACTTTTACAGAATATTTCTGTGGATGAGCTGAAGCAGATAGTAAAAGAAATGTTTAAATGCTTCCCATGATGCACCTCTTGAAGCTGAAGGTCCAGAGTGAGCAGAGCTGGAATCTAGACCCAAAAAAAAAAAAAACTCAAATACAAGATGTTTACCTTTGATTAACATTGGTTAACATTGGTTTAGTGTCATGTTGAGGTGTGTCAGTCTGTGTTGTACTTTAATCATATTTCCTGGTTACCTGATTTGATCCAGTGTTTACAACATGGTTTTTCTATAACAATAAAATTCTGCATGATTTTCTGTCAATGATTCATAAACACAGATTGCTTGTGAAGTGCAAAAACAAAAAATAGAATTTAACCCAGAAAATCATGGGAATTTGTAGATTTGATTTAAAACTATTTGGGGCTGAGGCAAATCATTTCCAGTCCTCCTCTGCTGAGGAGGTTAAGAACAAATTAGGTGAAAATTTTTCATGAGAAGTTCTCTTGTGCATATAAATACAAATATTATTAGAAATCATTATCGAATGAGACCCATTGTTTGAGATGGTGTAGTCAAGAAGAATGAATGAATGAATGAGGCATTTATATAGAAGACCAAGAGTTGGTCTTCAAGAGTGAAGTTAATGCAATAATTAAATGCGATGATTGAGCATTAGTGATGAACACCTGCTGTTAACAAGCTGAATCACTGAAGAAGAGAGTAACAAGAACAGAAAAAAAGAAAAACACAACAACTACAACTGACTTCCAGCCACAGCCTTAGATGAAATCAACTGAAGATAAAAGAAGACATTAAAGTGTGATGAAAGCTCCTAGTGGCCTGATTCACTGATCTCATTCAGAGTAATTTTATAGTATTGATTATAGTAGCCCTGTGACTCGACAGCATGGGATCCAGCAGTGTTGTGACAGTAATCACAATCTGTAAGCTTTCAACAACACAATGTGCACAGAAAGTTTTGAACTACTGCATCATTCTGACTCACACAGACATCAAGAAACAGCATATGAATGAACAATGGTGACAATCAACAAAATATCCAGATAAACTCTGAACATCAAAAAACAAGCAACTAAAGTCGCAAACAAAAACAGCAAAAACAATAGTCATATGCATAATTTTCATATGCATAATTCATATGCATAATTTTTTTTATGCCACAATGCATGTTGGGAGTCATGGATGAGTTTTCAACTGATGGTATACAGCATGCATTGCAGCATGAAGCTTTGTGTTGACTGTTAAATCAGAGCTTCCCAAACTTAAGAGTAGTAAGGCCCCCCAAAAACACAGCAAAAGCTCCACGACCCCCCTTGTTATAAAAAACATATAAATCAATAGTATATAGATATATTTAGATAAATTTGTATATTAGGTATATTTAATAAAGCAGATTGTCTCTTTGCACAAAATTATCAACATTTATTAACAAGTTTGTGAGAATTTATGTGAATTATGAGAACTACCATAAAATGTAGTATTTTTATATTCTGGTGAAAGATGACGTAAACATTCTTTATTTGAAGAGTTCATTTGCAAAAACAGATAACTCTCATAAACTCATAATTCTCACAAATCATGTTTTTGTTTATTCCAAGTAATATCAATCAAATTGCAGATGGGTTGTTTTGATTAAGTAATAATAACTCCAAAAAAGCATTTAAAACACACTCAAACACACGAGCACACAAACGCACATACATGCACACACGCACGCGCACACACAAACAAACGCAAAAGGACAAACAAGGGACATGTAAGACGTGTATGGTGTACAAGGACTTGCAGGAGTCGAAATTGTAAATCTTCTATCACTTTTAGTCTAGCTAGCGTGTCTTTTTGAAGTGACTAGCAGCCTTGTCACCTTACCTGAATACTGCGTGCTGATTCGCTAAAACGCACTTATCGGTTTCTGTACACAAACAACAGGGCGCTTGTCTGCTTCTGCTGTAAAACGTGAACACACGATGTCAGCAACTGATGTCAGTTTGAAAATAAGTAATGTATCTCACCTCGCTATAATGAAAACAAATGTTTTTATATGTTTTATGTTTGTGTAATAAGGAGGGGGGAAAAATCACATTTCAGAAAAATTAGAACATTTAAATTTTTTAAATTATTTTAATATCTTGATTTAGCCTAGCCACTGCCCCCCTGCAACACCGCTACGGCCCAACGGGGGGCCGCAGCCCACAGTTTGGGAAGCACTGCACTAGGCTATTTGATTCCATATGCGATTTGATGCCATTTACCCCCACCCAGGTTATATTAATCTTCTTCTTGCAGACATGGCAATAAGCCTCGCGGCTGTTGCCAACTACTGGCCTAAGCCAGTCTTTAAATCTTGAGTCCTCCAGCCAGAGGTCCGAAAACTTGCATTTCCCCATGTTTTAATTACTGAACGGAAGCGAGCTCGCGTACATGTTTGGCAGCAAGCCAGCCGGGTACCCAGTTTGTTTCAGCGCGCGTGCGCGAACCAACACCACCTCACATGATATCGCTCAGGTCCTACTCTCAACATATAAATAAATCCACGCAAATTTTAGAAGGCCTGCACTTAAAACAAATTGAAAATTTATCTAAAAAAAATTGGGCTCGAAAATTTAATACCTCGTCAGATGACATTTATTACTTTTTAATACTTTTTAATGCCCTTAATTTTGGCTAATTTCGTTTACTACCTTTTACTACGTTTTACAACCCCGCGGACACCCTGGTCAAAAATAGGCGAGGCGCCTATCTTTAGCGAAGCGGCCCAGCGAGCCGCTTCTGGGACGCTTCTAAAACACACCGCGCACGCGTGTGCAGTGTAAACAAGGCTTTAAGGCTGCTCTGTGCTTGCTCAAATTTCTGTGTAAAGACATAATGCTGCATAAAAGCCAGACCAAACTATGCCTGCTCTGACCCACCTCAGTTCCTATAGTGTCAAAGTATACAGTTGAAATTGCTGTGTAAAGCATTTATGCCACCTCTGAGCAGCATTAAAAAGTCTGTGTCAAGACACCTAAATGCCACTTCAGAAGCACTTCTGTGCCACATTTGGCACATATAGTGAACTGTGGACTGTCTGACCAGCATACCGGTGAGAGCCAAGTCTGTGCTGCTGAAAGGGCAAAAAACCCAGAGTAACATTGATCAATTACTGTTACTCCAGACCTCCCCTGAAACCAATATGGTGTGTATGATATTGATTTTTAATTAGGATAATCTGTTAATATAATGTTTATCAGAGCTTGGCAGACATAATTATTATATTGTAAGACAATATTGGACAGATCATATGTGTCAGATCACACACACACACAGACTTGTTTATACTTTATTTTCATATTTGGTGGCTTTTTGTCAAAAATTTAGACTTTTGAGGGTGGTCCTAGAGATTTTCCAAGGGAGGGGTTTGGCAACACTGCACTAGATATTGTTGAAAAGTCATTATTTTTTTTTTATTTTTTATTTTGGCGCACAAGAAGTATTTTCATCGCTTTATAATATTAAGTTTTAAATATGTCTTTAGTAGCTTTCTGGGCATCTGAAAGTGTAAATTATCTTGCTGGCAATAGAGGCCTCACTAAGCCATAAGATTTCATCAAAAATATCTTAATTTGTGTTCTGAAGATGATCAAAGGTCTCACGGGTGTGGAATGACATGAGGGTGAGTAATAAATGGTTACTTCACCCAAAAATGAAAATAATGTCATTAAAGTTATTGTTGGTAACAATATTCATTTTCAACACATTCAACAAAAGTAATAACAATGTGAGGAAAAATTAAATTACATCTCGTTTATATTCATTTCAGGTGACGAGTAAAAAAAATCTGAACAAAGTTTAAGTACATTATTGTACATTGACAGTAGAAGAGAAAACAATAAAGAATACAAAGAGGAACCCTAATGTAAAGATCAGAGGAAGTCACTGCAATTTATTGGTTCTACATTTATGAGTTCTACAAACTCATTAATATACAGAATCCACACCAGCAAAACATGGACTGGCAGTTCATAAGGACAACAACTTTATGTCTTTGTTTTTTTCTTTTTATGTGGCTGAATTAATTATATTAAGTGATATTATATTGCAATATTACATCTTAAAGGGATAGTTCACCTAAAAATGAAAATTTGATGTTTATCTGCTTACCCGCAGGACATTCAAGATGTAGGTGACTTTGTTTCTTCAGAAGAACACAAATGATGATTTTTAACTCCAACCGTTGTGGTCTGTCAGTCTTATAATGTATGTCAATAGGAGTATTTATATCATTTTTTACCTCTAAAACACCACTTTGTCCAACTGCCCTGTGCATCCGGTTAGTGAGGTCAGAAAACGTGTTCTGATGCCGGAAGTGAATCTCTTGCGCTTTGTTTCAATGAGTGAGAGACATCACTTCCGTTGTCAGAACGCGATCAGACCTCACTAACTGAATGCTGAACGCAGTTGGACATGGTGGTGTATTAGAGGTAAAAAATGATATAAATACTGTTCGGTTTCTCACACAAACCGATCGTTTCGTGTCTTAGGACATCAATGTGTCGTCACGAGCCGCAGGGTTTCATTTGGATTTGTCTGTCCATGTTTTTTTGAGTCTTATAGATGACATGCATTATACGACTGACAAACCGCAACGTTTGGAGTTAAAAATCATCATTTGTGTTCTACTGAAGAAACAAAGTCACCCACATCTTGAATGCCCTGGGGGTAAACAGATAAACATCAAATTGTCATTTTTGGGTGAACTATCACTTTAACCTAATGCGCTGAACTAAATAATTAGGGATTGTACATTTATGACAGGCAAATGCTAAACAGAAATGTATACATACATGACTTTACTAATTTACCAATAATATACCTTTTCAGTTTGCCAATGCACTGTGGTTAAATGAGACTGTATCAAGGCTGAATAAAAATTAATAATATGAGATAAAAACATCAGATTCGCTATTGTATGCCTTATCAAAATACATCACATTTACAATTTACACAATATCTCATTTATCATCACATGTATTTTTTATAATATATACACATAAAGAATTTATAGCCTACATTATGATGAAGCTGATTAAGTGTAAGTGTCCCACTTTAACAGTATTCACAGTCACTGCTTGTTGGCTAATTTGCTGCATGTAAACTTGTCACAGGAAATGTATGGGATGAAGCCACTTTGATCAAATCTCTTCAGCTAATCAAAGAAGTACTTACTGTTCCATAATAATAAACTTTAAAAGACATTAAGAAATATGTCCTAATTAAGTGTTGTTTACATCCTCTGACATTTAAAAGGAAAAAATTAAAGGGACAGTTCACCCCAAAATTAAAATATTGTATGGTTATTCTGTTTGGTTACAACCATTCTTCCAAATATCTTCCTTTGTGTTCAGCAGAAATTAACACAGGTTTGGAACAACTTGAGTGTGCCTTTTAAAACATAAAAAAGGCAGAAGTGTGAATGCAATTTGAAAGCTAGGGCAGAAAATGAAGCTTCATTTGAACAGGATTCATTTAAATTGACACAATAAGCCCATGACTTGATTGGTGAAAAGTCCTGTAAGGACACTGAAGCTTGTCTCCATTCTCCACCTTGCAATTGCATATTAATGAATGTTCTTGAATTCTTTGTTTTGTGCTTGAAGTGAAATCCTCTGAACCCACTTGTTTTTGCATATGAACCTGTTTTCCAAAAAAGGAGGGGTGGTTAAACTTAGCAAATATTTATAATTATAATTATTATTATTTTTATTATTAGGCTACTATTATTACACAACATGTATTTATGGCAGTACATAAATGTACAAGAATAATCTGTAATCTTACATTATGGCTCTGTGTGATATCATTCATGGTGTTTAGTAATTCATGCTCCAGAGACTGTCTGAACTCCATGTGTAATTTCTTCATTTCTTTGACCTCATCACTTTCCATCATTTCATGGTATTCTTCTTCAGTCTATGAAGTAAACGTATGAATATGCTTAAAAACTGAATATAGTCAACAGGAAATATAGATCTTTACTATCTAACCACTACAAAATATCTGGAACATGAATGTTCATCATTATGGTTTCATCTTATGACTTGATCTCAGTGATACTTGAATTTGATTGGCTGTTCCAATACAGTCCAACAGCACCAGGACTGTTCAGTGTTTGTGCAACAACACTTATCATAGTTTTTTATCTGTGCATTACACACTTTTTAGCATTAAGTGACTGATTTATGAGTGAGTCAATGAATAATTTACCCAATTCAAACATATGAGTGCACTACTGTGTGTTGCTCAGAGTCGCATCTATCGATCCTGCTTTTGGCTTTGTTTGGAACTACTGTTGTAGACAGCAAATAATAATAATAATAAAAATAAAAAAAACTCTTCATCACTGAAATGTTATAAAGAACATAAATGTGTAAATGTTTGTTGGTACAGTGTATGACCTCACCGGCTCTTCAAAACATTCTCCAAGCTTGAAGGTCTCCATTCCAGGGAAAACCATCTGGCATTGGAACAGGTCCCTCAAATTCATGGCTACGAGGTGCAAAAGCTCATCCTCATAGGCAAAGACCCTTCCATCTTCACCCAACAAAAGCACCAACTGCAGACCAAACGCATCACATGGGAAGTCATCAATGGCACCAATCACCTCCATTTCCGTCCGTTCTGGCAGGTAATAATCTTTCCAGGCTTCAAGCTGTTCTTCATCCCCTTCGTACACTGTTCCCTCCTGCCCACAAATTCTCAGAGTAGAACCTCTTGGTTTCAGGAGTGGGATCTTCAAGTCACGATTACGCTTCACGAAATTTGCAATCCCACTGAGGTCCACAACATCTAAAGCAAAATTATTATTAGTTCATAATAGATTAGAAATAAAGAAAAATAATAAGCAGACAAGGACATTTATGTAGTATTATAATAAGCAACAAGTGTGAAATAGTAAGTTTATTTTAACTTTTGTACACAGAATGTAAATTACACACAGATTGCAGGAATGTGTATGAATATCAATCAATTTTGTATTATTGAAAGTTTTGTAAAGTGTCCAGGAATAAGAGGTATGGATGAATCCTATTAACCATATCATAAATCCATGGTATTCATAAATCATCTCACGCTAGTTGTCTTGATTGTGACTCTTCGTCCCACAAAATAGAAGTCTTCATACTCTTGCTTGAATGCTGATCCGTTTTCTCATCCGTGCTGCATGGAATAAATGTCTTCTATCAGTGAACAAGCAGCTCCTGGAAGGGCTTTTCTGAACTTCACCACTATTTACAGAATCTGACCAACATCAGACTGTCAGCGATTCCCTGCAGTTCATTCGTTGAAGAAGTGTTGATGGACCGTGTCACTAAAATGGAGACCAGGAAATTTTCTGATGATGTATGCTTTCAAATCCTGATGAATCTGCCAGTGAATAAGTCCAGAACACATGATATTCATGAGATTTGTGCAATGCCTTTGTGTCCAGTAGCCTTGCTACTTCTCATCAGCATTTCCCTCTCCATGAACAGGGGCAGATCCTATTCTTGCTCTCCAATTTGAGATTCATTTGTTCCTTTTCTTTCTATTATTGAACCACTTCACACATCTGACTGAACAGCATTTGAGCAAATAGACAGGGAATTATACTAAAACCGTATGTGGTGTATATTAAAATCATTTGTGCCTTTGTAATCAGAAAAAAGCCCAAGTGTTATTTACATATGATAATACCACTGAATATGATGCTTTGTGTGTTTCTGACGTCAGTCATTTATATTAAGTGTACTGAAGGTCACCTTTCTTCCATTAGAGCCATTTGATGCCTCGGTCTCTTTATGAAGAATATTTGTAGAAACTCCCGTTCGTCCAAGTGCTTATCCAGGTGGGACGCGTCTTCTCTAGTCGAGGTTCTTCCGAATGTAAGAGGCATGTTTGGGAATCTCTCACAATTTACAGTAATACTCTGTATAGACGTTCTGTGCAAATGTCACAGATCTTGTTACTGGTCAAGATCTGCTTTCAGTATTTGCACATGTGCTCTACACAGTCCCATTACCACAAAATGGGAGTCTCCAAAACATGACAACATTGTAGTCGATCAACGGGCGATTCTTTCTTTAACGCAGTATGTCTGTCAGTGAACAGCACATGGTCCATTACAGCTTCAAACATTGAGGGTAATGGCAGCTTGCAATCTCAGTCATCCTTGTGTTACAACTAGCCATCTTAAAAGAGCTTAATATTTATATTTTCTTTCCTTAGACTATGTTTGGTGATTCTTTTAAAGGTACGATATGTAATAATTTTGTCCACTAGAGGTCGCTAGAAGCCTATTCAAAACAAAGGCGTAGTTTGATGACGGCAAGTTTTAGAGTGAAATATTGGGACATGTGGTCTCCATCTCAACGGACAGTGCAAAAGAATAGGGATTGGACTCGGGCAGAAATCATGTTCATGGATGAGATTATTAACGTTACTGTAGTATGAAGCAGAGCAGGACCGAGTGTTGTGGAGCTGAACGAGGCCGCTGGAGCGATTGCGCAACACACGCCTCACGAGCAGCGGGACTTTTATTATGACACAGTCGCCAGCGCTGCTTCCGCTTTTCCGGTCATGAGTATGAGGTAACGCAGCTCTGTTTATTATATTAGATACATTTGAGTGTGTTGAAAATGATGTTATAACGTTACTCTGTGCGTTCGCTCGGCGGCTGCTGTGAGACACTTACACACTGCAGTAAGATAGATCGATTTTAGAATATTATATTAAATGCTGGATGGCTTGTGTTGATAAATGGCATGCAATTAATTTTAAAAGGTATTGTATGATGGAGAAAATGCTGCATCTGATTATGCTATGTTAGCAACTTCACAAAATAGTGTTTTTCTCTGAGGCGTGATAAAGCATGGACTTGAAAAAATCAAGAAAATTGATTTAAACAATAAGACTAAACAACAATTAGTTTTCTGTCTATCAATATATCAAAACAGATGTTCCCTTGTCTATTAAAATGTGTAATATTTTAAAGCGTCTTTGTGTGTTTCCATGGTTTCTACAAAATAAAACGAGGAAAACCGAGGTTAACGCGGGTATGACGCAATTGACAGGCGACTCCTCACACGTCCCGGAGCCTTGGTTAAAATTGCAATTTTCTCACGATTTACAAATAGTTGGGATATTGTAAGTACTCAAGTGAACAAAATATATAACACTGGCCTAGTGGTTTTTTGGATATTTTACTGCAAAAATATTACATATTGCACCTTTAATGAGATTTTCAAAGAAAAATTATGCTGGTAAAACTGGGCAAGGAACAGTTTATCCAAGCTAAGACATTTTTAACTTGCCCTTACCTTCTTTAATGAATGACAGAAATTCCTCCTTGATTCTGTCTGGGGATCTGATGGAAAAAGGGTGGGATGACATTTTATAACAATCATATTTGAATATTCATGATACACTGTATATTTATGTTAATATAATAATTCTTGATCATTTATTTTTATTAGCTATTATCTTTGTTGATTTTGCAATGCAGAGTGTAATTACCAATATAGAGGTTATAGCCATAAAACAAAAACAATAAGAGAACAAAAAGGTATCTTACATCTTTACAATTACATTACAATTCCATAAGCTAAAATACTTTTGCATAAGCATCTCATTATTTGTTTTTAAACTTTGACCTGTTTATTGTTACAATAGCTGGTTGTGAGCATAAACACACACGACGAGGAGGAATAGAAGTATAACTTTCTTTAGTAAATCCACAAGGAAGATAATCCACAGACAGGTAAACGAGGAGACAACCACACTACACATGAACGATACCGGACAATACTGAAAAGGAAACACAGGGCTTAAATACACAGGGAAACAAGGAGGGTGATGGAACACAGCTGAAAGTGATGATTGGGGTGATCAGTAACCATAGTGACTAACTAGTGGCGGGAAATGGTAAAACAAGTCCAAAACAAGTCCAAAACAGAGTGCACATGTAACATATCGCCCCCTCCCGTAAAGGCGCGTCCTTGCGCCGTGGAGAGGGGAAGATGAGGTAGGAGGCGGCTCAGGAGGCGGACGGCTAACCGGGAGGAGGCGAAGTGCAGGAGTCCAGGATGATGCAAGTGATGGAGTCCAGGGAGGTGCAGATGGAGGTGAAGACCAGGGAGGTGCCTTGAGCAGGGGAGTCCAGGTGTTGCTCCAGGCCATAGCCAGGACGGCGACCCACGGCGGCGTTGCTGGAGGGAGGAGCCAAGGTGGTGAGCATCTCCACGCAACCTTGGGGACGTGTGGAAGCAGCGCAGCCGATGGAGGTGGAGCCTTGGGCGAAGACAGAGAGCCGAAGGAGCGGAGTGATGCCAATGGTCTCGGAGTCCGCGACGGAGTCGCAGCGACGGCCCCCCGAGGCGGAAGCAGGGTACCGGAGGGCTGAGGTGGAGCTGGAACGACTGAGGGCCGAGGCAGAGTCTGAGGGAAGGCGGAGCCAAACGGAGCCGTAGGGGTGGAGGGTCGGAGGGTCTCAAACGACCCGTAAGTCCGTGGCGATGTAGAGGCGATGTCTGACCCAGGCGGAGTCGAGGGTCTGAGGGAGTCCAGTGGAGCCGAAAGCTTGATGGTCTCTGCTGTAGACGAGGGTGGAAGGAGCAACGGCGGAGGAGTCAGGACGATGAGTCGAGGTGTTGCGACGGGATCTGGGGCCGGAGGCGGAGCCGCAGGATCTTCATCGCCTGAAGCTGGCTCACAGCAGGCCCCAGATGTAGCCACGCCACTGAGAGGAGGCTGGTGTAGAGCTGAGGGAGTGATGGGAGACATCAAGGGCTGGGTAGCAGGCATGGTTGAGGACTGGAGAAAGGGCTGGTGAACAGAGGGACTGAAAAATAAAAAATCTTGGATAGAGGTTTGGAGAGGAGGTGGGAGAGGGAGGCTAGGCGGGACCAGTTCATCCAAAATAGAACAGATAGTCTTAGAAGGAAATAACGGAGGTAGGGAATCTTCTCCAAACTCAAAACAACAGTCATTAGTGCATGCCTGGAACTCACTCTCAGTGGCAGGAGTGTGGGCGGGGCTCCATTCCAAACCCTCGTCTTCCATACTAACTCCCTCGGCGATGGATGTTGCAGCGAACTCACACACCTGGTCAGACACGCTGTGCTCCGGCTCCGCGGCGATGTTATGCTCAGTCGTTCCACTCGTCGCTGGCTCTTGCATCGCGGTGGAGGCGGGCTCTCTGTCTTCGGTGGTGACGCGCTGACTTTCCACGCCGTCTGGAGGTTCCTGGCTGGGCACTGGAGTGGGAGTGGGGCTGCACCCACTCCACGTATTCAGGGAAGCTCCCTCGAGGCCCTTCCCCGGACAGCTGCGCTTTGGTGGCGGTGTTGAGGCCGGCATACAGGAAGTTGCAAAGGCTGCTGTCCGGGAAATTTGTAGCTGGAGCTAAGAATAACAAATTTTACAAATGTGCCTCGAGGGAGCGGTCCTTCTGCTCAAGGCAGATTAACAGAAATGCGGGTGTGTACATTGTGACGGGAACGAAAGGTGAAACACGAAAAACACTGACACGGAAAACAATAAACACGCCGCAATCTGTATAACTGTTTTAGGTCCGGTATTCTGTTACAATAGCTGGTTGTGAGCATAAACACGCACGACGAGGAGGAATAGAAGTATAACTTTCTTTAATAAATCCACAAGGAAGATAATCCACAGACAGGTAAACGAGGAGACAACCACACTACACATGAACGGTACCGGACAATACTGAAAAGGAAACACAGGGCTTAAATACACAGGGAAACAAGGAGGGTGATGGAACACAGCTGAAAGTGATGATTGGGGTGATCAGTAACCATAGTGACTAACTAGTGGCGGGAAATGGTAAAACACAAGTCCAAAACAGAGTGCACATGTAACATTTATAGCTTAGTCATATGTTTATAGGTACAGAAGAGATCCCTGTAAACCAGATAGCTTGCTGCAAATTGTACAAATTGTTTTTGTGTGATATTGTTATGGAAATACACTTACTTGGTTATCATAGTTCAACTGAAGTCGTTCAAGTTGTTCAAGTTTTCAAGAGTTGTGGTACATGGTAAAAAAATAAAAAATAAAAGTAAAAATTGACAATATTTTTTCATCACATCAATAAATCTTAGCCTGGCCCAATTGCTCTTTGTGTTTCCCTCTTATTTTATTAGGCCTACATTTCACCCATGATATGTGCGCACATAAGACATATGAAGATTTAAGATATTACTTGATTTAAAATTTTAATTGCATATGCAATTTTTTTAGCAACTATTCAACATGATCAACATTTAAAATGTTGTACTATATAATAATATAAATAATTTGATATAAACAGGAGCAAACATTACCTGGCTGAGAGGACGGGAAACAGTGAACGGGAAAGATGGGCACAGTCCTGCAATAACAGAAACAACAACAAAATTATTATTATTTTTATATTTATATTATTATTATTTTAACGTTGACATGTTGCGAAAAATCATAATAACAAAGCTGAGTGTACTTGTACTCATTAAAATGCTCCGATACCACACAGCCTGTATACAGTGCTTGTGACAAAGAAACACAACACACAACAGAGCAAACCGAGAGCAGAATGGATATATCCGAGAAGGATATCTATGAAGTAAATGTATCGAATTAATAGAATGTTAAACAAATAAAACATTTACGTCTATATACTGCTGCTGTGCATGAGCTGATAAGGGAAATGCGGAGAGGATTGAGCGCGCGCCATCACAGACGCGTGAGCTTTTCGAGCACACTTTCCTTTTTCACAGACATCACTGTAAAGTTTAATTCGGTCGGATGTGTCAATAGCAAATAAAGTAAAACAAGGCACATGTTACTAACGTTAACTGACCGTAAAGACAGCGAGAGCGCACTTCTGTTGCATGCTCTTGATTGCTGATCGCTCACTCAATTAGTTTTTTTTGTTTTGTTTTGTTTGTTTGTTTTTTTTTATAAAATTTTCATATAAGAATACATAGAATATTTACGAATAAAGACATAGACAAATGTCATACACTGTCATGTGACCTAAAAACAACAGCTGAAAAGCTAAAATAAATAGTTTTATTCAAGACAAAAATGTTATTTAATATGACTCTGAATCAACCCGATTCCATTAGGTGAAACCAACACATTTTAATTCCAGTTAGATCAGGCATAAATAGCTCCTTTAAGTAACAACTGTATATTACCACATTTTACAGTGTAGATATTTGTACTAGGTTCCCAACAACTTCAATTTTCAATGTAACCTCACAGATTACACCAATTTTTAGGCCTTGATTAGATCTTAATAAAATAAGAAATAAAAAAAAAACCTTACTTACCCAACTCCTGTCACTGGGTAATCTTTTAGTGGTTGGCCTTGTAATACAAAGTCTATGGGTGGTTGCATGGAAAAACACCTAGAGGTGTGGTTGTTTTCCAAGCCGTTTTACGTAGGTGGTGCTCCTGAAAGGTGACAAAGCATTGACAGTGGCACTAGTACGCATGTGTTAGTATTTTTCCATCCAGCAACGCATGCTAAATTTAATTGACGTCACCGGTTGCTTAAACATAGCTTGTCTGAACAGGTGAGTGACTTCCTACACCCACTGTGGCTATGCTGTTTTTTATTGATTAGTACAGTCACAATAGGTTTAGAACGTTTCTTGACATTCAACATACATTATTTATTCTAAGCAAAGATGAATATGTTCAAAGACTTTAAATAAATAAATTACTTTTGTTCATAAGACAGTGATGTGTCTGTTTGATTTGATATTGGCAAATGACCAGTACTTTTTTTTAAAGTTATTTTAATAAGTATAATAAAGCTATTAAGTCTAGCTCTCTATGAGAACATGAGGGGAAAGGCTAGGTTGCTCATAACATCAGGCCTATTGTAGCAACTGTACTTTTTTTTAAACTTCTATTCTCCAAATTAAAACTTCATTATGATGCTGTTGGATAAATTTGTGGACACAACAAAACCACACTATAGCATACATTCGGAGGGAAATGTAATTGATGTAGTTTGTAACAGAAGGGTTAAACTGGCTTCTCAAGGCAAGGGTGTTTTTCATAAATGACAAGACAGGACAAGTTGTCAAATTTTTATTTGGGCTTGTCATGGCTTGATATTTTTATGCAGTGGGTGAGGCAGACTGACTCAAATGATGTTATTCTGGCTTGTTAGTCATGCACTGATCCCATTCCTTCTGTCTCTCCCTCAACTTTCCTATTAATTCTCTACTATAAAATACAGAGTAAAAATATTAATAATAATAATACAAATAAATAACAAATAAAAACCTTTATATAAACTAAATAAAATGTTGTCTTTTGTTTGCAATAACATTATTTATTTCAACAATTACAGCAAACAGCTTAGAATATTACTGACCATATCCAACGATCATTGCATGAGTGGAAAAGACATGAGAAGACATTCAGGTTTAACCTTGAATGTGCTCATGTTGTCAAGATCACAATGCACGTACCAAACCAGTTAGAACATGTTTGATCTCTGTATGATTATGGGCTTATAAAATGTGTTCGGTGTAATGTAATCAATGAGGAAGTTGGAAATTCAGACTGGATCTTGTCCTACCACTGAAACTTTACCACAGTAGATGATTATAATAAAATGACACAGTGATATATTGCAGTGTTTTAGATACAATGGCAACATTCAAGTCCATGTGATGTTTTGAAATACTGAAACTTATACACTTTTATTATAAATGTAATAAAAAAATGAAAAAGGGAAATACTTTACAATAAGGTTTCATTTGTCAAGATTAGTTAACATGAACTAATAATTAACAAACTTCTAAAGCAATTATTAATCTCAACATTTACTAATACATTTTTAAGATCAAAAGTTGTATTTGTTAACATAAATTGATGCACTGTGAACTGACATTAACATGACCATTTTAATTAACCACCATTAACAAAAGATAATAAATGCTGTAAAAATATATTGTTCATTGTTAGTTCAAGTTAGTTTATGCTTGAACTAATGTAACAAATAAGACCTTATTGTAAAGTGTGACCAAAAACAGTTTCTGCAGGTAGAGGAACAGCATCGAATCCACATATAAACCTTTTCCACTGTATGGGACTTGAATTGGTTATAAGGCTTTAGAGCTAGAGAATAAAATGTTACTTGTGGAAAAGATGGAATCAGGATGCGAGATCCCTTTTGCTCTAACTGGGGACTTTTTTTTTAAGAGTGCATGTTAAAACATAGAAGGTCATTGTTAATCATATTGCAGAGAGAAGGTATTGAAGCAAGCACCTTTTGCAAGCGTTCCTTGGTACAGTCTTTTAACACATTCATTTTGTCAGGAGTGTAATTTATGATTTCGATACTGTCTCGCATGAACTGATCATTAAACAGGAGTTTGCTCAAGCACTCTGTCTCTGCACAGTTCCCATAAGGATAATGTTCCTGTTCTGTACCTTCTGATAGACTGAAAAGCTGTTTACAGTTCATACATGGCTGTCTTTCCTTGTAAGTGTTTTCTTTCCAGTCCCTGAGGTATGCCTGGCATTGCATAGACTCATGGAATTTTAAGCTGTTACCCTCTTGCTGTTCGAATGACATTACTGCATATGACACATACTCATGCCATGTATTTATACATGAGGAATATATCATAACACTTTTGGCCTTTTCTGTCCTGCAACCCAGAGAAGCACCAAAATATTCATCTGATGTGCGTTGGCTATTGGAGCACACGCAAATGACGGTGGACTCCAGTGTGTAGTAGCGCTGGTTTTTGTTTGCTGGTCTGCCCAGAGGATACGGGAATTTCAGCTTTTGCATGAGACTGCAAAGCTCAGTCAGTACTCTGTCTTTTGTGCCATATGTAAGCTGCATCTAAAAACAGTAAAATAAGAATAATATTTAATAAATAAAAACATTGCTGGATTCAATGTTACTTTTTTTGGGGAAATATTTGATTAAAATCCTACTAATGCACAACAAAAAGAAAAATATATTTACATAGCATAATATGATTCTTACTATTTCTAACAGTATTGAGAAAGGTGTCCGCTTAGGTAGGTGACTCTTGTATTTCTTAAATGGTTCTGGAAATTCTTGTCTTACAGTCTCAGCCATCTTTGTAGATAAAATGTCTTCGGGAGTGAGACTGTCCTTATGAATGATCCCTAAAAAGAAGATGCTGTGGAGAATCTTGAAAAAACACAAAGATTAAAAGCCATGATTAATAATTAGAAAATATTATAAACTTAGAAAGTGTATTTAAGTGCCACATAAGAAATGTCAGAGCGATTGCTACCTAGCAAATATATAGACTTCATTCATGTGTATGTGTATGTGTACATACCTCATTAACATAAGTTCTTAGTCTGTTTTGTTCTTTTTTAAATTCTTGCCATACATGACAAATTAACTGCAACCCACAGGTTTTCAAGTTCTCCTTGTTAAACTCATGGATCTTCACCAAACCAAGTGGCATTTTTCTGATTGAGGAAAATTATTTAATTATATGATGGACACCTAGTCTTTTATGTCATTAACATGTCATGCATATTTCATTTTTAGAGATAAAATAAATAGAACCTAGCTAGTTAAAAATAGATAAATAAAATCAGCTTCTTACCTTTTTTCTCTATTCGCAGCCATCATCATTCAGAAATGACTAACATGAGGAAGTGTGTGTTTCAAAAGCTTCAGCCTATCTGCATTGTTTCATCTCCACCCTCCTTTATTTGTACACATTTACTGATACCATATAAAAGCTTGAAATATACTCTTTAAATGCCAATTAAAATTCTTGGGCATTCTTGAACAATTAAGAAATTCTTGGACATGAAATTAATAGAATTTTCCATGATTGTTCTGCAGCTAAAACAAACACATTTTGGAGTCAGTAAATAAATCAGCACTGTTTAAAGAATACAAAAGTAATTACTAAAATTTTACATATCAAGATTTACAATTAAATTAGTATACATCCATTATACTTCAAAAAGAGAATTCAGGGACTGTGACTATAGACTATTGAATCCTGTCTATAATATATACATCTATAAATATAAAGAGGTGTAGTATTTATGATTTATTAAGTTACTGTCACGGTTGTTGCAGATAAAGGAGAGATTTAAGGCGAGGATCTAAAGGCAGTCTTTATTAAACATAACCAAAAAGTCTGAAGCGCAGGAGAAAAGAAAACACACTGACAATAATAGACCGAGAACTGAACTAATTATATACATAGGACAAAACTAGGACTTAAACAAAAAAAGTGGGGAGATGATCAGTTATTATGGAAACCAAATCAAAATCTTTGGAGTCGGTTTGAAGAATTAAATGCATAATTTAAGTAATTCAAGAGTTTATTATAACGTTTATATATAGAATGTAAGTAGGACATAACACATATACATTCCTTAGGATTTCTGACCATTTATAATTCATAAATTAATAATTTATAAATGGTCATTTCATAAATGAAATTGTTCATAAATCATAAATTTGTTGTACAAAGAATAAAATACACATAGTATTTTACAACTTGAGCCAAAAAAGAATAGAAACCTAAAGCTCCAAAACAGGTGTGTCCTTTGTACGCATTTGTTTGCAATGCAAAACGATTAGTAATGAAAACCATGTTGTCAAGACTACAGTGGACAAACCAGTTAGAACCAGTTCCAACTCTGATCATTTCATGTCCAAACTCTATGACTCATTCATTTAATCCATATATGGAAAATTGTGACTAAAACTTCTACAAGAAATGTGGATACTTCTCTTTATGTGCTTAATCATGGTTTAAACAAGAGAATGTCTACATTATTCATCATTGTGTTTCTGAAAGCAGGTATCAAAGCAAGCATCTCTCTTAATCGTATCCAGCTGAATGTTTTCAGTTCTCTGTGTTGTAAACAACACCTAATAAATGTTATTTACATATAAAAGATCACCAGTCATCATCCAAATCCTTTAATTTAGAATGGCGAGCTGCAAGAATTTACAACCTATCCCAGAGACTAGAGACAATTTCTCCTGATGCTCCAAGTTTATTCTGGGTGATTTTAATAACTGCAATATTAACAAGAATTTGAGCACATACTATCAATATGTCGACTGTCACACAAGGAAAAATAGGACTTTGGATATGTGCTATGGAACTGTTAAAAATGCATGTACTTACTAGCATATACTTCATGATCATCGTCTGATCATAGTATTGTCTACCTTCGCCCTGTCTACCATAGATTACTTGAAAGAGAGAAGCCCCAGTTAAAGTGTGGGACAATGATGGTATAACAACTTTGCAGGGGTGTTTTGAATGTACCCAGTGGGATGTCTTTAGTTCAGACGTTAATGAACAGGTTGGGGCAGTTACTGATTATATCATTTTTTGTGTTGATTCTGTTATCCCCATTAAGATTTACAAAGTATTCCAAAATGATAAACCCTGGGTGTCTAAAGAATTAAAGACCCTTATAAAGAAGAAGAAAATGGCATATAGAAATCAGAAGGATGAGGCAACCTTGAGGGATATACAGAGGCAAATTAAAAGGCAAATACACATAGATTTTTTTAAACAAAAAATAGAGTCCTCCTTGACATGTGGAAATGCCAGACAAGCTTGGCAGGGGATTAAGACCATGACAAACGTACCCCATAAGGGAAGAGGTAACCCACCTCTGGTGTTACAAGGTAATGAGGAGCTGAAGATGGCCAATCAGCTTAACTCATACTCATGTGGGAACACTGTTTCAGAGTTGGCATTATCTCCTCTGCTGGTGTTGTATTGTACCTACTCTATGGAAAACATCTACAATTGTTCCTGTGGCAAAAGTTTCTAGACCTTCAAGATTAAACGACTTTCGACCAATAGCACTTACATCCTTACCGATGAAAAGTTTTGAGCACTTAGTGAAAAAATACATTGTATCTCAAACACAGCATCTTATTGATCCCTTGCAATTTGCATACCAAGCCTCCAGGGAGGTAGAGGATGCAATCTTAACTGTTCTGCATTTACTGCACTCTCACTCACACTTGTAGTTCGGTTCGTTTGGTTCATTTGGCCCGGACCAAAAAAGAAGAAAAAAAAAAACATTTAGTCCTGGTCCGATTAGCGTTCAGATTGGCAATTTTATCACCGAACCAAAAGGCATAGGGATACATTCACAACCTGATTGGTCGGATTTTATGACGTATTGCCTATTTTGAGACGGAACTTACCGAACATCCAAAACAATGCTGTGTGCTGAGGTAAATGCACTCGTTGTGTGTGTGTCGTCTGCATATGATGGTATTTTGGCCAGCTGGGAACTCGTGAAGAGCTTATAAAATGTGTAAAGGAGTCAAAACAGCGGCGGGAATCCATCCGTTTCACACACAAACGATCTGCTGCATGGAGACGCGGGCCTGACGCCTGTGATGGGCAAACTCGCGACTATGACAAGAAAAAACGATATGAGTGAGGCAGTGGTGTAGTCTAGTTTTTTGTAGTGAGTATACTGTGATTTTTCCTTCCCAGCCTCGTACTCACCCGTCCCAGAGCGACACCCCATAAGCACCACCACACTCACTAATGCATATAGTATGCATCTGATCTAGGCTACATGTAGGTAATTGAGGGCATTCTGAAAGACTGCTTATGTGTGTGTTATCAACACATAAATGTATTATAATCAAGAAAAGACTGTAACAGCCAGCGGCATTTACAGCTGAAGAGACTCTGGACTGATTTTCTACTGTTTAGTGTCAATCACCATCTAACCCAGCCACTTAAGATAGCCTTAGATGTTATATGAATATGGTCCCTGGGGCATAATCAGCTGGCAAGTTTCAATGCACATTTAAGAGTGCAAGTTGCAACTATTATTACTATTAAAATGTTTGGTTAAAAACAACCCAAGTTTGATTGAAAACGGACAAACCCAACCTTCTGGGTTGTTGTATTTAACCCAACTATTGTGTAAAAATTATTGTATTGCTTGCTTAAATGAACCCAAAATATGTTGGAAATTAACATTTATTAATATTAATTATAATAATTAAACAATAAACATTTATTAAATTATTTATTAATAAATTTTCACCTATTGATTGTTGTATCTTATGTGTCTGATTTCCAACCCATTTTGGGTTCATTTTAAGCCAACCATATAGTCATTTTTAAACAGTAGTTGGGTTAAATAAAACTATCCAGCAGGTCCGGCAAACATATGCATTTCAATTCACTAACTTGCAATTCGATTTGGTATCAGGTTTTTTTGATATACTGTATATCAGATACAGTACATGGCAAATTTTCTCAAGAAAAATAACAAACTCCACTAATGCTGTAAAATATACATGGGAATCAATTGGTACTACATTAATATTGAAGGTTAAAATGAACTGATTTGTATAAAAACTTACACTTAAGGAAACTTTTATAATAATAAAGTTATAATAGGCCTACTAACTTTAAAATTATTTCTACTCCAATTCGTTTTTTGAAATATAAACATTTAAATGGTGGCTGTCAACTTGATGGATTTATTCAAACATGCATAATACAGGCTATTGAAGAACATTAAAATGTATAATTAATAGGTAATATGTTAAATTTAGCTAAATGCTCCTCCATAGAGTTTTTCTAGCTGACTAACGAGTTTATGGTCACTGAATATGTTTGTTCTGAGATAAATGTGACGTTACGTGACATTGTTTACAAGCTGTTATTAATGTCTTTCCACGATTGAAACACTGATTAAGCGATTATAGAAGACATGATACGGATTTCGTTAAGTTGTATCTTTTATCATACCTTGAGATGTTCATTCATGTTTATTTCACGCTGAAACTGGTATTAAAGCGGAGGAGAGGATCAGTTCAAGTGTGCGTCAGGGAGACAGGCTCCCGCTTCTCTTGAACTACAGCGTCACTCCACATTAAAGAGCGCCAAAACGGTATTTATGTTTTTTTATTCCTAAGTAAAATGGGCAAAATATGAAACTTGAGACTTTGAGAAATATGAGACTTTGTTTCATGTCCAAAGCAACAAACCACAAATCGTATTGTGATTGGTTGGATGGTTAAGTATCCTCACGCTTTTTTAAGTGGGTATACGGAAATCCTTGACCTTTCCTAGTGGGTATACGGCGTATACCTGTGTATCACGTAGACTACACCACTGGTGTGAGGATTCTTAGGGTCTCATCTTCCTGTTTTTGGTTCGTTTACATGTCTTTGGTCCGTGTTGCCTTCATATATCATTCGAACCGCACCAGAGTTCGTTTGAAAGCGGACCGAGACCCATCTTTTCAGCGGTCTCGGTCCGCTTGTTTGGTGCGCACCAGGGTTCGGATGGCAGCGTTCACACATGCTCACATGAACAGCACTAACAGAGCAATTGCATCAGGGTTCGTTTTAATCGAACCAAACATGACAAGTGTGAACGCATCCTTTAGAGAAACCAGACTCATGCTAAACTTTTCATCAGCTTTTAACTATATTTCTCCTACTATAACAGATGGTATTCTGGCAAGGGAATTCTCACTTGAGAACATTGATAACATGGGTGACTGATTTTTTCAGTCTTAGAACTCAGCAGGTTAAGTTAGGAGGATGTGTTTCTGATAAAATGATTACCTCGATTGGATCACCCCAAGGATGTGTTATCTCCTTTACTTTTTATCTTATACACTAATTCTTGTTCAAGTTCCTTTAAAGATATATTATTAAATATGCAGACGATACTGCTTTAGTGAGTCTTTTACATGATGGAGAGGAAGAGCATGGGCCTGTTTTGGACTTCTTTCTTAATTAGTGTGAAAAATCAAATATTCCATTGAATACGTAAAAACAAAAGAGATGGTTGGTATGGTATGGTATTGGATAATACGTTTAAATGGGATGTGTGGACGGAGCGTTTAAGTAAAAAGATTCAACAAAGAATGTACTTCTTAAAGAAATTACTCTCGTTCAATGTCCACAAAAGAATTTTACAGATTTTTTTATAGTGCTTTTTTTTTTTTTTTTTTTTTTTGAGAGTGTTATAACATTTGGTTGAATTTGCTGGTATGGCATGCTTCAGAGGCACAGAAGAAATTACTAAGGAAAGAGGTGGAAACTATTGGAAAGTGTGTGCGGATCTGTAGGGTCTGACACTGGTGGAAAGGCTGAATCTGTGACACTTGGCAGGTGACTTTTGTAATTTTTGTCAATGAGCTGTTCAGTCATGACGTCAATTTTTAGGTCATCCCCACAAACTAATTCACAATTAGTTTATACATTTAAGTATTTTGCACAAGCTTTTATCCAAAGAAACTTAGTATTAAAGGGGTCCTATTATGCTTTTTCACTTTTTCAACTTTATTTAGTCTGTAATGTTGCTGCTTGAGCATATAAAAATATCTGCAAGGCTACTGTTACAACACAGAAGGGTCGGAGACGGAATATAACAGGTAAGGTGTTTACTGACAGCAAGCAGAGGGTGAACGTGAACACAGGTGAGTAAAACTGAAGTTGATAAGTTGAATGATGAATAAAGTGGAACTGATACTGTCCTTGTATGTTGCAGAGTGGAGATCCGAGTGGAGATGGTGGAGATCAGATGATGGATGATGACAACACACACACACACGGAGAACACAGGAGCTAATTCGGGAACGCTGGAGACAGGTAAGTAATATACTGGGAGTCCTTGAGGTAAGCATTAGAAAGAGTCCTTTACGTAAACGAGACCGGATGAGGAGTGAGTGTGTGTGTGTGTCTTTTATGGTGCCGGTGATGAACGTGCTGATGAGGTACAGGTGTGTGCGATCAGTACTCTGGTGAGGGAGTGCGACGTGATTGGAGGGTGCTGGAGCCTGGCGTGTCTGTGACAGTACCCCCCCCTCCACGGCCCGCTCCAGAGGGCCGAGGACCCCGACGTCGTGGTGGTCGTCCTCTTCCACGAGGGGCAGGTCTGTTGGGATGAGCAGAGTGGAAGGTGTCCAGTAGATTAGGGTCCAGAATGTCGTTGCGTGGTACCCATGAGCGTTCCTCGGGACCATAACCTTCCCAGTCGACCAGGTATTCGAGTTGACCACCAAGGCGCCGGGAGTCCAGGATCTCACGAACCTCGTAGGCAGCACCGTCGTCTAGGATGAGTGGAAGGGGGGGCTCAGCTGCGTCTACGCCAGGCTCTGTGGAGAGAGGAACAGAAGGGTGGTGAGGTTTCAGGAGTGACACATGGAATGTGGGGTGAATGCGATACTCAGGTGGGAGTTGCAGTTTGTAGGTGACTGGGTTGATCTGCTCCGTGATGGTGAATGGGCCAATGAACCTGGGACTCAGCTTACGGCATGGTTGACGCAGGCGGATGTCTCTGGTTGACAGCCAGACCTTCTGTCCTGGTTGATAGGCTGGAGCTTCGGAACGGCGAAGGTCGGCTGTCATCCGGCGTTTACGTAACGCACGTTGCAGCTGATGGTGGGCTGAGTCCCAGACCCTCTCGCTCTCTCGGAACCAGTGGTCGATAGATGGTACATCCGAGGGTTCCCCTGACCAGGGGAACAGTGGAGGTTGGTAACCGAGTACGCACTGGAAAGGTGTGAGTCCGGTAGATGGTTGTCGCAGGGAGTTCTGCGCGTACTCGGCCCAACCCAGAAACTGGTTCCAAGAGTCCTGGTGGCCATGACAGAAGGTACGAAGGAAGTGGCCGATCTCTTGAATCTTCCTTTCCGTCTGCCAGTTCGACTGCGGATGGTACCCCGATGACAGGCTGACAGTCACACCTAGGAGTGAGAAAAAGGCCTTCCAAACACGAGAGATAAATTGAGGTCCACGGTCTGACACTATGTTCTCTGGGATGCCGAAGTAACGGAAGATATGGTTAAACATGAGTTCGGCTGTTTCCATGGCAGTTGGTAGTCCTCTCAGAGGTATTAGACGGCAGGATTTGGAGAATCGATCTACCACTACAAGGATACAGGTACAGTCTCTAGAGGCAGGCAGGTCAGTGATGAAATCCACCCCTAGGTGTGACCATGGTCGGTTGGGAACGGGCAGAGGAAGGAGTTTGCCGGATGGTAGGTGACGTGGACTCTTAGAAATGGCGCATTCCTTGCATCCCTGCATGTACCTTCTGACATCCGTTGCCATGTTGGGCCACCAGAAGCGTTCTTTCAGCAACGAGAGGGTTTCATTGACCCCCGGGTGGCCAGTGCCTAGTGAAGAGTGTGCAGAGTGGATGAGTGGAGTGCGCCGTGTCCTGGTGATGTATTGCAAGCCTTGGGGGCAACCCGGCGGAGTGTTGGCAGAGGCATTGGAGGAGGGTATGGTCTCTGCTGACCAGGAGATAGGACTTAGAATGAGTTTTTCTGGGAGTATGGTTTCGGGTTCTTCAGAGCATTCTTCTGGAGCGTGGAGTCAAGACAAGGCATCTGCCTTGGTGTTTTTAGGTCCTGGTCTGTAGGAAATTGTGAAGTTGAAGCGAGTGAAGAATAAAGACCAACGGGCCTGTCTGGGGTTCAGGGGCCACACGTAGGTATTCGAGATTCTTGTGGTCAGTGAGCACCAAAAAGGGATGTTTTGCTCCCTCCAACCAATGCCTCCATTCCTCGAGTGCCAGCTTGATGGCTAGGAGTTCTCGGTTGCCGATGTCATAATTCCTCTCCGCTGGGTTGAGCTTGCGGGAGAAGAAGGTACATGGATGGAGGCTGCTGGGATTCCCCTGCTGCTGTGAGAGAACCGCTCCTACTCCTGTGGTCGAGGCGTCGACCTCTACGACGAAGGGCTTGTCTGGGTCAGGATGGACCAGGAGAGGAGCGGTTGTGAAGGCTTCGCGGAGGGTGTCGAAGGCCTTCGTGGCAGCTGGAGTCCAGGACAGAGACTTGGGCTTGTGTCGGAGTAGGTTAGTGAGAGGGTTGGCTATGGAGCTGTAATCCCGGATGAATCGACGGTAGAAGTTTGCGAAGCCGAGGAAGCGCTGGAGTTCCTTTATGGTGGTGGGTGTTGGCCAGTTCTGGATGGCTTCCACCTTGCTCTCGTCCATCCGGATGCCACTGGTATCGATGGTGTAGCCAAGGAACTGCACTGAGGGCTGGTGGAATGAGCACTTCTCGGCTTTTAGGTAGAGTTGGAATTCCCTCAGGCGTTTCAGGACCTCCGCAACGTGGTGGCGATGTTCGGCCAGGCTCCGGGAGTAGATCAGGATGTTGTCGATGTAGACCAGAACAAACTTGTGGAGAAACTCCCGGAGCACCTCGTGTATGAAATCCTGGAATACGGAGGGGGCGTTGACCAGGCCATACGGCATAACGAGGTACTCATAGTGTCCAGTAGGTGTTACGAAGGCGGTCTTCCACTCGTCCCCCTCACGTATCCGGATGAGGTTATACGCGCTGTGGAGGTCCAACTTGGTGAAAACAGTGGCACCACGGAGATGTTCCAGGGCCGCTGGGATGAGAGGAAGGGGATATCTGAACTTCACTGTAATGTTATTAAGTGCTCGGTAGTCAATACAAGGCCGCAAGCCTCCGTCCTTTTTTGCCACGAAGAAGAAGCTAGAAGCAGCAGGGGCAGTAGATGGACGGATATAGCCTTGAGCCAGAGCCTCCTCGATGTAGTCCTCCATGGCCTTCTCCTCCGGAATGGAAAGGGGGTAGATCCTTCCCCTTGGCACTGACTCACCCGGAAGCAGATCTATGGCGCAGTCCCATGGCCGGTGTGGAGGCAGCTTGGAGGCTCTTTTAGGGCAGAATACGTCGTTGAAGGGGGCGTAACACGGCGGTATCTCCACGGAGCGTTTCTCAACTGGACTCTCAATGGAGGTTGTGAAGACGGAGAGGGTTTCTGGACGTGGAGAGAGAGGAGCGGGAAGCTCGGGAAAACAGTCCATGAAACAGGTGTAGCCCCACTTCAGGACTTCACCGGTACTCCAGGAGATGACTGGGTTATGCTGCTCCAACCACGGGCGCCCTAGGATCACGTCAGCGGTGGAGTCCTCCAGAACCAGCAGATGGATCTTTTCGACGTGAAGAATGCCAGTTTGTAGTTGTATAGGACAGGTGATTTGACGAACATGTTTCTTGCAGAGAGGTTTTCCGGTTATCGAGTGGATCTGGTAAGTTGTAGGCGTGGGCGAGGTCTTGATATTGAGCTGACGGCAGAGGGCGCCAGCGATGAAGTTGCCGGCTGACCCAGAATCGAGGAGTGCGGTAACTGGAATGGAAACATTAGCAGCAGTAAGTGTCACAACAATGGTGAGTGGTTTCATCTTGCGAATTGATGGGAGGATGGCACTCACCATGGGACGAGGTGGACGTGTTGGACATGTGGAGAGAACATGTCCCGGGGATGCACAACACAGACATAGATTCTGGGTCAGCCTCCTCTGCCGTTCAGTGGGTGTGAGTCGAGAGGTTTCCAGTTGCATGGGTTCGTGGGCTGGTTCTGGAGGGCTGACGGATTCTGGTCGGCAGAGGGAGATGTCGTGCTGTGGCTGGCCCTGGTAGTCGTCGAGACACGACTGCATACGAGTGGCGAAGCGTCTATAGAGTTGAATGAAGCGTTCGAGCCCGATGGTGTCCTCGTATGCAGCGAGATGCAACCGCACTCGAGGATCCAAACCCTGACGGTAAGTTGTTATAAGGACTTGTTCGTTCCATCCACTCGTAGCTGCTAGAGTTCTAAACTTGAGGGCATATTCAGTCACAGTCATTTTATTCTGTTTTAAATTGTACAGCTTCTCACCAATTGACAAATCCCAGGCGGGTTTTCCAAAAACTTCTCTGAAGTGATTGACGAAGCTGGAATAAGACTGAATAACTGGATTATTTTGTGTCCATAGAGAATCTGCCCACTGAAGTGCTTTGCCATGAAGTTGAGAAATGATAAAAGCTACCTTGGATCGCTTGGTGGGGAAAGAGTGCGGTTGCATCTCCAGGGCCAGCGAGCATTGGAGAAGAAATCCGCTGCATTCCTCCGCCGAACCAGAGTAGGGCGCCGGTTTGGCCACGGGACTGGCGTGAGTGGCAGGTGAAGGAGTGGCGGTGTTGTTGACGGAGGTGTTCGCTGGTGTTAATGGTGATGGTATGGAGGTTAATGTGCGACGAAAGGCGTCGACGAGGTCCTGGAATGGGTCTGGTTGGCTCATGCTTGTGTCAGCGATGTTGGTCCGGTCTTCTGTTACAACACAGAAGGGTCGGAGACGGAATATAACAGGTAAGGTGTTTATTGACAGCAAGCAGAGGGTGAACGTGAACACAGGTGAGTAAAACTGAAGTTGATAAGTTGAATGATGAATAAAGTGGAACTGATACTGTTCTTGTATGTTGCAGAGTGGAGATCCGAGTGGAGATGGTGGAGATCAGACGATGGATGAAGACAACACACACACACACACACACACACGGAGAACACAGGAGGTAATTCGGGAACGCTGGAGACAGGTAAGTAATATACCGGGAGTCCTTGAGGTAAGCATTAGAAAGAGTCCTTTACGTAAACGAGACCAGACGAGGAGTGAGTGTATGTGTGTGTGTCTTTTATGGTGCTGGTGATGAACGTGTTGATGAGGTACAGGTGTGTGCGATCAGTACTCTGGTGAGGGAGTGCGACGTGATTGGAGGGTGCTGGCGCCTGGCGTGTCTGTGACAGCTACAAAGCTCAAAATCCACTCCAAAGGGATATATTTTATTTAACAGAATCCACAGAATCAAGAACTACAATGAACAGCTCGTTTGGGCTACTATGTGTTTTTTCTGGATCTTGTGAAGTCAAAATGTTACTCATTTAAATAATCTCCACCCACAGAATTTGCAAATAAGGGGGCGAGGCCTGGTTGAGCTGTGCTACTGAAGATGAAGAGTGTTGTCGCTGTTTTTCCACCCCGGAAAAATTTTGTCCTAAGGTAGACAAACTTAGAGTGGTTAAAATGTATTTTTAACACTATTCCTGAACATTATAACCCCAACGTGTGTCTGTGCTGCACATTTCACAGAGAATACAATGAAGGCTATGCACAAAAGCTTCTCCTGAAAGACGTTGCTGTTCCCATTTTGTTGGGACAATCTGTTGTTTATGGATCACAAATTGTAAGTATGTCTTATTATTTGTAGTTGTGTTTTCTATTGAAATATAGGGGAACAGGAGACTTTCAGCACATAGGACACCCACCTATTGTAAAGATTCGTCTGAAGGCCCAGCGAGGAGAACATGAACATTTTGCTTCTATTATTGGGGAATGTCCACCCCAACCCGGGACCAGCGTTTGCTCAACTTCAAACGCCTGACGAACTTAAATTTTCAAATGGATTACAGTTTTTTCATCTGAATGTGCGCAGTCTGATAAATAAAATGGATTCTTTAAGAGTTTGGGCCGATTTGACCAATGCAGATATAATAGTCTTTACTGAGACATGGTTAAAAGCATCAGTAACAAACAACATAATTAACATTGATGCATACAATGTCTGACCATGCAAAAAAAGGAGGATGAGTTGCAATATACGTGAAATCTAATATAAAATGTTCCTGCATACATTCATTCAGCAAACCAAATGGCTTTAAATTAAATCTTCCATTCGGTCCTGACATTATAGTGGTTGGAAGTTATTGCCTGCCTTCATCTTCTACAAGTGAAGTATGTACTTCCCTCGCAGACTTTTTCATGATTGGACTAAATATAAAATGATTATACTTGGTGATTTGAATTGGGACTGGCTGTCGTCATCCTCTGATTCATTTAAGGAGATTTGTGACTCTCTTTGCTTGGTACAGATTTAAGGAATTAAGCCATATTAAAATTAAAAGGTCAATAGCTGAATTCTTTTAAAAAAGCAAAGTTTGGAGGTCAAGGATGCTGGTGGAAAGGACAAGCCAACAAGCCAGCACACAGACAAAACTGATGAGGATAGCACAGGTGCGGACATGGAGGAACCGAGTGAGCAAAGGAAAAAGAAAATGCACAACTTCAAGCAGCAATGGCTTAGACCAGTGGTCGCCAACTGGTAGATTCACTGTTCCAGTAGCTCCCGAAAATAACAGAAATGCGAGTACAAAAATACATTCATACATCTCCAGAGTCTGTTTTTTTTTTTTTTTTTAATTTTTGTTATTTTTGGGAGCTACTGGGACAGCAATAAAGATAAATAGCCCACATCATGCCTCCGTCTGTAAACGGCCATTAACAAAAGACCAGAGATGCTAAAGATGGATGCAGAGAGGAGAAAATTCTGCAGCAGGCAGAAAAAATAGGAAGAAAATATAAATATTGAATTGGGGGTGAGGTTATATGAATGTATCTCTGAAGGGAACTTGCTGTCTTCAGTGGCAGTGGCATTTTATTTTCGTCTTACCTCAAATAAAGTAGCTATTTATAAGCTCAGTGCTGCTTTGTTTACAGAGGTAACCAAGGAAACGCTGTATCACTGCACTTCCATAAGCACCACCTGCTGTCAGAGAGTGAATTTGCATCACATTCAGCCTGTCTACTTTTGTTTCAAGCTTTTTTGTGTGTAGCATATCATTTCACAAAGATAAATTCAGACCATTCTGTTTTTGACTGATAGGGTTTTTTTATTTGATAGTTAAAAGATTAAAACATTTTGCCAACATGAGGTCTCATGCCACTGTCAGTCTTTTTACATCAGTGCAAAACTAGGGTATGCAGATTAAGACAACTATTCATCAGCATGCATTGATTAATCCCATGTTGTAGCCAAAAAAAAAAAAAAAAAAAAAAAGTGCAACGATTAGAGGAAATGGCTGATATATGCGCAAATAAATGCTACTTTGCCGCCACCTGCTGGTTAAAAATACAAATTATTGTCTTTTTTTATTTTTAAATAAGTGTTTTCTATCAAATGTTGAATTTCCTACATTTTGAAACGTTCGGTTTTACAATGAGGACAATCTCAGAAGGATGAACAAATAATGTTTGTGGTCATCACATTAAAAATAACATTTGAAGTGCTGGGGGGGGGGGGGGGGGGGGATGTGTGTGTCTTATGACAGACACAGCGTTTTTAAACGGTCCCAATAGCTTCGTCTTTATTGCAATCAATAAAACTGGTTCATTGATAAATTAAGTAAATGTAATAAGTGCATTAAAATATGAATACAACATTAAAAAGTCAACCATTGATGGTTTTGTGTCAATGTACAGCGACTACAGAATGAACAGCTAACAGTTCACCGGAAATGCCCAGGAAGTAACCGTGCATATAGCCTATTGTGATGGCACCGGCACACAAAGGAGTCCTTAGCTCATTTTCAAAATAAGAGTACCGATCTCACTCAACAATAGACACTGGGTGCTTCTCAATATCCCTCCTCGTTTCCTCGCTCCTCCGTCCTCCATCCTATGACCCGGAAACTGATCGACCTCAGCCATCTTGAAGGACATCTCAATTCTCTAATTGCACCGCGAGGAGGCGAGGAACGAGGAGTGAGGAAGTTTTCTGAGGAGTCATGAGTGAGGATACACGGGTGTTTCCTTTGCGGAAGTCTTGTCGAGAAACCTGACGCACATATACATCCCCCCCCCCCTTCATATCTGTCACAATAATTTAAATGTATGCTTTAATGTATGTGTAACCGGTCCTTTGCTGACCGCCGTTAACATCATCTGTGTTGTGTATAAGAAGACTCAGGACACTTCTACTGCGGTTCACCAAAAGGGGGTTTAATGACAGCCAAGGCCAATATCAACTTCACTCCATCTGTGGATTAATACAAATAAAGTTCATATCTCTCGTGGGCATTCCGTAACGAGACAATCCTCTCCCCAGCATAACCAATGTGAACTCATTTGGTGTTACAATTGAGAAAATAAACATAAACATTGAAACATTATAGTAGTAACAAAATACAAGATTATAAAAGGACAAAAAAAAAAAAAAAAAAAAGACAATAAAGAGTGAAATACCTGTGGATTAATACAAATAAAGTTCATATCTCTCGTGGGCATTCCGTAACGAGACAATCCTGTATGATATAACATGTGTTAGCTAACTGATGACTCAAAACCATGCGAATAGCATATCATACAGCCCACACAATATAACTTCACATTCTCAATCCACTCACGCATAAAACATACACCAGAACACTGCAAATAGTCTCAGTAGTGTTTACAGTAAGATATTTAGTCGATTTATACACTTTGTAAACTTATTTCACTCAAAAGAGCTCTGAAAAACGCCTACCTCTCCCCAACATAACCAATGTGAACTGGCGAGAGGCGCGCAGTCACTTGAAAATGGCGTCAGTAGAGCGCCAAGAGAAATTGTCAAAATAAAAGTCTCTAAATAGTGAACAGTAGAATCAACATAAATCACTCAAAGAAAAACAGAAATAAATAAATACAAAATACAACAGAAGGATTTTAGTGAAAAAGCAATGTGTTACATTCAAATTGTATTTACTTTAACTTGTTACATATGCAGTTTAAATAAACTTTATATATCACATATTTCAACGGGGCATCTTGGTTTATCAATATTTATTGTAATTTTTTTTAAATAACCAAACTTTAACAACGTGTGGGTAGATCCTTCGAGCGCAGCTGATTACGCTTTGAAGTGACGCTAAGGCCCTGTGTCCACCAAAGCATTTTTTCCAGCTGCTAGTGTACTTTTTCAATTGTTTTCAATGTGAGCGCCGCGTTTTTTAAAAGCCAGGAGCGTAACGAGGTGCTGAGCGTCTTTTTCACGCTCAAGTGCTGAGAGCTCGGCGTTTTTTACTGGTCGCCTCGAGTTGAAGAATGTTCAACTTTGATTAAAACGCTGCTCTCATCACTGTCACTTTTTATTCAGCCATCCAATCAGAGTGGAGGAGGGGCGGGACAAATACAACACCGACCAATTGTCACAACATTCTCGCTGTCCAGCAACATCAACAAGCAGAGAACGGAACAAAATGAATGAGAAATTAATATTGCTGGTCTCCGGACATGCATAGCAAGTAATTCCACATTGTGTCAACATTTTTAGTCTGAAACAAATTACCTGCAAAATCAGTTATAAGTAACAGTGCCGTGGAAATTCCGTATCATAGCAACAAATCGTCTCAGCTGAAGCGCTCTCAAGCGCTCACAGATATGCGTTTTAAGCAGAGCGCCTAGCATTTTCAGCTGGCTAAAAACGCTTTAGTGGACACGGGGCCTAAAGGGAGCGAGTCCATCCATCTTTTCCTTGTGTCCTTCCCTCGCATCCTGAAGGGGTGGAGCTAAGACGTGAGGAAAGGGAGTGAGGAAAGGAAACGAGGATGCACAAATAAGAATTGAGAAGCACCCAATGATTTACACCTGACATTCTTCCTGTTACATTTGACATATAAAATATAAGCAAAAATGAAAAATAGTATACCCAAAATGTGTACATACTTTAGGGTGTAACAGTAACAAGAAACAAGGAGGTGGGATGAGGGAAGCACATGGCCAACACAAACAAAGACAGAGCTCAAGCACAAGACAAAGAAACATTACAAGACAAAACAGATAAGACTGTGAGAGCAGGACCCTGCCATCTCCACCTTGCAACTGCATGTTAATGAATGTTCTTGAATTCTTTGTTTTGTGCTTGAAGTGAAATCCTCTGAACACACGTGTTTTTGCATATGAACCTGTTTAAAAAAAAAAAAAAAAAAGTAGGGGTGGTCAAACTTAGTAAACATTAATATTTGGCTACTATTATTACACAACATGTATTTATGGCAATACATAAATGTAAAAGAACAATCTGTAATCTTACATTATGGCTCTGTGTGATATCATTCATGGTGTTTAGCAATTCATGCTCCAGAGACTGTCTGAACTCCATGTGTAATTTCTTCATTTCTTTGACCTCATCACTTTCCATCATTTCATGGTATTCTTCTTCAGTCTATGAAATAAACGTATGAATATGCTTAAAAACTGAATATAGTCAACAGGACATATAGATCTTTACTATCTAACCACTACAAAATATCTGGAACATGAATGTTCATCATTATGGTTTCATCTTATGATCTCAGTGATACTTGAATTTGATTGGCTGTTCCAATACAGTCCAACAGCACCAGGACTGTTCAGTGTTTGTGCAACAACACTTATCATAGTTTTTTATCTGTGCATTACACACTTTTTAGCATCAAGTGACTGATTTATGAGTGAGTCAATGAATAATTTACCCAATTCAAAAATATGAATGCACTACTGTGTGTTGCTCAGAGTCGCATCTATCGATCCTGCTTTTGGCTTTGTTTGGAACTATTGTAGACAGCAAATAATAATAATAATAAAAATAAAAAAAAACTCTTCATCACTGAAATGTTATAAAGAACATAAATGTGTAAATGTTTGTTGGTACAGTGTATGACCTCACCGGCTCTTCAAAACATTCTCCAAGCTTGAAGGTCTCCATTCCAGGGAAAACCATCTGGCATTGGAACAGGTCCCTCAAATTCATGGCTACGAGGTGCAAAAGCTCATCCTCATAGGCAAAGACCCTTCCATCTTCACCCAACAAAAGCACCAACTGCAGACCAAACGCATCACATGGGAAGTCATCAATGGCACCAATCACCTCCATTTCCGTCCATTCTGGCAGGTAATAATCTTTCCAGGCTTCAAGCTGTTCTTCATCCCCTTCGTACACTGTTCCCTCCTGCCCACAAATTCTCAGAGTAGAACCTCTTGGTTTCAGGAGTGGGATCTTCAAGTCACGATTACGCTTCACGAAATTTGCAATCCCACTGAGGTCCACAACATCTAAAGCAAAATTATTATTAGTTAATAATAGATTAGAAATAAAGAAAAATAATAAGCAGACAAGGACATTTATGTAGTATTATAATAAGCAACAAGTGTGAAATAGTAAGTTTATTTCAACTTTTGTACACAGAATGTAAATTACACACAGATTGCAGGAATGTGTATGAATATCAATCAATTTTGTATTATTGAAAGTTTTGTAAAGTGTCCAGGAATAAGAGGTATGGATGAATCCTATTAACCATATCATAAATCCATGGTATTCATAAATCATCTCACGCTAGTTGTCTTGATTGTGACTCTTCGTCCCACAAAATAGAAGTCTTCATACTCTTGCTTGAATGCTGATCCGTTTTCTCATCCGTGCTGCACGGAATAAATGTCTTCTATCAGTGAACAAGCAGCTCCTGGAAGGGCTTTTCTGAACTTCTCCACCACTATTTACAGAATCTGACCAACATCAGACTGTCAGCGATTCCCTGCAGTTCATTCGTTGAAGAAGTGTTGATGGACCGTGTCACTAAAATGGAGACCAGGAAATTTTCTGATGATGTATGCTTTCAAATCCTGATGAATCTGCCAGTGAATAAGTCCAGAACACATGATATTCATGAGATTTGTGCAATGCCTTTGTGTCCAGTAGCCTTGCTACTTCTCATCAGCATTTCCCTCTCCATGAACAGGGGCAGATCCTATTCTTGCTCTCCAATTTGAGATTCATTTGTTCCTTTTCTTTCTATTATTGAACCACTTCACACATCTGACTGAACAGCATTTGAGCAAATAGACAGGGAATTATACTAAAACCATATGTGGTGTATATTAAAATCATTTGTGCCTTTGTAATCAGAAAAAAGCCCAAGTGTTATTTACATATGATAATACCACTGAATATGATGCTTTGTGTGTTTCTGACGTCAGTCATTTATATTAAGTGTACTGAAGGTCACCTTTCTTCCATTAGAGCCATTTGATGCCTTGGTGTTACGGTGTACTGCTGTAGAGACGAGGCGAATACGGAAATCCACAATGAAATAGGGCTTTATTAAATCCAAGGGTAGAAGACACAGCTTTACACGCATTGACAAACATAAGAACAGACAAGGAGTGCAGGGAAAGTGTCCATTATAAAGGTAGTGCTGATGATGAGGTCCAGGTGCAGGTGATCGGTGATGATGGGGAGATGACGAGGGAAGTGAGTGCAGGTGAGGAAACAAGAGGATGATGGGAAATGGAGTCCGGGGAACACGGGAACTGTGACACTTGGTCTCTTTATGAAGAATTTCTGGAGAAACTCCCGTTCGTCCAAGTGCTTATCCAGGTGGGACGCGTCTTCTCTAGTCGAGGTTCTTCCGAATGTAAGAGGCATGTTTGGGAATCTCTCACAATTTACAGTAATACTCTGTATAGACGTTCTGTGCAAATGTCACAGATCTTGTTACTGGTCAAGATCTGCTTTCAGTATTTGCACATGTGCTCTACACAGTCCCATTACCACAAAATGGGAGTCTCCAAAACATGACAACATTGTAGTCGATCAACGGGCGATTCTTTCTTTAACGCAGTATGTCTGTCAGTGAACAGCACATGGTCCATTACAGCTTCAAACATTGAGGGTAATGGCAGCTTGCAATCTCAGTCATCCTTGTGTTACAACTAGCCATCTTAAAAGAGTTACGTTTGCAATGAGTTTAATTTATATATTGTCTTTTCATTACACTTATTTTAATGAGAATTCACCTCCTCATGAGATTTTTAAAGAAAAAAAATATGCTGGTAAAACAAGGGAATATAACAGCTTATCCAAGCTAAGACATTTTTAACTTGTCCTTACCTTCTTTAACAAAAGACAAAAAATCCTGCTTGATTTTTTCAGGGGATCTAATAGAAAAAAATAGGTGGGTTGACATTTTATAATACTCATATTTCAATATGCCTTATTATAATTATGATATAATTGCCAGTGTAGAGGTTATGGTCATATGTACAAATATAGCAGAATGAGAACAATGTATTTTACATCTGAATTCCATAAGCTGAGAAACTTTAATGTTAATGATTAGGCTTACTAGTGTTACTAGGTGGAAAAGTAAGAGGGCAATATTAGATATAAATTATGCACAGCGTGAGTAGCTGCTGACAGCAAAAATAAAACAAATAAATACATACATACATACATAAACAAAATTAACATTTAATTGGGAAGTTAGCTAGAATAGCTAGAAGTCTCAATGCTCCAGCTCCCTTGTTCCCACCCCATCCTTCAAAATGAACAGTTATGGCGCTATTCTGCACTTACTTTTTTGTCATGCTTCAAACTGTGTTTTCAAGACTTCTTAAAGTTGTACTACATGGTAAAAAAAAAAAAAAAAAAAAAATCAAACAATTTAATTCTTTATAATGATTTTGTTATGAACATCTGCAAGATCCTATTTATTAGATCAACATTAGCATTAGAATATTTTTGGAGAAAAGAAAAAGCTATTACTGAGTAAACTATATATTTTTTTGCACTCTCAGAAATAAATGTACAGAGAAATTGACTGTCAAACAGAGTATTTGGATTTGAATGACTAGATAACTTTCATGTGAATTATGAATCATACCCGGTTCAGGAGGGCGGGCCGGGTGTTCTGGAAATTGTCCTAGATTACAAAAATAATTGTAATATTTTGATAATATCAATGAATCTTATTCTAGGCCTTTTGATATGTTTTGGTATCTGCTACTTTTTATTTGATTACAACCACATTTCAGTTATCTCAAACTACAAAATCATTGTTCTTCCTTCATGTAACTTTCACATAAACTTCATGTAACAATGTTCAATTTGACCTGTAGAAAGTTAGGGTATAATATAAAAATATACTTAGTAATATAGAAATATACTTAGTGTAGTTTTTATGTTTTCTTTTTTTTTTTTTTTTTATCTGCATTCAGTGTGACTAACTTTAAATTGCACATGCAATATGGTTTTTATAGCAACTACTCAAAATGACACAAGTCTACATCAAACATACAAACCTGGCAGAGAAGTTGAGAATGTGTGCAGTGGATGAGGCACAGTCGACTGGACACGGTCCTGCAATATCAGAATACATTGCATAAAAGAAAAAAATTAAAACACACTGTATGCTTCTTTTACATAAGTCACTTTTATATTTTTGACATATTTAAAAAAATGGACTGGCAACATAATTTGATAAAAAAAAAAAAAAAATCTTATTTTGCAGTTGCAAAATATTTTTATTTAGTTAGTGTATTTGTATAAAATTGAAATGCAGTTATTGCACCTCCTTAAACATTTTTCTCAACTCATATACATGACAAAATGAAAACTAGCACTGCTTGAGAACTCAAATGTCACTGAAACTATTTCAGCAAAGATCATTCAAAACCGGTTCTGCCTGACAGACTGGTCACAAGGAACAATGTGAACACTGTTTTCTCTTTCTCTCTTTTTTACAAGCTGCCTATCATTTCATTTTCCAGAATTTCCGTATTATGTCAGTAATACATGTAATAATGACAGAAACAAAGATACAGAATGTTTTATCAGGTATAGGCTCCTAAAATGTGTTTTATGTAAAATAAATAACAAAAATAACTATTTGTATTTATAAACATAATAAATAATATTTAGTATGACCCTAACTCGATGTGACTCCATTTGGTCACACCAACAGCTTTTACGTAATTCAGGATTAGCACCCACAAGTAGCAACTAAACACTATACACTGCTTTTTAGATTTTAGATATCTGTAATGCCCCCAATGGTGTTCACTATCAAACAAGCTATTTATCATTTTAAAACTTAATAATAGAAACAATAATTATATCTTTGATTGGTTTGCTATAGAGTAGACAAAGAAGTATACAAAATATGTATGATCTATGATCTATTTAAAAATGTAAAAAACTTACCCAACTTTTCTCACAGGACAATTTTTGGTGATAAGCTGTACACTGTAAAATCTATGGGTGGTTACAAGAAAAAAAAAAAAAAGCCTCAGAGGGTGTGGTTGTTTTCCAACCAGTTTTCATGAAGGTGGAGCTGCAGAAAGGTGAGGTGTGCATGTGTTGGTATTTTTCCATCCAGAAACACAAAATCACATTGACGTCACCTGTTGCTTAGGATTCACATATCTGAACAGCACAGGAAGAATTTCCTACACCCAACATAATTTGTTGTTACTTGACATTCATTTTCCAACCAAAAGTTAATGTTTAAAGACATGAACTGAAAATGAATAACTGGTTTCTATTTGATATTTCAATAATGTCAAATTTCAAGAATGCTCTGAAATAAATCGCAGCACATGCCAGGAACACAAAGAATGAATAACTGAGCTTTTAATTGACATCATAATTATAATGATTGGGCTGTTAGTTTGTTTACATTTTTATTTTTGTTTAGTCAAGTGTATCCTTTTTTTCATATGGGTAAGGCTGGGGTAGATGTCACATGAGGAAGTTGTCACGGAAATCAATGACAAAAATGTTTTGAGTCAAAACATGTTTTTCTTTAAATTATCTAAAAGATATTTATTATTTGTTCATATTATTCATTTAAATTATGAAGTATGTAATGTTGCATTCATGCAGTAGCAAGCAGGCAGTTGCCGTAAAGATACCGAGACAAACTTTGCTGAACTCTTTAAGTGAAACAAGCTTTCGCGTTTGGATTCGCATATCTAACAGAGCTACAGCAATTCCTGGTATTTTGTACAACAGCATGGACAACAAATTCAGACTGCAATGAAGACTTCAGACTGCAGATTTTGCGGTTAAGTAGACATTGTGTACATGTTTGAGATGAGTTATGTGTCGGCTAATGAGTTGATCATGCAATGAGAGAGACTCCTGATTCATCACAGATGATCTCATGATTCAGATTCACACAGTGACGAGACGATCAGATGATACAGATGTCGCAGGATCACTCAGTTTGTGTGGATACACTGGATCTGTGATCAGACACCTGTCCTGAACAAATCAAACACAAGAGGATGAAGTATTGTGTGTGTGTGTGTGTGGGGTGAAGCAACCGTTTTATTTTTTTTAATTTTTTTTTTTGTATAGGTAAATATTTATATAAAATATATGTATAGTCAGATGACCTCTCTTAGTAAGTTATATTATACTTGATATTACGTCTGTATTTATGTAAATATGTAGCAGCGTGGTCCTGTGAGGCACGACGTTTTGTTCCACTGAATGTCTTCACAATAGTGTAATGGCAATAAAGCTCAACTTGAACTAAAGTTATTGTCTTTATTTTATTACAATTATTGGCACACTGTTCTTCTGTTTTAAATTGATGAGAGTTTTCTTTGGTCATTTATGTAGGCAGCTCTCTAAGCTTTGAAGCAGAAGAACATCTTACTGAATTAAACAATCTGACATTAAATAAATCACAATAAAACAGACCGAACAAACAGGACTGTGGTCAGACAGCTCATTTTATTTTGACTTTAAATCACAAGACAGTAAAACCTTACACAGTCAGTTTGAGTCTTTCTCTTTGACAGTGTTGTACTATATTGCATTAAAGTGGTTTTTCACTACAGTGATTCATGCTGTTGATTAATGACTAGAGAAACATTAACATTAATCATAACTGATAGATAGCAATAGCATGCTTGTACTAATGTGTAAAGAGACTATCACAATACAATTCCATAATGTAAGTAATAATGTAATTACTAGGGCTGGGCTGAAAATATTGATTTTAATCGATTCTCATTTTGATGAACCAATATTGATTCTTAAATTCCAAGGTTTGATTTTTCTTTCTTCTTCTTGTTTGTTCTGATCAGTTAAACTGAGCTCTGTTCTTCAGTCCTGCAGATTCTTCAGTTTTCAAGCATCTTCTGCATATTTGAACCCTTTCCAGCAGTGACTGAATGATTTTGAGATCCATTGAGGACAACTGAGGGACTCAAACACGACTACTACTGAAGGTTCAAACATTCACTGATGCTTCAGAAGGAAACATGATGCATTAAGAGCCAGGGGTGAAAACTTTTGAAAAGGATGAAGATGTCCAAATTTGTCATATAAAAAAAAAAAAAAAAAAAATTCATTTAGTAGGCTACTGTAGATACTAATTTAGTAACAGAAGATACTTGCATATTTCCCAGAGATAAATTAAGTACTTGATTTTCAAATTCAAAAGTTTTCCTTCTATATGCACTGTTTTCATATTCATTATTTTTACTCAACCTGTTCTACAATATTTAATTCATGTTTGAATAAATCTGTCATGAAAACATTTACCAGCAGCAATAGTGAAAATAGTGTTTTTATTTCTTTGCACTATAAGTGTAAATATCACTACTTACACCTCAGTGTATTGCAGAACACTATAAAACAGTAATAATAAAATCATAAATGGATGCTGCCTTATTGGGGCATTAATGGTTAAACCCTAACCATATTGAACCTGTGCAGTAATATGATTTTCTTCATTTTTATCTAAAATAAACTCCTTTCCGAGCTGATATGCAGTAGGAAAAGGGAGAAGAATAAGTTCAGATTAAAGGCAGATTAGAAGTCGATTTGCCTCACTCTCTACACCACTGACCCTGTTACCAGACAGGTTTCCTTCATCCGGCTCAATCAGACAATGAGTTTCAGTGTAAATATAGAAAACTAATTATGTCATTAAAAAGTTAATTAATTAATAACTTTATTATTGGAATAAACACTGCCTTATGTGCAAGTAAAATGTTTGCATTCAAATCATTTGTTAATTTTAACCTGTAATATTACAGTAATGTAGCGGCTGACAGAGTTCCAGTGTAGTTTACAGCTTTAATTCAGAGACTCTATTCTTTGAGAAAAACTGACATGTACTGAACCTGATATATATATCCAAATGAATCAATATCGAACAAAATCGAGATTTTTTGAATTGCAAGTTTGTGAATTTGAATCAAATCAAATCATGAAAGCTCAGCCCATGTAATTAGTTAAGAGACACAATCACAATCACAATACACTTGCATGTACTAATGTAATTAGTAAAGAGACTATCACAATACACTTCCATGCATACATGCAGTAAATATGAAATAGATGTTTGCAACCCATCCTTGACCTAACTACAGGCTCTACTCTTCAGCTTAATGCCTATAAATACCAACAGAACAGAAGATTAAACACGAACATATCTCTCACTATATTCATCTAGTGCAAAAACACACAAAATAACACTTATTCTAACCAGAAATCTGCTCTTACACATTCAGTTTAATATAATCAGTTTATGAGTTACACAATAGACCATTTAGATGTTCATAAGCAGCGATAGTGTGTGTTCTGGCTCTAGCAGATTACACTAAGTATTACACTAATTAAGCAATGGGATTTATTACCCTTTACTCATATAATTGTGTACTTTGCAGTCATGTCCAGGACATTGAACATGGATATCTGTCGAATGATTTTTTGTGTATTGCTGACCGAGTTAATGTCTAGCTGGCAGCGAAGACACAAAACACAGCTGTATATGAAACATGACCTATTATAGACAAGTCAAACTATTACATTACTCAGCATAAATGTGTACAACCCCTCTGAAAGTTAACAAATTCAGCAATTACTCATTACTTACAAATCATACAGTATTAGTGTTCCTCGAAGATAACTATCCAGCACATCTTCTTGTTCAATTACAATGTCAGCAGTAATCAGAAAAATAAGATTTTCTTTTTAAAGTGATAAAATGTTGTTTCACAAATGAGTACATCCTCCTGACATGTTTCCAGTGCAAGTTAAAGGCTATTTTCGATCAACAGGTGAGTATGGTGAACCAAAACATTTAAATCTCTTTTTTTTCTTTTACAATAAAGGCCGGGTTTCACAGACAGGGATTAGATTAAGCCAGGATTAGGCCTTGGTTCAAAGCAAATCTGATTCAAAATCGAGTCGTTCTATCAAACACTAGCACTAGTTTTCTATCCAACATGAACATATAGTCAATCAAAGCACAATGACTTTCAAAATACTAACAGTTGATGAGATTACAAAAACTTAATTACTTTTCAGTTTCAGGTCTACCTCCAAAAAATATAAAATCCATTGTTTTTATAATTCAGTTTCCTTTTACAGCAGTAAAAGAAGAATGTTTACTTGTATACATTTTTGGTTGAATCTAAAAGTCTTTACTTTATAGAATGTACAGTGGAAAAAAAGAAGAAGTAACAGAATTGCTCAGGGCAGCTACTGGTCAAATGAGTCCTCTAAGCAGAACTTCAGTTGAAATCTCTTTCTAGTGTTGGGTGTGGGGTGTTGATGGTGTCCCTATAGAGGGTGGGATGGTGTCCACTTGGTAGTTAGTGCCCTACACAGACCGCATATTCTGCATATATGTAAAAGTGGTAGTGGAAACTTTACATTAAGCTTTAACTGAAATGAAAACATGAAATTGCTGCCCACCACAGAATAATAATAATAAAAAAAAAGTATAAATGGTAATTTGCGACTTTTTATCTCATAATTCAATTTTTTCCTTGCAATTGTAAGTTTACATAAACTAGGAAATGAGAGAAAAAAAGTCACAATTCACTTTTTTATTTTCTATTCATGGCAGAAATAAGCTTTCATAGGTTCCACATGTGTAAGGATGAAACCATAGAGAAGCACAATCCAGCACACATTCTTCCTCTTCTTCTCCCTTGTCCTGATCCATCTACTCCTCTCCTCCTTCATCTATTCCTCTCCCTCTCACAGACATTATTATTTTCTCTCTGCTCCTCTGTGTTGTTCTTCATTCACACTGAACAAAACCAATCCAAAGAGTCCTATTTGACTGTGTCCATGTAATGAAAGAACTTCAGCACCTGACTGTGCCTCCAGCTATATGTGCCTCCAGCTGAATATATATATTCAATATTTTTGAGCTGCTGTTGTTACAGAAGTATAGGTTTTATACTATATTTAATGATTGGAACATTTCTGACTTGCTGTGTTTAAGCATTTGCAAATAAGATGAGAAAGATCCATGATTTTTGTATGGGGTAAGCTTGTATGAAAAGAAAATTTAAGCATTTTAGAAATGTGTTAATTGACTGCATTTTGTGTGAAAACGACATGAATTGTGTTAATGGTATGATCACAACAGACGGATGTTCTGCTAAATGTGTTTAGAGTTTTGAAAATGTGACTACAGATTGGACAAAAGTATGTTAGCAATTTGAAAAAAAAAAACTCTAATGTGTGCATTAATATTTTGCTCATTGCGCCCTCTTGTGGCCTCAGAAGACAAAAAATATGCCCTTTAAAATCGAATTTAATTCTAATATTAGTATGGTACAACGGGGCTAAAGGCACACCTTAAGAGAAAATGTGCTTTTCACTACTCTCAAAGTGTATGATTGCAGGAAAAATATATATGTTTGTACTGAACATTGATGGAGCAACATTTAAAATAAATCATAAAAGTAGTTAATTTTGTTTAAAAATCTTATAAATGAGGTGGTGAGGGGCTCCCCAGCATGGGGTAAAAGGCACACAGTATTCATACAAATTGTTTAGCTAAAATAATATGTTTTTAATGTCTAGGTTAATACTTGTTCAAAAGAATAACTTTAGCAAAGTTTTTACTATTTTCTGTATATTTTGATAAATAAAAGAATTAATTTTTGTTCAATAAATATACTGTCATTAAAATAGGTTAATATAAAAATATATTTTAAAAATACAGAAACAAAATTACTTTAAAAAGTAAAGATTCTGAATGCACTGAAGAAGATCCCATAATATTTAATTGATTTACAGTAGTAACAATAAATGATATTTTATTATGATATGATTAATATAATATTTTTAAATATGATTGTTTCATTATAAATATGAGTATTATCTCTATGGATACCTAATTTGATATATGATATTTGCCATCTGAATCTAACCATGTCATGTCAACAAATGGAAAAGTCAGTCAGCTGTTTATCATCATGTTAATTACTGTGCCTTTTGCCCCAACAGCAGGTGCGCTTTTTACCCCAAATGCCATTTTTCCGTTATTGAAAAACTGTTGCTTAATTTACCTTGAACAAAAATGAAAATCATTAAGACCTTTGCCTTTGCCATCTAGTGGTTTAGAGGAAAATAAAATCAAAGGCGCCTTTTGCTCCGCGGCGCTTTTAGCCCCGTTGTACCCTGATATTCAAGTAAAAAACTGCATTAGGGCATAGTTTGCATAGTTTTTCATTTTGACAGCCATACTAAATACTAGAATATTAAACGTTTGTTGAATTCCGTTCACACCGAGAGCGTTTTTGTCAATGAAAACTGAGCTTAATGAAAACACAGTTTTCGCGTTGTAGTGTGGATGTTGAAAATGGAGGTATTTGAAAATGATGACGAATGTTTAGTCATGTGACGCATATTGTATCTATAGTTATACCGAACCTGCCTTTTGTGCCTGCTATTTACTGTAACAGTGTTGCTCAAGATAAATACTCCTTTATAGAATCTTTGTATTACATTCCTACATGGATGACAGAGAATTTACTCGCATTTGCTGTCCTGCGCGAAAAAATATGATGACGGTTTCGTTTTAAACCCCATTTTTGAGTGCGATTTGGGCGCAACAGTGAATGATGTGATCATATGCTAATAAAATGATCGTGGCAGAAGAATAGCGGGAGAACTTTATTATATCTGCTCGCTCTGCATCATCTCGTGAGCTTTTAGTATGTTTTAAGCATGCGCAGTAAGTGGATTTAAGCGTTTTCAGACGTTTTAGTGTGGATGTGCAACTTTTGGAAAACGCTAGTGTGGATGAGGAGCGTTTTTAAATGAAAACTCCGTTTTCAAATGCAGTGTTGGGGAGTAGCTAGCTACAAGTACTTTTTTATTATTGTAGCGGTGTAGCGCGACCAAAAGCTACATTCAGTTTTGCGTTGTGATGAGTCACGAAACTTATGCAGTGAAGCAGCGCAGCGTCTTCTTACTAGATAGATCACAAACTAAATTTGTTCTTTACCGCCATCTGCTGTTAATCACGCATCTTGCGGCTTTAAAGTCCGTCCACTGTCACGAGATCATCTGATGATTATTAAAAAGGATGTATATGAATGGATATTACACATGAGTGAGTCGACTGTAAGTTATGCACACCAATGATTAAAACGCTGTCGAAGACTTAAAGCACATTCAGGAGGTGAATAATAGCCTTTTTAAATTGATTAATTATCCTGCTTTATTGCACTCTATATCAAATGTCTGTTTTTAATTTAATTACAAAGATGACCCGCCATGGTTTAATCTCAGAGTGGTTCTGTTCAAAGTAAATGCTGTGCGCTTCATCACTGCATGTGCGGAGTTTAACCTGCATTTTTGACTAATCTTGAGTATTTAATTTAAATTGCATAAATTTTGTTCTTGCACTAATGTTATCATTTGTAGCAATTTTGCTCTTTGACAGCCAGTTTGTAATATAGGCCATATTTGAGTATTGTGTGTGTCAGAGAGATTACAAAATCAAACAATTGAAACAGTTTTTGCCATTGAAATGACTGGGGAAAAGTGTCCCTATCAACCTGAATTCACCCTACTCTTTGAAATCATAATGGCAATGCATTATTGTTTTAAGCCCCAAATATTTTACTTGTAACATTCTCCGTTAACAATTATTCAGTTCATGTTAGGCCTATTTGTAACATCATTTGTCACTGTAAAAAAAAAAAAAAAAAAAAAGTAGCTTCAATGTAGCTAGCTAACTTGTAGTGTAGCTAACTACTTTTTTAGAAGGATAGCTTGAAAGGAACTTGAGTACTTTAACATAGCTTGTAGTTTACAAGCTAAAGTTTCTCAGTAGCTTCCCCAACCCTCAAATCTCTCCGAATGAATATAGATGTAGCCGGAGTATCTTTCTGAAGATCCCTGATGCATCAAGATGATGAAAAGAGCCAAAATCCCCCAGAAGTGATAGCCTATATATAAGAGACAAAATATAAAATCAGATCTGATCTAAACAAACAACAACACAATACAATCAGCTGATATTAGACACACGTTTATCAGCTGAAACTCACCTGAGTTTGGAGTCGCTGCAGTTTCATTCCTCACTGAAAAACATATTCATAATCATCATGATTCACTTACAGAAGATTCACTTCAACACAGAGTTTGATCTGAATCAGGACAGATTCACTTCAACACAGAGTTTGATCTGTATCAGGACAGATTCACTTTAACACAGAGTTTGATCTGTATCAGGACAGATTCACTTCAACACAGAGTTTGATCTGAATCAGGACAGATTCACTTCAACACAGAGTTTGATCTGTATCAGGACAGATTCACTTCAACACAGAGTTTGATCTGAATCAGGACAGATTGATGTGTTTTACTGAAGTCTCTCTCACCTCTGAACATGGTCTCCATTCTCAACTGAAATGAAAGAAAGAAGAGTTAGAGCAGCATTTATGAAGGTTTAAATATGAAAACAGATGAATGATTGAGTTGATTTACTCCTGATTCATCACAGATGATCTCATGATTCAGATTCAAACAGTCAGAAGTGACGAGACGATCAGACGATACAGAAATAACAGGATCACTCAGTTTGGGTGGATTTTCTGGATCTGCAATCAGACTCTTGTTCTGAACAAATCAAACACAAGACAATCATATCATGTGTGTGTAACGGACATAGGCCAGTAAGTGCTGTGAGTGTAAACCTCACTCCCCTTATCTCAAGAGGTGTGTGTGTGTGTGTGTATATATATAATGGTGTAGTTCGAGGACAGAAACACACAGTCACCTCTGTATACCAGCTCTGATAACAGTCAGGATCATTGTGTGTTTGATTCAGAATCACAAACTCAAACCCCACAGAGGACTTCTTATGAATCTCTCGAATCACTGATCCAATATTTTCCAGTCTGATCTGGTTTTTCATCTCAGGAATCTCATCAGTCTCATCCGGACCTTCATCTGAAACTACAGAAGAAGATCACATCACTCATCAACATGTTTAATTATATCTCACAATACCATAGTCTGTCTCAATACTCAATTCTGATTGGCTGACAAATATCAGTGTCTTACACATAGAAACTTGCATTATTGAAGTGATTGACAAGAATTTACAATTGATAAGCTTGTCCATGCTGCTACTCCTTTTGATAAATTTCCCTTCATTCTCCATCATCATTCCTTCAGTCTTCTGCAGTAGTTCTTGAATCTCAACATCTGTTTCTCTCTTGTAATTAAGACCGTGAAAGTTTCCTCCAAATTCAATTGCCAGTTGCTGGAGATCTGCATGATCTTGGTGTACATGTTCATAAATGGTCTCATCCAGATCCTCCAGTTCATCATTGTTGCAAACAGAATCATGATATTTTTCTGAAATTCAGGAAAAAAAATTAAAACTTTCATTCTCCCAGTATAGTTAAAATAATAATAATAATAATAATAATGAACACCATTACAAAACAAAAATAAGATCTGTTCACATTTACCAGTCATAACTGGATTTAGATTGAATCAGAACATTAAACACCAACATGTCTGTAATTGAACTCAAAAACATAACATTTAATTTCAACAATTTCAGTACTAAACAAAGGATGCTGGGAACTACAGATCCACTGACTACTACATATTGTATTGTATTATCTTAGAACTGTACATTTCTGAAATATAGACATAATTTGGACAGTAACCTCTGATAACAGATCACTCTAAATCGTAATGTAGAAACATGTATTTTCTGTAAAGCTGCTTGGAAATGACATGTATTGTGAAAAGCGCTACACAAATAAATACGAATTGAATTGAACATATTAAGGTGGATTGAACAAAATGAAACCGTGGCAAAATATTTAGATGTTGTGTTGCTTTAACTCATTTTAAATAAATAAACTGAACACAAGCAGCAAAAATCAATTTTATCAGTGTACAGAAAACTCTAAATCTATATGGAGTTATTTTGTGTCTTTAATGAAATGAAGTTGTTTTTGTCAGGGTTCTGTCACTTCAGTCTAGTGTACACCGTGGGTCTCTAGTTTCATGTTTGGAGCATGGTGCTTGGATCCCAGCACTCGTGTATAGTTCAGTTTCGAGTTTGCTTGGGCTCTTCTGTCTGTGTGTTGTGTTCTGTGTAGCACATGGTTTGTGTTTACATCGGCCGTGCGCTTCCATATGTTTTGTCTTGTGCTGTGCTGGACGCAGCTTGTGTTTTTCATTGGCTGTGTGCTTTCACGTTTCCATGTTTTGTGTGAACACGCGGCTTAACTTTGTACACACTATCAGTCACAAGGACATCATGTCAGATATGCCATGGTTTGTTAAAGGAGTAAATCGTAAATTATATTTTCACCTCTTAATGTCAGTCTCATAATTTAGTTTCCATGACTACCCTTATGGAAAGAAAATATATTTCCCTATATATGAATGATCAATATATTATATGATTTAACAGTATATTGAAAATATACAGAAAAAATATATTGTGTAAATATATTACAATATATTGAATTATACATAAGGAATTGCTGCTTTTCATATATTGAAAAATATGTGATAATATATTTACTAATATATCATAATGTATGTCAGTTTATATTCAGTAATATACTTCATAATATATAGGTTTATATGTGATCAGATATGATATTGCAAATATATGTACTCATACAGTATATACACATATATGGTAAAATATATTATGTAAAACATTTCTTATATTTTATAATTATTTACATTTTAAATGTTTAAAATTTTTAAGTTAGTTAACAAAAGTACCCTAAAGTTCTTACCAAAGTGATTATCACTGTGCTATAGCATGCACAGCCGTTACTATTTTAATAAAGTTATTATAGTCTTAATGGTATTCAGCCAATCATAAACCTAACCACAGGCTCCACTCTTCAGCACAATGGTGACCCCAAAAACTCACACAGACCAGAAAACCTTTTAAATTCCAAAATAATACAACTTTAAACACTAACAGATCTCCCCCTATATCAATATTGAGCAAAACACATGAAATAGCACTTCATTTTAACATTTACTCTCCTTTAACAGTCAGAAGCAAAGCATGCTGGGTACTAGAAGTCTGCTGTAACCACTGATTGTAACTCATTCAATGAATGTGCATATATGTGTGTACAATACATTCACATTTATATGGGAACATGTATGTGGAATATATGTACACAATAAAGGATAAAACTTGAATGTAATGCTATTTTTGTGTTCATTTATAAATAATTTTTATGTATCAATATATAGCCATACATGGTCAAGCATATATTGCAGTGTATTGAAAAATATAAGCACAAGTTTCCCATATATGGAAATGTATTATGTAATATATTGCATTATATTTTGCAGTATATTCCCACATTTTTTGTTCCGTAAGGGTATTTGAAGTCTCACTGACAAAATTAATCACTCGTGACTCAGCTGAAGATCTTTTTATGCAATTATAAATTTCTTCTCTTTCTCTAAACTTTGGCATGTGTCTTATATGTGATCTTCAGTCAGATATTTCAGACTCAATCATCATCTGAACTCACGTGAATCTGGAGTTTGTGTCGATCCGCCACTGGAGTCATTAAACACTGAAAAACACATTCATAATCATCATGATTCACTTACAGAAGATTCACTTCAACACAGAGTTTGATCTGAATCAGAACAGATTCACTTCAACACAGAGTTTGATCTGAATCAGGACAGATTCACTTCAACACAGAGTTTGATCTGAATCAGAACAGATTCACTTCAACACAGAGTTTGATCTGTATCAGGACAGATTCACTTCAACACAGAGTTTGATCTGAATCAGGACAGATTCACTTCAACACAGAGTTTGATCTGAATCAGAACAGATTCACTTCAACACAGAGTTTGATCTGAATCAGGACAGATTGATGTGTTTTACTGAAGTGTCTCTCTCACCTCTGAACATGGTCTCCATTCTCAACTGAAATGAAAGAAAGAAGAGTTAGAGCAGCTTTTATAGAGTTCATGAAGGATTAAATATGAAAACAGAAGATGTTGATTTACTCTTGATTCATCACAGATGATCTCATGATTCAGATCCACACAGTCAGAAGTAACGAGACGAACAGATGATACAGATGTCACAGGATACATCAGTTTGTGTGGATATGATGGATCTGCTAACAGAGCTCTGCTCACAGTGTGTGTGTGTGTGTGTGTGTGTAACTGTCATCTCTGTATACCAGCTCTGCTCAGTCAGTGTGTGTGTGTGTGTGTGTGTGTAACAGTCACCTCTGTATACCAGCTCTGCTCACAGTCAGGATCATTGAGTGTTTGATTCAGAATCACAGGCAGAATCACGTACACAAACCCCACTGAGGACTGAATCTCTGCACACGACACACTGATGTTGGACATGATTCACTGCTGAAAAGAAATACTATTTTAAATCACAGAACAAAATTGAATTGCATAACTCTTTTCTTAAAACAAGCATTTGAACATTAGTGGAAAAGGTGTATTGTTGAGGATTTAAATGTTAAGATTCTCATCTTCTATAATTTATCATCTTAAAATAATGTAAATTAAAGCTGCAAGCAGCGATGAAAGGGCCCTCGCACCCGGACTCACTGCCACCTGTTGGCCTTAGGAAAACAGTGAAAACAGTCTTCAGGCCAGGACTCCTCTCAAAATAAAAGTTTGAACAGTTACCAGCGAATACATATCTTGAAACGTTTAAAACTGCAAGCTGTAAAGGAAAAGGTCTTCATTGCGACTTCTCTTCGCACCTCTCAAGATGGCAGGTGCCGGTCTGCCGGTCAGCTCGGCTGAACCATCGTGACACAGGCGGGAAGAGTCGTTGTAATCGCCTCTTTTGTTTTGTACCAATGTTATTTGCAAGGTATAAATATGTTGTCCGTAAGAACATCGGAGCGGGTGCTCTTTTTACAGTTAAGCCGCGCTGATGCTGAAAGCATTTTCTTCACGCAGACCGGCACCTGCCATCTTGAGAGGTGGGAAGAGAAGTCGCAATGAAGACCTTTTTAAACGTTTCAAGATATGTATTCGCTGGTAATTGTTCAAACTTTTATTTTTATATTTCCAACATTTATTTTCCACTGTGTTACTGTGATTTTACTGGTGTGGCTATAATTGTATTTTGTTCATTGATAAAATATGATTAATATGCTGGTAAATGTGTATATTCTATTGAAGTTCAGCTATGAAATGTAAAAGATGAAACCTAAATAAAGCTGTTGATGTGAAGCAGTACCTTGTGTTATTGACTGTATAACAGTCAAATTAAAAATAACAACGATAATAAAATAATTGTATAATATTGTACTTTATTTTATAGTATGCTTAAAACTTGATGGATCCAAAATGGTTAATATTCATATTCATGCATTTTATTCATATTTCATGTTAATAATTTATGCATTATGATTTATCAATATTACTTTTGATTTCATATATTCATGTACTCCTACTCCATATATTAATCCTCATCATATTTCAAGACAATATCTTAATTTTGTTCCTTCTTTCTCTGTATTCTGATCTTCACTCGTCATCTGTTAGATACAATAATACTTTATAATAAAATCTAGAGTATTTACTTGATTCATTTGTTTGTTTGTCGCTGTAATTTTTACTTAATAAATTTGTTATTCTTTATTCAAATTGTTACACCTGGCTCAAAGGTTTAACGTTAAGGGAGATGACACGGCGGAATAACTTCAAACAATCCTAACAAAATATGATCTCTGACATTGCTGGACTGCCTGGATCTCATTGCTTCTGTTTTTGCATCAAAACTACTGTAGTTATTTTTACAGTAATTTTACCGTGGTATGAAATACAGCAACTACTGGATAATTGTTGCCAATAAGTTACTGTTAATTTGACAATAAAACATACAGTACAGATAACTTGCTTCATAAATGTCAAGAAAACCTGCCATTGCTAATTACTAATATTTTTGGCTCCTTGATGAATTGCTTTGTTCCTCTCTTGTACTTTCCATGTCACTTTGGATGAAGACTCCGCTAAAATAAATCTGTGAAATTTGCAGCAAGCTGAAACAGGCAACTTCAGCAGCATTTTTCCCTCGCAACAGACATGTGGTCCAGCACAAAAATGACACTGACTTTTCATTGACACCTAATGGACACCGGTATCAAAATGCTTTTTTTTTATTCCAGGGAAGGGAGCTGCAGAAGCTCCAGGTCAAGCTTGAACAAACATTTTGGGAAATGAACCTTGGATGTGGCTTGATATCTTTTCCTCTTCAGCTTCTTTTACACAAGTTGGAGGTCATTTTTGTTGCTTCAGATTTAAACTGCAACCCCAATCTTTGATTTTTCTTCCTTTCAGTCATCTTAAACACAAAAAGGTGTTGAAAGTTAGTAATCTTTCATTTTAAATGTCATCTTTATATTACAACAATATAAGCATTTTTATGTATAAAAGCAGCAGCAGCAACACTAATATTAACAATAGGCAAACTAATTTCACAAAGTCTACTCTTTTTAAATGGGGACCATAAATGACAGGAGTTTTTATAAACTTAATCATTTATTTTAAGCTTTAAAAGGTTTGTGTTCTTTAGGCTAAAGAGTGAGGACAAATACTTCACTGGAACACATAGGCATACATTTTCAGGAACAAGTACATCATCGGAATAACGGAGTCCATCTCACACAAACTACGTAAGTTGCGTAGGGCCTCCAAACCACCAAGGGGCCCCTCTTGGTCATCACTATATAAAATAAACATGACGATAATTGACCATAACGTCAATATTTCTTTATAACATGCAAACTTATGTGTGGTGTCTACTAAACAATGGTGGAGTCATGTGAAAATATTTTAATAATGATTTATATTGATTCAATAACTTTTTCGGACCCGGACATCATGCAGCGCAGCAGATAATAACATGCGTCTTGACATGGCTATGGCTGCAAAACTAAACTATCCTTCTGAAACAGAAAAAAAGTGCCAAGAGCGAACTATGTATACGGAGCCCCGGACATGACATGCAGGAAAAAAATAAAATAGTAGCTAAATCTAGCTAAAATGCTCATGATTTTGTTCCCGAAATAGTAAATCGTGCGCACGATTTAATTTGTTTCTTGCATGTCATGTGCGAGGCTCCGTATATGTATGTATTTTTGAAACATTTTCAATTTCTTATTTAGTCTTCTTGACAAAGCAATAAATTCAGCAATAACAGGTATCCACCGTGTTTCGTTAGAAATGCCCAATGATGAAATGTAACTTTCGGTTTAATGTACATAAGAAATAAACATTCCTGTTCAGTAAAGTTGTTGTGTGACTCAGGTAGGCCTACTTTAAAAACAATGCCCACAGTCTAAAATGAGCTAATTTAGAGAATTATTGATGTATTTTCGTATGTTTACCTGTCTTCTTCACTCTAAAAAATGCTGGGTTGTTGATTTGGGTCAAAATGGACAAACACAACCGTTGGGTTAGAAATTGAATTGAAAACATGTAACCCAGTGGTTGGGTTTGTCCATATTCGACCCCAAATTTGGGTTTAAACAACCTAGCATTTTTTATTGTTTATCATGCTGTAATTTCGTAAAATTGCGCATTTAGAAAGCCGATTCGGCTGTGTGTTATAGTTTTTCTGACAGCTAGATGGTGCCAGAGCATTACTACTGTAACGAACGAAGGAAATGATAGACTCACTTAACAGGTTATCTTCTTTATTAAGGTGAGCACCTGTTTGGCCGATGCTCCTGCCTCACAAACAGCGGATCAACTTCTGGAACATTTTCCCCAGAATCCCGCCCACACAACACCACACAGGCTCTCCCTTCAGGAGAACCTTCCACCCCTTAAAGCCCCACACAAGCCGAACACATAACACAGAAAAAGAACATACCTGCACTTAGATTATATCTGAATAGAACATAAAACACTCTTTAGACTTGCTACACTACTATCAAAAAGCATTTAGCTGTCAACAGAAATTTAGTTTTAATTTTACTTAGCTAATTGTTATTTTGTTTTTAATGGGTTTTCCTTTACATATTTTTATACGTTTTTCATAACTTGCAGTTTGTTTCCTTGATGTTTTAATTTCAATAGCTATAGAAAACCAGCAGTTCACCTAAATTGCAAACCATTGTAATTATTGGTCCATGCAGTAATAAAGATTATGAACATTTTGGGGGTTTTAAGAATGCACGGACAGGGGCCCCTTCAGAAAAATTTGCTTAGGGGCCCCAGAAGTGTAGGATCGGCACTGGACTCCAGTTTGAGTTTTTACAACATAAAAGGCTGAACAGTTTCTGACTTTTTCAGTGAGTCTGCATGAGATAATCGGAGCTGCTAATGCCAAGTTTACACTACAGGATTTTAAGCCTGATTTGCAAGTTAACGAGCTCGCCGACAGGTCGGGCTGTGATCGGGGAAAAATCAGCGAGTGATCGGCGCTCATCAATCTTTATGTGTGAACTACTCAACGACGTATCAAAGAGGCTCGCTGACGCATCGCCGACGCCTTGTGGACGCCAGACAAACATCTAGCATGCTAAATATCTGGAGCTGTCGGCCGACTCGATATCCTGTGGTGTCACGTGTCGTGACGCAACAGCCAATGAAATATACACTGATGTCTATGGAAGCAGCAATAACAATCCATTTAAATATAATTTCCCGACATTTATTCATATCAGATACACATTGTGTAAGTAACTATAAAGCTCACTCACTCTATTGTTCTCCAACTTCACTGGCCACATGTATTTCGGGACAAATGGATGAATTCACGTCTATATATATATATATATATATATATATATATATATATATATATATATATATATAAAGATCAAGGTCATTATATAGGTTCTTAAATGACAAAACACTCACTTGCACATATTTGAGAATCGGAATATCAGATAGTTGATGACATGGTGAGAAAAGCAATACATCTGTCATACAGTGTGGCCGGCTGGCCGCGGTGTGTCACGTGACTTGTCATGGAAACAATAAAAGGAAACGTTCTAAAATAATGGTCAGAATCAGCCAGAATGTTTTAAACTTATGTGTAAAAGGGTTATTTTAATTTAAATTAAATTTCATTCTAAATTGAATCTAATTTCTTCCTAACGCACAGCGATCTGCTGACGTTTAAAGTGCTGTAGTGTAAACTTGGCTTAACACTAGTGTTGCGGATCATTTAGCGCCACGTAGTGTGAACACCACAACGACTTAAAAACTCCACAGCAAGTCATGTAGTCTGAACAGCACAGTGATCTGCCGACATTTAAAGTGCTGTAGTGTAAACTCCGCCCTCTTCTTGGGAGCAGCAGCTCATTTGCATTTAAAGGAACACACACAAAAACAAAGCGTTTTTGCTCACCCTCAAAAAGTGACAAATTTAACATGCTATAAAAAATTAACTTGGGTATTTTCAGCTAAAACTTCACATAAACACTCTGAGGGACATCAGAGACTTATTTTAGACTTTGCAAAAGTGGCCTTATATCACCCCTGTCATAATGAGTAATTAAATGACCCCTTTAAAGTGATAAAATTGATAATATTGAGGAAATAAAGACAAACCTGAGTGTTGATTTCTGTGTCCTCTGTCCAGCTCCAGAGATCCAAACAGCAAATGAAAGTTCTCTGCTGGTACTTATATGTATCACATCAAACCAGAAAGTGAAAGTGTTTGTACCTAACTATTTGTGGTATATATGATAGAAATAAGTGCAAACGCACACACACAGAAATCAACCTTTATGTTATTTATTTTACAGATTCATTCAGTCATATCTCCTAAGTGTACTGAAGACATTGAGTAATCACTAACAGTAGTAGTTCAGCTTCTCCAAATGGTCCCTTTTTAAAGAAATGAGATAAGTGTGGGTTGTCAAATCTGTCAAAATCTGTTCTTCTGAAAATAGATTGGTTAGTGTAAACCATTCATCCATAGGTCCAAAAACTACAAAATTGTGTCCAAAGACCTGGGTGTTCATCACAGTAAGACAAAGAGTAAAATGGAGAGAAGATATAGGGGTGTTGCTACTGTCCTGCAAATATTACTCCAAGAGCACAATGGACATTGTTTAAAAAAAAAAAAAAAAACTTTCACTTTCTTACATGTCATGTGACTTACAGGAACAGAGAAGCTTTTTATACTCATCTATGTATATGCCAGCTGAGAACTTTCATTTTCTCTTTTTAGAGAATTTGCATGTCAGAACTTGTACGCAATGAGTAAGATCTGCATTTGTGGATCAGGTGACACGTGTGCATTAATTGACTCATTTCTGAGTCAATCCTATTTGATTCATTTGGATTTTGAGCCTTTCATTTCACCGGTTTAGCCTTACACAATCCACACACAGCTGTCTAAGAAAACCTGCTACCACTAGATAGCAGTATAGCCTGCTAAAACAGACAATGGCACCATAATCAAGCTTTCTTTCCATAGACTGTAAAAAAAAAAATATGGATGTATTAGTAATGTCACCCATAAGTTTCTGAAGAGCATTTTTGAAGCCTAAAGTGGGCCGTCGCCATCTAAGCAGCACGTCACTCCCAGATAACTGAAAATGGGCAAAGAGGTGGGACATGGGTGGAGCTGAGGTGCCTGGTTGCTGAAACCACGCCCGCCTAGCGCGACATGATCATGTTAGCTCAGGCTAAGGAGCTATCTATGTTAGATCTAAAATATTAATAAAGATAAGTCATATTGTTTTAAAGTTGTAAAGGTTTACTGTCAATCTACAGTGTCTTTTTCACGATATAGATGCTCCAGCACCAGTAAGATTGAAATTTGCGTTGGGTGTGCAAATGACAACACACAAAACTCACATGAACTGATTTAAATATGTTTTTAGTACATTAATGGATCTTGAGAGAGGAAATGTCATTGCTGGCTATGGAGGCCTCACTGAGCCATTGGATTTCAACAAAAATATCTTAATTTGCGTTCCGAATATGAACGAAGGTCTTACAGGTGTGGAACGACATGAGGGTGAGTAATAAATGACATTATTTTCATTTTTGGGTGAACGAACCCTTTAAGGCACTTCAAGTGTTAATGCATGTTAATGTACCGCTGGTTGTAGTATCACATCACTCATCAACATGAAGTTTAATTAAATATCAGAATGTCTTAATACTGGATTCTGATTGGCTCTCATTCCAGAAAGTTTAATAACTACTTATTACTAATTACTATTAATCTTACCAAACTACTTTATCTATAGAATTCTAGATCTAACAAAACTTAAGTCGAGGTATTCAGGCTGATGCTAACATACGGGTTTGACTTCAAAAATACTAAATATAAGATCATATTTTTGTCCTTTGAACTTGTTCATCATGGCTTAAAGATGCTATGACATGTAATAACCTCAAAGCTTCTGCTGAGAAAAAACAAAAAACAAGTAAGCTAATCAAATATTTCAACTCAAATTAATATTTATACTTATGTGGCAATTAGTCATGTAAATATTATCCAAACAGTTATTATTACAAAATAAACCTCGGCTTCAAGTCGGGGTAATAAATATTTACATGAAACTATTCTCTTATTAATATCAGTGTTACATTTACATGTAAGGCATCTGCATAAGTTTTTAACCTGACATATATCAGTGAACTTTGCATAAATTTTTGTGAAGGGAGAAGATTACATTACAACAATTACACCTACTGTAGTCACACCCAACACTGCTTACAATTGATAAGCTTGTCCATGCTGCCACTTCGTTTGATAAATGTCCCTCTGTTCTCCATCCTCGTTCCTTGAATCTTCTGCAGAAGTTCTTTCATCTCCAGCTTCTCTTTATTCAGATCTGGATCCAGGAGATCTGGACAATTAATCACACACACCTGCTTCTCTCCAATCTGTCTGTCTTCTTCACAAACTTCAGCTTCATGCCTCTTTTTCTGTTTAAATCTCTTTTCTCCAGATGAGCTTTTCCCAGAACCATTTCTGCCCATTAGAAGAATCTGCATCACTAGATCATCTGGACTGGAGCTAATCGCTGAAAGAGACAAAAAATATGAAGAATCATAGACCTACATGTAAAATATATGGAAAATAAGGCATTGTTCTGCTCAGTGTGAAGGTGACTCTGCAGGTCTGTGTTTTGCATTTGCTAATTATCATAAGAAAAATCTTCATGCTGGTTTGCATTGGTTGAAGACTACAGGTTGTCCAGTCAGAACATTGAAGTCTCACTTAAATTATAATCCACATTTTTTTATTGAATGTGCATAAATATGTGGTTGTGTAAATGCAAAATAGAGTATGGATATAAATATATAGAAAACACCACACAACATGTGTAGCTTATTTGACAAATTACATAACAATAGACAGTACTTACAGTACTTATATAAGTTTGAATGGATTTCATTCGCGCTGAAACTGCATGAAATGCTCACGTGGGCGTGGCTGCTAGTGCGCACGTACTGTCAAATTCAGATATAAACAACTTTGAACTGACACGAAAACAACTTGAGCGCATGTGCGGCTGTCAGCCAATCTGGCACGAAAACAACTTTAGAGCGCATGCGTGGCTGAACCCAATCTGATAAAAAAAAAAAAGTACAGTGCACAGAGTTCAGTGAACACCATTAAAACCATGTAAACACTTATGCTGAATGACCTTCACAGTTAAACGTTCAACAGTGTTATAAGCACGTACAATGTGATTCACGCACACACACATTCGATGATTTTTTTTTTCAACAAATTTAGTGTAAATTTACAGTGTGCAAAAAAATTACATTCCAAAAAAGTAGTGTGCAAAAAACATCACAGTAGTGTGCAAAAAGCTTTAGTGTGCAAAAAACTTTAGTGTGCAAAAAACAGTGTGCAGAAAAACATCACAGTAGTGTGCAAAAAACATTACAGTAATGTGCAAAAAACATTAGTATGCAAAAAACATCACGGTAGTGTGCAAAAAAACTGCAAAAAAACATCACAGTAGTGTGCAAAAAAACTGTGCAAAACAACATCACAGTAGTGTGCAAAAAAACTTTAGTGTGCAAAAAACATCACAGTAGTGTGCAAAAAAAATCATAGTAGTGTGCAAAAAAACTTTAGTGCGCAAAAACATCACAGTAGTGTGCAAAAAAACTGCAAAACAACATCACAGTAGTGTGCAAAAAACATCAGTAGTGTGCAAAAAACTGCAAAAAAACATCACAGTAGTGTGCAAAAAACATCATAGTAGTGTGCAAAAACATCATAGTAGTGTGCAAAAAAACATCACAGTAATGTGCAAAAAACATCATAGTAGTGTGCAAAAAACTGCAAAAAAACATCACAGTAGTGTGCAAAAAACATCATAGTAGTGTGCAAAAAACATCACAGTAATGTGCAAAAAACAAAATAGTAGTGTGCAAAAAAACATCACAGTAGTGTGCAAAAAACATCATAGTAGTGTGCAAAAAACTGCAAAAAAACATCACAGTAGTGTGCAAAAAACATCATAGTAGTGTGCAAAAAAACATCACAGTAGTGTGCAAAAAACATCATAGTAGTGTGCAAAAAAACATCACAGTAGTGTGCAAAAAAACATCACAGTAGTGTGCAAAAAACATCACAGTAGTGTGCAAAAAACATCATAGTAGTGTGCAAAAAAACTTTAGTGTGCAAAAAAAAAAAAAAAAACTGCAAAAAACATTGCAGTAGCTACTGTTGCAAAAACGTATAAGTGAAACATATTTCATAATTTCATACCTTAAACGGATCCTTGTCCTAAATAAATCTGAAGGAAAATAAAACTGAAGGAATCTCTGCAAAGCCTGCAAGGAAGCGTGTTGTCAGCTGAAGCACGACAGGCAAAGAAATAGTGTCTGTAGCCTACTGAAGCACTGAAATACAAACAGCCAGTAGAGGGAGGAGTAATGTTACGCTTAAAGCTTCAGTTCTTCAAAAACGAATATAGAGACAGAAGTAGGCTACATGTAATTGTGCAACTTCTTTGTAAGTAAACACTGAGCAAAATACTTAACTAAAGTTAAATAGTAACTCTTACACAAGTTCTGTTTTTATATGGGGGTCAAAATCTGACAGAACTGAAAGTGCCACTGATGTTTTGTTAACATTATTTTGACCACGCAAAAAAAAAAAAAAAAAAAAATAGAGATTTTTGAGTTTTACTTTATTTATTTATTTATTTTTTATTTTTGCCAATTCAAAATAAAGTGAAAAATCAATTGGATAAACACAGTAAATTACATTTACTTTACTAAAAAATGATTTTGCAACATCTGACTACAAACAAGTGTAGTGCAGGGCCGGTGTTACGAGATTTTCTGTTTCCGAAGGTGGAGCAACATGAATATTCATGAGTTTCTCAGACATGCGCGATTGCACGTGCAACTGAGAATTTTGGTTCACAATGTATCTCAGCACATGAGTGGATTATTCCATAAAGGTAACTATATTCTCAGCGTCGCGGCGGACTTATGCCTAAACTACAGTTGTTTACTTCTAGGTAACAGTTTATAATGTTTTCATGCACGTTTTGTGCAGTCGTCTGTAACTGAATGACAGACCATTCGTGTAACAGCAGAACAACCTTCAGCTGTCGTCTTCAGCTCGTTGTGCTCTTTCTTTGTACCTTGCGATGTAACAACTGATAAATGTGTATAAATGTGTCTGTGGACACAATGTTTTTGTAAATATAGACCTTTAGAGTACTGGTGTGATGATGCATGTGTTAGCTTACCTCTGATTAATGTTGCTGAAACTATATTGTCTTTTAATGGTTTCCGTTTATATTAAAGAAAGATACACTGACAGCACAATGTTTAATTTTTCAATTACACAGTAAAACCAAGCATCCCAGAACACCTGAATGAGTTCAAGTAGATTATACTGATTACCTATAACAGGAAAAAATAAATAGGCCTAAATAAAATGTTGTTAAATACATGCAGCTGCTATTCCAATGGTGTATTGCTATGTTCTTCTGTTACCTTACCTTATGAAGATTTAAAACTGGGTCATCCCTCTGGAAATTAAAGAAATAATATCCAAAATCAGTGGCCTAATAAAGATTTTTGCAACCTTTTGTCTCTGCCATGCTTTGTTTTGACCATGTGTGACTATACAATGATGATCACTGATATAAATGGATGTTTATTTTGATACACAAACATTCATTATTTGGCATATATTCAGGTTGATCTGGAAACTTTTTCCCAGTCATCTCAATGGCAAAAAGTGTCCCAGTCAACCTGAATTCACTGGTCATTAATGTTCATAAACATGCATGTTCTTCGTGAATCGTGGGCTTTAATTAGGGGCACCTTTGACCTCATGAAATTAAAAAAAGAATAAACTGTTGGATCTATGTCAAAACATATATCAAAAATACTGGAATAAAGATAGGATTATGGCCTTGATTTTCTTTTTTTTATTAATGGATGTTAGGTATAATGTGATGGAGTGAACTTATGATAGTGTGTGAGACAGTACTGACATTTTGTCTTTGTACAAAAAGATGGGCCATGGACTTGCCAACAACAAATGTTAGCTGCAGTCCCTTAATGTATGAAAATATGACACATAAGAAAGCTATTCTCAGATCAAAAAATGACGTTTTTACCACCCTTTGATTTAAATAACAATGTTTTTATTTATTTAAAAATATTTTCTATAACACATTATCTTTTTACATACAGTGGCCCCCAAATTATTTGCACAAATGCATTTGAATTAGAAAAGCTATTCAAATGTATGGAATAATTGTAGTTTTTTTTTTTTTTTTTTTTTTTTAAAGAAATGAACTCCACAAGGATGAATTTTATTCAGCATGAATTAATTAAATAGATTTAGAAAAAAGAAGAAGACAACATTTCTAATGTTACAAAAGATTTCTATTTCAATACTGTTCTTCAAATTTTCTCAAGAAAAAAAATCTCAACTAATGCTGTATAATGGGAATCAGTTGGTACTACATTAATATTGAAAGTTAACTGAACCAATTTGTTTACTAACTTAAATTACACTAAAGGGAATTTTAATAATAATAAAGTTATAATATGCCTACTAACTTTAAAATTATTTCAGTAACACTTTACAATATGGGTGCACTAATATGCATTAATTCATGCTTAGCTAATGCACAGATAATAATGTTTTAATGTATGACTCATGAAGAACTAACTAGCATAGACACCATTTTCTTTAAGAGCTGCTGTGCAGCCAAAATTATATACCAATTATCACTGTAAAGCTGCTTTGACACAATCTGCATTGTAAAAAGCGCTATATACAGGTGCTGGTCATATAATTAGAATATCATCAAAAAGTTGATTTATTTCACTAATTCCATTCAAAAAGTGAAACTTGTATATTATATTCATTCATTACACACAGACTGATATATTTCAAATGTTTATTTATTTTTATTTTGATGATTATAACTGACAACTAAGGAAAATCCCAAATTCAGTATCTCAGAAAATTAGAATATTACTTAAGACCAATACAAAGAAAGGATTTTTAGAAATCTTGGCCAACTGAAAAGTATGAACATGAAAAGTATGAGCATGTACAGCACTCAATACTTAGTTGGGGCTCCTTTTGCCTGAATTACTGCAGCAATGCGGCGTGGCATGGAGTCGATCAGTCTGTGGCACTGCTCAGGTGTTATAAGAGCCCAGGTTGCTCTGATAGTGGCCTTCAGCTCTTCTGCATTGTTGGGTCTGGCATATCGCATCTTCCTCTTCACAATACCCCATAGATTTTCTATGGGGTTAAGGTCAGGCGAGTTTGCTGGCCAATTAAGAACAGGGATACCATGGTCCTTAAACCAGGTACTGGTAGCTTTGGCGCTGTGTGCAGGTGCCAAGTCCTGTTGGAAAATGAAATCTGCATCTCCATAAAGTTGGTCAGCAGCAGGAAGCATGAAGTGCTCTAAAACTTCCTGGTATACGGCTGCGTTGACCTTGGACCTCAGAAAACACAGTGGACCAACACCAGCAGATGACATGGCACCCCAAACCATCACTGACTGTGGAAACTTTACACTGGACCTCAAGCAACGTGGATTGTGTGCCTCTCCTCTCTTCCTCCAGACTCTGGGACCCTGATTTCCAAAGGAAATGCAAAATTTACTTTCATCAGAGAACATAACTTTGGAGCACTCAGCAGCAGACCAGTCCTTTTTGTCTTTAGCCCAGGCGAGACGCTTCTGACGCTGTCTGTTGTTCAAGAGTGGCTTGACACAAGGAATGCGACAGCTGAAACCCATGTCTTACATACGTCTGTGCGTAGTGGTTCTTGAAGCACTGACTCCAGCTGCAGTCCACTCTTTGTGAATCTCCCCCACATTTTTGAATGGGTTTTGTTTCACAATCCTCTCCAGGGTGCGGTTATCCCTATTGCTTGTACACTTTTTTCTACCACATCTTTTCCTTACCTTCGCCTCTCTATTAATGTGCTTGGACACAGAGCTCTGTGAACAGCCAGCCTCTTTTGCAATGACCTTTTGTGTCTTGCCCTCCTTGTGCAAGGTGTCAATGGTCGTCTTTTGGACAACTGTCAAGTCAGCAGTCTTCCCCATGATTGTGTAGCCTACAGAACTAGACTGAGAGACCATTTAAAGGCCTTTGCAGGTGTTTTGAGTTAATTAGCTGATTAGAGTGTGGCACCAGGTGTCTTCAATATTGAACCTTTTCACAATATTCTAATTTTCTGAGATACTGAATTTGGGATTTTCCTTAGTTGTCAGTTATAATCATCAAAATTAAAAGAAATACACATTTGAAATATATCAGTCTGTGTGCAATGAATGAATATAATATACAAGTTTCACTTTTTGAATGGAATTAGTGAAATAAATCAACTTTTTGATGATATTCTAATTATATGACCAGCACCTGTAAGTCGAGTCTGGCCTAAATTATAAGCATTTTAAATGACTTACAATTTAGTCAGAATACTTCTCTGTGTTTGTTCTTGTTCAAAGTTTTAAAATATTATAAATTACGACTCAGTTGGCAGTTTTTGTAATCAATTATATTTCTGACGTATCAGTGTTCTAAGCTTCTAATCTTCTTGATTGATGCAAGATGCAACTTTCCCAAAGTTTCCCAGATCCTTCTCAAGGTCTCACAGCATTTCTAAGCTAATCAAAGTGAGTTACAAGAACATTCTTGCAATAGACAGAATAGTCACCACATGAGATATTTTAAATCTGTACTTCAATGTTAATATAGATAAATATGAACAGATTGATACTGGAAAGATGAAATATTGCTTTGTGCTGCTCTTTATTTTTAAAGGTTTTATGATCATTGTCAGTTTCTGCTGTACAAAACTGTATTAATTACTTTATTGAAATTAATGCAGTTATCATAAAATCAGATTATATTTAGATTCGTATGGACATATTGTGTGCTGTAGTTATATAGCTGTAGAGGTTGATGAACATGAGTGTCATTTGTGTTTTTTGTATTATGTTTTATATGTGTCATATTGTGAGAAATAACAGTATTATCTTTCAATATAGCAGTTTCATTGTCTTTTCTCATATATCCTGACTCAAATAATCAGTTTCTAACAGCAAACACTCAGAATAAAGTGAGATGATCTGCTGATGATCTGAATGTCTTGAATGAGTGTTGATAGTCTGAGGATCATCAATATTAACAGAGCTGCTGAAAACACTCTTTATTTCATGTCAATAGTTCCTGTTTTCACCTCATTTATTATGCTGATATCTTCAGATCTGCTGTAAATTGACACTTAAAGCTCATTTCATTGCTGTCAACAGACTGGGGGGATTTGATGACTACAAATATCTACATTTATTTCTGTCTTTATGCTTTATCTGTTTTTCTTATCATTATTTATATTTGGAAGAATTTACATTATTTATATTCTGTTATCAAGACATCAATATAAAACACTTTATACTGATATATTTTTTATTTTGGCAGATCAGCTCCTCCCACTGCAGTTCATCATCAGTGAAGCTCCTCCCACAATAATTACATCATCAGTGAAGCTCCTCCCACAATAATCACGTCATCAGTGAAGCTCCTCCCACATCACTCACATCATCAGTGAAGCTCCTCCCACAGCAGTTCATCATTAAATTCTGGAATATTCCCATCAGACGAGCATCAGAGCATCAGGAAGAGCTGAAATCTGCAAAGACTGAGTTTATTAAAGAGGACAGTGAGAACATGAGTGATCCAGAACCCTGCAGAATGAAACACACTGAAGATACTGAAGAACAAAGAGGTTGGTGTTTATTCTTCATTCATTCATGATGCTGAACAACATTCATGTTAGAAAGATTCAAGCACTTCTGCACATTTAGATAAACAGTCAAACTATGAAATGGTACAGAAGTTTTTTGTTTGTGTTCAACAAATGGTCAGTAAAAGGAGGTTTGAGAAACTTTCATACTGATTTTCAACATCAAGTCAAGTAAATATTATTTTAACTGATTTATTTTACATTTATTTTATATCAGCATAATTCTGGACAGTTTTCAATATAGTTTACATAACTGATTTTTAAGAAGTAATCAGATTTATAGTTACTGATGTATTTATCATAAATTATAGAAGTTATTCATACTCAGAGCTCAACCCTAAGCCGTGTCATGTGCTTGTATAAAAATCATAATAATGAGTAGAGATGCACCGAAACCAAATATAATGAAACACTTGGCCGAATACCGAACATGTTTTTAACACATTTTTTTCTGATTTATTTTGCAAATTTTTTCACTTTTGCATAAATTAAATTAGCTTTTTATTATTTTGTCTTGCTTTTCAAAGAAAAAATCAATTAACATACTACATTTTAAAAAATATTATTTAACACTGAACATTTTTCAACATTCCAGCAGACATTATACCAACAAAGCTCAATATAACTGAATCCTCTGGGGTCTGAGGGGGTTTTGGGGCTCTGGAGAAGTTTTGACATGCCCTGATATTTGTGCTTTTATCAGTTTCTTAAAAACATTTTCATGGCTAAAGTCTGATTCCACTGTATTCAGCACAATGATAGACATGATAGATGATCGCAGAGGTGCCTCCATGTCATGCAGTAAACACGCTCTCCACACAAACACATGGACATGAGCCAGATAACAGCGCACATTGATCGAACTAGACTAACATTAGAGCGAGAGGACTGTAAAGTTACTACTGCTTACATGTTTCAAGTGATAAGCCATATTTGAGGTTGATGAATGATAGGCAAAAGTTTTTTTCTGCGACTAACCAACTAATCAAATCTTGGTCGATCAAGTCTCTTCTAGCTCACTAACGGTTAGTCGACTATTAGGGGTCAGCCCAATACAAAATAATATAGTCAAGACACGTTTAGTGTCAGAATGGCTGTATGTGGCGAGGGCGTGAAACATCATGAATAATGCTGTGATTCACACCTGAGGAGACAAAGACCCTCCGCTGGGCCTGTCAATGACGAATGTGAAGAATTATGAAAGAATGTGAGGAGATTTGATGATTGAATGTTGTTTGAAGATTACTCACAAAATCAAGTTTACTTTAAAAGAAGTAATCTAACTATACATATTCTATGTGAATATATAGTAAAATTGGATTCATTCGTGTGATCAGAGCTGAATTTTCAGCATCATTACTCCAGTCTTCAGAGTCACATGATCCTTCAGAAATCATTCAAATCTAAAAATTTATTTGATGAACAACGCTATTATCTAGCATAATATTAACTTTAAAAAATAGACAATAGTGCCATAATTTGGGCTCCAACTATTATGTTAATATTTAATTTATTTTACTGAAAAGCTTTTAATTATTAAGGGCCGGTCACACTAGACCTATGATGATTTGATACGCAAGGATGCCTTATATTGTGTTGCATAATGACATAATGTTACAAAAGCTTTCCATTTCAGATAAATGTTGTTCTTTTGAATTTTCTGTTCATCAAAGTGTTGAAAACAACTGTTCAACACTGATCAAAACTGTTTCTTGAGCAGCAAATCATCATTTCCCACTACACAAACATGGGACTTGTGCCTATAATGTTTAAAAAATAATAACTGGAAGATTTACTGAAAATGAAATTAAACTTTCATTTATTTATTTTTTCAGAGCTGATGGAAGAGAGTGAGGAGAGTGAAGAACTGAGTGAAGTGGAGGAGAAACATCATGTCAAACCTGGAGAAAAACCTTTGAGTCGCTTAAAGACTAAAAAGACATTTTTAAAGAAAAGAAGAGCCAAGAAATCTACAACCTGCACTCAGTGTGGAAAGAGTTTCTCAACCAAACAAAGTCTTGAACTTCATATGAGAGTTCATTCTGGAGAGAAGCCGTTCACATGTGATCAGTGTGGGAAGAGTTTCACAGACAAATCGAATCTTAATGTTCACATGAGGATCCACACCGGAGAGAAGCCATATATGTGTGTGTAACCCCTTTATAATTGGGGTGGTTGATAGACTCTTAATTTGAAGAGAAAATGTAGTTATGCTATTCTCCACTAGACGGCGCTCCTCCGTAATGAGCGAAATAATTGAGAAAGGAGCCATTTTACAAATGGGAGTAGAGATCTAGAAAATTGTTGATTCAGAGTGCAAATATTTTAAAAGGGAGCAATATAAAGTGTGAAGAAACTGTTTTAAGCTCTTTTCCAGTCGAATCCGGGGAGAGAAACATCTTTTTGTACTTTTATTTCGAGGAACTCCGGTGAGTGTTGTGTTCCTTCGTTGTTGTTCTGTGGTCAGTCATATGTGTTCAATTGATGGTTTACGGTAAGAAATATGATTGATAACTAACTGATGATGAGAAAATATTGAAACATGAATGTTGGAAAAAGAGAGAGAAAGGATAGTTTGTCACAAAACAAAAACAATCGGAGTTCAATCATATGAGTTGTTAAAATCAACTGTGTCACATGTTGTTTGATGTGCATTAGTTCATGCAAACTGAGCCAATTCATGATAGTTTGATATTATTAATCAACTATACGGGAATATACTGTTAAGAAAGAGAATTTAGAGTATGTGATGACATGCATGTATGACATTCAGTTGTTTTATTTCGTTTTTATTTAGTCATATAATGTAAAATATGTCAGACATTGCTCTGTTTAATGTTGATTAAGTGGGTATATTCTCCCAGTATTTTCTTTGTAATATAAGTTACGTTAATATGCAGTTGGAGGAAGCAAAAGAGAGATTTGAAATCTCATGTGCTTTATATCTGTTGTTAATTCAGATGAAGTGAATGAGTGATAAGTTTTCTGCATTATACAGGTTGTTTTTCTTCTTCTCTTGTTTCCTGTTGATGTGTGCTTCTTCGATCGTGGACGAGTGAACGGCGAGCCTACAGTGCCTAGTTGATGTCGCAACACGTCTTTCTTTGCAGCACGTTCAGCATCCTTATTCTGTCATCAATTCCTGGATACAGATAAGAGAATACAACACACCATACACTTTGGATACCTTGAGTGAAACTGAGTTTAAAACTACCTGGGTAGTAAATCTTTCTTCTGTCACGTGACTACTTCTACTTTTTTTTTCCCCTTTTCTTGTTTTTTTTCTATTTTTTTCTTCGAATTTTTTCTTCCTGGAAGGATCTGACTTTATCAAAAAAAAAAAAAAAAAGACTCTGAACAGTGTTTGGGGAAACCTTTCTTTTATTGGTCATTCCAAACAGGCCTGATTGTATTTCCTTTTAGTTTTGTTGACTGTTTGCAAACTTTGAACTATTTTCAATTGATGGTACCAATACAGACAATTTTTCTTCTTTAACAAGTTGTAGTGAAATTGCTGTCTCAAATCCTCCTTACGAACTTAGACGTTAACTATACTGTCACGCTACTGTGCCCATTCATCCTAATTAGTTCATTTAGAATACTAGAGTGATACAACGGGTTACATGTGATCAATGTGAAAAGAGATTTACACATAAAACAAGTCTTAATCACCACATGAAGATCCACACTGAAGAGAATCTGCATGCATGTGATCAATGTGAAAAAAATCTCAGGCTCACATGAGAATTCACACCGGAGAGAAGCCGTTCAAGTGTGATCCTTGTGGAAAGAGATTCCCCAAAAAAAAGTCATCTTGAGTGTCACATGAGAGTTCATACTGGAGAGAAGCCGTTCACATGTGATCAGTGCGGGAAGAGTTTCCCAAACAAACAAAATGTTCAGCTTCACATGAGGATCAACACAGGAGAGAAGCCGTTCAAGTGTGGTCAGTGTGAAAAGAGATTCACATACAAACATTATCTTGAGCTTCGCATGAGAGCCGTTCACTTGTTCTCAGTGTGGGATGAGCTTCACACAATCAGCACATCTTACAGGACACATGAGAGTTCATACTGGAGAGAAGCAGTACACATGTGATCAATGTGGAAGGAGCTTCGCACAATCAGCACACCTTAAAGAACGTTCTCGGGTTACGTCTGTAACCCTGGTTCCCTGAATAGGGAACGAACGCTGCGTCGGAACGCGGTGGGAACGCCTCTGTTAGATGCGTCGTGAAGCACATGTGTAAACTGTCCAATAACGTGACGGAACGTCATAGGCGGGTGACGTCACAGACCAGGGAACTATAAAGCATACCCAGAACAAAGAACGCTAGCTTCTGACTGGATGAAGCAAAGCGCTCTCAGGCATGCTAGGAGTATGGTAGGGTGACACAGCTTTCGTTCCCTATTCAGGGAACCAGGGTTACAGACGTAACCCGAGAACGTTCCCTTTCATGGGAACTCCCGCTGCGTCGGAACGCGGTGGGAAAGCAATATCCACTACGCCATACGTATAAATGCCTGAATGTATCAAGACGAGAGAACAGAAGACCCCGGAGTGGAGCCAAGATCTAGGTTATAAAACCTAACAAAGGTGTGAGGAGAAGACCACCCTGCTGCATTGCAAATATCCTGCAGGGAGACTCCAGAAACCAAAGCTTTAGAAGCAGCCATACTCCTGGTGGAATGAGCTCAGACAGCCAAAGTGGAAGGCTGTCCGGAGGACTCATAGGCAAGTGAAATGGCCTCAACCACCCACTTGCTCATTCTCTGCTTAGACGTGGGACACCCTCTACTGGGTGACCCAAAGCAAACAAACAGTTGGTCCGTTTTACGTCACAGGGCAGCTCTGTGGACATAAGCATCTAAAGCCCGAACAGGGCAGAGCAGATAAAGTTTTTCCTGATCTGGGTTAGAGAAGGGAGGAGGACAAAAGGCCTGCAGCATAATAGGCCCTGCAATATTAGTAGGGACCTTAGGAACATAACCGGGTCTGGGATGAAGAAAAGCTTTGACCATGCCCGGAGCAAATTCCAGACATGATGGAGCAACTGAGAGAGCCTGTAAGTCTCCAATTCTCTTGAGAGACGAAATGGCTAGCAGAAAGATAGTCTTAAGAGTGAGAAACTTCTCATGAACCTGTTCCAGAGGTTCGAAGGGAGCCAGGGTCAGACTCTCTAAAACAATGGCCAGATCCCAGAGCGGTGTCCTAGTGCGCTGAGCAGGTCTCAGCCTCAGAGTACCACAGAGAAAGCGTGTAACCAGAGGATTTCTCCCCACAGAAGTACCCTCAATGGGTGAATGACAGGCAGAAATAGCCGCAACATAGACTTTCAGAGTCGAAGGGGATAATCCAGCGGAGAAACGTTCTTGCAAAAACTCGAGAATAGGACCCACAGAACAAAGAGCCGGGTCAAAATTCCTTTCTTCACACCAAAAAGAAAAAAGTCTCCACTTAATAGCACACAATCTCCGGGTAGAAGGAGCTCTGGACTGGAGAATGGTCTCAACCACCTCGGTGGAGAGACCTGAATCTATGAGGTGAGCCCCCTCAGGGGCCACGCCCACAGCTTCCACAACTCCGGGTGAGGGTGAAGTATTGCGCCCTCTGCCTGAGACAGAAGGTCTTGCCTGACTGGAATCTCCATAGGGGGACCGTCTAGAAGGGACACAAGGTCCGAGAACCAAATTCTGGTCGGCCAGAATGGGGCTATGAGTAGAAGCCGAACCCCATCCCGGCGAACCCTCTCCAGAACTCCTGGGAGCAGAGCAATCGGGGGAAATGCATACAGACGCCGCCTCGGCCACGTCTGTACTATGGCATCCAGCCCCAGAGGAGCTGGGTGGGTGAGGGAGAACCATAGCTGACAGCGAGTTGTCTCTTGAGATGCAAACAGGTCTACTTCTGCACGATCGAAGTTCTGCCACAGGAGCTCCACCACCTCGGGGTGAAGTCTCCACTCCCCGGGCCTCGGCCCCTGCCTCGACAGGATGTCTGCTCCCTGATTCTGGGACCCAGGAATGTAAGCTGCCCTCAAAGAGAGCAGCTTCCCCTGGGCCCACAGGAGGATCCGATGGGCCAGCTTGCATAAAGGACGTGACCTCAGACCCCCCTGATGGTTGATATAAGAGACCACCGACGTGTTGTCTGTACGGACCAACACGTGATGGCCCCTCAGGTCTGGGAGGAAGTGTTTGAGAGCACGAAGGCACGAAGGCATCGCCGCTTGACCTTGATCATGCGAAGAGGGTTTCCCCTCAGGGAGAACCCCTTGGGTTAACAGTCTCTGAAACTGTTTCACAGTGAGTGACTGGCCTAGTTTTACCGCATTCACAGCTGAGAGAACTGAAGCAATACGGGCAAGAGAAAGCTGAGCCCGCATGAGCCTCGAGTCCCAAACTACGCCTAGAAAAGTGGTCGTCTGAGCTGGAACAAGCACACTCTTCTTGACGTTGAGCCTGAACCCCAACCTTCTCATGTGAGCGAGAACAACATCTCGATGTTGAACCGCCATGCTCTGAGATCGAGCTAAAATCAACCAGTCGTCGATGTAATTTAGTATGCGAATGCCCTGGAGCCAGTGAAGCATCCACACACTTTGTGAAGGTGCGGGGAGATAAACCTAGGCCAAACGGAAGAACCCGATACTGGTAAGCTTCGCCTCTGAAAGCGAACCTCAGGAACTTCCTGTGTTGAGGATGGATAGACACATGGAAGTAAGCGTCCTTCAGATCGATTGTCACAAACCAATCCTCAGACTGAGTGAGAGTGTGAGCATCTTGAACTTTAACTTCTGCACTGTGCGATTCAAAACACGCAGGTCCAAGATGGGACGCAGCCCTCCATCCTTCTTTGGAACAATGAAGTAACGGCTGTAAAACCCTGACTGCCTGTCGGGCGGGGACACCCGTTCTATAGCCCCCTTTTTTTAGGAGAGTCAGAACTTCTTGTTCCATAACCAGAGACTGCTCTGGGTTGACTACCGTAGAATGCACCCCGATGAATTGAATTCTGTACCCCACTTCTATCATACGCAGCACCCACGTTTCCATTCTGCCAGAAATTCTACTAAGGGAACCAGTCGCTCGAGACTGGCCTCTGGTGTTGACTGTACGAACAGACCAGTGTCCTGAAACGGCGAACTGGCAGGAAGCAACTGAACTGAACGTTCCACGATCCTCCTCGGAGGGTCGCTGGAGGCGCCTGCACCCTGAAGCACACGAGGTGGCAGGGTTGGCAGAACGGCCTCCTGAGGGCGCTGAAGAGAAGCGGGCACCGTATGATGAGGTGAACTCCGCTTCTCCCCAGAGTTGTCTGAAGACACAGAAGCTAGCGTTCTTTGTTCTGGGTGTGCTTTATAGTTTCCTGGTCTGTGACGTCACCCGCCTATGACGTTCCGTCATGTTATTGGACAGTTTACACATGTGCTTCATGACGCATCTAACAGAGGCATTCACACCGCGTTCCGACGCAGTGGGAGTTCCCATGAAAGGGAACACATGAGAATCCACACAGGAGAGAAGCAGTACATGTGTGAACAGTGTGAAAAGAGATTCACAAACAGAAACTCTCTTAAAATTCACATGAGGATCCACACCGGAAAGAAGCCGTTCACATGTGATCAGTGTGGCAAAACATTTCTTGTGTCATCAAACCTGAAGTCACACCTGAGAGTTCATATGAAGGAGCCGCACACGTGTGATCAGTGCGGAAAGAGTTTCAGTTTTAAAACTCACCTGAAGATACACATGAAGATCCATGCAGTGGAGAAACCACATCACCACAGTCTGAAATTACGGTAAGAAGTTCATCTGTATGTACTGAGTTAGTTTCCTAACAGCCACGAGCAACAGCACATTTTCACACATACATGTTTGGCATGAAAATTCAGTCAGTTTTTCACAGTTGAATACAAAATATACATTTATAAGTCATAGTAATGAGAAACATTCTCATAATTATGACTTAATTTCACATAATAATGAGAATTTAACATAATAGTCATAATATTCAGAAAATATATCTCATAATGAGATACTTTCTTGTAATAATGATATTTTCATAATGAGATGAGATACTTTGTCGTAATAATGAGATACTTAAGAGTTGTTTTGACTATATATGTTACCTACTAAACCTACTAACCATCAGAATGGATTACTGTCAAACTGCATTTAAACAGAATCATATTCAAACACATTTTTGAATCAAGCATGCATATGTAATAAACACAGCTATTTCATACCTTAAGCAGATGAATGTTGGAGAGTAGAATGAAAGTGCTGGAGCTGCTGGATTTGGATGGACAATCAGCCGCACTGAGCAGCTTTTATATAGAGGGAATGTGAGTGACATCATCGTCAGCTGGACTGACTGTGGTTACACCCACTTACTGGCAAAAAGACTGAGAGTCAGCATTGAGAAAGAGCTTAGAGATGGACTGTGAGTGAAGGCATGAAGGTCCAAAAAGGGAACAGGGGCGGGGCGAATCATGTGTGACGCAAACTTTCCTGCATACTTGGTTTCATACTTTTGTTCTTGTATTTACTTAGCTGAAGACAGATGATCAGAAAACTTACAAAGATTGAGTCAAACCTCATTAAAAGCCATAGAATCTGCTGAAGTCTAACATGAACGTGAAATATTCAAACTGAAGACTGCATTAGTTCAGACAATTTCACTTCCTGAAAAACACCATACAGTAACAAAAGCACATCTTTGAAACTTCATTTAATAATGTTCTTTACTGGAACATTTTTCTGTTTTTAATGTATGTATTGATGCTCTGGAAATAAAACATTACATTAAACCACCTTCATCTGTCTGCAGAGAGACATTCACTAAATACATCACAACAAAACACACTGAACAAACATACTCTGGGCAGAAAGTTTCATAAAAATCACAATAAATGTCTTATAAAAATACCATCTTAATAAGAAACCAATGACAGCAACACTAGTATAGTGTCATAGTGTCTTATATTAATGAGAGAAATGCAGTTTGAATTATGTGAGAGCATTATTAGAGTGTCACTATATTGAATTTGAATGTTATTATTGAATCAAATCTAGATTGCACATGGTTTATTATAGAAAGGGTTCAGGTTACTCTTGAAATCATTACCAATGATGATTTTTTTTAAGAATGATTCTTTAATATCACATAGTTTAGCAGATTTACTGTTTATTATCACAGCTACATCATATTACACAAAGTACAGAACCACAAACTACTGAAATATCAACTTCTTCAGATGAATTAAAAGCTAAATTAGTTCTTTTAGCAAATTATATTTTCTGTTATTTCTCTCAGTAATCCTCCACTTTTCTGCAGTCAGTTTTCTTCAGACAGACAGTCAGATCCAGTCATCAACATACACACACTTCTTACATCGAGGGCAGTGAAATGACAACACCCATCCAGCAGATTTCTGCTGCAGTCAAAACACACTGGATTTTACTCAAAATGTCTCTAAAACACTCAACTTCATGCAGATTTGTAAGCACGTATTAATAAACAAATACAAATGTAGTTAGGCTATGGGCTTAATGTTTTTCCTGCTGACCTACAATGATTAAATTATGCCATAGCAATAAATAAATAAATAACAACATACAGTCAAAGATATTTATCTCACCTGTGGGAGCAGAAGGTCCCGCTACCATATTAGTGAATTTCAGATAGTTCAGATGACAATCCAATAATGTTTCTTAGAAATCCAGCATAAAACATGAATGAATCACATGGTTTAAACATTTAAACAAAACATAAGTTCTATTGAAAAAAATGGGAGAACAAAATATATGAAAATGTGTGGTAACAAATTGTACATATTTACAAAGTTAAAATGATCAGTTTTTACAGTGGCAGATATATGGACATTTTTCTTAACGTTATTTGTAGTTTTACAGACACAAATACAGAAACACAAATGTGGAAATGTCTGACTTCACATTTCAGACTTTATATATGATAATATATTCTAGATATTATTATCCCAGATGTTTAGTTTTCAGAATGATTGTCTTCATTATCTTCTTGTGCTCCTGACTCCATTTCTCATCCAGTTTCCTCTTAATGTGTTTCTCTGCTTTATCAACATTATATTTCTCTATCTCAGTCTCTAAGATCTGTGGAAACTGGGAGACTTCTTGTTGCAGAAGAATCAGTTTCTCAGCTCTGAGGGATTGAAGATCTGCTCAATGGTTTTCTTTTCTTTCTCTTAGTGATTTTTGTGGTAAAATGAATCTGCAGTTTTCCATCTGTTCTCGAACACTTCTTTTATTGTGTTTTTCTCCTCCTCAGTGAATCTACTGTAATCACAATGATAAAAGCGTGCGATCCAGGAGAAGTGAATGTTATGTCAGTCTTTCAGTTATTATGACCCTCTTTACTGAGTTCAGGTGTGTCGATCACTGACATCTTTCTGTCATTCCTCTCAGTGGTTTCTGATCTCCACTGCTTTGAGCATTTGAACAGGTTTCTGTCCATGATGGTGTTTCCAGTGACACTTTTCCCAGATATCTATGGAGCTAGAATTATGACAATACTATTTTAATTTGAATTGTGTAAATTTGAATTATAGACAAGTGTAATTTAATAAAATTGAATTTTATGTGGCATTTTACATAGTTCTGAATTTGATTTTTTAAAACTTGAATATTAAACATTTGAAATTGAACACAACTGAAATGTTTTCATGGCAAAATTTTATAGACATGTATTTTCAAACAGCAGATTTTTCATTCTGAAATTTGTTCTTCCAGCAGTAGGGGGAGCTGTGCTTAATTGTTGATTGTGCCCTCTTTACATGGGTGGAGCTGTTGTTGGTCACAATGCTCTTCCTTTGTGACAAGGTAAGGAGGGTCTTCCCTGCTCTTTGTTATCTTATAAATTTATATCATTATTTGGACCATCCGTGTTATATAAGAGATATACTGTTGTTAAAGAGGTTTACTAACGTATATGTGTAGTGATTTTCAATGGATGGTTTTGTATTTCTGATATTATTTCATATGTTGTAAACTCCATGTGGTGGAGTATATTTTTTCCTTATATTGTATTGTGTTCAAGGTTTATTTGTGTATTTTGTGGTTTTATCATTTGTATTTTGCATATATCTTACATCTATCTTTAGTTTTTTCTATGTTGCAGTTTATTTTTCCTTAGTTTGCAACCATGTGATTGGCTACAGCTACAGCTATCTTGTGGCCTGTTGTAATTTGATATATAATGTTTTGATGTTAGTTTGGAATTAACAAAATGCTCTTCCTTTGTGACAAGTGGCTGTGTACGAGACAAATAAAAGTTTATTATATTTTAGTTTAAATATTCAAGTTTTAAAAAATCAAATTCAGAACTATGTAAAATGCCACATAATATTCAATTTTATGAAATTACACTAGTCTATAATTCAAATTCACACAATTCAAATTGAAATAGTATTGTCATAATTTTAGCTCCATAGATATCTGGCGCCTCCTGCTGGACACTCAAAAAACAACATCAACACACACCAGGACTGAGAAACTGGGAAAACCTGACTGAGGATATATCTGTAAATCCCAAAATCAATCCACCAGAAGAGAGGTTCCACTGCAGTCCGAGTCTGAAGTTTTCAGGAAGACTGTCCCGTCACCACAGTCAACAATTTAACAGTCGGAGGAAGCACAAGACAGATAAATGAATGTCCTGATCTTGATTATATTTGTTCTCTTGTGTGGAGACACAGTAACAGCAGCAGGAGGAACGAAACGCCTGCTGAAAACCAGCGCTGGAAGAGGTTATGATGAGACGCTGAAGGAGGAGCAGATGTGTCAGTGGAAATCCATTTACTGAATAATGGGAACTTGACCGACTGCTTCATTTACACTTTAAGAGTGTCATTAAAATCCTCCGTGTTCCAGTTCCATCAGAATCAGCTCATCCTCATCATCTGGTCAGCAGGATGAAGCTGGAAAACCCAAAGCTGGAGCTGATGTGCTTTAACAAGTTTCTAGAAGGAGTTCATATGAACAATCAGTGTGAAATGATCCTGATGAACTCTTGTGACACTGAACAGAGAATGAGACAAATATGAACTGTCAAAGATCATCAGTGAGAGTTTGAGTTCAGATCCTGTCGGACACTCAGCACATTTCTTATTTGAACTCTTTTGAACTTTACGCTTATTTTTATTATTTCAGCTACATTGTACTTCCACGAAATACAGAAACTAGTGAAATACAGTCCTGTCTAGATGAAGTAAAACGTGAATCGTTTCACTCTGAATAAATTCTTTAAAACAGTGTGAATGTAAGACAGACTTATTTACAGATTGTGTATTTATTATTAATGTCACAATACATATTTCAAAGCAGCTTTACAGAGATCTGTAAATAAACATTATCAGTTATCGTTTATCAATGTTTAAGTGATGAATTTTAGCAATGACTGAAATACTGTCAGAGAATGAAAATCTGCTATAGAGATCTTCAGGTTTATCATTTCAATAAAGTCAAAGTTTCTCATAATAAGAGTAAATATTAAACAGTGTGAAAGGACACTTGACAAGGTCAATAAATTCATGATGTTGACAGTATTTGTGTCGAGTGAATCATATGAATATGAATCAATATGAATCAGATTGACAGGTCTGAGAGATTTGATTCACACATCTGTTTATTTCTCACACTTTCCTCCATCGTCTGATTCCAGCACTGAGCTTTAACAAACACACACTTCAATCATATTTCATCAACAGTCTGTCATTAATATCATAATCATAGATATTTTCAGTTCATGATAGAGATTAAGCTGTTTTGATTAGTAATAAACTCTAAAATACATCAAGCATTTTGAGCTTTATCAATGAGGCATATGATCAGGAATATGTTGTTTTAATCATCTGACAGACACTTGTATGAGGAACTGAATCTTGTCTTTAACTCTCTTCTGGTGTATTTGATGAAGCTCTGATCTTCTGAGGTGTAGATGAGCTCAGATTCACTGATGAATGTCAGATGTCTGAGAGGAGACGCAAGAGTCTCAGTCTTCATCTGCTCCATTACATGTATTGATCCAAACTCTCAATAGCGTCCTGTTTTGTGTATCTTCTCCATTCATATGGGATCTTGCCGCTTCCCTCAAATGTTTTATTGTAGTGTTTTTCCAGATCTTTCTGGAATCTGCACACAAACCACTTCCAGTAGGGCAGTTCAGAGGGATCAGGAGTGATGCTCCAGTTGGCATAAACTCCTCCTGCTCTTTTGTAGTCTTTAAATGGAAACCACTGACCGGATGAGTTAAAAGTTTTAGAACTTCTCACCACAGTTGTGCAAAACTCCATACACAGATTCTGAGTTCCTTCATAATAGAATCCACTGAGTCCATTTAGTCGATGGAAAGCAACATTGTGATCTCCATCATGGTTTTCTATGTCGTTGCTGCAGATGGCTTTACAGAACGGACACTGAACCCAGCACTGACAGAAGAGATCAATCAGAAGTTCATCTGGTCTGTTCTTATAATCCAGCTTCCACAGAAAGTCATTGAAATGACTGCTGATGTCAGTCATTATAGCAGGAAGTTCTTGTCTCATCACATCTTCTAGAAGTTTGAAATCAACATCATCATGTTGTACTCCACTGAGGTCTTTTTCAGAGACGATCAGCTCATCTGAGATCTGCTCTGTGAAACTCTTCAACCACAAACCAGCATTTCCACTGTTCACTCGAACATGTTCAGTAGATTCATGTGCTGCTTTCATGATCTTCTGCTGCAGGAGTTTAAAGTTCTTCTTCATCTTGGGTAAAACACTGACACTGAACTTATCAGAGATGTACCGACTGACTTCATCTCTGATGAAACTCTTGAAGTGATCTCTGGGTTTATGAATGTAGTCCATGTATTTGTCAAAATCCTGCTCTTCTGCCAGTGTCTTCAGGATGTGTTTCTCCAGATTTGATCTGTTTCCATTCAGTGATTCACAGTTTTTCATAATTTCATCTCTCAGATCTCTGGCAGTCTTCTTGTAGACACTCTGCTCAATGGGCTCTTTCAGTTTCCGACAGATGATCTCACCAAAAACAGCAGCTGATGTTGCTCCATGACAGTATTTCTGGAAAATACTATAGTACTCTTCTCTCTTCTTCTCAACATATCTTACAGGATCACTGGCTTCTCTGAACAGTCTGTGTTGGTCAGCGATCATCTTGTTTGATCTCTCACAGATGGAAAGGACCAAATCCATGAAGAATTCATTCTTGAACACATATTTCACTGGTCCTTCCTGATGTTCTGTTACTCTCCTCTTGATGTAATCTATAAGTAGTTGAATGTAGCTGATGTTGTAGCCAATCTTTGAAATGTTAAATGACTGAATCATTCTGTCTGCCTGCAGAGCAACATCTGTGACAAATGATCTGATTTGGGATTCATCATCTTTAAAGATAGCATAACCAAACATCTCTTTAGCTGATATGAAGACATTTGAAGCACCTCTAAATTTCCTTAACTGTACATAATCTGAATAACTCGACACAGTAAATATATCTCTGCTCTCCCTCCAGTCATCTTCATGTAGATGTCCCTCATAGGCGTCACTGAGGATCTCTCTCACATCTCTCATTATATCAATGTCTCTGATTAGAGAAGTGTCTCTGATAATGATCTTCACACTCTGTTCCCAGAACAAATCAAACTCTTTCTTCAGTGTTTCTTCATCATTTGTTTTGTCTTTGAGTTTTATGGTAAGTACTTTGATCTTTTCATAAAGAATATTTTCAGGATGTGTTCTCATAGCATCAATCTTCTTCTTCAGGTTGCGCTGTTGTAGTATCTCATTTAATTTCAGGTTCTCTTCAAAAGTCTTTTGTTGATCTTCTCTCATGTTTCTTTCTTCTGTCAGTCTCTTCTCTAAATCCTCTAGTTGTTCTCGTCTCTCTCTTTCTATTCTCTCTTTCTCTCTGATTATTCCCTTCATTTCACTCTTCAGTCTCTGAATCTGTTCATCACTAATTTGTTTTTCTCTCTCTCTTCTTTTCTCATCTTCTTCTCTTATCTCTCTCTCTTTGTCATGATTCTGTCGTTCATTTTCTATTCTGTTCATCAGTTTGTCTATTTCTGTGTTGTATCTGATCTGAAGATTTTCCTTTTCTTTCTTTACAGTCTCTTTTTCTTCCCTCATTTTGTTTAATTCTTTTTTAAATGTCTCTTGTACACTTGCCATCTCATGTCTCATTTCTCTCTCTTGCTCCTCTTTCTCTTTCATTTCTCTTTTATATCGTTCTTCTCTCTCATTAAAATCATCTCTTTTCTTTCTCTCATTCTCTATTTCTGTGTTGTATTTGATCTGAAGTTTTTCCTTTTCTTTCTTCAAATTCTCTTTTTCTTGTCTCATTTCCTCCATGTCTTGTTTGAATGTCTCTCGTTCTCGTCTCATCTCGTCTCGTATCTCTCTGTGATGTTCCTCTTGTTCTCTTATTTCTCTTTTCAGTTCTTCTTCTCTTCTCTTTCTCTCTTTGTCTTGATTCTGTCTTTCTTCCTCTATCATCTTCATTCTCTCTTTCTCTTCCTTTAGTTTGTTCATCAGTTCTTCTCTTTCTTTGTTCTGTTTCTCCACTTTCTCCATCAGGATCTTCATCTGTTGTTCGTGTCTTACTCTTTCCATCTCTCGGAACATCTTACATGAGTAGAAACTCCCTCCGTTTGCTTCCACCATGTTGTCTATCTTCTCCAGTAGATCAGACACCTGTGTTCGGTCTCCAGTCTGATTATTATTGAACACATGGAATCTGTTTCCACACGCTTCAATCAGGTTTCTGATCACAGATCCTGGTTTTCCCAAACACTGATCAATAGTTTTGTTCTTCAGATAGTCTCCTCTGGTGAAGAGCACCATGGTGTACATTAAAGATTTCTCACCAAACATGTCTTGGATGATCTTCACTGATGTTGCTTCTTCTTGAGTGAATCGTTGTCCTAAATTGAGCACAATGATGAACACATGAGGTCCAGGCAGGATCATGGAGATGCAGTGTCTGATTTCTCTCTGGATCTCCTCATTACTCAGTTCAGTATCAAACAGTCCTGGAGTGTCGATCACAGTAACGTGTCGGCCGTTGATTTCAGATGTTTCTCTCTGACTCTCTTTAGTAACTGACTCTTGAGATGTTTCTGCTGTAAACGCGTCTCTTCCTAAGATTGTGTTTCCTGTTGCACTCTTCCCCACTCCAGTTTTTCCCAGCAGCACAATCCTCAGATCATCTGTGTTTTCTCTTGAGCCTGAAAATTAAAAATAAAACAAATCATATTGAAATTTAAGAAAACATGACGAGATCAACAGTAGGATCAGGGTAAGATGAGCCACATTTCAATTTGGAAATTAAGTTTAGAATTTTAAATGTTGCAGTTCTGCTGTTTAAAAACACAAATGTATGAAACACTGTTATAGTATAAATCTATTGTAGATCTGAGTTTAAGAGTTTTAGTTTAGAATCACTGATTTTCTGCTCATTACCTTGAGACAGTAAATGTGTCTCTAGTGAGTCGATTTTCTTCTTCATCTCTTCATATTTCATCAGTTTTTCCATCTGCACCTCCAGAAATGTCTCTGTGGAGTAAAACTCTCCTCTGTTTTCTTCCAGCATCTTCTCAATGTTCTCCATCAATGTGGACACTTGTGTGTTGGGACTAAAGAAATGATGTCGTCCTCCAAATCTCTCAATGACAGACAGTTTTTCTTCATTGAGTTCTTCTGTCTGATGCTTTGAATTCTGCATTATGAGGATCATGATGTGTTTGTTGATTCTGGAGCTGAAGATCCTCTGCATCTCCTCCATTTCTGCTTTGTCTTCATCAGTCAGTGGAGCATCAGGAATAATGAGGAGGAAAACATGAACTCCAGGATGAGAAACACAGCGGAGAGTCTGACGCATCACTTCCTCCTCTGAGAGACGAGTGTTGAACAGAGCTGGAAGATCCACCAGACTGATCTGACGTCCATGAAGCTCCACGTCTGATCTTCTGTCTGTCTGCTGCAGGATCAGCTCTGATATGGAGGATTTTAATGTGCCGTCACTCCCGCACACAACCAGATTCAGCTTCACACCCTCTGAAACTGATAGAAGAACATTTAAAAACCTTTATTAACATCCCATCACTCCCACACACAACCAGACAGAACTTCATTATCATATATCATATAACATCACTACAAACTATCAATTATCATCACACTCACGTCTTTTTTTTGTGTCCTGTTGCTTCATTGTGAAATACTGTGAACCTTCAGCACAATCCAGGTGTCGTCCATCATTCATTTTCACAATGTCCTCAAACATCTGCAGAAGATCATCAGGAGAGCTGCTTCTCTGAAGACTGAAGTGTCTGTTGAAGCATTTCTGAATGATTTTCTGTAGGATGTCATTGGTTTCAGTGGGCTCTTGTGTGGTGAGAACCATGGTGTGTTGATAAACGCGCTCAGAGAAAGAGTCCAGCACCTTCTCCACACACTCCTGATCTTCTGCTGAACACTGATCATGTTTGAGGAGCAGAACGATCACATGAGGTCCTGGATCAGACAGAGACACACACTCTCTCACTGTCTGTGTGATCTGATGATCTGAGATGTTTGTCTGGAGGAGCTGAGGACTGTTGATGACCATCACGTGTCTGTCCTTCAATCTTCCTCCGACTCTCTCTACAACATCTGGAGGAGCTTCACTGTCAAACGCTGCTCGTCCCAACAGGAAGTTTCCCACTCCACTGTTTTCTGACACGCTCTTCCCCAGCAGAACAATCCTCACTGAAATAGATCACATACAGTATGTTATGACACCAAGATCTTTAAAAATTTATATTGACCTCACAAAATTGGCCAGTAGGTTGTGTATTTGAGGTTGAATTTATCTCTTTTGTTTTAAAGGGGATAAACTGCACATACTTTCCACACACTCTTCATCACTTCATGTATTTGTTCATTCATATAAAGACTTACTCTTAGGAGGATCATCTTTGCTCCATCTTCTCCTGCGAGGAGGAATCTGGGCAACAATCACTGTATGAAACAAAAGTCTCACATTGTATTTAACTCTTTCATCACAGACAGAACTTTCATAACAACAGAAAACAACATGATTGAACAATTCTTACAAGTGTAAAAAAGAAAGTGTAGTGCTGACAATTCAAAATAGAGTTTGTATGTGTTGACTTCAGAAATATACAGAATTTAACCTATTTGAAATTTACCTAAATGTAATAACAAAATTATTTTTGAGTGAGGAAGAGAAACAGATTTCACTGGTTGTTCAAAATAGAGGTCTCAAGTTTGACCACTAAATCACCCTTAACTACTGAATAAATGTTAGTAATGAATGAACAGAAGTAAAGCATGAGATGAAGTGATGAAGAGATGCTGGAAGAACCACCACACTGATGAGGTAAGTATTTGTTATATTGTATATCATGTGTCAAACTCAAAGCTCACAGACCAAAACCAGCTGGTCACACCATTTCATTTGGCCTATGATGTAATTTCATTATACTGTGATTCTCTATTCAGTATGACTGAAATGTCTCTGCATTTCCTAAATATTAAATTCCTTTGATCAGTCCATTTGCTTATAAAATAAGCCCTTTATCACACTGGTGTGTTCAGAATGCTAAATATAGGGGCAGTTGTGGTTAGAGAGTCTAATGGCCTAATGGTTAAAACAGGTGTGTCCAATCCTGCTCCTGGAGGGCCACTGTCCTCGAGAGTTTAGCTCCAACCCCAATTAAACACACCTGAACCAGCTAATCAAGGTTTTTAGGCATACAGGAAACTTCCAGGCAGGTGTGTTGAGGTAAGTTGGAGTTAAACTCTGCAGGACAGCGGCCCTCTAGGACTGAGTTTGGACACCCCTGGGTTAGAGAGTCAAACTTGTAACCTGAAGTCTCAATACAGGCAGGAAATGTAGGTGAGGGGAGTGAATGAACAGCGCTCTCTTTCACTCTCATTACCCACAACTGAGGAGCCCTTGAGCAAGGCACTGAACCCCCAATCGTTCCCTAGGTGCCGCAGCAAAAAAGGCTGCCCAGGTGTGTTCATGGTGTGTGTGTGTGTGTGTGTGTGTGTGTGTTCAATACTCACTGCTGTGTGTGTGCACTTGGATGGGTGAAATGTAGAGCACAAATTCCGAGTATGGCCATACTTGGTGTAGGAACCATGGACGAACCAGACAATTGAATCGTTCAGAGGATTCTTTCAAAACATAATTCCAGAAACCCAAACTCAGAGAATCTAATTTTCGGCTCAAGTCCGTCTACAGAACAACCTTTGATAGGTATTTTTTTATGGCACCCGTGCTTCCTGACTGAAGGAGAAGTGACAAACTCAGCCATTTGTGACACTAAATGGTCAAGAAGATAAAGAGTCTTTGATCTCCAGATCAAAAGAGACAGAGACAATGCAGATTTGTTTCTCTGAGTGACCTAACTTTACAGAAAAACCAACAAAGACTGTTCTACAACTAAAACTGCATCAAATCGCTCCAAACAATTTGAAATGGACTTATCAAACATCTTTTAACTGCATACATTTTATATTATATCTACACGCTACATGTGACCAGTTATGTTTTAGAACACCCACAACTCATGTAACTGTGTAACTATTGAATGGCTGAATGAAAGTATTTAGTGTCAGATATGTTTTTAATTGTCTTCCTCTCCTCTAAATCATGGCTTGAATGAAATCTGTGTAAAATGTATCATATTCCATTCAATAGAAATTATGTCTAAAACAGTACTCTCTGCCAAAGCAGAGACCGGAGGTAACACCTATGTATGATTGGGGCAGAGAAAAGCCACCTTTTGAAACAGGACGATATCTGATTGGCCAAAACTCCTCTCAGAGGTGGGACAAACACCTAAGTTTAAGTAGTTATATCGCAAGACAAAGAACTAGAAGAAAACGAAGAGACAACTAGAAAAAAAGAACCGGTCAGCACTGACCAGAGTAAGCAGAACAACGAGTAACCATGGAGTAACAAGAAGAACAGACAAGCAGCTCATTTAAGCCATCCAACTTTCACTCACTTTTCTTTTCTTTTACTTCATTTTCTTTTCCGTTGAGTCTCGTGTTCTAAGTTTTGCCGCAAAGTTCAACCAACGACTTTTGCCGCTTTAACTTCAACTCCAGCGACAAAGAGACTTACTTTCATTTTTCCAGCAAGCTAAAACGTGATTGGTTTTTACCTAACCACCATCTGGACCTGAAAAGACAAATCATCGACTTGGAAAACCCTTCGCTGCACTCCGACGAGAAGATGCACATTTAAAGTCGACTCAAGCAAGTAGCTCCAGATTCTATCAACTGAACTGGTGCATTTAAACTAATGACTCATGGTTCGTTCAGGTCAGATCTTCTGAAGTGCATATTTTTGCTAGGAAACCTGTTCATCATATCACTCTCTCTCTCTTAAAACTCTTTCTCTCTCATTTCCTTTCGTTTACTGCAACGCGTATGAATGTGTGTGTGTGTGTGTGTGTGTGTGTGTGTTTGTGTTAGATTAGTGTGTGTTAGAATAAATAAAGTCTCTTGTAGATTTTTAAAGAAAGTGTCTTGTATTATGTTCTTCTAAGATTTAATGTCTTAAACTGTCGATCTTGTTACTAAGCTATTAATTAGTGTTTTCACGATAGTTGGATATTCATATCCGCTACAAGAGCTTATTACGGCTCGAGCAAATGAACGCTGGACGACTCAGTTGCTCGGTCGTAAATAAATGACTCTTTATAATTCCCTATAAATTATTTAATTTGAGCTAATTTTACTTCTGTAGTTCCCTACATTGGCTATGTCACTTTCACTAAACACTAGGGGCGTGCTATGAGATCTCTCAATATTAAAATGTGATGAGATTTCTCGTGGAGTGAAAAGCCGTCTCGCGATATCATCATGATGGAGTGTGAGGGTGAAGTTAGGATAGAATATGCCACTGCTATATTTACATTTTACTGATCATGTGACGAGACTAATTGACTGACAAGACCATAGCAGAGGATTTGTTGCACAACAGAACCTAAGTGTTTGATAAATGTCTTATCTTGTAGAATGCACACTCACGCTCCCTATAAACAGAGTATGCGCAATCGCAAATTCAAAAGCAAAAGTAAAACATGAGCTCCCTAATGTGTGCAAATAAAGGCCCCGATATACTTCAAACAAAGTTTTTTGTTCTTCGTTTAGGGGTAAAACGAAGTTCGAAATACCTGACCAGCGATATACTGTAAACGAACATCTGATGCCGTCCACACTGCTGAGAGCGACGGTTAGATTAATATGTAAAAATGTGCTGTACACTTTCTTCTCAGTAACAAAACAAACACAACAAAAATGAGAAAACAGCAAGCATTTTTTATAGAAAGCATAAGAAAAGCATCTGATCATAACATCATGTTAGCACGAGGTCTGCAAACTAGCACTCCAGCAACGCCACGTTTATTTATATAGCACTTTATTCAATAGATAGCTTAAAATCAAGCAGCTTTACAATATCAAACACGAAAAACAGTGTCAGTGCCTCATTTCATCAGAAGCACAACTACATTTTGTACTATAAAGCAGCTATCCAGAGTGTTCATGTTTTCACCTGCGGAGAAGAGTTCCACGCGAAAGAAGGCGGAGCCTCAGCGCACACCTCCTATTAAGTCATCGTCACGGACCAATGGTAGTACGAAGGTGTTTTGCAGCTGGAGTGTACTTTTCCTGATAGTTTGCTTTGGCAAGCCGTTTCCAACTTCCAAAAAGAACACAAAACGAACTTCGTTTTGGCCTGATTTTGTTCGAAATGACGTCATATCAGTTCGTTCTTTGATTTCGTTTGAAGTACATCAGGGCCTTTAGGCTACATACTGTACAATAGCCTGTAGTGGAAGTCCGCAGTTTTCCCACAGAATTGGGCTACTTTATCACTGTTGCTGTGCGTTGTTTTTCATGTCCGCAGTTTGAAGCAACCCTAAATAACATGAATGTGAATTTTACCAGGGGAACCCCGCCAAAACGTGGATTTTACCCTTCGGAACCCCTTTTAAAGAAAATCTTGTCATTGTCCAGCTTAAGTAAATTCTGTATTGATTCATTCTATTGTAAAAATCAATAGTTATTAATTTAGTTCATTTATCTATACATCAGCTCTGGAGTAAACAGTGATGTCATCATCCAGCTCAGTTCAGTTTGCATACAGTGGTGTCAATGCAGGCAGATCAAAACATTGAATTAGGAAGTGACACACACAGCCTCAATCAGAAGTTGTAGAAGCTCATAATTCATGTACAGTAAGGTCTGAAGAGACTCATGAAATCATAGTTAGACAGTTGAGAAGTTGAGAAGTTAGTCAGTTGTGTTTGTGGCAAAACCTTTTACAGTGCTTGAGTATTGTTGTCTGTTACTGCATATGATAATTCATACTCAGAGAGTAGAACTGAAATAACATTACTTACAAGATGATTAGTTAATACATTTCAAATGCTCCTCTAAACTATTTTTCAAGAAATAAATTTTGTTATTAAGGATTTCTTAGAAATACTGTGCAAAAATCTTGTCTTGTTCTCGTGAACTCAATCTCGTGTCGCGTAAGCTAAGTGTCTCGTCATACAGTACATATACTGTATACTGACACCCCTGCTTTATATTCATGTTTTATGATTCACAAAATCTGATCTGATTTTCTCCTTTAGAACCTTCATTTAAAAATATGTTGATATTTTCTCAGATATTACATATAATAATCTACTATTTCTTTACTTGCTCTGATTTATTCAACATCAATTAAAATTAATGAAGATTCTGCATGTAAATTAAGAAATTCAAGAAATTTAACTTCAATTCAAAGAATTAAATGAAAGCCAAAAACATTTTCATTCAATATTCTGTCATTAGAATTCAAATAATTGTAAACCCTGACTGTGTATGTCACCTGTGGTATCGGTGTCTGACATGTTGATATTCTGTTCACAGTCTCTTTCTTTAGTCTTCAGCTGATCATCTTCTGTGACTCCTGATGTCGGCCTTGTTCATCATCCTGTAAGAGATTCATCACAGTCCTGAGACTTTATTTTACAGGTTTTTTTTTTTTTTTTTTTTTTTTCAATCACTAGGACATATTTCTCAATACTTATGTCACTTTTTCAAAACTCTTCACACAGTGATCACAGCATCAATCAATGTGAGCTAAACTGTGGATCATTTATCACTGCAATGATTACATCGGCCAGTTTGCACTTATTACGTACTCTTTACAAAACAGTTAAACTTAAGTTTAAAACCTAATATAATACAATACTGAATAATACAGAAATTTGCTACCATATTACAGTTTTTTATTTGCTTTGGTACTATTTTCACAAGTAAGGTGTCTTCAAAACTCACACTTGTAACACAGCTAGTCATTCTTTCACAACCTGATCTCATGCTTTCATTCAAGTTGTACATATTTTCATTCTACATAATTATTATTTCAAACCACAAGATGATTGTGATATGCAATGAGAACATTTGGTTTAATCACTGAAACACAACAGTATGATCTTCTTTCAGTTTAGTACTTTTAACAATCAGTTCATTCAAAAGCAAACAATGAAAGATACGTTTCAAATCACCCTTGATGCTGAAATAATTACAGTTAGACAGGATACAGATGCCACATTAGAAAATACACTTGCATTACCTAAATGACATCATTTGCATTAAATCCATAATGTTTGTAATACAGTTTTCTCAACTGCTTACACACAAAATCCTTACTGAAACCTGACACTCCAACAGCAGAACCACACACCAAATCTGCAAAACCACACACTAATTCTCTATGTAACACACAAAAATCTAACAGGAAGTATCTTGATTTCCTTTTTCAAACACAACCAATCAAAATGCCACACTAATTCATCAGTGCCTCACACTAACTCCTCACCTGCACAAACACTCATTGATTTAATTAACACCATCCAATCATGGCTTTAGAATAGGCCTATAAATAAGCCAAAGGTCAAGTTATAGGTTTTGAACAACTTTTCTGAAATTTTCAAAATTATGCAATTTTTTTGGTTGCTATTTTGTTTAGTTTTTTCTGTCCAACTGCACATGGTTGATGTGTTTTTTTTTTCTTTCGCACTGTGTAATACTGTATTCACTACCACATGCTTACAGTAAAAAAAAAAAGTTTGGTTTCAATTTTGCTTTCGTGTTTACTGTGAATTGTCCACCATCTCTCTGCTAATTTCTTTCAGTCTTGTACAGAAATGTACACAGGAGCTCATGAAAGAAGAGCTTTAGGTTTTGAATAACTGTGTGTATATGATATATCAAAAAAGCTGCTCACATCCAATTCAAGGTTCTGATGTTTGCCTACAGAACAACCACTGGCTCTGCACCACTATACCTAAACTCACTACTTCACACTTATGCGCCCTCCAGAAGTTTGCGCTCTGCAAGTGAACGGCGCCTTGTGGAGCCATCCCAAAGGGGCACAAAATCACTCTCACGGACCTTCTCCGGGTCTGTTCCTGGCTGGTGGAATGACCTGCTCTATCCGAGCAGCTGAGTCTTTAGCCATTTTCAAAAAACTGCTAAAGACATATCTTTTTCGTCAACACTTGACCCAGTAATATTAGCACTTACTTTTTATTTATATTTTACTTTTCTTTTTTCGATTTCAAAAAAAAAAAAAACCCTTTGCTACGCGCACTTTGATGAAACTGTGACTTGACAAGGCACTTACACACTGTTGTACTCGTGTTGATCTGATTGCTTCTAATACTCTCATTTGTAAGTCGCTTTGGAGAAAATGACTAAATGATTAAAATAGAATAATATGGCAAAGGTGTTTGCAGTGTAAGACAAATGTTTGCTTTTGAGATGTTTGTTACATTTTGAATGCAGTGCTTCATTTTGCAAGAGATGTGAGGCATTTTGCATTTTGTGTGTGCAATTCTTGGATTTGTGTGTAAAGTTTTGAAAAAAAGAGACAAAGTTTTAAAAATGTGTGTAAGCAGTTGAAAAAAAAAAAAAACTGTAATCTATTCAGTGTGTTATCGAAAGTTGTGATGAAGTTATGAAATGGCCATGAGGTTTTGTGTAGAACAGAGTTTGCTGCCAATACAGTAAATGATCTCACTGAACTATATGACTGAATCTATACTGTAGTTGATCTTTATAAGGGTGATGTTGGTATATGTGGTTTATGAGGACTGTATATTCTATCCCCTACCCCTAAAACTTTCTGCATTTTTACATTTGTAAAAATATAATTTTGTATAATTTATAAGCTGTTTTCCTTATGGGTACCAAAAGAAATGTCCAAATGGTCTAAAATTACTGGTATTACCATCCTTGTTGGGACGTTTGGTTCACAACACAGTGTTTACCAGGACCACACACACACACACACACACTTTGAAAATTGTGGTCATCAAGATAAATTGCTTACAAGTCATTACATTTGATTATCCATATCAGAAATGGCAAATAATTTCTATAGAAACTATGCCTATAGAATTTGTATCTATAGAAATCTATAAGTGTATCAAATGATTCAGTGATTAACCATTAAGATCAGCTGGATTAAATAATAGACAAATGTATTAAACTGAATAAAAAGAGATGCAAATGAAAAGTTTGATAGTAATAGCATTATGAAAGGCAGTTACTGTGAATGAAACATTTACACACAATGCAGTCAAAAGAAACATTACTATTTTTAATGTTTTGACCGAAGTCTCTTATGCTCATTAAGGCTGCATTTATTTCATAATAAATACAGAAAAAACAATAATATTGTGAAATATTATCACAATTTAAAATTATGGTTTTCTATTTGAATATACTTTAAAATATAATTTATTCCTGTGATCAAAGCTGAATTTTCAGCATCACTACTCCAGTCTTCAGTGTCACATGATCCTTCAGAAATCATTCTAATATGATGATTTATTATCAATGTTGGAAACAGTTGTGCTACTTAATATTATTTTATAACCTGTGATACTTTTACAAAGTTAAAAAAATATCAGCATTTATTTAAAATAGAAATCTTTTGTAACAATATACACTACCGTTCAAAAGTTTGGGGTCAGTAATTTTTTTCTTTCTTTCTTTTTTCTTTTTTTTTTGAAAAAAATTAATACTTTTATTCAGCACGGATGTGTTAAATTGATTAAAAAAAAAAGTGATAGTAAAGATTTATATTGTTAGAAAAGATTTATATTTTGAATAAATGCTGTTCTTTTTAACCTTTTATTCATCAATGAATCCTGAAAAAAGTATCACAGGTTCCAAAAAACTATTAAGCAACACAACTGTTTTCAACATTGATAATAACTGAGCAGCAGATCATCATATTAGAATGATTTCTGAAGGATCATGTGACACTGAAGACTGGAGTAATGATGCTGAAAACTCAGCTTTGATCACAGGAATAAATTACTTTATAAAATATATTCAAACAGAAAACAGTTATTTTAAATTGTAATAATATTTCACAATATTTTTTACTGTGTTTTAATTAAATAAATGCAGTCTTGGTGAGCAGACGAAACTTCTTTTAAAAACATTAAAAATAGTAATGTTTCCAAACTTTTGCCTGGTAGTGTATATGATACACTTATTTTTTGTGTTGTGAAAAGGATACTTTGTGATTGTGTATTGTACTAACACAATTGAAAACATGCTGAAATGTTTAAAAAAAAGTGCACTTTTGATGATCTGTTGTGAGATTAGTACTAAGAGTTTTGAAAATTTACCAGTTGCTTGTAAAAATTGCACCAAAGCAATTAAAAAAAACTGTAAAATATAATTTGAATTAAAAAAAATCAAATGCTATCAAAACAATCATATGTAACTGAACACCTACACAGGTATTTATCTTTCAGTTTCATTACTATCTATACAGAAGGGGAAACTTAGGAAAAATTTTGTACTGTTATTCTTGTTTTGTAAAGAAATTTCAGGGTTGTATAATGCTACCTGATGTTAGTGTTGACAAAGTGTGTTTGTTGGATGAAAGCTTTGCAAGGGTTCTGGAACAATGAGTTGATTTGAGACTTGAATTAAGTGTTTTGGTAGTTTTTGGAAGTTTTGGTAGAGCATTTCGAATGTGAAATTAACTGCTGTGAAAGTTGGTAAATAGAACTGTGTGAAGAGTTTTGGAAAAGTGACCCAATATTGGGAAATGTGTCCTAGTGATTGTAAAATACTTTTACAAGTTTGTGTGTCTTAGCATAAGTGGTAAACAGATTTGGCTTTCTCTCTGCTATAGAGGGGCTCAGAGAGGATATTCTACTCGAGCTTCAATTGCTCCCCATAACACAAGCACAATTTCACAAAGGGAGGAGGAGGGATGCCGAAAGAACTAACAACGGGAAGTGGTAAGAGGCTGGTTTTTATACTTTGGTATTAATTGGAAGATTAGATGGGTGTACTCCTCCTGAAATTACGTTTAATAACTTCACATAGCAGCACTGAGATTATCATCATTTAAAATTATTTAAACCCAGTAGGCCAGTTTTCATATTTTACAACTGTCATCTTTGTGTGGTGCATAGGACAAAATTGCCATAACACATAAGCACTGCAACACTTAAGCACTATAAGTAATGAGGAAGGTTAGTGGCTCAATATGAAAAAAAATCCTCTCATGCAATCATCTATGCCATCAGTCGACTTCCTCTTTCTGTCATCACATGTTATGAAACTTCAATTTCAGCCGTAAAGCACCTCTTCACTTTCTTGAGCTGAATAATTGACTCTATTGTAAAATGCAGTCTAATAAATACTGAAGTTCTGTGTTATTGTCCCACTTTCTGAAGTCAGTGTAAGTTCTCTGAATGTCTGCATAGTCAGGGCAGCTGTTAAGAGAGGGTTTCACTGTCTCTGTAGTATGGGCATATCTGACCCTCTTTTGGCCAGTTTTGTCAATAGCTGCTGATTTGATTGGGCCGAATTTGGTGAAAGAGGGTGTTGGTGTCTTGATGTTGACTGTTGTTAGTTGTGTCAGTTTGAATTTTCAGCTTCAGGATCATCTGAATTATCTGAAACTACAGCTGGTCCAAAACGCAGCTGCTAGAGTTCTTACTAGAGCCAGGAAGTGTGACCATATTAGCCCGGTTCTGTCATCACTGCATTGACTTCCTGTTAAACATCGTATAGATTTTAAAATCTTGCTAATTACTTACAAAGCACTAAATGGTTTAGCCAATTCATTGGCCCAATTCTGCCCTGCATGCAGGCCTTCAGTCAGACTTTTGTCCTATGTTTTCTCTTTTAGTTCATTCATGGCCATTCATTTTTAGGACTAATTAGTATTTTTTTTTTTTTACAGTTTCTTCTTGCTCTCTTTAGATGTCAGTAACACAATAACTTAACACATTTGTTCCTCAATTCTGAGAATGAATAAACAGTTCATTCTATAACCTGCTCTTCTTGTTGGAGGACATTTTTGTAGATGACACAAGTGAGAAACTGCACAAAACACCTGCTCCCCGGTTTCACAGACAAGGCTTAAGCTAGTCCTAGACTAAAATTCATGTTTGAGTTGTTTTAACTTAAAGTAACTTGTATTGACATATCTTAAAATATCTCACTGCTATTGTTTTGTCTCAAGAAGCAAACCAGTAATGTTTTTTTTTTTTTTTTTTTTTTTTTAAATAGGGAACATTTATAAAAGTTACTTTAATGCCCTAATTGAAATAAAGCCTAATCCTGGCTTAGCCTAAGCCCTGATGTGAAACTAAACTTAATCTGCTCCAGATAACCAGTTTTAAATGATCATATTGTTTATTCATTTTAACATGACAGTAATTTGAGTAGCCTTTCTAAAAATCTAAAGCATTGTGTAAATGTGTAAATTTACTGGCAGCTAAGTGGAATCAAATTGTTAAGATTGATTAATTGGTTAATCATCTACCTTCTTAATATTTGTGTAGTCAATGCATCATGTTTGCACTTAAACTGTGTGTTTTATATTTGTAGGAAGAGAGCACAAACTGAACACTTCATGTCAGCATATTTCTAAACTTCTCAACACAGATATTGCTCTATAAAAAGAATATCGAAACTCACTTTTTTTTTAGTTTACTCAACTTATGGGAAAATTCTTGTATCAAAAATGTATTAAAGTTGGTCAGAAAATAATGTTTTTAATTATGGATCCAAGTTCAATAAGTTTTCATTTCACTTTAGTCTAATCATTAACATTACATAAAAGTGACATAAAACATTCTTAGCAAACTGAAAAGGTTAAACAGAGCTACTTCTATACACCAAAACGAATATGGAAGAAATTTCAAAGAAAACAATAATTACTCTAATGGTGACTTGAAACACAACTTTTGCAGTAAAAAAAAAAAAAAAAAAAAAAAAAATTATATATATATATATATATATATATATATATATATATATATATATATATATATATATATATATATATATTATATATAAAACACTACATAAAGCTATAACATCTTTTATTTCTGAGAAATAAACATTTATGACATATATAAACATATATATCATATTAAATAATTGTTCAAGTGCATCAACAGCGAACAAACTGAGCAGACCATTAGTTGGACCTTCACCAAATGTGACGCTGGTCATTTCTGTTCAATATTTTATGTTTATACAAAACTGTATAAAAATTGATTTTATTTAATTTTTTGTGTTATCTTTTTCTATATTCACTAGTTCATACAGCCATTAAAATAGAGTTTGATTGAACAAATAAAGATTTTGAAAAAGATTGAAATGAAAGGCTTTTATTTTTTTACAGTGCATTCTTAAACATGAGTAAACTCATTATTTAGTGTTGTATCTCACATTTAACATAAAACAAACATAGTATGTATAAGGAAATAAGATACGGTACCTGTATGCTGAAGTCTCACTGTGCTTAAATGACTCTTTATTGCCAACAGTAAAGCAGGAGGAAGTTTGCAGGTTGAGGTACAATGAAAACTAACCTGTTATTGGGTATCTTGTCTGACAACATTTGGTGCACTTAAAAGTTCAAGCTACAGTTTCCGTGAGAATGAGTCATAAATGAGCAAGAAAATGTCTCAGGTTACGCATGTAACCATGGTTCCCTGAGAACAGGGAACGAGACTCTGCGTTTCAGTACGCTATGGGGAACGTCACATGTGAGCTGGTGTCTGAAAGCAAGGAATCAAACCACTCCAATCCTATTGGCCGGCGACAGCCTATGACATCATCATAGCGCGACCCAAAAGTATATAAGGAGCGCCTAGAGAATCAGTTAGTATCTTATCGTCTTGGGGGACTGTTCAGCAGGCAGCCCCGAAGCATGGCAGAGCAACACAGAGTCTCGTTCCCTGTTCTCAGGGAACCATGGTGATATGCGTAACCTGAGACATTCCGATAGGGAACTCAACTCTGCGTTTCAGTACACTTTGGGGAACGATATACCCACGCCGCCATGCTTGAGGAAAGTGCGTGCCAAGATGGCTAGACAAACGTCCAGCAGTTTCGAGAGAAACGCCAGATAACAACTCACCCTTGGGTCACACAAAGGCTGTCAGTGACAGCATTCCCTACGGCCAACAGCCTAAGCTGAGCCTAAAAGAGGCCTTCTGTAGAAAGCCTACCAAGCCTGCTCCAAGGCTTCTGGGACCAAATCTTCCGAAGAAAGAAGGTCCCTTTAAGGGAATGTGGCCAAGGAACCGAAGGGAACCCCGGCCAGTCAATAGAAGGGGGACATAGTCACCCCAATGCCACCAGGGAGGCTGACCTAATCTGACACAGGACAAACTCAGTCTTGGCCAACCCTGTCTGTAAACAGAATCTCCACAAATGCATTCTTCATAGAAGACAGCAAGTAAGAGCGACTGCAAAAGAGGCAGTAAGCAACTCAAACCCGCATATAGAGACGGGCATCCTGGGGGGAAGAACTCCGCTGAGTGCTATGAACCCTCTTATTGAGGGGAGTATACTCTGCTCCACCTAGGATCTACTCAGCGTCTAATATTGAGCTGAGGAGGCTGTGCGCTAAAGAACCCTGATATAGGGGAGTACAAACCAGCCTAAGGGCTGATCCTCAACGGGAGTCATCATGGAAGCCTTCAACCAATGATCAGCTTAGGGAGCTAAGCACTATTACAAAAACAACCCTAGCAGGGGAGTACAAAGCTCAACCTAACAGATAGACCATACTGTAGGCACATAATCATGTGCAACATGACAAAAGTTCTGCATAGAGAACTACATATCACACTAGTACACTTAGTCACATAGTGGGAAGTCCAAGAACAGCCTGACAAGGCCGCACACTTGAACATCTAACTTGCTGGAAGCAAGAACAAACCACATGACTTCAGTAACAGCAGATAAGACTGTGAGTGCCCACATAACAGTCCATCCAACACAATCCAACGAGCAGTGTACTCGGTAAAAGAACCTTTTACTCTTTAAAGCAAGAGGAGTACAACATACGCCATCATGAACTAAGGAAGGCCCAAAGAACGGGCCTATAACCTCAGTCAGACACGTGGCGTCAGCCTGTGGCAGTGTTTCAAGCTCCAGGAGGGACAAATAACCGAACTACAAGGAGGTAAGTCACCTGGGGCCCTGGACAACCAGCAGCATACTCAGTAAAGCACCTTTAACTATCTCAGAGAGAGGAGTACACTATAACATACACCAGCATGTTCTCAAAGGAGGTCCAGAGGGCCTACCTGTCAACACGCGGTGCTAGTCTAGTGGCCACTAATGTTCTAGGAGCAAAAATAGAACCAAGTTACTAATGAGGTAGTTACTTAGCTCAACTAGAGCTAAAGGAAAAACCATGCTCAAGGAAGCAAATGCAGAAAAACCGAACAACAGTGCAGTTTAACGCAAAAACTCACCCTGAGAGGCAAGCCACTCAAAAAACGTACTCAGTAAAAACACCTTTTACTCTCAAAGTGAGAGGAGTACACAACCGAACTCCAACATGTTACATAGGAAGCCTACAAGGCCTACAACTTGCAAACACGTGGCATCAGCTAGTGGCAATCATGACACACACCAAACTGTGCCAACATGCAATCTGAAAGGAGGCCTAAATAGGGCCTACAACTCCAGCCACACGTGGCACCAGCTAGTGGTTAAAAAGGGACCACGCTCAAAGGGGACCAGCTCTAAACCCAACAAACAGTTGTGGGTAACCAGCTTAACACAACCTGAGCTAAGTCTAAACATTCCAACAGGCAATGTACCAAAAACACATAATTACAGGGTACAATGAAATGCTAACATGGTCTAAGGGAGGCCTACAAGGCCTACAACCTCAAACGGACACGAGCATAAACCTGTGGCAGTGCTAAACTACGTGAGCAAAACTCATGATCATATACCAGCAACGCTTGTAAACACAAGCTGCAAACTAGAAGGAGGCTGAAACCATTAGAGCCTACAACTCCTACAATATATGCAATATAGCTGTTGTGGCAATGATCAAATAGCGGGAGCTAACAGAAACCAAACTGAAAGTAAGACTCTCATCACTCAACCTGAGTGTGCAATCCAACAGGTGGTGCACTCAGTGAAACACACAAACCCTAACCGGGGAGTACAATAGTCACCACGCTCTTAAATAGAGACTAACACAAGCCTACTATTATGAGAACAGGCGCTAACCTGTGGCAGCACTAGAGTAAAGCTCACATACATGTAGGGCAACAGCTAGAACTCAAAGCAAAAAGAATGCTTTGTAAATACATGCAATCCTAAAGAGGATAAATGCTCTCACCAAACAGAATTATAGATCTGTACTGAACCCTAGAGGACAGAAGCTAAAAAGCTAGCACCGTAACTCAAATGTAAATTCAAGGGGCTCGGGGGAAAGACAAATTCATAGCATGAATAAAGTTCTAGATAGTGGTGCCTAGCATACACTGTATACACTTATCTACGCAAAGATAAGGGCCTACCACCTGGGCTTCACCTCTGAATCTCCATAGATAAGAGGGAAATAAAGCGAAGCTCAACAAGCAAACAATGTCAGGTGGCCGATTAAGGCCGACCTAAACATAGTTACTAACTGAAGTGATGAGTGCTAACTCAAACTTACTCTGGCAAAGAGCAGATGAGAAGCTACTCTAAACAATAGGTGGCTAAGAGGCGGCCATTTTGTGGCCTGCACAATATATCGTTCTAGCCAACCGTTCTTGCCCAAAAACCCCTCTTACTTTTTCCGATTACATACTCAGGAAAAACTATACAGGAACACAAGGTCAACATATTTAGAAACATAAATATAGACCCAGCTCACTTTCCTGTGGCTCGAAGACCAAAGACTCCTCCTTCCCTTTTCTTTAACAAGGAAGGATGAAATCTAGGTTTCTTTAAAGCCTAAAAGAGCCTCTTCCACTATCAAGCCAGAAGGCGGGCTTTTAGAAAATTATTATCAAAGGCCCAGCCATCAGCCTGACTGTTAAAGAAGCGCCTGAGTATGTTAAATGAATCCAAAATCCAGGAGGCGGAGGAAGAAGAGGCGAGGGCAGTTGTAAAGCCACCCTCGCAACGAGAGGGAATCGATTACCAACACTACAGGCGTATGTGATCGATCACCTCCCTTAACCTGCTTCTTCCTCCTTGGACCTCTGGCCCTGTCTCTGAGCCTCAGCTCGAGATGGACCAGCCTCCAGGCTGTCTACATGCTCAGAAAATCTATACAGGAAAAACAAGGTCAACATATTTTAAAACATAAAATATAGATCCAGCTTACCTTCCTGCGGCTCGGAGACCGAAGATTCCTCATTCTCCTTTTTCTGTACATGAAAGGATGGAATCTAGGGTTCTTTTAAGCCTAAAAGATCCTCTCATTATCAAACCGGAAAAGCGGGCCGACAGAAAAATAATCACTATTGGCCCAGCCATCAGTCTGACCATAAGAAGCATCTGAGCATGATATATATTTATAAAATATATATACATGTATATATAAAAATATATATAAAGGAGGTGGAAGAAGAAGAGGAGAGGGTAGATGTAAATCGCCCTTGCAGCTGTGGGATCGATTACAAACGCCGCGGTGTTTACAATCGATCACCCATCTCAATCTCGTTTCTTCCCCCTCCCGTATGTCTGGGCCCAGATACAAATCTGAATGGCTAGGGTTTTTCCATGCCCTCCCGATCTCAAACATGGAGATCAGGAAGGAAATGGAAAACTCACGGGAGCTGCAGATCACAAGTTCAATATGGAGTACCACAAGGCTCAGTACTAGGACCGTTGCTTTTCACTCTGTACATGCTACCCTTGGGAGTGTAAGGAACCCCCCATCGGCCCAAAAACGGAATCCGACGGCCTGGGTGAAGGTTAACGCGTGTATGTCTTTTCAGCGCCTCTGTGAAGTTCACGTAATTTCACTCGTTTAATCTGACTCCAATTTCAAATGATTATTACTCTTAGATTGTGTTTCCAGTTAGAAATTAATCATTCGTTATGTATTAATTTAGATATTTGATTATTCTGGGTATCCCATATTTTCAATTATTCGTTCATTACGGACCCACCATCGCTTAGAGACTTTCACATCGGCCGACTGCGGTCTCATGGACATAAATTCGCCAGTTTACGATTCTTAGTCAGAGGGTGCAGAGTTTACTAATGCATTGTTCATACAAAAATACAGTTTTCTTAGTCACGACACTGCAACTTGCTAAGCCAATAACAGACAAACTCAAAAAGTCCCATGATGTGCCCCTATGCTCCTTTCATGGGGCTCTCTAGTTTGACCTGTCCTGACGCAGATTTACGGAAATGACGGACTTTAGTAATCTACTAGTCATAATGATTTCAGAAGAATCCAGAGTAAATCAAATATAACATTTTATTTTGTCAAGTAAAATGTATCATGTCAATTACATAGTTGGACAATTAGAAGCCAATTCAGAAATAAATGCATAACATCAATTACTCAAAGAAATGCATATACACACAGTGATGTGTGAATGTCTTCAGACATTCAGCCATCTCTGCATGGGGGTTTCTGGCGACAGAAGATCCCCCATGACTGCTTTACACTTTACCTTATATACCCATACCAGAACAAAAGGATTGTAAATATTTACTACACCAACACCTGTTTTGGGGGAAGAGGAGTGGGTTATCAGATCTCTTGAAGAGACAAAAGGAGGACAGAATTCTCCTTAGTTTTCAAACTTCCTCATAACATAAGTGACTGCTGTGAAACTGAGACCATTTTACCAATCGCACTGAGACATTTAAAATGACACCAAACATGAAAGGGGAAAAACAATAGATACACAAGTTACATTATACATCTTGAAGAACTTTCAGTGACTTGAGTTAGGGGGAAGGGAAGGAGGGTGAGAGTGTGTGTGTGTGGGGGGGGGGGGGGGGATGCATCCTGTAGATGTTGTGAGGGCAAGGTGTTGTCCTATGCTATTTCTTTAGATCTTCTCTCCAGATGAGTTTTAGTGCTTTATTGCAGGGCACTTGATCTCAGTTTTGTCTTAGCAGGAAAATCAAGTCTTACAGGAGATATCATTAGGAAGCATGGCGTTAGTTTTCACTGTTACGCTGATGATACTCAGCTCTATATTTCTTTGCGCCCTGACAAAACTTACCGACTCACAAAATTAACGGAATGCATAGCTGATATAAAAAATTGGATGACCAGTAATTTCCTACTACTAAATTCAGAAAAAATAATTCTAATTTTTGGACCAAAAACTTCTCGTAACTTACTTCACGTAAAACTTCACGTAATAACCTAGAATACTGTCTAACACTTGATGGCTGCTCTGTTAAGTCTTCGTCGTCAGTTAGGAACCTGGGTGTGCTCTTTGACACCAATCTTTCATTTGAAGCCCATGTTACTAGCATCTGTAAAACCGCATTCTTCCATCTTAAAAATATATCTTAACTACGACATATGCTCTCAATGAAAAATGCAGAACAGTTAGTTCATGCGTTCATGACCTCATAGCTAGATTACTGTAATGCTCTACTGGGTGGTTGTTCCGCTCACCTGATAAATAAACTACAGCTCGTCCAAAATGCAGCAGCTAGAGTTCTTACTAGAACTAGGAAGTATGACCATATTAGCCCAGTTCTGTCAACACTGCATTGGCTTCCTGTTAAACATCGTATAGATTTTAAAATCTTGCTAACCATTACAAAGCACTAAATGGTTTAGCTCCCCAGTACCTGAGCGAGCTCTTAAAGCATTATAGCCCTTCACGTCTATTGCGATCTCAGAATTCAGGCCAGCTGATAATACCTAGAATATCAAAATCAACCGCAGGCAGTAGATCCTTCTCCTATTTGGCACCTAAACTCTGGAACAATCTTCCTAGCATTGTTCGGGAAGCAGACACACTCTGTCAGTTTAAATCTAGACTAAAAACGCATCTCTTTAACCTGGCATACACATAACACATTATCAATTTATGTTTTCAAATCCATTAAAGGATTATTAGGCTGCATAAATTAGGTCAGCCGAGACCGGGAACACTTCCTATAACACCAGATGTACTCGTTACATCAGAAGAAGAATGGCATCTACGCTAATATTAGTCTTTCTGTTTATCCCGAGGTTTACCGTAGTCAACCGGATCCAGGCCGTATCCAGGTGAGACCGAGGACCGGCGCCTTGTCACAACCACAACACAGCCCTGAAGTATCAGCAGAGATTGAGTCAACTAGATCATCCATTGTGAAGGCCTCATCGACTCGACAGCCAGTGGCACAGCTCCTCAACAAACCGTCCATACCGGTGTGATGAATACGATCCTCAACTGGATTGAACTGGAATAAATACTTTGAATGTTGCGATCCTATCGGACATAAGATAGCAACCTGAATCGTAACAAAGCACTGTTCGCCAGAGGAGAACTGGCCCCCCGACTAAGCCTGGTTTCTCCCAAGGTTTTTTCTCCATTTTAACACAGAAGTCTATTTGCCACCTGTTTGCCATCTGATGTCACCTGTTGGAGTTTGGGTTCCTTGCAGCTGTCGCCTTTGGCTTGCTTAGTTGGGGACACTTGACATTTGATATTCAACAGTGCTTTGATCTGCCGACATTGACACTATTCTTTAAGAGCTGCTGTGCAGCCAAAATTATATACCAGTTATCAATGTAAAGCTGCTTTGACACAATCTGCATTGTAAAAAGCACTATATAAATAAAGGTGACTTGACTTGACAGAAAGGAACCACTCGTCGAGCCGTCCGTGTGTGGCCCCTTTCTTAACTCGCCCTCACGGCAGCTGCAGTCTGCCAGAAGCGCGTCCCACAAACTCCAGCAGCTCCGCATATACAGCAGCCAGAAGAGTGCTTGCTGCTGGACGTGATGACGTAAAACACAGACATCATCGTCATCCAACAACCCCATCCCAGGGGGCTGAAAGAGAATACACCTCTCTCAAACCTCCCAACGAGCTCACCTCCAAGCCCCATGATTGCAGCCGCCGTTCTGCCTCAGCACAAACGGGGCCAGAATCACCAGGCGCAGATGCCGACACCTCTTCCCTCGAGAAGAGTGCCAAACGAGAACAGAGCGTCCCGATGTTGTAAATGATGAAAGTATTTGACTAAATATTGAACATATAATATTTTTTTCTTTAAACATTTTTAAACATTTTGGATACATAAGACTGGGCTCCATCTCCTTTTCTCTTTTACAAATATGCTCAAACATTGTCACAATAATGTTTCAAATCCACATTGTTGGCTGTTTAATGGCTTTACTAATATTGTTAATTATGAAATCTGTTTATGTATTTCTTCAGCAATTCTCCATTCTAAAGTCAACATTTCATGCATGTGATTAATGTGAATCTGATGCAACAGATCTTTATCCATGATCTTTATCTGATGCAATGGAAATCTCAACGTATGTTTTTCTTCTGACTGTTAGTCACTTACTTATGTTCTTTTCATAATTTTGAAACATCACAGATATATTTACTGATATGTTGGTCTTTTTCTCTGTCATTTAGATCTTTTCTGGAATGTAACTTACTTCATAAGTTTGTTTAGGGACTAATTATTTTGTTAGTTTCATAAGGGTTTCTTCTTCTCTCTCTCTCTCCATAACACATTAAAGTAACACATTTGTTCCTCAACTTTGAGAATTCTCTTCATTCCATAACCTGCTCTTCTTGTTGGAGGACATTTTTGTGGACGCTTCAAGTGAAAAACAGCACAAATCATCTTTCTAAAAATCTAAAGCAATACATAAATGTTTAAAATAACCATTTGTGTAGTAAACTCTACTGAGTTTGATATTTATTTCCCCATTACACACAATCATGTAAATAATCTGAATGATTGACCAGAAGGATTTGAATGCTTTAAAGCAGTTTAAGAAACAAATGAACTTTTATCTCAACATGCAAAACTTCTACAGCAGCGATTCTAAATGCATTTTGTTTACGCTTAAACTGTCCATGTTTCATTTGTACCAAAAGAACACAAACTAAACATTTCACACCAGCATATTTCTATTCATAGTTTTCAGTCATGTGACTGGCGCAGAGACCTGGAGGGCAAAACCTCCACAGAAATGTGACACTAGTCTGTCCATGTTTCATCCATTTTAAGCCACAAATATTTAAATCACTTCTCAAAAGAAAAACAAAAATATGTGAACAACCTTTGTTTTCCCCTCCTGGTTGGCATTCCTACAAGGGTGTGACTTCACAGGAAAACTATGCACAGCAAAATCCCCAGTGTCATATTTACACCCCTGGTATATATGACTCTCACCCACAGGTCATAAAAGAGTGGAGGATCTACTCTTTGTTAATTAAATCAATTAGGTTCATTTTACAAAGTATGATTGGCCATTGGTTATAAAATATGGTAATTTCTTACATCTTTTAAGGTGAGTAAACATCAAACAGCGAACAGTATTCAGATACCGAACATGTATTTTCGTCCCCCCCTCTCTCAAGAGTGCCCCTATTCTCAGGATGGGTTCAAACTGTTGTGTGTACATGGATCGAAATAAATACTAAATAAATAAATAAAAGAAATAAAAAAAGAAATAATAATCCAGAAGAAAACGCAGGAGATAAATCAGGGCAACTGCATGATTGATAACTCAACAAAGAACTGAGGAAATTATGGACTTAAATATACAAGGCGTGGTAATGAACTGAACAGGAGGTGAAAGGTGTGGGATTATTCAGATACTAATGACCACTGAACACAGGCAAAACAGGAGCAGGGAAAACGAAACCAAAACATGATGAAACTAAACAGACATTCACATAACCCTGACATATTATTATGCCCCATCTCACTTCCTTGATTGTGTGAACACGCCCAGCTTGTGTGTGATGAGATTCAAGACAAGACCAGTTTGAATTCCAGGCAGACAAATGTATGCTAGCTATAGCTAGTGCGCACAGAGGCTTGAAACATGCACACAAATATACAGAACTCTTACATGCTAACATAACTTTTAATTTTACATAGCATAAAAATAATAGCGTTATTAATAATAACTTACATTTTGGGTTAAACACGTGATATTAAATATGTGTACAATTCAATCCCAAATCCAAAGGCTGTGTCCTAATACTAGATACTAAAAGAACTACTTTCAGTTGGATTTACTATCATAAGTGATGCAGAAAAAGTGCTATTGAGATTTAAATGCTCTAATAAATTTATGTAAAATACATCTCAACTTCTAATGGTGTGTCTTGTTACTTCGACCTAAAAGATCATTTCTATGCAGGTATTTGTCTCATTTGTACTTCAGGATAAATGCTACTGAATTAAATTCTAACCTGTTAATGAATTCATTTAAAATGCATGCAGTTTTCCATCTCATCTTCAAAGGGTGTGTCTTGTTACAGGTTCCTAGCGCAGCACTTTGAGGTTATGTCTATTTTGAGTTGGTTTTTGATCTGTTGCCCTGTTCTGTTCATGTATGAGTTTGTTAATTGTTTCAGTTCTCCTTGTGTGCCTGCCTGTTTGTCTCCTTGGTTACAGATTAATTAGTGTCTTCAGTTCAGGTGTGTCTAGTTAATTAGTCTCGTTTAGTCCTCTGTTCTGCTTGTATTTAAGCCCTTAGTTTCTGTCTGTCCTTTGTCTAGCTTTGATTATGTTATGGGTGTTTGTAGTTTATTTTCCTGGTGATTTTCCCTGTTCCTTGATCAGAATACTCTGTTAAATGTTCTTGAAGATATCTCCTTTGTGCGTTTGAACACTACAACCCAATCGTGACAGATGCATTAAATCAATCAAAAGTGACAATAAAGACATTTATAATGTTACAAAAGATTATATTTCAAATATACGCTGTTCTTTTGAACTTTCTGTAACACTTTATAATACGTGTGCACTAATAAGCATTAATTCATGCTTAACTAATGCACAGATAATACTGAATTAATGTATAACTCATGATTATCTAAGCTATTCGTTAATGATTGCCACATTAGCAACTAATAAAGAGTCTGTCTGGTTAATATATTAGTTCATATATGAATTGTTATCAATTAAATATGTCACTGTGGATTAATTACCTAATAACTTATTTTATTAACTAATAGTGTTAATTAACACAGTGAGCCAAAACCTTGGATTTCAACTTCCAGGCAAAACAGGTAAAGTAATATGCATTAATACATGATTAATTACTGCATTATTTGTGCAAATTCATGTGCAAATTACTATGATTACTAAATGATGAGTTAATGATGGGCCTCAACAAGTAAAGTCACAACATGATGATATATTCACAAACCATTAACTAATAATTAATTAATGACCATCACTATGTTTATAAAAGCCATTTATTAAACACAGATTAATAAACAATTAAGCACTTTCCAAACATGTTTCAGAGACAGACTGACTGTCCCGCATTCCAAATTATTATGCAAGTGACATATCAGTAAGATTTCAGTAGAATAAACATTCAGATTTGAGTTTTTCTAAGAAAATGTTTGTTTATTTATCCATGTCTTTTTAGATAACTGGTATCAATCTCAGACTAAATATTTTGCCAGGTCTATGGAAACCCTACTTAGAGGTGTCTTTTTAGGGTGTAGAAATACATTTTCAAACAGTTTTATGCTGTGGTGTTTTTTTGCAGCATGGGATAGTGCATAGTGCATTTCAGAAGGCACTATCCTCCTTTTTATACACAGCTGAAAATGGCCAGATATGAAAGTCATTTTAATACCCTCAGAGACCCTAAAGGGACCTTCCATCTCACTTCCCAATATTCCAGCCCAAATCATCACCCGCTAGCTCCTTGCTGACGTCGCAGTCTTGTTGGAACGTGGTGGCCATTCACCAACCATCCAGAAATCCATCCATTTAGACCATCGATTGTAGTACGGCATTAGTCGGTGAATAAAACTATTTAAAAATGAGTCTTCATGTATTGCTAAACCCACTGTAAATGTTTCTGTTTGTGAGCTTTGGTTTGGAGTGGCTGAAATGCATCTTTACGCACAACTGCCAGCCTGCATGGAGAGCTTCTTGAGACTCAAGAGACACCAGAAGCTTCAAATACCATTCAGTTCAGTTTTCACACAATATTAGTTCCATAGACCTGGCAAATTATTTTGTTATATGGGCAGTTGGAGCCTCTTCTAAAATACAAATCAAAGAAAAATATGTAGGCATGAACAAATTGTGCAGGTGACTATGAAATCTTTGCAACAGAAATACATTATTAAAGTTAGTTTTTTTTTTTTTTTTTTTAAATGGGCTTGAAATTTTGCTTTCCTTGGACATGAGAACTGTCTGTTTAGGCTCGTTAAGCACAAATCTGCTGAGCCTATACAAATCACCATGGTACACATTATGTTATCATTACTAACTTAATATTCAGTACAGATGCACAAAGTGTAAAACAAGACGGGTATAACTGTTACAATACGTTGCTGTGTAGGAATACACACGACGAGGAACAGATCAAGGAGTAATACTTTACTGAGAAATCCAATAGCAACAGAGGTATACACACACACAACATAAACTTGTAAGATAACCGACAGTATTGGTGGGTAAAGTGACTGTTTATAAAGGGAGTCCAGGAGCTAGCTGGAGCAGTAGGGGTGGAGGGCCGGAGAGCAACGGGCGGCCCGTAGGTCCGTTGCGTAGGCGGTGTGACGTCCAACCCAGGGGAAGTTGACGGTCCGAGGCAGCTCCGCGAAGCCGATGGCTCGAAGGTCCCAGCAGACGACGAGGGAGGGAGGAGCGCAGGTGAAGGAGTCAGGGCGACGGGTTGAGGAGGAGAGACGAGAACAGATGCTGGAGGCGGAGCCACGGGATCCTTACGCCCCAGAGGAGATGGCTCACAGTAGTCCCGCGAAAAAACCACGTCACTGAGAGGAGGTGATGGTGGTGTAGCGGGACTGATGGGTGACAGCTCGGGCAGAACAGCAGACTTGGTTGGGGTCAAGGAAGAAGGCAGAGATACAGATTCCGTATACAATTCCAGGAGAGGATGTGGGAGAGACAGGCTGGTAGGAACAGATGAGTCCAGTATAGAGTCTTCAAACAGCTGAGGGGTAGTATTGTTGTAGGTGGACTCACTCTCAGTGACGGGCGGGTGGGTGGGATTTCTGTCCTGCTCACCACCCCCGACTCGAACTTCTCCTCTGTTGGAAATACCTCAGGCTCCGGGGTGATGTCAGGCTCGGTTGCTCCTCCTGGCGCGGGCTCTGACGTCACGGCGGGGTCGTCGTTTCCATCGGCGGTGGGTCTCTGGTTGGGAACTGGGTTCGGGGGGGTACCGGATCGGGGCCGCTTGAACTCCACGCATTTCAGCATGGCCTCCCTCCAGTTCAAGCCGGTGGTATCTGGAAGGTCCATTGTAGCTCGCCCCGATCCAGTACAACTTCCTTAATTCCTCATCCTCCAGCTGGCTGTTGACGGCGAAAAGAAGAAATCATGAGGAATACAAAAAAAAGTCATGGCTCTCCTGAGCCAAGGCGATGAATTTGGCCCATTCATCCATTTAGGGCGGTCTGTTACAATACGTTGCTGTGTAGGAATACACACAATGAGGAACAGATCAAGGAGTAATACTTTACTGAGAAATCCAATAGCAACAGAGGTATACACACACAACATAAACTTGTAAGATAACCGACAGTATTGGTGGGTAAAGTGACTGTTTATAAAGGGAGTCCAAATGAGTGATAATGATGAAGATTGCCTTCAGGTGCGGGTGATAGAGATGATGTGCAGGTGCAGGGCAGAGGGAATGCTGGGAAGTGTAGTGCAGGAACCAGTGACTGTAACAATAACCTTACAAAAAAAAAAAAGAAAAAAGAAACTGCAAATATCTTGGCTGCTAATAGTTGCTTGGTTGCTGCATTTGTTGCATCCCTCTGCAGTTAGGCTCATCAATAGTGTGATATTACAAAGTTGTGGTTTTCGCAACAGCCCAATGTGGAGTATGTTTATGATTGATGGATGCAAACTTAGGGGTCCCCCATTCACTACCATTATAAAGCTTGGAAGAGCCAAGATATTTTGCTATAACTTTGATTGCATTCGTCTGAAAGAAGAAAGTCGTATTTGCCTAGGATGGCTTGAGGATGAGTAAATCATGGGAAAATTTTGTTTTAACCAACACAAGATAATTAAGGCCAACAAGGTGTGTACAACTTTCTTTGTTGTGCTGAACAAAAATGAAGACTTTTTGATTATAAAGAATGCTGATGGCTGTTGATACGAATATTTACAGTAAAAATTAGTTATATTCACTGAAGTTTTGGTGCCCACTCACCTTAGACAGCTGTTTTCCTAAAAAAATTGAATTTAAATTTGACAGAATAAAGGAAAGCTTGGATGATGTGGGTAAATAACCTGTGAGAGAATTTTCATGTTTGGTTCAACTATTCCTTAAGGTTAAGAAAGTACTGTAGGATTTATCTCTGAAGATGTCTGGCTCAACTGGTGCAATCAATGTTTAGTTCTGACATTACTCTAGATACCGACCTTGCACATCATTCTTGACCTCCTCCTGAGCAGGTTTGCAGGCTGGAATCTCTGAGGAGTATGGAGAGTAGGTAAGGGGGTGGCAAAGACATTTTCATTTCTCACTGTCTTAATGAGTTCATTCATTCATTCAACCGATTTGTTCAAATGATTCATTCATTCAGGAGGCAAGCAAGTAACCATCTTTATTGAATGGGTCATTTAATCATTAATTAAACTGATTCGTTCAAAGCGCGGATAGAGGTCAGTATAACAAAAACAAAGATATATATATATATATATCTTTGTTCTTTTGTACCATTTTGTTTATTTGATTTTTCTTTGTTACTTTTGTATAGCTTTGGTTGTTTGGTTGTTTCACCTCTGGAGCACTGTAAATAAACATCACCTTACATCTCTTTTTTTTTCTAGGCAAACCCAGTTTCACCTGACAGCGGGCCTGTGAAGACCCGTTGTCCCACAACGTGGTACCTTCCTGAAAGCTGACATACTGAGAGGATGTCACAATGAGGCTGGGCACAAAGGCCAATATCGTACTCTCCAACTGTCTCGTCAACGCTTCTACTGGACAGACATTGAACATGATGTTCATGACTATGTGAAGGTGTGTGGTCGCTGTATGCTTGCAAAAACACCTGAGCCGGAGGGCCAAGCTGTGTCCGGACTTCTGCTCCACTTTAGTTAGTCTGCATTGATTTCTGGACGGTGGAAGATTCACAGAATAGGTCAGTTGAAGTTTTATTTGTCACTGACCATTTTACCAAGCTGGCCCATGCCTTTCGCTGCCCAGACCAGTCAGCTAAGTCAGTAGCAAAGACACTTTGAGACAACTATTTCTGTTACTAAGCTTTCTTGGAACGCATTCATTCTGATCGGGGGGCAATTTCTGTAGTGAGCTCATTAGGCATTTGCTTGCGTTTTCTGGTGTTAAGAAATCACAATCATCCAATTGGCAATGGAATTATTGAAAGATTTAATCAAACATTGGGAAACATGATCAGAGTCCTTGAACCACGACCAAAGCAAGATTGGCCTTGAATGCTCCATTCATTAACATTTGTGTACAACTATACTGGACACAAGACTACGGGGTTCCCTCCCTTCTATCTAATGTTCGGTTGTACCCCAAGACTGCCAATTGATATTGTTTTCAAGAGTGTACTGTGGAATGATTGGAATGACTCTCTTGAGCTGTTGAGGAGAATTTAACATGACCAGATGAGCTGTATTTCATGTCTGTTTGGTGTCTTTTCATATGTTCCCAGTAAACACGGTAAGAGTGAGCTCAGCAAATGTCTTTGTGTGGTCCTTTCTGGAAGGGTCGAGTAAAAGAGCCAAAGGGGTTACACAGGGGTTAAAAAGTTTTTACATTTAGCCAGTAGTCTTTGCTGGAAAAAGCACGATTTGACTACATCATTAACCTGCTTATCAAATGACAGGGCAGAGTCAAAACACCCAAAACAAGTTTTTAACAGATGGCTTTACATAAGCAGCTAAGCTGCCCAACACTTGATTTAAGCTGTCAGTGACAGCTAATGGTCCAAACACAATTGCCTCAGTCTCTCATTGAGATTTTAAAAATTATCGGACATCCATGCCTTAATGTCTGACAAAAAAGCAGTTAAAGCACATAGACCAGCATTGTCATTATGCTTAATGGGCATATATATCTAAGTGTCATCTGCATAACAATAAAATAATAGTCTGTGTTTTCTAAAAAATTAACTCAAAGGGAGCATGTATAAAGAAAAAACAATGGCGGCAAGAATAGATCCTTGGGGAACCCCGCAGGTCAAACGTGATTTGGAGGATAAACATCCATTTATATAGACAGAGAAAGTTCGATTGTTTAAATAAGATTTGAACCAGTTCAGTGCATGACCTTGAATACCCGCACAATGTTCGAGATGAGAAATAAGAATATCATGATCAACCATATCAGAGGCCGCACTCATGCAGATCCCCTGCTAGAAAGACAAAGGCAGATCCTACAGAAAGACTCTTATTTATAATTGATTGGATACAAGGCTCAATGACATCAAAAACCTGAACAAGTAGGCACAACGTAGTACACAATGACATGACGTTCTACACTGCGCCATGACGTACTATGCTAGTACGTCATGTCATTGTGTACTACGTTGCAGAACGTTTTTGAACGTACGTCAAATGCATATAGCTGTCATGCCAGAAGCTCATTATTTTACTTTATAATGTTTTAAATAATAAAATATATCTCTCATTATGTTCATCAGAAAGAAGAAAGTCATATACACCTATGATGGCTTGAGGGTGAGTAAATCATGGGAACATTTTCATTTTTGGGTGAACTATCCCTTTAACTTGTACTGACTCACCAACCGACTGAGCTGCATGATGTAATGGATGTAGATTTCTGTGGTTTATTCCTCCTCGACGAAAGCAAAGAAAAGATGACCGACACCGTGCAGGGACTTGTAGAACATCACAGGCCATACATATTGCTGAATAGATTCCAGGGATCGCCGTGAGACAAAACAACCGCTGACTGGCTCATAATCCAGGTAAGCCATGAAGCAAGTGGTACTCACTGCAGAGTCAATGATGGCCAGCTGGACAATTAAAATAAGTTTCCCTCAGAGCGGTGTTAGATAAAACTTCTGGTCTGCTCCTTAAATTAAAGGATTAGTTCACTTTCAAATGAAAATTACCCCAAGCTTTACTTACCCTCAAACCATCAAAACATCCAAACCCTAAACACTCTCAGAAATATTTTAATAAATATCCTGACACTTCCTAGCTTTATAATGGCAGTGAACAGGGTTAACGAGTATGAGCTGAATAAAGTGCCTCCATCCATATCCATTCATCATAAACGTACACCACAAGGCTCCGGGGGGTTAATAAAGGCCTTCTGAAGGAGAGCGATGTGTTTATGTAAAAAAATATCCATATTTAAACAATTTATGAAGTAAATTATCTAGCTTCCACCAGACCGTCTTGTGTATTCAATGTTCAAAGAAAGTGTAAACTGGCGTCACGTCAGTTACACTTTATCTCTAAAGCCGAGGACACACTTAACGATTGTAAGGCCGATTATGAGTGTAAATTGATACTTATGACTGATCGCGCTCAAACGCGTCCAGTCAGAGCCAGTTGCGTTCAGCCAGCGATTACAGTCGGTGTTCAAATTCCGTATGTAAGTATTTAAATCTGCTTCAGTCGAAGGAAATAATCGCTGTGTGTTGAGCTCAGTCTTAGAATGTTTTATCTAGTCGTTAAATGTGTGCCAGGCTTAAGTTAAAAAGGGAAGGTGTAGGACGTAGCATAAGCTTTTTGACCTGCAAGAGTTTTACACTTTCTTCGTAATTTGAATACGAAAGGCAGAAGCTAGATATTTTACTTCATTACTTGTTTAAATATGGATTTTTTTTTTTTACGCAAACGCATCACTTCACTTCAGAAGGCCTTTATTAACGGAGCCGTGTGGAGTACGTTAATGATGGATGGATGTGGATGGATGCACTTTAAGGATCAATTGCCGATCATACACCACAAGTGTACGAACAGTTTGAGCCAGAAAAGAGCTTAAACAAACAACACAGAGAGCATAAAACAGTTTGTTCAAATAATCTTTATTCAGTCTGATATTTCATTCACAAAAGCAACAAAATAATTACAATAAAACAAATCAAATATTTATAATAGATGAACAATTAATACATTGACCATTTTGTACACAAACAAGCATAACATAAAGTTGCATTTAAAATGACAGTTTGCAATACTTGAATCAGATGGCAATAAAGAAGCATTAACATACTGATAATTAAAATAATAATAATAAAAAAATCATTTAAAAAGTTAAGCTTGTTAGTAGTTTTGTGTGTATGATGATGTTACTCACTGAACTCCACACATGACCTGTTTTGCTAGTTTCCCTGTGGCTCTGATAGCAAGTTGGACAGCTTCTGTACGACCGATTCCTTTGCTCTCAGCCTCTTTTATGGCATTCTCTCTCTCTTCTTCGGTCACCACTAACTTTCCCATAATTTTGGCTACAGCTATGTATACTTCGGCAAACATAATCCGCTCAGCTTCCTGACGTGACTCCTCAACTAAACGCCAGTATATTTTCTGCCACTCAGTAAGAATGCCCCCTTTGTGCTTCTGTTTGTGCTGCTCCACTTTCTCAACCATTATCTGCTTCTGAATCTCCTGCATGTGTTTCTCTGTTCCAAGAAACATATTATTTGTAAAGTGTCCTCCATTTTCTGCTACCATTATCTCTATTTCACTAAGCAGACCTTTGAACTGTGAGAAATTGGCAAAACTGTTGTTGTCCAAACAGAAGTATCTGTTTTCACAACTGCGTATGAGATTTTTAAGATCTGGATCACTTTTCTCTAGAAACTGCTCAATGGTTTCATTTTTCTTCTCCAGCTGATCCTTGTGAGTGAATAGGATCATGATGTACTTTCTCATCTCTTCTCCAAACACGTCTTTAAGTTGCTTTACTGTATTTTTCTCCTCCTCAGTGAATCGGCCCACTTTAATCACGAGGAGAAAGGCATGCGGTCCAGGAGAGGATAACGTTATGCATTGTGCTATTTCAGCTATAACCTCCTTTTCATCATGTTCAGTATCATAAAGTCCAGGTGTGTCGATCACTGAGATTGTTTTACCCTTCCTCACTCTAGTTTTTGAACTACACTTTTTCGTTTGCGACTTTGCACCGGTTGAAGATTCAAACACGTTTCTGCCAATGATGTTGTTTCCAGTGGCACTTTTCCCAGCTCCAGTTTTTCCCAGCAGAACTAGCCTGAGATCTTTCTTCTCAGGAATAATGCCAATCTTATCTGGATCTTCTGCTGGTGAACTGTCAACCGAAACTACAACAGAAAGAGTACATCACTGATAGAACACAATCTAGGTTCTTTCCTTACCTTCTAATGAAATATTAGTGACTTGTTTGTAATATTGAAGTAGTTGAAAATGACTAATATAAAATATCCTTACATTTGACATCAGGAGCATCCATGCTGGTTCTCCTTTTCATTTGTTCCATGATGAATTTCCCTTTGTTCTTAGTCACTGTTTCTTCAATCTTCTGCAGTAGTTCTTGTTTCTGATTATCTGATTTACTTCTGTTATTGAAACAGTGAAACTTTCTTTCACATTCTGTCACCAGTCCCTGGAGATCTGCATGATCTTGCAGATATTCATCAATGGTCTGTGGTTCATCCAGTGCATCCAGTTCATCTTCACATGTGAACAGAATCATGATGTACTTCTGAACTTCAGGACCAAATAAACCTTTAATATAATCCAGGATCTCTTCCTCATTTTGCACAGGTTTCTCTAGAGGAACGGTGAGCAGAACTGAACTGAGACCTGCTGAACACTGGGAGAGCAGATTCTCTTTCAGTTCCTCCAGCACTTCTCCAGACAGATTTGGATCCAGTAGATCTGGACAATCAATCACACACACCTGCTTTTCTCCCATCTGTGTTTTACCCTCACAAACTTCAGACTTTTTAAGCTTAAATGTTCTTTCTCCCAGTATCGTGTTTCCAGATGAGCTTTTCCCAGAACCCTTCCTGCCCATCAGAAGAATCCGGATCACTGGATCATCTGAACTAGAGCTGATCTCTGACATCTCTGAAAGAAAGAAAATATGGAGTATGGTTGTAAAGCACACTGTGGCAAAGTACATTGACATTTCTAAGAAAAACAACTGCTTCAAACAAGAGAAAGTGCAGTGAATTATTAAAAACAAACAAACAAATAAACTATTCACTGTCCTCCAAAAGTCTAAAAAACACTAAGAAAAAAGTTTGCTTCTGTTTATCAAGGTTCATCAAGTATAATGCCAAAAAGGATGATAATTTCTATTATTGCTTTTAAAAAATAGTTTTCAACTGATGTTGCAGAATTAAAAGCCGTTCTAAAATAGAATAGAATCATTGGTATAATTGTTGCCTTTGTTTGAAAGAAAAATTCAGATTAACTACCTTTTATTGTGTGTATTGGCGTCACACTGCATATGCTTCAGGGGCACTGCTAGTAAATATTAGTGTTTATCAGTGAAATATTATTATCAGTCAAAAATTACTAACTTAAGTCCTTGTAAGGTTTGAGATTATACATAACCTGATAATAATCTTTCCAGATCCAGACAATATGTTAGCAATCATATTGTGCGTTTTTAACAGCTGTTTAGAATCAGAACAAAATGCCAGATGCACAAATGACTCATTATATATGAAACAGGTTTACAAATCATGTCTGAAATTATTTGTGTTCAAGTTTCCCAAACAAATTTGCCATGCTGATCAACAGAAAAGCTGCTTGCTTTGAAAGTGATTTCTGTGTGATCTGTGTTTTATACATCTCCAACACTCAAGGTTGGGGAGTAATGGAATACAACAGCATTACATAATCAGGATACAAAAAATAAATAGTTACAGTTACATCAAAAAAAGTAATCAGACTTCAGTTACATTTGGTTAAAAAAAATTAGAATACTATCAGGATTACAATGATTTCTCTGTTGAGCCAAACAAGTCACTGCTAAAGTCAGGACTGGACTGTAGGGCATGAATAAAGCAAACAAGTATCTAACCAGTAAAGTTTTGATAGGTGACAACTAGAATCAAGGGAAAGAAGATTATAATTACATGGAGGATCATACATTAGGCACACGTGAGTTCGTTATTTATGTGAAACATTATTAGAAAGTATGGTCTTGGGTTTCATTTTTATACTGATGATACGCAGATCTATGTCAGCACATACCCTGATCCTAATCTTGCTCTTACATCTCTTACTGCCTGTCTGGAAGAAATAAAGGTGTGGATGCATGACAATTATCTTAAACTTAATGAATCTAAAACCAAACTTCTACTTGTTGGGATGCCGACAGCTTTACATAAATGCAATAATCTCAATTTGTTTACTGATTCTGAACTTGTGCGCAACCTTGATGTTATTTTTTATTTGCAATTGTCATTCGATGCCCATATTAAAATGGTCTCAAAATCTGCGTTTTTCCATCTCAGAAATATAGCCATACTACGACCCTCTCTATCTCTGCCTGACGCAGAAAGACTTATCCATGCCTTTATTACGTCAAGGCTAGATTATTGTAATGCACTTTCTGGTCTCCCTGATAAATATATCAAGAAGTTGCAGTATATTCAAAACTCTGCAGCATATGTACTGACGTACACAACTGCTCACCAGCATATTTCATAATTCATATCCTTTACGAATTGCATTGGCTTCCAGTACAGACACGTATTGATTTTAAAATCCTGATTTTAACATATAAGGCTTTTTATGGGACAGCTCAAGCATACCTTTGTAATTTAGTATTTCCATAGACACCAACTCACTCTCTCCGCTCTTCTGACTCAGCAGCCCACTTTCAAATTGAAGTCTATGGGTGGACAGGCTTTTCTGTTTCAGCTCCACATTGGTTGAATAAACTTCCCTTGTCTATTAGAAATTCCCCAACACTGGACTGTTTTAAGAAGTCTTTAAAAACCCATTTTTTTAATGCTTACTGTCTTTTTTTTTTCTTCTTTTTTTTCTGCTATTGTACTATTGTTATTGTTATTGTTTTGCTTTTTATTGTATTTTATTGTATTTATATGTAGCACTTTGGGTTTGAGAAAAGTGCAATATAAATAAAATGCATCATCATCATAAAAGTGTTCAGGCGACATCAACATTAGCACCTGCAGAAGGCATGTGTTTAGTAACTTAATGGTGACTGATTGGATGCAGTACATGCACAACTTTTTCTTTAGCTGTTTAGCATTGAATTATATTGTGATGATTGCTAAAATTGTTGTATGTGGCCCAGCTGTACCAAGAAAATTTTCTACCAGCTGCCACTGGATGCTTCCTGCTAGGGCTGGACAATTATGACCTAAAATCAAAACCTCAATTAATTGAACATTTTACCTCGATTACGATTAATTAACGATTATTTTGTTTGTTTGTTTTTTTGCCCTCATAGTTCACTAACAAGGTTTGTACTGTAAATATGCTTGACTATTAAAGGTAGGATATTTTTTCCCTTTGAAAGAGTGATCTGAGAAAACAGCTCTCTTTCAGCAGTTATTTTATCTATGGTTCGTAACATTTCTTACAGATTTCTGCTCGTTGTAAATCAGATAGCCTACAGATAAATTAGCACAGTACCAGTACATAACGAGAGCAATTGCATGTGTGAATTAGTCATACCGTCTCTCTATTAATTGTGAAGCTGTGGGTTGTAAATAGTTACTTCAAAAGTAGAAAAATGTGCTATAAGTTTTGAGTTTCTAAGCTACTTTAGTGATAAATCACAGGACAGCACTGATGTCACGATCACCGGCAGTACCTGTCAGTTCCCGGACTACAGTTCCCATAATCCTCCCTGCCAGTCACATGCACACTCCACACCAATCACCTGTTGCCACATACACCTGTAGCCTATTATCTGGACTATTTAAGACTCACTCACACTCCACCTCATTGCGAAGTCTTGTTAACCTTTGTAGCATTACTGAGCGTTATTTGCCCGCCTGCGGACTGTTTATTGTATCCTGACCTGTGAGTGATATCTGCCTGTCCTGACCATTGCCTGTATCCTGACCACGATTCTGCCTGTCCCTTGCTGTTCCTGTTTGTTCCCATTTGTTCCCATTTGACCTTGCCTGTACGACCACGCTCACCTTTCAATAAAGCTTTGCAAATGGATCCCTGCCTGAGTCCCGCTTCGTTACAGCTGACAACTAGTTTCTGCTCCTCTCAGTGCGCACGATCTTCACGTTTTGTGCAGCTACTGTTTGTATGAGTGTTCGTGCCACAATGCAGCTGCGCGAGCACGGTAGCTCGATATAATAACACATCCAATCGTCTAATTGCTTGAATGTCTAAACTGGCAAACCTTAATACACATACAACTGACATAATTTAGTGAAGACGCAAGGCTCACCGCTCGCACACCGTCTCTGTGTTGACTCTGCGTTCACCTGCGGGGTGGAGTCACGTGGCAACACGTGCGCTAGTATGTTTTTAAGTGGGAAGTATTACCAGGATTAAAAAAACGAAATAACCGACATGGGAAAATTACGTCGGTTAGAGGTTCTGAATTTCAGTTTTAATTACTTTTCGATTAATCGCCCTACTTCCCACACTCAAAAAAAAAACATTTTAATTTCTGGAAATTTTAGTTACTTTGTTTTCAAAGATGAAAAAGGATGCATATAGTTGTACAGCGTATCATTTAAGCTATGCCTTTGTTTTGAATAAGCTTATACCCATATAGTATAAGCCTTATACTAAAGCCTTATGGGTTGCAGAAGTGCTGGATGATTGTTGATGCACACAGCAGGGTAAATGATATCGGACATGGTTAAGAATAAAGTTGCCAACGCAAATCTATTAAAATCTATTTTTGCATTAACTTTTAAATATAATTATAAAATTAAGTTTTACTCCAATTCGTTGTTGAAATATAATAATTTATACACAGTAGCTGTCATTTTCATGACAGACTTATTTAAACATACGTTAAATAATCAAGACATCACTAACAGGTTAGGTAAAATATAATGAATATATAGGCTAATACTGTGTATATATTAAGCGAAAGAGTTCATTTCTCTGGCGAACTAACAAGCCATGGACAGTGAATGGCTTTTCTGAGGTAAATGCTGACATATTGTTAACAAGCTTTTTTATTGATGGTGTTACTTTCTCCGCTTCAACCATTCACAGCGGGGTGTAACAGCTCGTTAGTTCGCGTTCGGGCAATGATGAGTGGAACAAAGTTTACCAATATATGCAATTTTACTGATTCTTGCAGGGTAAAGTTTTCAGGGTTACAGTTCACAATACCTCCTGGGTGGATCGACTTTAATGAGGTAACAGAAAAACAACGGAGAATCTTCCTTTTGCACAGCACAGCGAGAGAATATTTTCATCACACGAGCACGCTTGATCTGAACTACATTACCCATGAAGCATTTCGCTAAGGACTACAACACCCGTAAACAGTGGTCTTAAAGCGATATCTCTTATTTCCCCTCTCCCGCAACAATGGTCTTTTCGCCGTTGAAACAGAATAAGCAATAACACAAAATATTATACGTTTAAATACTGTATCTTTTAACATACATTCAGATGTTCTTTTAAGTTCATTCTGTAACTAGTGAGAAAGAGATGATCGCGTTCACTTGCGCTCTGTGCTTGCGCTGCCGGTTGAACTGAGACGCCTGTACAGTGGTCTGTCACGCCACATCAAAACGCGTCAAAACGGCACTTTCTGGTTGAATTTCGTGATTTTGTGGACAAAATTTTAAGGATGACCCTTTGTTTCTTATCGAAAGTAACAAAACGCAGAGCTTATTGTGATTATTGGTGGTTTATGGTGGTTAGCCTACAGTGTCACAATGTAATGCATTCGGTACACGTGCACCGAACCGAAAGCCCTGTACCGAAACGGTTCGGGCACACCCCCATGTCATCCAAGATGTCTATGTCCTTCTCTCTTCAGTCGAAAAGAAATTAAGGTTTTTGAGGAAAACATTCCAGGATTTTTCTCCATATAGTGGACTTCAATGGCCTCCAAACGGTTGAAGGTCAAAATTACAGTTTCAGTGCAGCTTCAAAGCGTTCTACACTTTCCCAGACGAGGAATAAGGGTCTTATGTAGAGAAACCATCACTCGTTTTCTAAAAAAAAAATACAATTTTATACATTTTAACCATAAAAGCTCATCTTGAACTAGCTGTTTGACAGATTATTAGATACTGTTTATTGGAAGTATAGTGGTAATGTAGCGGTGAACTACAGCAAATATACCTGTGTGTTCTCATTTTCTCCCAGCAGCTACAAATCCATAAAAATAATAAATCAAGTTAATATAGTATCTGGTAAGGACATAATAATAATGCAACCAATCAGTCAATAAATAAGGTTTAACTCACTTGCATACTATAGTAAATACTATAGTGTTTTTGAACCATACTATAGTAAAGTATAGTATACTGTATAAATTATACTATTTACAACACTTTGTTAGTGAATGCTTTAGCATACAGTAGTATTAACTATAGTTAGTGAACTGATAAACTGTAATAAATACTGTATACCTTAGTTTTTACTACAGTAAACTGTAGTGGGAGATATCATTAGGAAGCATGGCGTTAGTTTTCACTGTTACGCTGATGATACTCAGCTCTATATTTCATCGTGCCCTGACGAAACTTACCAACTCACAAAATTAACGGAATGCATAGCATTCTAAATTCAGAAAAAACAGAGATTCTAATTTTTGGACCAAAAACTTCTTCACGTAATAACCTAGAATACTGTCTAACACTTGATGGCTGCTCTGTTAAGTCTTCGTCGTCCGTTAGGAACCTGGGTGTGCTCTTTGATACCAATCTTTCATTTGAAGGCCATGTTACTAGCATCTGTAAAACCGCATTCTTCCATCTTAAAAATATATCTAAACTACGACATATGCTCTCAATGAAAAATGCAGAACAGTTAGTTCATGCGTTCATGACCTCAAGGCTAGATTACTGTAACGCTCTACTGGGTGGTTGTTCCGCTCGCCTGATAAATAAACTACAGCTCGTCCAAAATGCAGCAGCTAGAGTTCTTACTAGAACTAGGAAGTATGACCATATTAGCCCAGTTCTGTCAACACTGCATTGGCTTCCTGTTAAACATCGTATAGATTTTAAAATCTTGCTAATTACTTACAAAGCACTAAATGGTTTAGCTCCCTAGTACCTGAGCGAGCTCTTAAAGCATTATAGTCCTTCGCGTCTATTGCGATCTCAGGATTCAGGCCAGCTGATAATACCTAGAATATCAAAATCAACCGCAGGCGGTAGATCCTTCTCCTATCTGGCACCTAAACTCTGGAACAATCTTCCTAGCATTGTTCGGGAAGCAGACACACTCTGTCAGTTTAAATCTAGACTAAAAACGCATCTCTTTAACCTGGCATACACATAACACGTTATCAATTTATATTTTCAAATCCGTTAAAGGATTATTAGGCTGCATAAATTAGGTCAGCCGGAACCGGGAACACTTCCTATAACACCAGATGTACTCGTTACATCAGAAGAAGAATGGCATCTACGCTAATATTAGTCTCTCTGTTTATCCCGAGATTTACCGTAGTCAGCCGGATCCGGGCCGTATCCAGGTGAGATTGAGGACCTACACCTTGACACGACCAGAACACAGCCCTGAAGTATCAGCAGAGATTGAGTCAACTAGATCATCCATTGTGAAGGCCTCATCGACACAACAGCCAGTGGCACAGCTCCTCAACAAACCGTCCATACCGGTGTGATGAATACGATCCTCAACTGGATTGAACTGGAATAAATACTTTGAATGTTGCGATCCTATCGGACATAAGATAGCAACCTGAATCGTACCAAAGCACTGTTCGCCAGAGGAGAACTGGCCCCCCGACTAAGCCTGGTTTCTCCCAAGGTTTTTGTTCTCCATTTTAACACAGAAGTCTATTTGCCACCTGTTTGCCATCTGATGTCACCTGTTGGAGTTTGGGTTCCTTGCCGCTGTCGCCTTTGGCTTGCTTAGTTGCTGACACTTGACATTTGACTTGACATTTGATATTCAACAGTGCTTTGATCTGCCGACATTGACACTATTCTTTAAGAGCTGCTGTGCAGCCAAAATTATATACCAGTTATCAATGTAAAGCTGCTTTGACACAATCTGCATTGTAAAAAGCGCTATATAAATAAAGGTGACTTGACTTGACTAGTGTATACTGTAGTATAATATACCCTATAGTTGTAGAAAACTTAGTTCAGTATTGGGTAAAGAAATGTGTTTATATTACTATAGTTGTTATGTTACCACAGCAACTATAGAATTACCACATCAAATTAATTCAAGTACTTTACTATAGTGTGGTTCAAAAACACTATAGTATTTACTATAAATTACTATAGTATTTTTTCATCTGGGCATTGATGAAGCCATGTCTAATCGTTTTACAACAGACGTCCAATCACAACAGACTTACGGAAAAACTGAATTAAATGACATTTGAGGTTACAATTAAATAAGTAAAGTCCCACCCCATGACTGTCAAAAATAAAAAGTGTTCGCGCGAGCAAAATAGAAGATCGAGCGTGAGTGTGGGGAATGATGGCGTGTGTGCTACGAGTCGTGTCCGAGCACGCGAGGGCTTGATTTGCGTGCAGAGGAGATGTCATGCGCGCGCGGGTTTAAAATGAGCTCGCGGCCTCCCGTTTCCTCGCGTGTAGATCTGTTATCCTCTTGCGGAAGTGATTTACTGCGCGCGCAAGCACCAGTTGTGCGCTCGGTTATTAATGGCATTGAAATGCCGTCATACTTATCAATCGACCAATCATTATCACGTGAGGGCGTGCATACTGGGGTTACATCATCAGCTGTCGCCCAGTTTAAATCACTCAGAGAGGTACTGTAAAAAAGCCCATGTTCAGTTTGTGTTCTTTTCTTAAAAGGGTTGTACAGCTGTTATGTTGGTCATTGAATTGAATTGAGAGGGCGTGGCTTGTTAGGCAATCGCGTGAGAGCTGATCAGTTTCAATGCGCGATCAGCAGAGTGAAAGCATAGGTCCTGCAGTCTTCTCTGAAAAGCAGCAAAAATTATGCAAATTAAGATCTTTTCTGTAGCGACTTCACTTTGTGAACTGCAGGGAGAATATTTGTGATCTCGATTGGCAGTGGATGATGCTTAATTGTCTCAGACTTCTCGTTGAAGTTTCCTTCATGACGATTCTAGAATTAGCGTCATTGAAACTTGGGTAAAGTTGGTTTTATATTCGCACATTCAGACTTCCGCGTTTAAGAACGTTCTAATAATGTGCAATAAAGTTAATGTTTGCAAATTCTGAACAGCAACATGATATTTACAACCAACGATTGTAACCCTACAACATTTTTCACAATCGATCAAAACGGGCAAGTATTATTTTAATGGCATATTTACTTGCGAACGTCCACTGAATGTCCAATGTAGTGTACAAAGTTATTGTAGCCTATGCGGAAGTCCGAATGTGCGACTATAAAACCAAATTTACCCAAGTGTCATTGAAGACCGCGAGTTTCGTTTTGAGTGTTCATTATATTATTATTATGCCATTTATTCACTGTTTAACTTGATATACCGCTGCTAGATTATAATTTATGTAAAATGAGTGTGTTTCCTTGATTATGTGAAGTATAGCATTTTTATGATGGCGAGAATGATCGGCCATTATACAGCTACAATGACGCAGCAATTTCTGTTGTGCTGTTAACGTCATCGCACATTTATGCAGTTTTCTGTTACTGATTAAGTTTATTTGCTTATTGTAGAACCACATTTAGAGTCATACACAGCAACGGGATAAATCAATAAAGCACATCATAGACTTTGCAATCTTCATCGTCGACGATACATCGTGCATCAGGGCACCTGAGACTGCAGCTTAACGACCAGCTTCACATCGCTATCCTGACATCTGAGCGCCTTAAAGAACTGCAGAGACCAACACGGACTGTTGCACTCATTGTTTTCACTACATATTTGTGAAACCAGCCTCCATCTGTATCCTTGAAACCCAAATCTGTTAAATAATTCAGTTTGTTTGTTTATTATTTTGCGTAGGCCTACGCTCTTTATATTTTATTTGTTATTTTGTGATCTGTTTTGATGTTGAATATGTATACAGTGTATTTGATTATTGATATTCAACATCTTAAAGAGTAAATTAGTACAATTTAGTACAACTGCCTCCTCTTTCTTTCTCTCGTGGCCATTGGACATCAGATGTGGTAATCGACTCTCTGAGACGGTTGGCACCGTAGTAGTAATTGGTGCAATACAGTTCCTTTCAAACAGGTACAGTTTGATCGGTTTACTTAAGTAAACGAAGTTAGAGATCAATTGAAGCTTTAGTTTATTAACTATTATCAGATACAACTAAGCAACTGCTGTGGTAATCGGATGTCCCATTTTGTCCAAAATGAAGAGGAAATGCTTGCTGTGCACCCTGCTATGACTAGGGGTGTGCAACATTGACAAAAAAACATTAGATCAATCTGAGATTTTAATCAATATCGACAATTAAATGATAATTTGCTGAGTGTGTTACTGTACTGGTACCTTGGCAGGTTTGGGACTGTCGTGGACAGCTGACTCAGGAGTTTTTAATACTCTTCATATTCTGTGTGATGGTCAGTTCACAGTAGTAACATATTTTTTTTCCATTTATGGGCATTTTTACCTTTATAAATCAATTTTTGAAGCCAAATTATACATGTAAAATCTTTTATGTCAATTTCATAAGTTTAATCAAATTCAGTTATAATAATAAGACACAATAGGACTGTTGCCAATCAAATTAAATAAGTCTCAACATAATTCATCTTTGATGAATAATTCATAATTTCATCAATGTTTATGTTCACACTCGGACTAAACAAGTTGTTAATCTATAGCTTCAACTGATCTCTAACTTCGTTTACTTCAGTAAACACAGCTGAACCGATCAAACTGTACCTCTTTGAGTGATTTAAACTGGGCGACAGCTGATGATGTAACACCCAAGTAGGTACGCCCTCAAGTGATAATGATTGGTCGATTGATAAGCTTCAATCTGATTGGCTAAAGAGTACGAATGACCCGTGTGAGAGGTGTCTGGTGCCAGGATTGTCTCAGAAATACACACACAAAGTTGATTTACACGCGAATATGTATATATATAATATTGTTGTAGTGATATTTCAATCTTAAAGGCCCACTGAAGTGTCTTGGAATGCGCAGCATTATTCAATGTGTTGACGTAATTTTAACTGAAACAGGAAGACAGGGCAGGTCATAACAAACAGCTCTGCCCCTTTTTAAAAAAAGATAAATAACGTTTTGTTTATACCACAGCTCGGCCAGAGCCGGTAAACTCAGTAAAACCGCTGTTTCCGTCTAATCTCTAATCGTTTCTCCTCCTAATGTCCTTTATATCGCTTTAGCATTCTGAGCAGAATTAAAATGGGTCAGATATTACCTATATGTATAGGTAATATCTGACCCTGTCAGATATGTACCTTTTGTTGTCTGAGCCGACGCGCGGTCCGCAGATATGATCCGCTCTGTGCTCTTGTGCACCCAGGCCAGAGCACTGTGCTCGCGCTGCGGCAGTTCACGTTACACTAATGCGAAAACGGACTTCATTCACATCAAAGGAAAGCATTTCAGCCACAGCTTTAGCGTCTGTAAGAGTGTACGAGGAGGCGGGACTTAAGATTCTAGAGAGAATTTGATTGGACAGAAGATTTGACGAGAAACTGAAGTGCGATGTGATGTCATGAAAATCCGTGATCCATTTTAACGGAAGTGACTAAGTTTTGAATGCTTGTATCTCGTAAATGCGAATTTTGACATTGTTTTGGAACACACCAGCTTATTTATAACCTTAAGGCTAACATATTCATACTAAAAGCTAAAAAACGTACATTTTGATTGCAGAGGGACTTTAAAATATTACATATGACTTTAATTTTACTTTTAAATGAATATCGTGCTGCATGAAGATCCAAGGCCTAATTTTTTCTGCTTGATCAGCATGTTAATGTCTGACATGTTTACGTTGCAAGCGGCATGATCAAATAAGATGAGATTTCCAGAAATGTGATATGTTGATATGATGATCTCTGTGAACCCATGAATCATGCAGATTTACTGAGAACTATTGAACAAGTGGCTATGGGTTTTACCTGATTTCTGATCAGTTTTATACATTTTTAAATGTTTTAATTAGACATTAGAATAATTAAAATGAATAGTGTTAGTTATTAATATCTTATTGTTCTGTTTAGCTTAAACCATGGAACAAACAAAACAAGCCCTGAAAACAGACACTCTATATTAGTTAGTAGTTAACTGTAATGATAGATTTTACTTTCAAAGAAGCATTTGTAATACATTTGTAAAAGGTGTTTTTATGCATGTTTAGCCTGAGTTTTGTTGCATTTACACTGTTCTGACCACTAGAGGTCACCGTGGAGACGGGTGTCAGATTGTTTCGAAGTCTCGACACATTACGGCACATTTGCTTCAACTGCTTCAGTGTTTCACGAAGCCTCGATCTACCCATCACTAGCGATATGTATACGTTTTTAAACCACATATAAATTTAACTGGAAAGTCTTAATAGGGGACTTGAACACAAAACATTGTTTTGTTAAACTGTCCCACCAATAAAAAGCTAGTTTCTGTAGTGGCATTACCCAAACCTTTTTTAAGAGTAAACAAAACGAAGAATTTTATACAAACGTTAACTACAAGCCAAATTAACTGTTTTAAGTCATATTCAGTGTAAACTAAACTATCCTAAAAGTACACAAAGTGTAAACAAACGCTCTTACCTGAAGGTGGTTCAGGCCCTGTCGCTGTATTCACTAAATCTGTCTGATAACCATCCACAAAACTGCCTTATAGAAAACAAATGCAATTCACATCACAAAAGCAAACATCAATATACATTTTCTATGGTTTATAATGTCAGTATATTTACATAAAGCACATCTTTGCAGGAAAATAAACTCACCAGGAGTCGAGGTGCTGGTGCTCAGATGTCGTTCACTTTTAGTTTCACTTTTATTTTTGGCCCTTCCCCGTCAACACGGTCTCGCCCCTCATCGTCATCGTCACCCTCATTGGTCATTGCCCGCGCACAGACGCTGTATTTTTTTTCTTTTTAGTATTATTATTAATAATAATAATAATTTTTAAACTTTAAGCGCTACATTACTCAACATTTAAACATTACTCAACATTTAACATTTACATACACGCCATTGTATGTAAACCATTGTCAGTGGTTTAGTCAAACTATAGTAAATCTATTCTCCCGGTTAATTAACAAGGCTGCAGAGCTGTGCTATGGCCATCGCTTCTAAATGTTGCTGTTTCTTTTCTGAGAAATACAGTTTTTCCATCGGTTTGGTGTGTCAAATCTAACAGTGAATACAACAGTACCCATGAGCCTTATCGGCCGTTACTATGGTGACGACGCCAGCTAAAACTACCCGAGGACCCGCCGCCGATTCTCTTTTAATGATATCCTCATCTTTTCTCAACACATAAACATGAAAGTGTGCTTGATAATTTAACAATACGATGTTATGACCATCATTTTTAATGAGACTGTCCTCCGAAAAACGACCCCATAGGTCGTTCAAGCGTGTGTCGTCATCAAATGACCTTTGACTGCGACAAGGAAGGATTGATCTTGAGCGTCGTAGTCCAGGTGTGTTTTATTTTTTAAAGTTATCGTCTGTCTGCAATTCATGCGTAAGTAACAATACCACTGATCGAATGTGATTTTACCACAGTAACTGTAGCTTGATCCTAAAGCCCAGTGACCACAGCACTTTCCATATTTTTACCGTAGTAACTGTAGTTTTGCTGTGGTATTTGTAGTTAAATAAGAATAACACAACACCATGCTTTTAACACTGTGGTATTAAAATACAGTAACAACATTTACCATGCTTTTGCCGCAGAAACTGGTTTCACTTTTTTTTTTTTTCTAAATCAAAACATGGTCAGGTCGAAGTGTCTGAATATTTTTTGGTTCCACATTTTTTATCAATTTTACTGGTAGTCCACTGTATGAAGAATTTTTGGGTATAATATGTCACAGTTTACTTTATTTTGATATCCTCACTTACATAAATGTAAACTATAAACTATAAACTGCACCCACTAGTAAAAATATATTAAAAATATCAAAATAATTAATCAATATTAATGTAATTTAATTGCATATTATGTGATATTATGTAATTGACACAATTGACACAATTACAGAAATAGTATTAAAAAGAAAGAAAAAAGGTAATTATTTTTACTTTACCGTTTTTATTATTTCCCGTCTTCCCCAGTGTTGGCATGTAGAATACAATGGGAGGGATGGTGGTAGTGACAGGACTGCTCACAGTAGAGATGTGTTCACTGTAGAGGAGAAATTAATACAAGTAGTTGTTCTGGGAGATGGAGATGGAGGAGTATGTGATCTGAAGGAACTGAATTACAATTACATTACAAAAAGCTATTAATGGCATGGCAAGTGTTGAGGTTACTGTGGTAAAGCCATGATAAGTGTTGTGTTACTGTGCTTTAACTACAAATACCACAGTAAAACTACAGTAACTGTGATAATACCATGGTAAGTGTTGTGTTACTGTGCTTTAACTACAAATACCACAGTAAAACTACAGTAGCTGTGATAATACCATGGTAAGTGTTGTGTTACTGTGTTTTAACTACAAATACCACAGTAAAACTACAGTAACTGTGATAATACCATGGTAAGTGTTGTGTTACTGTGCTTTAACTACAAATACCACAGTAAAACTACAGTAACTGTGATAATACCATGGTAAGTGTTGTGTTACTGTGCTTTAACTACAAATACCACAGTAAAACTACAGTAGCTGTGATAATACCATGGTAAGTGTTGTGTTACTGTGCTTTAACTACAAATACCACAGTAAAACTACAGTAACTGTGATAATACCATGGTAAGTGTTGTGTTACTGTGCTTTAACTACAAATACCACAGTAAAACTACAGTAGCTGTGATAATACCATGGTAAGTGTTGTGTTACTGTGCTTTAACTACAAATACCACAGTAAAACTACAGTAGCTGTGATAATACCATGGTAAGTGTTGTGTTACTGTGCTTTAACTACAAATACCACAGTAAAACTACAGTAGCTGTGATAATACCATGGTAAGTGTTGTGTTACTGTGCTTTAACTACAAATACCACAGTAAAACTACAGTAGCTGTGATAATACCATGGTAAGTGTTGTGTTACTGTGCTTTAACTACAAATACCACAGTAAAACTACAGTAGCTGTGATAATACCATGGTAAGTGTTGTGTTACTGTGTTTTAACTACAAATACCACAGTAAAACTACAGTAGCTGTGATAATACCATGGTAAGTGTTGTGTTACTGTGCTTTAACTACAAATACCACAGTAAAACTACAGTAACTGTGATAATACCATGGTAAGTGTTGTGTTACTGTGCTTTAACTACAAATACTACAGTAAAACTACAGTAGCTGTGATAATACCATGGTAAGTGTTGTGTTACTGTGTTTTAACTACAAATACCACAGTAAAACACAAATAGTACACAGTGAAACCAGTTTCTGCGGCAAAAGCATGGTAAATGTTGTTACTGTATTTTAATACCACAGTGTTAAAAGCATGGTGTTGTGTTATTCTTATTTAACTACAAATACCACAGCAAAACTATAGTTACTACGGTAAAAATATGGAAAGTGCTGTGGTCACTGGGCTTTAGGATCAAGCTACAGTTACTGTGGTAAAATCACATTCGATCAGTGGTATTGTTACTTACGCATGAATTGCAGACAGACGATAACTTTAAAAAATAAAACACACCTGGACTACGACGCTCAAGATCAATCCTTCCTTGTCGCAGTCAAAGGTCATTTGATGACGACACACGCTTGAACACTTGGGTAAATTTGGTTTTATATTCGCACATTCGGACTTCCGCATAGGCTACAATAACTTTGTACACTACATTGGACATTCAGTGGACGTTCGCAAGTAAGTATGCCATTAAAATAATACTTGCCCATTTTGATCAATTGTGAAAAATGTTGTAGGGTTACAATCGTTGGTTGTAAATATCATGTCGCTGTTTAGAATTTGCAAACATTAACTTTATTGCACATTATTAGAACATTCTTAAACGCGGAAGTCTGAATGTGCGAATATAAAACCAACTTTACCCAAGTCGCTTAAACGACCTATGGGGTCGTTTTTCGGAGGACTGTTAGATTTGACACAACAAACCGAAGGAAAAACTATTTCTCAGAAATGAAACAGCAACATTTAGAAGCGATGGCCGTAGCACAGCTCTGCAGCCTTGTTAATTAACCGGGAGAATAGATTTACTATAGTTTGACTAAACCACTGACAATGGTTTACATACAATGGCGTGTAGCCGCTTACCTAATATAAAGCAATAAAACAAGGATAAAATCTCCTGTTGAGTAATGTAGCGCTTAAAGTTTAAAAATTATTATTGATATAATAATAATAATAATAATAAAAATAAAAAAATACAGCGTATGTGCTCCCGAGTGGCAGAAAGGAAATCGTGGTGTAGTCATGAAAGACACGTCCTATAGAAATACCTTAGATTAAAAGTCGTGTTGAGTGACACGAAAAAAGGGGAAATTCGTGTCTACGAACACGAATCAATAGATTAAATTTCGTGACTATGTCACGAACATCTCTCGTTGGTTAACCCCCTGCGTCAGAATCCGAAGGTGAGGGATTTACATTGAAGTGTATCGGACGGCCCTCTACGTTGAAAAGCAACGTAAAAGGGGTACCTTCTGCCTCGGATGTCGACGCCAGGGGGCAATGACCAAACGTCGATACGTGACGATGAGGGGCGAGATCGTGTTGAATTAGCACCACTCTTAACGCTAGTGTGTCTAATACATACCGTTATCTACGTGTGTAAATGTAGGTCGCGACCTCCTTACCTGACTCACAACCTCTCCAGCCAGGCTACATAGCTTTGAACCGGGACATGAGATGACGGTTTCACGAGTACAACGGTCGTAAACATTCAGCATTTCAAATCAAGCATGTATCAAGCACACGAGCGCAAACAAAGACGAGCACTACCAACAACACGAGAGAACTGATCCAACTGCAAGATGATAAAAGCAGTGAACCCCCAGACACTGATCAATCTCTCAGACTGGTTTCTCAAACGAGAGAGCCGTCCTCATGGAGTGTGCCTTCTCTCCCCAACCCAAAGTCTGTTTTCAAACTGACGGCATTGAAGTTTTGAGCCGTTCCTAAACCCTGCCGTCAGAACCTTACGCCAGCAGATTGACAGACGGATCGTCAAATCGAAATTCACACCTGAAACAAAGTACACAGACACGCACACATATGCAGCAACATGAAGAAAAAAAAAAAAACTAAATTACATAGCACAGCGTATGTAACAGTACTGTTTAATTATAGTAAACAGCTGTTAACTAGGAAAAACTGCGTTGAAACCGTAAAATTACGGTAAAAGGCTGGAACCACAGCTGCCAGTATTTTACTGTAAATTTACGGGCAAATTTTTTACAGCTCTTCCTTTAGTCATCATCAGCTCCTCCCGTGGTTGTGAACTTCCTCTTATCTGAGTGATGACATCATGCTAGAGTTGATATATAGAGACACTGTGCCAGTTCATAATGGAGAAGTGTTGCATGTTTTGAGTGAAACTGTCAACCCACATCTGACCACTACCCTGACGGAGAACAGACTTTGACACAACACTGGTTATGAAACATGTTCTTCAGTGTGAGAACTGCATATTGTAAACCACACTGACTCAACACACACATCTGCTCTGAACACAGTTTATATGATTTTCTTTGCATTATTGTTAGTTTCACTTTCTTCACTTCATGTCATTAAATTCTAGAAATAAAGTCATTAAATTATTAGTGATAAAGCTGGTTTGTTATGTTGGGGAATGTTACAGTTAAAGACCCAAAAAGACCAGATATGATGAATAAAGACCCGGATTCAGAGTTAAAAAAAAAATAAATAAATTGAAGAAAATTTTACTGAAGAATAGTTTGCAGTTTCATCAGCAGAAGCCAGCTTCAAGTCTCAAGGAGCTCGTAAGCCGCTCTGTATACACATTCAATACAGCAGCAATTATACTCTAACAGAGTCTATTAATTACATCATTAATTCAGGTTAAATGATTCTGACTGGCTAAGAAAAATAGACAAAATTAGTAATCTTCCACACATGGACTGATAGATAGAAGCACATCTCCATCAATCATGATGCTGATGCTCAGACCCAGGATTGTGACCTTCTAGGTTAGGGATGGGCAACTTCGATAGTGATGAGGGCCAACATTTTTTCTCCTTAATACCAGGGGGCCAGATTACTAATCCACACCCGCACCTTTTACACCGTCTTACTCAATTTACTTTTTAATAATAATTATAGCTATAAAAACAGAACATTGTGTTCTTATAAAATAAAGAAAACAGACAGGATAGCCTACTGCTTTCCGCCGTCTCAATTTCTTTTCCATCAGCTTCTTTGTGATGGAGAGCATCAAAACATAAAAAACTCAGTAGGCTACACAGGCTACTACTTGTCGTGGGTTTTTTTCTTTCATTTTGTTAATCTGTTAATTATTTGAGTGAAGTATTTGGCCTATTTAGTCTTTATAGGCTAGCCTATATGATTTTATTCTGCGCTGTGCATGTCGATGTTTCCTCATGTTCTGTTGCTTGTGCTTTGCGCAAGTAAAACTAAACTCCTGAAAAATAAACTTTGTTATTCTTAATGGGTCACAGACACTTATCCATTATTTCGTGAGGTATTTGGATATGCAGCTTATATCTGTTTTTACTTTTTTTCAGCATGTAAAATGGTATTCAGTTCCGCTTTTCTCGGCATCACAGCATATTGTACAGAAGATACAGTTTGCTTTGACAATTTTCAAATGGTGACAATATTGGAATATTAGGAAAAAACATGAATTTATGAGAGACTCTGCCCTGCTCGTCTCAAACCACTCTCAAAGCGCAGAGCACGATATATGATGAAATTAAACTGACTTAGGCCCTACTTATAGGCTACTAAATTTCATTGCTTTCCATGTTCAAGGACTTTGTATCGTTTCTATTTTAATGAAAGTTTGGATAACATTAAAAGCATTTACTTCTTTTTTCCTCTGTGTTTTTCGCACGAGACACGCTCATTGCTCGACAATCGATAAGCTTTATATATATATATAAAGCTGAAATGCTCCGATCGACTTTTCTGAGACCCTCTACTCTTCCCTGCGGATGGCCTCTGACCTACTTTCTGTATGATCTGAATTTCTGCACTTTGAATTTACAATATTGAATTTGATGTTCTGAATTTCTTCTTCATCTTGAATACTTGAAGTTGTGTTTTTAAAAACTGGATATTTGCAGTCTAAAATTTCAGAATGAAAAATCTGCTGTTACATGTCTATAAAATTCTGCCATGAAAACATTTCAGTTGTGTTCAATTTCAAATGTTTAATATTCAAGTTTTAATGCCACGTAATATTCAATTTTATTAAATTACACTTGTCTATAATTCAAATTTACACAATTCAAATTCAAATAATATTGTCATAATTCTAGCTCCATAACTGTGGGGCTGATAAAGGAGCTCTTCAGTCGTTGCCTTAGTAACGCAAGAGTTTACACACGATATGCGATGTAAATACTGACCTTGTTATGTAGGATGATCAGTTATTTCTTTTAATTGTATGATTAATTTGTGTTCATGTTGCTCAAATATCATGTTTAGCAATCTACGGAGAAACTGGCAGCCAGGCAACAGACAAGTGACAGATCCACGTCACTATACTCGCATTCTAGCAGCACGCGGTTCGGCATGGTTGGCTAATTCCGGGCGGAGAACGGTTTGTAATCGTGTCGTGCTGTACCGGGCTCAGTTTGAAATACAACTGGAACCGTTCCTTACCATTCATCCGTTCGGCCCGGCGGTGGAAAGCGGATTTTGTGAGCAGTGCAGTGGTGTAATGGCAATTTACAATAAAATCTTTCATTACAGATATCGTTTCCATACAAATCAATGGGTGACCCCTTGAACTTGATAAAAAAGATAATCCCTTAACCATCCTGACTGGATGGTGAAAACACGATTTTTATTTTTTCGTTTATTTTTGCTAATTTTAGTAAACTTACACATTAGCGTGCATATCTGGAAATAGCGACCTCTCCTAGATTTATTTAGTATTAACATTATAATCTGAATGCAATCTTTACATTACTTGCTTTTCAAATGTCCAGCAGGCTGTATTTAAAGACATGGCGGGCCGTGTGCACCCAGTTGCCCATCCCTTTTCTAGGTCATGAAAAGGCGCCGACGGGTCTCCAGTAGAATGCCAGTGTCCACTGATACAGGACCTACAGACAGAACACTAGCCCACATACAGATACACATGATTCACAGCTTCTTCAAAGTAGAAGTTGGTCTGAGCTCTGCTGTGAACAGGAAACTTTCCCAAAACATACTGATAAGTTGTACTTTTCTCTCAGTGGCCCTCATTTATCAAACGAATGTAGAAACCAGTGTACGGAAAAATCAGCTTACGACAACGCTCACGTGTGATTCATTAAACTTTCGTATACGGCCAATTTCGTCACACGAATGAACGGGTGTTGATAAATGTGGCGGCTGAAACAATCGTCATTTAAATATCATGCCCCAACTTTTAGAAGCCTCGCCCTATAGTTTACGACACAGAGAAACGTAACCCGGCCATGAAGAGGAAGTAATGGCATGAAAAATAAATGTATCTTACTCTAAAAACACCTCTCAACCTCGTAATTTCAAACAATAAAATTAATTTAAATAATAATAATGGTAAATAAAACTAAATACTTACAAACATATATATATATATATATATATATATATATATATATATATATATATATATATATATATATATATGGTTTGATAGATCCATCTCAAGTTACAGCCATTTCAAAATTGTCTAAACCGAAAACAAATAAACAAGTGATGTCTTTTTTTGGCTATGATGAGCAAATTCAGAGCATGAATACCTGATTATGCAGACTTGACAAACCATTATCTGATTTGGCTCACGTACACTCTCTCCAAAATGCACAAGTCAGTCTCCTGGACACCAGAAGCTGACTCTATTTTTGAAAAGTTAAAAGCTGTTCTATTAACACCACCTTGTCTTGCAGTCTTGTTTATAGCAAATCCTCAGCATACACTGCTGTAATCAATTGAATCCAGAAACTCTGTTGCCATCTGCAGATGACAGAATACCACACAACTGTTTGACAGCACTGGACATTGTGTCAAAACGAGATCTGACTTGACAGATATACCTATTAATATACATTAATGCTGACTTTGCAGATGGATCAAGTCTGAGGCTATCTGATGGGTCTCCCTCAACTTACTCAATATGTGACTCACACTCTGTAGTGGAGAGTTTCAGGGTACCCTCCTCCTTCTCCGCTCCGGCAGCTGAGCTGTTTGCACTCACACGTGCATGAATCTTGGCAGAAGTCAAGACTATCACTGTTTCACAGACATTAATTATGCATTTCAAACTTTACATGATACTGGGGTACTTTATAAACACTGTGGTTTGGTAACTTCTTCAGGAAAACCTATCATGCAGAAACAATGAGAATCAATTTATTAGTCCGCTCTCCTCCTAAAAGCCTTTTGAGTTTGCAAACGTCGAGGAAACGTGATTCAGATTTCTGAGGGGAATAATCATGCTGATGTTGTTGTTGCTGCAAAAGCAGCAGCCAAGTCAAATAAATGACCATGCCTGCAGATGAAAGACGTCTCTCTAACTAATCTCTCTGATTTACCTTACTGGTGGTGAACTGACTCTCTGGCTGCAGGATGGGTTCTGAGACAGGCACCTGGGTCGACTCTAAGTACAGACCCGCATTACCAAAATCAGTTTTTCAATTGGTACATGGTGCAGACTTTATATATAAGGGGGTGTGGTTGAAATGGTTAAGAGATACTGGTATGCACCAGGTGTTGTTTTTTCAAATTTTGCAGCACAATTTTGTAGAAAATGTGCCAATTGTGTGCAGATGAATATTGGAAAAGTGGCAAACATCTCTCAGAGTTGCACACCCAACACCAGAGACTCTGTTCGAACGAACAAATTTACTCACCCCCATATCATCCAAGATGTTCATGTCTTTCTTTCTTTAGTCGAAAAGAAATGAAGGTTTTTGAGGAAAACATTCCAGGATTATTCTCCACATAGTGGACTCAGAGTCAAAGATGAAACCTACATTTTGTGCATGTGACTTAATATATGGAGTGACATTATCTAAGTAATTGGCTACAGAGTTTCTGGTTTTGGAGAGCCCAAAAATAATCACCTCAGTTTTCGCATTGTTAAAGGATTAGTTCACTTTCAAGCTGAAGAAAGTGTCTCCATCCACATCCATCCATCATAAATGTACTCCACACGGCTCCAGGGGGTCAATAAAGGCCTTCTGAAGCGAAACGATGCATTTGTGTAAAAAAATATCCATATTTAACAAGTTATGAAGTAAAATATCTAGCTTCTGCCAGACCGCCCTCCCTATTCAAGTTAAGAAAAAACAGAACTGGCGTCGCGTCAATTACACTTTTTCCGTAAGTTGAATATGGAAGGTGTAGGACGTAACGTAAGCTTTGAGAACTGCAAGAGTTGTACACTTTCTTCAAAGTAGAATACGGAAGGCAATTCTGGCAGAAGCTATTTTACTTCATAACTTGTTAAATATGAATATTTTTTTACACAAACGCATCGCTTCGCTTTAACCGGTTTTCATGTACTATGATGAGTTGTAAATCCTGATTGAAATGGTTCGAGTACCTGAGTCCAGTTTAAAATAGAAAGTAACTGTGATAAGACAACTTTTCCCATAACTTTTGAAAGAAATGGTAATTTTGAAATAGGATGATAATTATTCAAACACTTTACGTCAGCAGTGGGCTTTTTAAGCAACGGATGGACAACCGCATGCTTTAAAAACGCAGGGACAGTGCCAGAGACAAGCAGGATTTAATTATCATCTGAATACTAGAACCGTATCAAAAGAACCTTTAATGATGTCAGAGGGTGCTGTGGAAAAAGTCATCTCTTTCTTGCAAATGAATCTCAAGAGTTACAGAAGTCAAAATCAACAAAGCCGAGACGCCTGCAGGACATCTGAACATGTCTTTGTTCGAGCCCCCATCTTTATACCCTTTTCTTGTTGATAATACAGCTCAATCTCCACACCTGCTTCCCAACATTGAAGCCCACTCCCCTTGTCTTTCATCTAATAGTGGAATCCTGCCAATCGGTCTTTAATTGGGCCTTACTCAGCATTTCTCAAGGACCCTTGCTCATTTCCACCTCCTCTCTGCTTTACGACAAATCTGTCCAAGTGAACGAGTGGAGTCGTCCAACCATGGATGTGATTTAAATTTTGGGCTTTTGTATTTAATAGGTGCTACAGAGTCTAAGATATCTGAACAAAAATAATTAAAGAGAGAAAGATTTTCTGGGACTGAAGAATGCTCAGCACCAACTGAAACTGCTGTTGAAACATCATTTATTTGATCTGTGCCAGAAAACTGAATTGCAGTGAGAGAATTGATGAAACGAGAATAAAAACCTGTAGTTTTAGCAGTACACAGAGAACTAGACATTATAACATTGAATACAATGAGCTTGTGATCTGAAAAACTTGAATCTTCAATGTTTATATTATTGACGGGTAAACCCATATGACATAATAAGGTTGAGAGTACATGTGTAGCCTTATTTACATGCTGAAAAAACCAAAGGAGTCCAGGACATAAGTAAACTCAGTGACCAGAGGCTTTCCAGGACAGCAGACATGAATATTAAAATCACCCAACATTAGTAGACGATCATATGATGCGATGATATGAGATATGAAGTCAGAAAACTCCTTTATAAAATCTTTATCTGACTTTGGAAGCCTGTAAACCAAGACACATAATTATGGAGTGGTAGCAGAATCGATCAGCGATTAAATGTGGAAAAGTTCCCAGCAGAGACTGTCAATGTTTTAAACTGGACACAGGAATTATAAGAGACTTTTTCCAAATTGCTGGAACTACTTTGGAATCAATAGACCTTTGAAATATAGAGCAGCATATCAGTGTCAATTCTTCTGCATGCACAGACCTTTAATAAAAAGGACGAAATACCATCAGGACCAGCAGATTTCTTTGGACACATTTGTTTGAATAATGACTGAACATGACTACCATCAATCAGTAGTTGATACAGAACTCAGTTCCTTCATACTTGATCGAAATGTTGGGTATCAAACCTTAAGAAGAAACAGTTCAAATCATCTGCTTTTTGTGTGTCATCTCATCACTCGTAAGGAACGTCTTTCTGGCTGGTTGCATATTAGTTATATTTATCAGTTATAATTCCTTGCAGCTCTTAATAACTGATTCAGTTATTTCTGCACAGATTTTAAATAATTCAACACGATTTCAGATTCTAAAGGCTCTTTTCCTATTAATACAATGCTTTAATAATATAAACTTTGTTGTTTGGACAAATAGTGACTTGCTTTTAGTAACCACATTATCTGTACAAAAATGTACATAATCAGTTATTGAGGTCAGCACTATTAAAAACATCCCAATCTGTGCATAAAACAACCCTTAAAGGATTCAATGTTATTTTCAGACCACACAAAAACCTTAAAACCTTTAAAACTGTCCTGTACGCTGGAATTAGATGCACTGTATTGTGGTCTCTAATGGAGGCCTTGATTTTGCAGTATTAACCTTTTTAACAATCCCATAACATTTATCTAGGATTCTGTTGTCTCTTGTGCCACATTTAAGGTATTGCTCAAATCCAGGTAGTGACAGTCCCAGATTGCAATGGTTAAAAAAATCATCTAGTATGAAAACAGACCTGTGCATTGGGTGAGCACTGAAGTTGTTGCTTTATTTATTTATATATTTATTTAGGCAAGACCAGTGAATGTTTTGGCAGGGCAAATGTTACGTCTGTTATCCCTGATGTGGCCTTACATCCCCACAACCATCACGAACCCCGAACAGACGACGCGCACACTCCGGTTGTCTGAGAAATACCTAAATGTATTATAAACAGAAAGGGAAGAGACACTGCAGACATTAACAACTGAAATAAGAAAAAAAAACATAAAAAAAACAAATGCCAGTGTATGAGGCACGAGGTAAAACGATAATTACTCAACAAAGTTTCCTTAGGACATATAAACTCATCCAACTCATTGTACATTTGTTGATATAATCACGTTTATATTTGAAAAACTCATTTAAACACACTTTTATCACATTTTTGTTAAACACAATAAACAGGAGAGAAGAGAAACACGCTTACCCGCAGCAGTATCAGCCATTTTCTGCTGAACTACAGTAGGCGCAAAAGGACAAAATAATGACTGTCTGCAATGTATTAACCACTAGGGGGCACTAAAACACCATTTGATTTAATTTATCCTCTAATTTCATGTAATTCAACACCATGAATTTCATTATAATTAATGTTCTTTTTAACTCTGTTACACAAACAAATATCTAGTCCATATTTTTGTTTTTTAGCTAGTGTGAAGAGCTGTTCATGCCAGTATCAACCCTAATCATGCACGTCTGAGCACTATAAGGCCCGCTCCTCTATATTCAAAGCAGACTTTGGATTTTACATGCAGCTCCTCAATTTTGTTCTGTAAAGATCTTACGTTGTTCAGAATTATTCCAGTCAAGGGAGATCTACCCTATTGAACGAATGCCGCCTCAAGTCCTCTTCTCCTCTGGAGTCGTTTTAGCGACGACCTTCTCACGTCCAACGGTAAACCCAACGGGTCCGTTGTCATAGTTGGTCCAGAGAACCGAAGCAGCACGAGAGCATCTCTTATATGATTGGTGCCCCGCTGTCACATGGTGTTGTTGAATAAGTGTGGCAGCAGCATCAAAATCTCAATGAGCAACATTTTTAAATGGCCTTGCATGTAGGCTAAACATTTTCAGAACCTAAAAACTTAAAAAAAAAAAAAAAGAGAAAATAGTAAAAATAATTTAAAAACATAAAAAGTCCACTCGGCCACACACAAATTAAAATCAGCATCAGGAGAGTCGGAGCGCGCGCTACGGAGTCCGACCCTGCGTCTCAATCAGCTCCCTAGCTCGTGAATCAGTATATCATGTAAATGAATGTTCCCTGATCAGTGCCCTGAATACTGAACTAGGGAGCTGATTGAGTCTGCAGCTGAGCAGCGCCACCGGAAGTGATGTGGAATATGGAGTGGAGCTGCTGTTCAGCTGTACTTTCACTTTCGGTTCCACGTGATTGAATCCTCTGCGCGGCAGTGACATCGTCATCATCATCATCATCACCATCATCATGTGGTAGAGAGGCGACAGACTCCTGCATCTTTTCTGAAAAACGCTATTGGTAATATTAATATTAAGTATTTGTTCATTGTCACTGATAATCTCAATAATGGATATCTGGCGCCTCCTGCTGGACACTCAGAAAACAACATCAACACACACCAGAACTGAGAAACTCCACATTCACTGACAGAAACAGATTAAATTCTGCTGTTGTTATTATTCAAAACAGAGCTTAAACAGTTGAAGATATGTGGACTACTCCTGAAGTCACTGTGAAGAAACACTTTGATTCATTTCAGCATCATGGACAGAGACGGGAGCTCGATTAGTGTGACTTCAGTGCAGAAAGATGCAGAGAGTCTGTGAACCAGACCAGAACTGACCAGCAGCTCAGTGTCAGGAACTGAACTATCTCATCTGCTGATGAACACAGAGATGGAAAGGATTTTCCAGGATGAAGCTGGAGCTGATGTGCTTTAACAAGTTTCTAGAAGGAGTTCATATGAACAATCAGTGTGAAATGATCCTGATGAACTCTTGTGACACTGAACAGAGAATGAGACAAATATGAACTGTCAAAGATCATCAGTGAGAGTTTGAGTTCAGATCCTGTCGGACACTCTGCACATTTCTCTCCATCTTTGAACTCTTCTGAACTTCACCTTTACACTTCTTTTTATTATTTCAGCTGCATTGTTTCCACGAAATACAGAAACTAGTGAAATACAGTCTTGTCTAGATGAAGTAAAACCTGAATTGTTTCATTCTGAATGAATAAATTCTTTAAAACAGTGTGAATGTGAGACAGACTTATTTACAGATCGAGCAGTGGCCCTCCAGCAACAGGTTTGGACACTCCTCGTTTAAAGACACCATGATTAACACGCTACAGTTTAATGCTCTTCTGATAAAAATAAATGTTGACAAGCATTCTTTCATGACACTGAAGCTCTCAGGAGCTAAAAGGGTCAAAAGCTGCAGTTACTTCTGCTTTTATGCATGTGAAGGTGTGAGAGAGAGATGAAGTGTGAAACCCAGAGCAGAAACTGACCACTGCATTGGAAATTGTGTTTAATACTGAACAACTACATTTGAATGAGCTTATTTTAAACATTTTTGAAGATAATGAACTGTGCTCTTGAAATATGAGTGCCACAGGGTTCTCAACCTTTTTTCCCAGTGTGGTCCAAGTGCAAGTCTCACGGGCGCATATCATTTACAAATAACGTCAACAATGAAAACCAATCAGATTTAATGTTATGGTATTAACAGATATTATTATTATACCTAATAATATTTACACAGAAGAGGCAGTGTTTTTTGACGGCACATACAGTGTTTAATTTCTGTCACACTCTGCAAAATCAACAAATAATATAAGAAATTCATTTTTGTTGCACCTTAAGTAACTATTTAACTCTGGGTGTAAATTCTCTTCAACAGCATCGTAACAGTCACCAAACAATGACGGCGTGTTGCAGGCCTGTTAGGACCGTCTAGGGGTCAGCTGAAACAGAAAAATGAAGAAAGAGTCTCACTACCAGAAACATGCCAAAAAAAATAAGTTTTATTTCTTATTAAGGGTTTGGCGTCAGGGGCAGACAAGTTCCAGACAAAACAATCTCTTTGTTTAACCTCTACAATTCCTAACACAAAAATAAAGAAAACAAAATACAGTGTAAACTTATCTACCTCCCTAACCAAAAACAATGAGAAAAGATAGATATGCAAAATAAAATGGCGTCAAACCCCCTACATCCCTTAATTTGGCAAAAATATATACAAGAATATTTACAGGTGATAATATAGAAGTCCGTAGCAAACAAAGCAAAATCAGAATCCAGAATCGTCAAACAGGCGTGGGTCAAGTAAACAGGAATTATCAAATGTCCAAAATCACAATCTCCAAATAATCCCTCACAATCAATCTCTCTAGTACGACTCTAGACCAGCATTAAAGAACTATCTACATCCTTTCTTTGTATTGGTCTTAAGTAATATTCTAATTTTCTGAGATACTGAATTTGGGATTTTCCTTAGTTGTCAGTTATAATCATCAAAATTAAAAGAAATAAACATTTGAAATATATCAGTCAGTATGTAATGAATAAATATAATATACAAGTTTCACTTTTTGAATGGAATTAGTGAAATAAATCAACTTTTTGATGATATTCTAATTATATGACCAGCACCTGTAAACTGATAAATAACAGATTCTGTCTCATTTTAAATAAACACAGAAAATATAGATGAAAAATGATTGTAAGAAATGTACTTTTGCTATTGTTAAATAAATGTTCAGCAATATCTTCCAGAGATTTCTGAATTTTTGCACTTTTTTCTCTCTATATGGCAACTAAAATACACAAAGATTCATCATGCTAGATCATGTGGAAGTATTTAAACCATGTCTGAAAATAATATATGATCACCAAAATGATTTTATATGGCAAAAAAAAAAAAAAAAAAAAAAAAAATACTGTACAAAGTTATTTTCATTTAATCCATTTTAATTTAATTCAAAAATAAAAAATAGTGAAACTGGAATTTTTAAATGTGGTCAGCATATCATTGGCAGCATTTGTGACGGGCCGCAGGTTGAGAACCACTCTAAAACATCATCTGTACTTGTGTTGTTTTGCCAAAAAGAAGACGATTGAATTCTGATGGATCAATATGAGTCTCTCCTACAGATCCTGCTGTAGCGCCTACTAGTGACTGAACATAGAAAACAACACATTATTTTATGTGATCACAGCCTGATCCTAGTTTTGATATCAACAAACTTTATTTTGATGGCTATTTCTGCACGCTCTTCTTCTGTTGAAGACAGCTGGATCTGATGTCATAAACCAGAACGACCACAGTAGCCACGCCCACCAGAGCAGAGAGAGCCAATCGGATCACAGTTTCAGTAAAGCCACAACAGCCTTCTGAGAAAAGAAATGAGCAACATAAAAATATAAATATCGTTGAGTTTGTGAAAACAAACAAACAAAATAATTATAATATATAGTTACTCACCGCTGACAGTCACAGTGAATTTCTTGTTTAAAGTCTGTTTGCTGCTGCTGATCTTCACTTTATAAACTCCAGAGTCTGTGATTCTGATGTTTGTGATGGTCAGAGATCCGGTCTGATGATCCAGCTTCAGTCTGTCTCTGAATCTCTCATCAGGATCATATAATGGTGGACTCTTGGCCTCTAGATCATGTTTAGCTATGAGTTTTCCTTCATCTCCAAACCTCCACACTATCAGCTCATCTCCGTGTGTTTCAGTATCAGTCTGAAGAGAGACAGAATCTCCCTCCGTCTCTGATACAATCTTCGTTTCACCTTTAAAAGCATCAATAACATCTGGAGATTCTGCATGAGACAGATTCACAGATATTAAACATTAAACACAGTTAGAATATTAACTTTAACAGTCAGTTAGTTTACTTAATTCATTTTAATTAACAAAACTACAATAAACTTCAAAACATCTAATTATTCATAAATAAAAGTGTCCTCACCATAGACAGTAACACTGAAATCCAAATCTGAGGTCCCAGTTTTGTGGTTGATCTCTAGTTTATAAAGTCCAGTATGATTAGTTCTCATGTTTGTGATTGTCAGAGATCCAGTCTGATCCAGCTTCAGTCTGTCTTTGAACATCTCAGGGACAGTGGGATATGAAATCATATTTCTATCTATTTTAGCAATGACTGAACGTGAATCTCTAAACCTCCACTTCATCTGAATAATTCCCTGTATTTGAGTAAGATCAGGGTTTAGAGTGACAGATTCTCCCTCCATCACTATCACTGTCTTCACTTCATCTGTTCCAGCACCAAACACTCCTGCAGAACAAACACAAACAGTTTCTCAGAGATTAAACTCGTATAACACTGCTGCTGATGTTACTGAACAGAGTTCAACAGAAATCAGTCTTGATTTATAAACACATTTTGACTTATTACAAGGCCCCTATTATGCTCATTTATTAGGTTCATAATTTTCATTATGGGGTCTGCAAAATTGGGTTTTTCACCATCTGTCTGAACGCTCTATTTTTTATAATTTTTTATAGAACCCTCCAGAACAATACAGCATGTAAAACTGTGTAATTCCCCAACAAATGTTAAGATTGGGAAGTAATACATAATCACACTCTCAAAGTTACACAATATAACACCAAAACTGTAATCTCTCAGGTAATTACAGAACTGGTCTCTGTCAAAAATAACTAGCACCAACAAGTACCAAAATATCACTTTGAATATCCACAGTTCTTAAGTGCACTGAATAATGCTATGAACAAATATTAAATGCTGTGGGTCAGCACCGGGTGTGGCACACATTTCCTGAAAACAAGTGAAGCCAAATCGTTTCAATCGCCCCCTGGTGGCTGGCTGGTCATAAAGCCCACCATCTCCATGCAAACAAATGGGACAATCAAGTTACACTTCAAATACATTTTTTCGGGAATGTATCACAACCTTTGGAACATGAAAACAACACAATTTTGGTAAATTGCTGTATTTTTTTTCTGAACATATTTGTGTGTAGAGAGCCACTGCCCTGCATAGTATACTTTCAACCCTGACGAAACTAGTAATCCTGAAGGTATTGATTAGCTGGTTCGGGTGTGTTTGATTAGGGCTGGAGCTAAACTCTGCAGGACAGTCGGTCCCCAGGAGTGAGTTTGCCCACCCCTGGTCTACAGTGACATACTGGCTAAATATAATCAGTCAGTTTGCCCACTAGGCATTTACTATTGCCCTGTAAACATTAATTTGAATTAATTATTGGACTTCATTTTGCACAGTGAGGGTAATTTGCAGACCGTCCCTCAAGCAGGCAAATATCAAACCCAATACTAACTTTACCTTGCTTCTATGTATTTATTTAGTCCCTTCCCTGACCTCTTGAATTTGTTAGTTCAGCTGTGACAGAGTCTTGAACATTTCAGCTCACTACAAAAGAAGAAGAATATGATTGTTTGTTTGACATAAATAGTGCGAAAACTAAGCAAATGTTAGGCTACTAATCAAGTATCTTTGGTCAAAAGATCATTTAAAGTAGTGATTAGCCAGTGGCAGCTGTGTTCATTTCCCTTCCTGCCCATCATCTCATTGTTTAAACTGCTTTATCTGTTTGTATTTAATTTATTCGTACACAGCTTCGATTCAGCCAGAGAACAGCCTACAATTGAATAAAAGTGCAGGAGACAAGTGATTAAAAATAGTTGAGGACAGCATGTACAAATTCACCTGGATGAATGTGATCATTAGTTAAAAAAGGGAGAGCTGAAGTCCTGCAGATTTATCTTCAACCATAGTAAAAAATAATTAAATAAATAAATAAAGACTCCCCTGCCCGTAGCTCCCTAGTAACTCTTGAAACCTAGATTAGCTTGTTTAGATGTGTTTCATTTGAAGCAAAACTCTGCAGGACTTTCCAGGACCAATGTTGGCCACCCCGGTGTCACAGTGAAACCAAACGTGAAAAATAAACAGAAATCATGAACTTACCACACATTAGTAGAAAAATCTGAAACAATTTGAAAGCATTCTTCATACTGTCGAAGATTCCAGCAAAATCTGATTTCGATGAATATTATTGTTTTTTTCTGAACCACACCCTCCCGACAGACAGTGATGAGGGTGACCAAACACCCACTAAATACCAACGCAGAGATGTTTCCAATCTGAAAGACAGCAGGGCAGTGCAGAAAACTGTAATGGCAGAGACTATAACGGTTCTTTCTTTTGTTCTGTCCAAATACCCACGCTTGCAGTCTTTGCACTTTGACCACTTCTCTGCTTACATGACGTATTTCCTGTCATTTCCTGTATTTGGCTCAAGTGGGCGTGAAGACCGCAAGTGTGTGTAGAACTTCTGATTCCCCGATGGGACACACTTACAGTCTCTTAAAAAATCCAAGTGTTTACAGAGCTTTTTATTATTAATTTTATTACTATTATTATTATTATTATCATTATTATTTTCAATACTCTGGATTTTAAAATACACTTCTAAATGTCTGTTCAGTGGTCGCTATGTAACTAACAGAAGACACAATATTAAAATTGTGGTGCTTCTTTAAGTGATAAACAGCAGTTGCAAATGTTGTACAAAATACACACAGCCCACTCATCTTTGCATCAATAAAATTCGCAACACTTTATATTTAATTACATAATTATAGTATATTAGCCTATATAATTAATTTAACTTATCGTATGTTTTCCTTTACATCTCGTGATTTCGGGGCATGCATCGACGTCACTTTCCCGCCGGAACGCGCTCCCTCAGCTGGCCTGAGTGGCAAAAGAACCTGCTGCATGACTGGATTTAATAGGGGAAACTGCGAAAACCGAGAAACAAATTACACTAAAGGTTGGACTCGAAAGTGTTTCTTACAACTTGTAAAAGAAATTGACTGTAAAATAAGTCCCAAAAATGAATTTGTTAGCCCATAATAATAATGGTTATTACCCTTATGGGTAGAATAGCAGGGGCCCATGATCAGCCCACATAGGGCCCAGGTAGTGTGGGCCCCAGATGGGAGAAACCTGGGTTGCCCATGTGGGTTTTAGCTAGGGCCCATGTGAAGCCCAACTTCAGCCCATCTGGGCTTGCCCACATGGGGCCACCATGGAACCCCTGGACAAAATTAGCTGCCCAGATGGGGCCCACTCACCAGCCCATATCCAACCCTTATGGGCCCCACATGGGTGTGTTGGCAGGGGACTCCTGGCTGCATGTCAATATCCATGAATAATCAGTTAATTTTGTCCGGGGGTTCCATGGTGGCCCCATGTGGGCAAGCCCAGATGGGCTGAAGTTGGGCTTCACATGGGCCCTAGCTAAAACCCACACGGGCAACCCAGGTTTCTCCCATCTGGGGCCCACACTACCTGGGCCCCATGTGGGCTGATCATGGGCCCCTGCTATTCTACCCATAAGGGTAATAACCATTATTATTATGGGCTAACAAATTCATTTTTGGGACTTATTTTACAGTCAGCCCATACAGTTCTTTAACCCATGTTCATATTTTTTTTACACAGCCAATATTACCGGGTCTGGTGGACCCACCACATTATTAGGCTTTTAAATCAATACAGCCATAACAATTCATGTAAGAAATACTTAACAGATGTTTACTTTAGCTCAATTACCAATGATATATACATCATCGTTCATATACACCATTTACCCCTGTGAGATTGCATTTATGATTGTTTTTGTTTTTTGTGAGAAACCAAGGAAATTCAATAAAATAAATTAAAAAAAAAATTAAAAAAAAAATAGAAAAGATTTTATTATTATTAGTGATTATTTCTTAGAACTTAATCAGATTAAGTGAAAGTGCTTGAAATGTAACAATTTTGTAACTTTGTGTGGGAATAGCAGGTGCATAAAGACAACATTCCCGCACACAGACACCTACGCTCAGACACGCACACAGACACACACTTGGTTACACACACACACACACACACACAGTAGGCCCAGTTAGGAGGAGGACACAGTTAAGTCTCATAGCACCTACAATTATTACACTCAGGTCCAGTAGACCCGAACACCTCATACGTAATAGTTGTGTGTGTGTGTGTGTGTACCGTGTGCAGTCATTGAAAAGAAGTTATTTTTTTATGTTCTTCACCGAAAATGAGCCAAGGCCAATGAGTTTGTGTTAGAAGAAATAATAAATAGCATATTTTTTCTTTTAGCAACCTTTAAAACGGGTCCCACAGACCCAAACACCTTGGGTTAAACAAGCTACAATAACAACAGGACCAGTAATACAATTAATTACCTTTTTATTTAAGTAAAATTAAGAAAAACATTAAGAAAACTCTCATTAAGAAAACTTTTGCTCAGTGTTCCCTCACTGTTATAGACAGGATTAGCTACTTTCCACCTCAAATGAACCTGAAGCCTGAAGTCCTTGTTGAGGGGTTGTCTGTCGGGCCTGTCTATCACCCCCCGGTCCCTAACACCAATGAGCCACTTGGAGACCGCCTTCTCTGCATCTTTACGGGTGATTTGGCTGGTCATGGCGTTTTTCTTTAAGCCTCCTGCAAGAAACAAATATAACGGTCACTTACTTTATATGTGCCAACACAACTCTCAGCCAGGACTGTAAAGACAACTATGTAAAGAAAAGTGCTATATAAATTAAGATTATTGGGCAATTCCACGCAAAGGTCATCTTTACCATGAAAAAAAAAAAAAGTTTTTACCAAAAGAACAAAACCCTTTTTAAATTATCCATTTAGGTCTGTAATATACTGTATTAATGTGCTCTAACAGAAATTTAAAAAAAAAATTGCCATGTTTTATCAATAGCCTGACAATTTTTGCCATGTTTTTTTTTTTTTTTTTTTTTTAACAGTAAAATTAGCTATAACTCAGGATAGGAATGATATATCAACAAATCCCTCTGGAAAAGCCTTCAGAATATAGTTCAGTATAAGACTGGAAACGCTGGTGCTTGTAGGTGCTACTGAAGTGGATATATCTGACTCTGAGTGTGAGAAAAAAAAAACTCATTTTGAGAAAACGGCCTTTAAAGTTTTATATTGTATAATTTCATACATTTCTAATGACACCCACAACCTACAAACAAAATATATATTAAATTAATTAATATCAGTAAGTGTATAATATTTAAAACACATTGAAATAAATGAAAAAACTATTAATAGCAACAGAAGATAACTACTTCTCTTGTCAGAGAAGAGTCAACATTTTTTGAGTGCAATTCACACCCACAAAATTGTCCGAATGCGCCACGTGCAACATGGATTGGGCCTTCTGACCTTTTGATTTTGATTAATATGCGAAATATGAGAGAGTTAAGTGCTTATTTTGAAGACAGAGAGAGGGGCGGGGGAGGGGCTCTCTGCCACTCAGTTAACAAGCGCTCTTATCACAAGCGCAGAAGTCATCTACATCACTCATAGATCACAATAACTGATCAAACCAGGCTTTGGCGGGACAAAAAATCGTTTTGGCGGCCGTAAAAAAAAAAAAATAAACGCAGGAAAAACCCTGGAATGTTAACTTTTGGTGATTTACGGTAGAAATCTAAAGGCGCAAAGTTGACAAAATATAATGAAATAACCACCTTAATGTGTAATGTTGACAATTTTGACATGAAAGCTTACATGTTAAGGGAGCAAACTGGCCCAAAATCTCAAAATTGATCACTGCATGAAAAAACCGATGTTTTCACCTGCCGTGTCTCGCCTTAAAAGGTGAATTAGAAGTGCAGCAGTTAAATTCCGCAAAAGAGAGACTGTTCAATACATATTTCAAACATATTCTTGCACACACTATCAAACTCTCTCTCTCAAACGTTACTGTAATGTCTCTCACACTCTATCAAAGATTTTCATGCATGCTATCAAACTCTCTCATTCACTACTATACTATTTCTCACACACTATCAAAGCTTTCACTCATTCACAAACATACTATCAACTCTCTCGCACACACTATCAAACTCATTGTCTGTGTATCATCCATTTCTTTTTTTATTTAACATTCAAGATGTTTATTGTGTTTATCTTCTACCCTGAACAAAAAAGCAAAAATAAATAAATAAGGTAGCGTGTATGAGAGTACAATTTGAAAAAATGTCTTGAACAGCCTCTCAATTACTAACGGACTGTGAAGTTGGATATTATGGGTATTTAATCTTTGTCAAATATAACTTTTGTTTAAATGTTATTTTTTTCTCATTTGTATACTGTATAATTTCTAGACAAAAGATTATGCAAATGCCATTTGGCCTGCAGAACAGAAGCCCATTATCATTGCCCTACTTGCAGTAAAACTGTTCTTAGAAGAAATGCAATGGAGGCTCACCTGCAGAAGTGCTTACCTGCATCGGCTCCTTGTACATCGACACCTACACTGGCTCCGTGCTCAACTTCACCTGCGCCAGGATCTGCATTGGCTTTCATTTATAGTCTGCATTGTACATTGTGCTGGATGCCCCATTTGACTACACAATTGTAAGTAATATTATAGTTTTCAATAATTTAGAGACAGTATAACTTACAAAGGGCATAAACTTTTCTTTTGAGCAGCTGGACGTGGCAGAGTTGAGGAAATGGTGGTGCATCATGTTAATGGGGAACTTCAGACTGGATCGGTAAATAATTGTTTGTTTTTTGGCTTTTGAATACTTAAAGCTTTCATGAATAAGGAACTATGCAATCTTTAATCTCTATTTTCTGTTTGCCCATTATGCAGAAGAGTCCAAAGCCTTCCTGAGAGGTGATCAGCAGCCTGTATGTAGGTTGCAAAAGAGGAAGTTTGAACAAATCTCTCAGGTAAAAGCATATACTTGGGAATCAAGAGGTTAAAAATGGCATGTTATCATATACTAGCTAAACTTGTACTGTATTTTTTCCACTAACAGGAAAAGCCTTTCCACGTACAGGTAACTCGTACCTTTTACTTTGTTGCAGCTCCTCAGAAAAAGTATCAGTTACTTTTTAAAAAGGTAGTACTAAAGATAACTGGTTCGAATTGAATCTTCATATGTTTTTTAGGAAGATGAAACGAATGGTTTCACCCCTGAGTCTGCACCAGAGAAGCAGGTGGCTCCACGAAAAGTAGGTTTTATTAGAGGGGTTGCAGCCATTATTGTTCAGCATATTTTTAATTATCCTCTTTTGCATTGTTTTTTCTTAGGTGCGTATCATGACGAATCTTAAGATTGCCAGTCAGTGGTGCTTGGAGAACTCTGGTGATCTTCTTGGCTCAGTTCAGCTTCCTCGTATACTGTGCATGGAGGATGAAGAAGCCATTGAGGCCTTGGAACAGTACTGCAGTGCAGAGCGTATAGAGGATGATCTTGTAGACCCACTGATGTTAGTCTTTACATTTATGCAGGACATGCATACATTTGTAGAGAATGTGGTGGACAACATGCACCTCGCACCAATCTTTTGTCACACACAAAATTAAAAAAAAAAAAAAACATTGTCCATTTCTTTTTTTCATGTAATGTTTTTCTAATATATATATATATATATATATATATATATATATATATATATATATATATATATATATATATATATATAATTTTTTTTTTTTTTTTCAATGCTATTTACAAAGCTCAACCACCAACTGCTGTTGAGTTTGTTTTTGTTTTGTTTTTTTGTTTCCTGGTGTGTAGCAGTAGCAATGTGACTGACTTGTTAAGCTATGATTTAATTCATTATAAAGTTCATTTGGACATCTTTAAAGGTGATTTTCTCAATATTTTGATTGTTTTTGCACCCTCAGATTTCTCTCTCTCTCTCTCTCTCTCTATATATATATATACTAAACTTGAGCAGCTATATATATATAAACTTTTTTTAATGTTTTAAAAGTTTCTTATGCTCATGAAGGCTATATTTATCTGATCAAAAATACAGAAAAATTCTACAATTCTAGAAATATTGCAATTTAAAATATAAGTTTTCTATTTTAATACTTTCAACTACACTTCAAAGGTTTAGTATCTTTTTTTGTTGAAAAATTAATTTGAATTCAGGATATGTGTTCATTTGTTAAAATGTGTAAGTAAAGACGTTTTTTTAAGAATTTAATATTGAATAAACTGTTTTTTATTTTTCACAGAATCTTTAGAATATAACAGGCTATAAAAAGAATCAAGTTGTTTCCAACATTGATGATAAATCAGCGTATTAGAATGATTTCTGACAGATCATGTGACACTGAACACTGGAGTAATGGATGATGAAAATTCAGCTTTGCAGGACAGAAATAAATACATTTTTAAAATATATTACAATACAAAACTTGCAATAATTGAATTGAATTGTAATAATATTTCACAACACTGTATTTTTTGCATCTGTACTTTTCATCAAATAAATTCAGCCAATCAAATAAATGAAAATATTACTGATCACAAACTTTTGAGCGGTAGTGTAAATATATATATATATATGCGCGGCAGAGAGTGCAAGTGTCTTAATGCGCGGCTGAGAGTGCATCTCGTTTAGTGCGCATGCGCGGCTGAGAGTGCATCTCGTCTTAGTGCGCATGCGCGGCTGAGAGTGCATCTGGTCTGCAGCCAGACGCTATTGGACAGTATTACTGAAAAGGTGGCAAAGTTGTTGCTGGGCAGATTCTTTTGCTCGGTGATGGGGGTGGAGCTTTCCAGATGTGCGCACTGCTTACGGTTTGAACATTTTGTGGGGAAACCGTTAGAAAACGTGTCTTTTGAAACTCGTACAACGTTCTTAAGACAACTGTTTAGCTGCAGTCTGCAATTTGGCGATCTAGCGGTTAATAAACAGAATTCGTCTTGCGGAAGAACACTGCAGCCGGAGCTACTTCTCCTGTTTATGTCTATGACGAGTCACGCAGGGACTTTGCTCCTCCGCAGCGATTCCTACTTGACCGGCCTGAAATAGTCCCAATATAAACACTTATTTTAAATGTATAATGATTCGGGGTAAGACAAAAACACGGTTAGGAAAATGGATTGTTGGATGGATGGATTGAAAATGAATGTTGTACATTCTCATTATATAATTTTTGTAAATCTTAAAACGCAGACAGCAGCTAATCTAATAAAATTTGTAGTATAAAAAGTGGACCTAGCCCAGAGCCTATATTGTTAAAAATAGCATCCATGTCTGACACAATCAATTTTGAATGGAGCCCTTTAGCCAATCTACTGCCCATGTGGGGCCCAACAACAAAGCCCACTCTGAGCCCATGCCCAGCCGAAGCCCAACTAGCCCAAGCGAGTCCCATGTGGGCCCCAACTGGACGTGTTTGCAGGGTACCAGACGAGGAATAAGGGTCTTATCTAGTGAAACGATCGGTCATTTTCGAAAAAAAAAATGTATATGCTTTATATAAACAAGTGATCACCTTCCAAGTGGCTCCGCCAAAACCGCATTTTCGTATTCTTCAAAACTGTATGTCCTACGCCTTCCCTATTCAACTTACTGAAAAAATGGAACTGGGGCTGCGTTCGTTCCGTAAGTAGAATAATCCTGGAATGTTTTCATCAAAAACCTTCATTTCTTTTCGACTGAAGAAAGAAGGACATGGACATATTGGATGACATGGGGGTGAGTAAATTATCAGGAAATTTTTATTTGAAAGTGGACTAATCCTTGAAATACGACAGCTTGAATTGCAAGCTAGTAAAGACTCAAAAGAGAGAAAAAAAATATCCTCTGCGCTGAAAGATCATGCAGTCTCCGAGGCAGCTGTGGGTTTGAATCCTACGACTGTTTCAAATGATTCTGTTACAAATGATTCAGTAAACGTGTTAACGGATTCTTTAAATGCTCCTTTGACTCCTCAGTTTAATGTGGAGAAAAATATTGTAATAATTCCACCATTTCGTGAGAAAGAGGTTGAGGCTTATTTTCAGGCATTTGAGCGAATAGCTACAGCGTTCAAATGGCCAAATGAGGTCTGGTCATTAATGTTACAATGTAAGATGCTTTTAACTGGACTGACGAGTGTCAAAATGCATTTGTGCAAAATCTCTTCTCACGGGGATAAGTAAGTGTTTAATGTAATTTGAGTTCATTTTGATTCTTGTTTGCTTATTGATGCTTCCTATCTTTTTGTAGAAGACTAGGTTCTTCTTTTAGGCGGGGGAGTGTTACGGCCTGTGCCTAGGGCAGATCGAGGCTTCGTGAAACACTGAAGCAGTTGAAGCAATGTGCCGTAATGTGTCGAGACTTCGAAACAATCTGACACCCGTCTCCACGGTGACCCCTAGTGGTCAGAACATTGTAAATGCAACAAAACTCAGGCCTAACATGCATTAAAAACACCTTTTACAAATGTATTGCAAAAGTTTTATTGAAAGTAAAATCTATCAAATGCAATTAACTAATCATCTAATAAGATTAAATATAGAGTGTCTGTATAATATGTGTTCTTTTATCAATGTTCAAGGCTTGTTTCTCTGTTCCAAGGCTCAAGCTAAACAGGCAAATAAGAGATTAATAACTACCATTATTCATTTTAATTATTCTAATGTCTAATTAAAACATCTACAAATGTATAAAACTGATCAGAGATCAGGTAAAGCCCGTAGACACTTGTTCAACAGTTCTCAGTGAATCTGCATGATTCATGGGTTCACTTTATCATCGCCCTCTACCGCTGAACCATTGAAATTTCAAACTGTTTCAAAACGTTTCGAAACAGTGATGACATAATGAAGCCTCATTTACTGAAATCACATGACTTTGGTAGTTTGATACACGCTCCGAATCACTGATTCGAAACGAAAGATTCATAAAGCTTCGGAGCTTAATAAAGTAGTGTTTCGAAATCGGCCATCACTACCTGTGCCTTGAGTGTGTTGGTTTTTCTCTATGTGTGACGTCATGACTCTGCTACTTTTCATTCTCTGTCTGACTTTGATTGTAGGTCCGCCCCTGTGCACCTGCGTAGTTGTGCGCGCTGTTTGAGCTTCTGTGTTTCTTTATTTGTCTTTCATTATTTGTTAAATGGATTTGTTTGCTTTGGTTAAAGTTTCAGGTATTTATTATAATTAATTTGGGTTAATTGTTTGTTACATTTGGAATTCTTTTTTGTTGTTTCTCGTATGATACGCGTTCCCAAATCTTTGTCTTTTTAATAAATATTTAGTAATGTATTTGGGTTTCACGTGTCCTTTCTTTGTTACATTTTCATCTTTCTGACGACTTTTAGTAGGGGTTTTGTAACAACAGGCCTCAGGTGTGTTTGGTGGCAGGAAAGCAAACAGTATTTGACTGTGCTAAGCCATACAGCCTGTCTGAACGTGTTTGACTGTGCTTACAACTTGGAAAGTTGGACATTGTGTTTGCTCTATCTGCAAGGTATGAACTTCACATTGGTATGTGAACTTTAAAGAATGAGAGCTCACAGGAGGCTGATTGGAAGCAATGTTTATTGATTGGAGCACAATAAAAAAAGACACTGTTTGCATTTTAACATCTGTGTGCATGGATCATCATAAGACATCATTGTTCTGACTGGACAAACTGTAGCCTTCAACCAAACCTGGACTAGCATTAGATTAGAGACTCAAGAGATATTTCAAGTTAAATGGCAGTTAGCCTAAAAACTTGACTCCATGAGATATGGATTCAATATTAAATAAATTATGAAAGTAGGAAGATCCAGACCTACAGGATTAACGTTTACTGACTATTGATCTCTAAGATCCTCAGAAAGTCATAACAATAGAAGAATGGAAAGAGTGTGTGAGAGAAGGTGGTTGTGAATGTGTGTAGATGTGTGTTAGTTACAGGATCAGAGAATGACAACGTTCCTCCGTCATAGTCCAGATACACTCTCACACGATCAAGATTTCGTTTAACACGAAAGCCAATGCGAGGTTGAAATTCTGAGTAAAATCTTTTTAGATTATACCACACACACCAGACATCATCAGTGCTGAAGAAAACACCTCCCTTCCTCTGGTTTGATGCTGTACTTACTCCAAGTCTCCAGCATTGACTCTTTTTAACCTCCACATCCCAGCAGTGTGTTCCTGAGTTAAAACCCTCTGAACCCAGAACACAGGGATAACAGTCAAATCTCTCTGGATTATCAGGAAGAGGTTGATTGATCTCGCCGTATCTCACACTGGTCAGATCATCAGACAGGACGAGACGTGGATGAGCCGTGTTTGGATCCAGAATCACTGGAGCTGATGAGACACAATCAACAAATGCTTTTATTCTGATCTTCATATAATGATCAAGAGTGAACCCAACACAGATTATTATGTTGGCTTATTATGATAAACGTGGTCAACACACTGTCTGCTTGGTCGTCACTTTAAAATACAAAAACTAAAAAAAAAAAACATTTTTCTGAATTAACTTAAAGAAAAGAAATATAAATATAGCCGCAAATGGTAAGCATTGGGGTCCAAGCATTAATGGCCCACATGGATGATAGTTTGTATTTGATGAAGCAAGTTAGCAATACATGGCTGTATGAAAGCCCAACGATGCCCCCTAGAGGTATCTTTATGTATATACATTTTTTATTATTGCCTGGGCAAGTCGAGACATGTCTGCATCATTATTAGAAGGCAGTATATGGGTGGGAAAACTGACTTGTTCTACTTGGGTAAAGTTGGTTTTATATTCGCACATTCAGACTTCCGCGTTTAAGAACGTTCTAATAATGTGCAATAAAGTTAATGTTTGCAAATTCTAAACAGCGACATGATATTTACAACCAACGATTGTAACCCTACAACATTTTTCACAATCGATCAAAATGGGCAAGTATTATTTTAATGGCATACTTACTTGCGAACGTCCACTGAATGTCCAATGTAGTGTACAAAGTTATTGTAAGTCCGAATGTGCGAATATAAAACCAAATTTACCCAAGTCCCGCTTTCTCGCTCCAGTTTCTCTAGCCAGAAACTCCCACCACCATTTCTACTAGTGCCTAACTGGACTCTTTGAGCATCCCTTACGCTCGCACAATGGCAATACATGTCCCTCAAAAAGGACAACTGATTTTCAAAGAAAATAATTTTTGCAGGCTGAAATAAGTTATTTTATTAATTTAATATACACTTCTGTCTATGGCCTGAGATGATGGGATGGACTCTAGATCGATTTGAAGAATAGATGAATGGGTCGATGGATATAACATATAAAATGGTCTTCATTTTAAATTGACAGCAATATAATTAATCATGTCTGTTTTCTGGGATATATAAATGTCACGGGTCAGTGACAGAAGAGATGAAAACATGATGCTTGGATAAAAATGCAGCAGTCCTTCTTTTACTCAACACAATAAAAAAAAAAATTCCTCGCCCAGGAAAAACCACTGGAGCCCTACATACTAACCATTCTATAGACCTTCTGTTTTTGCGGTAGCTCTGTATATTTCTATGGCATCGCTGTCAAAGAATAATTAGCTGGTGAAGTGAATTTACTTTTTTGTACAGTTAAGGAAAGTTATAATGAGCATTGTAATGTTTAAAGCAGATGTCTTAACAAATGTCAGTAGACCGGGAAGATTTTAAAACGAGCAGTTCATTCATAAATACATAAGATTGCTGTGGAAATACAAACCGGAAGTCAAAAGACAACGAGCGCAGCACTGATAAGGGGCGGGGCTACATAAGGCCTATAGGCAACACCAAAGAACTGAACTGGGTATGAATGCTAAATGAGGCAATAAACTAGACACAGGTAAAACTAATCAGGAACCAAACAAGCGCATACTCAGGGGGATATTAATTTACCTTAACGTATACCCTGAACTCTCGGTTGATTTACCCAAACCTTGTTTACTTGAGGTATGAGGGTTCCAAAAATGCATCCGGGAGTAAGTTCAGCAAACCCAGAGTATGTTCCTGGTTAACACACAAGACATTCTCAACAGAGCGACGAATCGATGATTCACCATGGCACCATTCCACTTCCTTCTTCTTCATTTATATAACCTACTTAGTGCACATCGCCACCTATTGAGTGGTTGTGCAATCATTTTTTCAATATTTTTATTTAATAAGTAATCTTTATTGACTGAGAATAAGAATTATACTGTTTGTTTGATACTAATTATTTAATAAGATATCACATATGTATGTTATTATAGAAATTACAGCATAGAAAATGTCCTGTTATAAAAAGGATAAAAAGCAGATCCATGTGTGAGATAGCAATGAAATAAATACATACTGTATGTTACAAATGAATAAATAAACATGTAAACATTACCGTTTTATATTAGTGCTTTATTATATATATATATATATATAGTATAATATAATATTGTATATATTGTATAATGTAATATTGAATATATATAACTGTAACTACAGTTGCAAGAATAAGTATGTGAACCACTTGCATAATTTTTTATTTAGTACTGTCCTGAGTAAGATATTTTACATAAAAGATAAAAGACAAAAAAACAGTCGCAGATCATCCAGGTAACCACACATAGTATTAAAAATCAATGGTTCACATACTTATGAATGGGTTATTTTAATAAATTCAACTATTTTTTTGTCTCGTGGATTATATGTAAACATCTTTTATGTAAAATATCTTACTCAGGACAGTACTAAATAAAAAATAACATGCATTTTGTATTATCTCCCTTATTTTGTTAAAATTATTAACATTTTCACAGATTCTGCAAGTGGTTCACATACTTTTCCTTGCAACTGTATATAACAAATTTAGTTACATTAATATAACTATATTAATTTTATAATGCTCCGGAGCAGGTTATGTTCAGAAAGCAAGTTGCTATGGTTACTTACATTCCCTGAAAGTTACCTCTGTTTTTGGAACCGAAAGTTGAGGTTATCCACTTACATACTTTTAAACATACCCAGGTGTGTCACATGACCTGCTTTCTGGAATAATAAAAAATGGATAGGCGGTTATGGCTTAAGTGGATGTAAACATTTGGGTGAAAACAGGATAGGATATGTGTCAGTATCCATGGATTCGGTCTTAAAGGGACCGTAGCCTATATTTGTCATTAATGTTAATAAAACAACAAAAAATGTTAAATAAATGTATAACATGTTAAATAAACCTGCTGTATCTGAAAAACAAGTTTATTTAATTTTTATCTCTATAGTATGTGTTGTTTGGAATGTGTTTGTAAATTTCTTGTTATATAACAACAATTATATATATTGGTAATAATGCCTTTTGAAGGTTATTGGACACTGTGAAATTTTTGTTCTTTAAGTTTGTGACAAGCACATAAAAATTATTACTTTTTTCATTAGAGTAATAAAGATTTATAGAGTAATAAAGACATTCCTACATAATAAAGACAGTCCTACATTCATTAGTCTCGCTGTGTTGTGCTTGGAAAATTGCAACAACAAAAGAGAGAGAAAGAGAGAGAGAGAGAGAGAGAGAGAGAGAGAGAAATTAATAAATGTACAGGCATCGGTATCGGTGAGTACTAGAAAAAAAGTATCGGTACTCGTACTCGGTCCTTAAAAAATGGTACTGGTGCATCCCTAGTTTCTGCAAACTCAAACGTGTTGTAGATTTCTAGTGCTTTGTCAGCAATAATGTGCAGCTTTTTATTTTCTTAGCTTTCGTTTTGATGCTGATGCAGTCATGTACAGTTACATTTTTTGTTTCCATTTTTCCCAGTTCTCTGCTGTGTTACCCTCAAACTGTCGTGGTTGTGGTGGCGGTGGCTTTAGTCCTTCCATAATGGGCTTTAATTTGAAACTTCTGACACCATGTATTTTTTTGGGCCGAACACCATGTAGGTCAGTAACAACTGAACTTTATTCATCTCTGTTCTCACTGTATAGCCTTGATTATCAGCGCCCTCACCTGGTAAGGCATTACACAAAAAACAATACTGACAAAAACAATCCAACTGAACTCTAGAGATCTGCTGCGTGAACTGTAAATGTCATGTTCTCTTGTTTACAGCTCATTTTGGTGCAATAGCTCATCTGGTCATTCACACATAATGCTAAAATCTTTAAGTCTCCACCCATCTGTATGTGTGAGAGCTCAGATTTTCTGCAGTCAGACTCACTGTTTTGGACGATGTCCTGCATCTTCTTCCAGACTCTAAATGGCAGGTTGCCTAAGTAACGTGGCACATGAATCAAAGCTCCAGAAGGCATCTGTGGATCCGGCTGTGAGATCTGGACTCTGGAAGAACATTCAGGAGTCAGAACTGCAGTGGCTTTGGATCAGAACCAGAGAGACCAGAGACAGGAGCAGATCACTCACCTTTCCATTGAGACTGGAAACTTCTGCAGAACAAACACACCATTTATCATCAAAAACTCAATCAATGAACCAATGATCAACCAATGATCTGAAATCATCCTTACGGTACAAAAATATATGGGAATAAACTGGAAAATATAATGCAATATATTATCTAATACATTTCCATATATGGGAAACAAGTGCTAATATTTTTAAATATACTGCAATATATGCATTGACTATGTATGGCTATATATTGATACATATCAAATATTTAGAAATGAAGACAAAAATAGCATTACATATAATATTCATAAACTTTTATCCTTTATTGTGTACATATATTAAACAAACATGTTCCAATATAAATGTGAATGTATTGTACACGCATATACAGGTGCTGGTCATATAATTAGAATATCATCAAAAAGTTGATTTATTTCACTAATTCCATTCAAAAAGTGAAACTTGTATATTATATTCATTCATTACACACAGACTGATATATTTCAAATGTTTATTTCTTTTAATTTTGATGATTATAACTGACAACTAAGGAAAATCCCAAATTCAGTATCTCAGAAAATTAGAATATTGTGAAAAGGTTCAATATTGAAGACACCTGGTGCCACACTCTAATCAGCTAATTAACCCAAAACACCTGCAAAGGCCTTTAAATGGTCTCTCAGTCTAGTTCTGTAGGCTACACAATCATGGGGAAGACTGCTGACTTGACAGTTGTCCAAAAGACGACCATTGACACCTTGCACAAGGAGGGCAAGACACAAAAGGTCATTGCAAAAGAGACTGGCTGTTCACAGAGCTCTGTGTCCAAGCACATCAATAGAGAGGCGAAGGGAAGGAAACGATGTGGTAGAAAAAAGTATACAAGCAATAGGGATAACCGCACTCTGGAGAGGATTGTGAAACAAAACCCATTAAAAAATGTGGGGGAGATTCACAAAGAGTGGACTGCAGCTGGAGTCAGTGCTTCAAGAACCACCACGCACAGACGTATGCAAGACATGGGTTTCAGCTGTCGCATTCCTTGTGTCAAGCCACTCTTGAACAACAGACAGCGTCAGAAGCGTTAAAGATAAAAAAGGACTGGACTGCTGCTGAGTGGTCCAAAGTTATGTTCTCTGATGAAAGTAGATTTTGCATTTCCTTTGGAAATCAGGGTCCCAGAGTCTGGAGGAAGAGAGGAGAGGCACACAATCCACGTTGCTTGAGGTCCAGTGTAAAGTTTCCACAGTCAGTGATGGTTTGGGGTGCCATGTCATCTGCTGGTGTTGGTCCACTGTGTTTTCTGAGGTCCAAGGTCAACGCAGCCGTATACCAGGAAGTTTTAGAGCACTTCATGCTTCCTGCTGCTGACCAACTTTATGGAGATGCAGATTTCATTTTCCAACAGGACTTAGCACCTGCACACAGTGCCAAAGCTACCAGTACCTGGTTTAAGGACCATGGTATCCCTGTTCTTAATTGGCCAGCAAACTCGCCTGACCTTAACCCCATAGAAAATCTATGGGGTATTGTGAAGAGGAAGATGCGATATGCCAGACCCAACAATGCAGAAGAGCTGAAGGCCACTATCAGAGCAACCTGGGCTCTTATAACACCTGAGCAGTGCCACAGACTGATCGACTCCATGCCACGCCGCATTGCTGCAGTAATTCAGGCAAAAGGAGCCCCAACTAAGTATTGAGTGCTGTACATGCTCATACTTTTCATGTTCATACTTTTCAGTTGGCCAAGATTTCTAAAAATCCTTTCTTTGTATTGGTCTTAAGTAATATTCTAATTTTCTGAGATACTAAATTTGGGATTTTCCTTAGTTGTCAGTTATAATCATCAAAATTAAAAGAAATAAACATTTGAAATATATCAGTCTGTGTGTAATGAATGTATATAATATACAAGTTTCACTTTTTGAATGGAATTAGTGAAATAAATCAACTTTTTGATGATATTCTAATTATATGACCAGCACCTGTATACTGCCAGGGTTCTGTTTGTTTTCTGTGTCACATGTTCCTTTGTTCTGTTGTCCCGCCACTAGTTTGTTCCCTTGGTTACCCTGATTTGAGTTCATTAGTCCCAGTTGTGTCTTATTAATTAGCCTCGTTTGCCCCTCTGTTTGCCCTGTATATATTCCCTGTGTTCTCCCTCAGTCTCTGTCGGTTCTTGGCTATGTATAATGTCTGGATTTTACGTTTGTGTTATTTCATGTGTTTTGCTTAATATTAATATAGAGAGATCTGTTAGGGTTTAGTGTTGTATTATTTTGGATTTTAAAAGGTTTTCTGGTATGTGTGAGTTTTTGGGGTTACCACTGTGCAAATGTCTAATTTCCCCAATCTATGAAACAAATGTTGACAGTTGATCAGCTAAATAAAACAGCGGTGTGCCAAATAGCCAGGCAAGGGGTAGTTGTGAGAGCAGATGCCACGTAAATTAATATTTAATATGATAAATTAGTATTTCATGGCACGCAAATTTATGTGTACACAGAAGAAAGCTCTGTCTAGGCTCTGTTGCGCGGAGCTGAACCAATCAGAGGTTGGATCATCATTAGAGATATATTTACTTTCTGTAAGAGTATTTAAAGTCCCCGTGAACCGGAAGTTGCAAACGATTTTTCTCCAGTGTTGTAAGGTATTTCCAAGTGACATACATTATAATATATTAGTGTCAATTCCTTATTGTGTAAATATATTACAATATATTGAATAATACATATTATTCTGTATATTTTCAAATATACTTTCATATAATTTAATATAATGATCATTCGTATCTAGGAAAATATACTTTCTTTCCGTAAGGGCAGACCTTCAGAAAAGAGACGTCATTGTCTTTCATCATCTTCTCCATATCTTTGATTGTCTGTGAAAGAGCTGAGATGTGTCTGTTCATCTCCTCCAGCTTCTCCTTCATCATCTGCTTCTTCTGCTCCTCTTCCTCCCTCAGTGCAGTGATTGTAGCTTCTTCTTCATCTCTGAGAAACTGATGAAGCTTCTCAAACTGCTGTTTAATCTGACGCTCTGTGTGCTCAGCTTGAGACTGAAATCAGATCACATTCACTTCAATCATCTCAATCGACACACATCAACACTTCACATCATTACCGACATATAATGGATCCAGAAGCAGATCACTGCTCGTCATTTATAGAAATAATAATCTGGAATCCATATACAGTAATCCTATAGCTGTAATAAAAATGACTCTTGATTTAGTTTCCTCACCTTGATGTGTCGAATTGTTTTCTTAAACACTTTTTGATTGTGTTGGAGTTTCTCTTGTAAGGACTTCAGTGCTGTATTGAGCTCCTCCTAGAAGTGAACAAAATAGAAATACATGAAAATCCAAATATGCAGTGTAGAGAAGAAAAGACAATACAGTGATATAATCATACAATGCTGTGAAAAACTATTTGCCCCATCCTGTTTTCTTCTGTTTTTGTAAATATCTCATACTAAATTGATTCAGAAATTAAAACCTACCATAAAACAAAGGTAACCTAAGTGAACAGAAAATACAGTTTGTAAATGATAGTGCTATTTTTTTGTTTTAAGCAAAAAAAAAAAAAAGATATCCAATACAAACTGGGCCTCCATGAAAATGTATTTGCCCCCAAAGTTACTAATTTCCCCAATCTATGAAACTGCATTCATAATAGTGTTCAGCTGGGCTAAAACTTAGCAAAATAGCAAACCTTCCCAGAAGTTGCTCATTCAAGAAAAGAGCCAAGGAAAACATTCAAAGAACTGCATTTTTCTCTTCAAGTCTGTAAGTTGAAGCTCAAGCAGCAAGACTGATTCAAAGCACAGAAGTAAATCTACCTCTGAACGGGTCAAAAAGGGCACAATTAAAGTTTTGGAGTGGTCTTATCAAAGTCCTTTAACCCAAGTGAGATGATGTGGCAGGACATTAAACAGGCAGTTGACGCTTGAAACCTCTCCAATGTGGGTGAACTAAAGCAATTCTGCAAAGAAAAGTGGGTTAAAATCCACCACAGCGCTGTGAAAGATTGATCTCCAGTTATCACAAGCGTTTAGCTGCAGTTATTGCTGCTAAAGAGTTTTTTACATGGGCGATTTGTGTTAAAAACTGTATTCTGTGTTTGCGGAGGTTGCCTTTGTCTTATGTTGTATTTTGTTTGAATATCTAAAACTCTTTAGTATGAGACACAAAATCAAAAGAAATCAGGATGGGGGCAAATCCGTTTTCACAGCACAGTATATGTCATAAGAAGTTGAGTAAATATTGAGTACATGAACGTGATATCAGTGTTAAACAAGAGACGTTTGTCTTACCTTGTATGAGGAAACCACTTCACTGATGGGTCTGAATTTATGATTGTCGTGTTTTTGTGAATTAATACACACTAAACACACCGGCTGTTTGTCCTCCAGACAGAAGAGTTTGAGTTTCTCACTGTGTAAACCGCAGATCTCCTCAGATCCTGATGAACGCCTCTCATTTCTCTCCTTCAGGAATGACTCACACAAGTTTTTTAAAACAAGATTAACTGGAGGTTGATCTTTTGAGGATCTTCTCCTGCAGACAGGACACTCTTGAGTTTTCTTGGTTCTCCAGAACTGTTGAAGACACTGTTTACAGACACTGTGAGTGCATGATAAAATAACAGGAGTCTTGAAGACTTCACAGCACACAGGACAATACAGATCTTCTGCAGATATAGTTACTGAAGCCATTTTCACTGTTTGAGCTCCAACAATCTAAACTTTACTTTTACTTTCTTGAACAATGGTTTCAAAAATGAATAACCATGAGAATCATGGAATGTGTCAAAAATCCTTCTTGAAAGTCTTTCTCTTCATTCTTCACTGATTGCTGATTCTTGTTTGTTTTTGGCGAGACATTGAGTGTGAGTTTGACAGAAAAGAGAAATGAGTGTCTCTTCCTGGTAAGTTCAGTTAGAGGGTGGAGTTTCTGATCACATGGGTGTCTTTAAACAGGTCAAAACTCTTACAGAAAGTAAATATATTTAGTTTGACTCTTGGCTTTTTATGTGGTTTTTGTAACAGTGTTTACCAAAATACATTTATTGTAAAGGAAGTTGTGAAAGATGATCAGGTGATATTTTTCATCATTCTAAAGTAGAATGATTTGTTAATCTCATCACTGACCAAAAAAAAAAAAAGTAATTCATTATTAATAGATTTCTCTGCTACAAATAAGATTATATAAAATTATATAAATTTGCTTTTTAAATACATTGTTTGAAAATAATCTTTAGACACACAAAGACATCGAGAATCAGCATATGAATCTCAACAATGGTGACATGTTTCATGTCGTAATGCATGCAGGGAGCCATGAGTTTAAAGGTGCATTCACGCCATATAGTAGTTTCTGTAACTGAGATTCTGGCTGGTAAAAAGCATTCATGTCCTCGTACAGCTCGTAATTACCACCAGACCGCTGTAGATTCATTTAGGCGTTAATAGTGGTGCCATAGAAATGCATAATGCTCAGAACAGCTCAGAATATAATGTCACGTGTTTTCATCTCAAGATTGCGGTATTCATGCGGTGGCGTGAATGCAGCATTATACTATGATAGCTCCCAGCATGCATTGCGATATTAATCATGTCAGCGTTTTTGAGATTCATATGCTGATTCTTGATGTCTTTGTGTCTCAATGATGCATGCCTGTTTAAAAAATATATATAATTTTTTCCACACAGACAAAATGTCTTCAAAATGGAATTACTGCAAATTTGATGCTGAAAACCTTGTATCAAAGACTCTAAAGGGTCATTCGTGGTATTCAGTGGCTTTTTTTCCCCAGTGAAGATCACAATCTTCCATAAAATTTATGAACAATATAAATTTTAAAGCTGTCTTCGTGAATAACAACACCATTTGAAATGTAAGCATATTGAAGTTGCTAAAAAATAATAGGGTATACGTCGAACGTTGCAAAACCAAACGAGAACCCTGGTTTCATCGTGTCCACTTGTGAAAGTGTTAAGAGCAGTATGAACTAATGCCAATATCTATGGACCTTTAAACTTTTGATTGATTGATTGATTGATTGATTGAGTTTTAAATTAATCAGCTAACCTACCTAGTTTACTTTGTTATTGGCTTTTTATTGTATTTAAGTTTCTAAACGCTAGTGTGAAGAAGAAAAAATTAAAAACTTTTAGATATCAATCTGCATATGCTCATCTTTGCAGACCGTGACAAACCTTCAGATTTAGACAAGAGGACACAAAGGACAAATCTCTCTCCAGTGAAGAGTCAAACTTTGTTTTTGTACTGCTGAGAATCTGATTAAAGTTAAGAGAAGCATGATAAGATTCATCTTTACAAAGTTTTACACCAAGATATGAGATGACCTCCTTAACAGGGATTCCATCAATTTCTGAACACTCTTAAGTGGAAATATCTAACATTATCTAACATTAAAATGACCTACGGAGCCCCTAAAGTGACATGGTGGTGGAAAAAAATTGGGATGGGAGGAAATTTTTTTTTTTTTTAAATCTTTCGCGTTCCCTCACAAAGATATTATCGTTCCCTTGCTGTGAGCTCAGACAAACACTTCCTCTTTAATGTCCCGCTGGCTGGTGTTACAGTCACTTAGAGCATTTACAGTAATTTGAGGTAGAATGTGAACTGCGTATGTGCATAGAGTGTGCGCGTCTGTAAGAGAATGTGAACGATGAGCAGCAGAAGAGATAACCGCTCTACCGACTATGTACTCTTTTCCCTTTTATTTTCCTTTTTCTATTTGTGACCTAACTTGAATGTTTATTTGTATATTTTTCTCTCACTCCATCCCCATGTAGGCTATGCGGACAAGTGTGACGATGTCTAAGTCATTTTATTAAACCCGGGGAAAATACGCTAGCTCTCACCTCACGTGCATCATTTCCTCAAGCTCTACATATTTTTTTTCTCTCTGGGCAACAACATTTCAACTCTGCGTTACACTGGCAGTAGTGTTTCAGTTAGTTCCATACGTTAATAATGCACACCAATAATGCGCGGCTCATAGAGTTTGAACTTGTTGGACTCAAATATAAAGAAATGCAGCCAATGCTTAACTCAAGAAGTTCAGTAAAGTTGGCAATATATTCACAGATTCGAACTTCCCAGATCAATAACTCATAAGCTAAATGTTGTTAAAACACAAATGGAGCTACTTCCAATAATAGTAACCTAGACAACGAGCTACAACAACCCAATTTTCCTCAAATGTGCTTTATAATAAATTGGTCTCTATGAGCAGGCGGCGGAAATACAAGTCTGAAGGGACCGTCTGAAAAGTGCAAAACCCAAAACCCTTTTGCTCATTTTATATATTGTGACGTTTTGCACTTTCCCAGGAGAAACAGACAGGAGGCGAGAATCCAGTCTGAAAGCACCCAACGGGCTGTGGTTTATTTCCTGAACGTTTACAAACTAAAACACGGGTATCAGGAGGTGTCTTAACTTTCCCCAAAAATAACAAAACGCAGAAAGAGCTTGACTAACGTTTCTTCCGCCCCGCTCACATCCAACTCACCTCTTCTTCACTCCCCGCGCGCTGCGCTTGCCCCTCCCTCCTCACTCTTTCCCTCCTAACTCTTTCCCTCCCGGACACCTCCTCCCAACAGCAGGTGAATCAAGTAAACACATTTATAACAGAGAATAAACAGTGTCAACGCCACACTGCCCCCTCCTCAGGTTTCCTCGTCCCTGAGGAAAGGTGAAATCCACAAAACGCCGGGGCACACGAAGTGCCTCCCTGGGTCAAAGCCGTGATCCAGTCTTCGCTTTTGTGGTCTGCTGCAGGCCACTGGCAGGTAGTCCAAGCCTCAATGGGTTAGTCTGCCGGAACTCCACATCCTGGCTGATATGACGGCCTCCAATGCAATGTCTTCCACCAGTCGAACGCTGATCAGGGCTCATTTTGCGATTTTCAGGTGCGCCCAACCCAGACGAACCCCAGACCCCTTGTCCGGTGCTGCGTGTTTAGCTCCTCTGTCCGCAGGGTGGGTCACCCCAGCAGTCTGCCGTTGTCCTCTGCTCTTGAACAGTTGCTGTTCTCCCAGATATGGAGCCATCCTGTCCCGGTGTAAAACCACCATCTGTCCCCCAGACTTCTTCCGAACACGGTAAACAGACTCTCCAAGCCTCTTCGCTATGTAACAGGGTCCTACCCAGGCACAATCCAGTTTAGGTGAACGTCCCTTCTGCCTTTTCGGACTATAGACCCATACCAGCTCTCCAGGATTAAAATTGCGTCCCGTACAATGATGGTCATATGCCCGTTTTTGGCGAACATCCGCCTGCAAAGCCTGACGATGAGCAAACTCATGGGCTGACTATAGCCGGTCTTGTAGCTGATGGGCATACTCCAATCCATCCAATGAAGGAGGTTGACCCATCAACAGGGAAGATGGGGTTCGCAGTTCTCTGCCCAGCATGAAGAGAGCTGGCATACATCCAGTGGTCTCCTGCTCTGCACTCTGACTTGCAAGCAGCACCATTGGCAATTGAAGATCCCAATCTTTTTGATCCTGGCTCACACACAGGGCCAGCTGGGTGGCCAGTGTTCGATTGTACCTCTCTACTAACCCATCACTCTGGGGGTGTATGGAAGTCGTCCTTGTCTTCCGGATGCCCAACTGCCGGCAGAATTCGGAGAACACATGTGACTCAAAGTTCCTCCCCTGATCCGTATGCACCTCAGTGGGAACCCTAAAGCGAGCAAACATACCTTCCAGCAGGACATCTGCGACTGTCCCTGCCTCCTGGTTAGGAACAGCATAGGCCTCTGGCCATTTTGTAAAGTAGTCCATAGCGACCACCACAAACCGATTTCCTCGAGGGGTCTGTGGAAACGGTCCTAGTACATCCACAGCCACGCGACAGGGGACAGCCTACCAGGCGTTGTTGTAGCGGGGCATGGGACTGGCCAGTTGGCCCTTTTTTAGCAGTGCAGGCATCACACCGATGACAGTAGGACTCCACATCCCTACGGCAGGTATGCCAATAGAACTCTTGCTGAACTCATTTTAATGTTTTGTTTACTCCAAAATGTCCTACCCCCGGCTGTCCATGCATTGCTTCCAGAACCAGGTGGTGACAGGACTTCGGCACTACTGTCTGCTACTTGGTTACGCCTGTCACAGGTTCCACAAATCCTCTCTGTAACACTCCCGAATTCAATGCCAGGCCATCCCGCATGGACCACAGCCCCCTCACCACTGATCCAAAAGCCATGACCTCTTCCCACGTAGGCCTCCTTCCAGCTTCCAACCAGTCGATGACTACCTGGAGCTCAGGGTCCTTGCGCTGTTCAGTGGCCCATGCTACATTTGAATCAGGCAGCACTGCACAACAAGTCGCCTCCATCTCCATCTCTGGGGTCTTGTCAGCCAGTCTCTGCATCACATATCCAACCAGTCCTTCACTTTGTGGGCAGGATGCCATACATGTGCGCCTTGACAACCAGTCCGCATTCTGGTGACTCTCCCCCTTGCGTACTGCAATTCAGTGGTTCTCGTCATATTTGACCAATAGAACTTTTTCTGTAGTGATCGGGGACTCGTCCTCTTCCACCACTTCTCTCTCTTGCGGGGTGCCACAAGGCTCTATTCTCAGGCCTGTTTTATTTTCACTTTACATGCTGCCTCTCGGGTCCATCATAGCCAGGCATAAAATCTCTTATATATTCACAAAACGAGTCCAAAAAACGCTGATGCAGTTGGGTCACTAATTGATTGCATTTATGACATTAAACTATGGTTAAAGCAAAATTTCCTTCATTTAAATGAAGAAAAGACTAAGTATATTTTATTTGTCTGTAACTTCTGACTTTGATGTGCTGACTTCAAAGCTTAGACCAACTATCAGAAATCTCGGTGTGACTTTTGATAGTAGCCTGAAATTTGATAAACAAATTGACAGTGTGGTTAAATCGAGTTTTTTTCAACTACGTCTTTTGGCCAAGGTCAAACCATTTTTGAATCGCTCTGACCTTGAGAAAGCTATTCACGCTTTTATCAGCTCAAGATTAGACTATTGTAATGCACTTTATGCTGGTGTCTCACAGTCGTCCCTCAGGTGCCTTCAGCTGGTGCAGAATGCTGCAGCCCGTCTTTTAACCAATACACGCAAATGTGAGCACATAACCCCGATTCTTTATTCGCTCCACTGGCTTCCAGTTTCTTTTAGAGTTGATTTTAAGATTTTATTGTTTGTTTTTAAAGCTCTCAACAGCCTTGCCCCACCTTATATAACTGAGATGCTGGCTCTGCATCAGCCAACCAGGGCTCTTAGGTCAACAAATCAACTTTCGCTGGAAGTCCCAAGGTCACGGTACAAACGCTGGTGTGACCGGGCTTTTTCTGTTGCTGGGGGTGACAGCACTCATAAAACATATTTGACAACCACTGGCCAGTCAGTTTGAGTGACAGCTGGACATATAGTATGGTCATAAATAAGGCCATAAATCAACAATCTGACACATAGTGAAGGTTATTCTACTTCTGTCTTTTGCATCTGATGCCCAGTCAGCATCAGTATACACTCTTAGACATAGTCTCTCTGTGTCATTTCTTCTGAAGCATAATTCATGTTCTGCTGTACCTTTAAGGTATCTGAACACGTTTTACTGTGTTCCAATGTTGTTCTGTTGGTAGTTTGCTGATGACAAAACTTAAATCTGGTCTTGTGCAAATGGACATCTTCCCACTGCCTCCCTAACCTGCTCTAACCTGCCCTAATTTTTCAGCATTTTCTGCATAATCAAGCTTTGGTTCACAAGGAGTTTCCCTACTGATTTACAGTACAGAAAATACTAGAATACATATCGATCTAGTATTTTCCTCACATATCTCTCCTGTGACATTTTGACTGGACCCTCTGCTTGTTCAAAATCTATGCCCAGGAAATATTTCAAATTTCCTTTCATTCTAAATCTTTCAGTGAGCATTTCCTTTACACATTCCAGAACACTTTCACTGTTAGCTGCTATGATTAGGTCATCAACCCATACTATCAGGTTTACTTTCTCATCATGTTTTTCCTTTGTATATTATCAGCTGGATTTTGCGTAAAACCATTCTCAGTCAAAAATACACAGCATTCCATTTTCTGCCAGATTGTTTAATACCATAGGGAGATTTTTCTAACTTGCATACTAGCTTTGCATCGGTTTCAGATTTTTGCTCATAACCCCCTGGCTGCTCTCAATGTCCATCTGATGCATCCTTCACATTTTCAGCTACATTGATTTATCTGCCAATGATCTTGGAATTTTAATCCTCGTATTCTGTGTGTGACTCGGATGTTTGTGTTTCTCTTTCTTTGGTTGTCCTGGTTGTGAACTTTACCAACCTATGCTTTTGGAACTTCTCTGTGTTAGGGTAGTACACTAGATAAGCTGGACTGTTTTTGTCGTAGCCAATGAAAACACCTTGTTCGCATCTTGAGTCCAATTTGCCTTTCTCTTGTTTGTAAGCAAAACATATTAATCCAAATTTCTGCATTTTGGAAACATCTGGCTTACTGCCTGTGAATAACTCATATGGCGTGTTCTTTGTACGTCACCTGTTTCTCACATAAGCTGATGTTTGCAAAGCGTAGTTCCATAACTCATGGTAACTTGCTTTCTATCAGTAAGCATTGGCTCATGAGTGTTCTCCAACCTCTCTCTGTTGTACCATTCTGGTGAGGTGAATAAGGTGCAGATGTTTAATGTCTAAACTTGACTTCCCCATAAGGTGCTATGTCTGCCAAAAACTTTTCTGTGGCTTGTATAGTGTCAGCTTTAGACTTTAGAAAATACACTAATATAGTACCTGAGTAGTCATCTGTAAAAGACTGTGCATATCTATATCCGTCTTTGCTCTGTGTATGCATGGGCAAAATCAGTGTATGAGTTCTAAGGGTTTCTTTGCCTTTCTATCTGGCTCCCTGTTTCTTGTCTGAGTGAATTTTACCTGTATACACACTTCACATAACTGATTTTGTCTGACTGTGTTTCCTTGTTTCTCCATGCCTCCGACTACACCTTGTAACTTTTGTACATCTTCATAGTTACAATGCTGTGCTCTGTGCTGTCGTCCAGTGCCATCTAGAATATAAATCACTGTTGTTCCTCTTTGTTTTGCCATTCCGCTGCACTTCGTCCTTTCGGCTAATTCCACTGAATGAGTCTCAGGTTGAAATGAGCTGTCCTTAGTGTGTGACTTGAAAGGGCCTCTTCCTTGTCTCGTGTGTGCTTTCATCACATTATCTGTGGATTCAGTTCCCTTCATTTTCTCCCATTGTCTTCTTTTAAAGTCTGTGAACATAATGTAGTCCTCATTTTGCATTATGTGGACAGCTAACGGCTTAAAAGACTCCACAGAGAATCATACCTATGGTCACTCACTCAGGTTTTCTCCTACATCTCTCAGGGCTGTGATGATGTTCTCTGCCCTTATTAAGTAGTCGGTAACACTCTTGTTGTCCGTTATGCGTAGCTGGGTTAATGACATGTACATATTTATCATTCGTGGCTTGCTTTTCTCTGAATGATGCTCTTTCAGTATTCTCAGGGCTTTCCTGCCATTTTGTATAATCGTTAGCTTTTGAATGATGCATAATACGTCGTGTATGACTTACTCAAAACACTTGATTGTTTCCGTGACTGGGCCCATAACCTGTTAAACTCTGAATGCGCAGTTCATCATCATCACTAAATTATGGAAACAAACAAAATGTTGCTCAGTGCTTGTTCATCTCTTCAGCAGCTTTATCATAACTTGAACGAAAATCAACTTAGTACAACGTAACAACGTATTACGTCACAATGTAATGTCATCACGTTCAAACCGCAATACCTTTAAATAAAACAATAGGCAATTCGGCTTATACAATGTGTAAGAGTGCAATACTTTAACATGATCCACTCAATTAATGAACCAATGAAATCAGCTGATCTATAACAATAATAAAGCAATATTGAAATTGAGGTTTAAAGCTCTTGATGTTCGATTTGTTTATTTGTCCATGTTTTATTTGATAAATAATTTAAATTATAACAAATAAATTTGATTGACCAATTAAATGCATGTACAAAATGTAACTGTTTTCTCAGAAAACATAAAAATAACTGAATTTCAGATGTTAAAGCAAATAAAGTTGCAACCCTCCCATGCAGTCTCCACAACATCTGAACCGGGAACACTTCCTATGTTAGATGTACTCCCTACATCATAAGAAGATCAGTGTCTACATTAATATTAGTCTCTCTGTTTATCCCGAGGTTTACCGTAGTCAGCCGTATCCAGGTGAGATCGAGGACCTGCACCTTGACACGACGACAACGCAGCCCTGAAGTGTCAGCAGAGATTGTGTCAACTAGATCATCCACTGTGAAGGCCTCACCGACACGACTCCCAACAAACAATCCCATACCGGCGTGATGAATACGATCTTCAACTACATGGAACTGGATTAAAATATTTTGACTGTTTCCGATCCCAATCTGACTGATGACCAGTAATGCTGCCTGAATCATAATCATGCACTGTTCGTTTTTGGCCAGAGGAGAACTGACCCCCCTACTGAGCCTGGTTTCTCTTTTTTTTTTTCGCCATTTTTGTCACCTGATGGAGTTTGGGTTCCTTGCCGCTGTCACCTCTGGCTTGCTTAGTTGGGGACACTTGATATTAAACAATGTTTTTGATCTGTCTGCACTGACAACATTGTATAAGAACTGAACTGAGCTGAGCTGGACGACGACATCACTGTTTTCCCCAGAGCCGATGTATAGATGAATGAACTAAATTAATAACTATTGATTTTCACAACAGAATAAATCAACACTGAATTTACTTAAGCTGGACAATGACACCATTTTCTTTAAAAAGCTGCTGTGCAGCCAAAATTATTTACCTGTTATCATTGTAAAGCTGCTTTGACACAATCTGCATTGTAAAAAGCGCTATATAAATAAAGTTGACTTGACTTGACTCTAAAAAAAAATCAGGTGTTTCCTTTGATCTTCTGAGGTTTGTGGTCTGTAGCTGGCTTCCGCTTGCTGCTTGCTTGCTCTTTCTCTCTACAAAAGATCTTCCACGCATTTTATAATCACTAATGACACACTATGTCTACATTTGCACACATGTTGTTTCCACTTGGGTTGTCAACACATTTCCTGTGTGCGTCAATAGCATTAGCAATACACACATTTTTTAATGGTACATTTTATCAGATTTCTACCTTTCTAGACGTTTAAAGGATTAGCTCACTTTCAAATGAAAATTAGCCCAAGCTTTATTCACCCTCAAGCCATCCTAGGTGTATATGACTTTCTTCTTTCTGACGAACACAATCATGGAAATATTAATAAATATCCTGACTCATCCAAGCTTTATAATGGCAGCATGCGTTACCAAACGAGTATGAGCTGAAGAAAGTGTCTCCATCCACATCCATCCATCCATCCATCCACCATATACATATTCCATATTCCGGCTCCGGCTTCCACCGCCTTCCGTATTCTCCAAAAAGCTTACGCTGTACGTCCTATGCCTTCCCTATTCAACTTTTGAATAAATTTTTTCTGTAATTTGAATAAGGAAGGTGGAAGGTACGTATTTTACTTTATAACTTGTAAAATATGGATTTTTTTTTTTACTTTTTACTTAAACGCATCGCTTCACTTCAGAAGGCCTTTATTAACCCTCCGGAGCCACGTGGAATATGTTTATGATGGATGGATGTGGATGGCACTTTCTTCAGCTTCATACTCGTTTGGTAGCACATTACTGCATTTATAAAGCTCGGATGCATCAAAATATTTATTAATATTTCTACGTTTGTGTTCGTCAGAAAGAAGAAAGTCATATACACCTAGGATGGCTTAAGGGTGAGTAAAGCTTGGGGAAATTTTCATTTGGAAGTGAACTAATCCTTTAATTCGTAACTGTCTTCATTTTTAGCAATTACACACAACAATGCTCCTGTTCCCCAGAACCCTTGTTCACCCACACACACAATGCAACATGCGTCAACTTTACAGGATGTGGTATACACATAAGTGCATAGCGTGTGTGTGTGTGTGTGTGTCACCTTATGTAAACTTCACGGCCCCTAGAGAATTTCCAAGATCTGATATTTTCTTTATTTTTTTTGTTATTTATTTCCTTATAATTAAAATCTTTATCTAATATATCTAACCCTACTACAAACATTGAAGTAGCAGCCGGTGAGCTTTCATACTTTATTTATTTATTTATTTTTTTTGTATGAATGGATTTTTGTATTGCACATTATATCATTTTAAGGGTGTATTTAGACATTATTGGTTTGTGAATCTCATGTTTTTTCAGATTCAGATTAATAGTTTAAAAAAAGCAAATGTTTAAAATAACTAAATCATCAATTTAAAAACTGTTTAAATTAAGCAGTTAAATCCTGTTTGTATTTGACTGCATCTACTTGTGCTCTAAAAATGGTGTTTGTATTTGTGTTTGAAGGTTTTTCACCTGATTGATTGACTGAATGATCACTGCATGTGAACTTTCAAAATAAAAAAGGAAAGGAGAGCAAAACCGTGGTCAATGAGTGAAGTCCAGTTGAATTCCTCTTGTAGTGAGCCAACTTTTTCAAGTGAGAGAGTTCTGCACATTGAGAACCTTGCAAAATAGTGAGGATTCACTTGACTTAAGGATGATTTTGAGGATTCACTTTATAAGTAATAATAAACTGCCAATATTCTAGTAATGTGCATGCTAATAAGTAACGAGTTAAAAGACCCTAAAATAAAGTGTTACCTAAAATCATATATGAAGCCCAGTGTTAAAAACCTGGGTGTCATAATAGACAGTGATTTTAAAACGGATAAACCAGTTAACTCAATAATTAAATCCATTTTTTTTCCAGTTGAGGTTATTATCCAAAGTCAAGTCTTTTCTGTCTTTTAATGATTTTGAAAGGGTCATACATGCTTTTATCTCGACTACTGTAATGGCCTTTATGTAGGCAGAGGTGTAGCAACGATTCCTGGGCCCTACGCAAAGACAGTGTGCGGGGGCCCCTTATTATTATAGTATTATATTTTTATTTTATGTCACACTTTTTTAAATAATAGTGTACAATTACACACAGAGCACTCACTGATAGAAAAACAGTTGTACTATATATCATGTAACACTCTTGAGTTTGAATTGTGCTATAAATAGAGCACCCAGACATAAAAATGACAGTTTTGTGTTTTATTAACAGACATTGTGCTATTCCAATCTTTCTAAACTATTTAACATTGTAGGTACCTCTACAAGCACGATGAACACAGGACTGATATTATCCTGAGCCATATATTAGGATACATGTCTGATATTATGCTATCATAATATGTGTATAGTTTAAGAATAGTTGCTGAATAGTATACATGGTAATGACATTTGTGATATTACTTTAATCTTTCATGACTGTTACTGAGATTTTTAAATAATATTTGTCATTTCTGTAAAATGTTTTACTGTGTTTGAGTGTTTAACGTTTTTAATTGTTTTTGAAATACATTTTTTTTTTTAGTTTATTTTTATCTTAAAATTATTTGTAAGTTTGCTCTTATTAATATTTTAATTCAAGATCCACACAAACATCATTTACATGTTGTTTTCCATATTTAGTTTATCTCTAAAGATTTGTCACACACTGACTTTCCGTGTTACTTCAGTGTTTAGAATACGATAAGAGCGTTTATTACCGGCTTAGAAGCAAGCTGTTTCTCATTATTTAGGAAAATGCAGAATCCCGTTCAGCGAGCATCTATTTACACAACATAAACAGCAGCATATAGGTCGCCGTCGCCTCGTTCGAACAATATAGGTTCTTACTTGGTCTCTTTGGAAAGAAATTTATGAGGAAATGTTTTCCCTTACTGTTTACTTTTTGCCTGATCTTAGCTTGAATGGCGGTGGCGGCGCAATTCGAAGATCACCACACTCCGGAGTCCGGCGCGTCCGGTCTCCCTCACAGCCATTTAGCGCTTTGCAACGTTCCAATCAAATCATGTGAATTGCGCGCACGCTGTGCTTGTAGGAGGCGCCTAAACAGACATGTGCCAACGCTTGCGAACAGAGAAATAGCGCAAATGTGCAAATGAGTTATACATATATATTGTGTGTCTCCACTTGCTGAATATAAATAATAAAAAAGTTAAATAATCACAGTGGGAGATCATTGGACAGAATAAGGGTTAACAGGGCTTCCTATTGGATGGCTGGTTCTTTGTACTGTGTGCGCCCTCTATTGCACTTATCAGTTAAGTCGGTAAGTCGTGTGATTGAAAGCTCTGTAATTGTCAATGAAATGTGTGATACATTAAGAGTGTCACAGACACGCCAGGCTCTTCACTCACCCAATCACAACGCACTCCCTCACCAGAGTTCTAACCACGCACACCTGACACTTTATCAGCACCATCCTCAACAGCACTATAAAACACACATTCAGTCACTGTCCGGTCTCGTTTATGCATACCTACATGAATGCCTACCTCACGGACTCCTCGATCATCTACTTACCAGTCTCCAGTGTGTTTCCTCGACTCCTCGTGTTCTCCAGTCTCCAGTGTGTGTCTTTGTGAATCTCCTAGCTCCAAGAACCATCCGTCATCCACGTCACCTGCAACAAACCAAGTATCAGTTATCCAGTCATCGTATATCACTAACTTTATCTGGCTCTACTTGCCTGTGTACTGCTCTGGTTGTCTCAATAAACCTTACAAACGTTACCTGTGTTACCTGTGAATATATATATATTCAATATCGAGGGAAAGTGTTGGATTTTAGTGAAGAACGTGGAAAATGTGTGTTTTATTATAGTGCACGCCAACATACGAGGAGTGTCGAATATGCTGGAACAGGCCTATATCAACTCACTCTTTTACTGTTTTCTCAGTGTTTCCCCAGTGAATAAACTGATGAATGGGGCACGACTTCTTGAAGTACGAGCTTTATTGAAACACAACGCAAGGAGGAAAAAGAGACCAGTTACACAGACGCAGTGTATATAAGCACAATTGTATAATAACAATTATAATAATTTCAGGATCGTTGATGGCCCCTCACGCCAGGGCCCTATGCACTCTGTCACCCCTTTCCCCCCACTTACAATGCCCCTGGTCAAAACTAATCAAGTCCAGCAGCTTGCAAGGATATGTCTGGACAGTTTAAAAGATGTCCTGATGCAGGAAAGGATCGTAGAGTCCCATTTTCAGTTTCGATTTTTATTATTCAACTGCGCGCTGATTTAAGAGTTACAATGATATTAACTAGAGCCTTCGCATCATCTCCCTGCAGGTGTAATTCGTGTTTTCAGAGTTAGTCAATCTCCCACTCTTTACCGTATAATTTGTATTCAGGCCACTCTGGCATTGTGATCACTTGAATATACAGATATACGTTCCAAATCTGATCCCTTATTGCGCTAAAAACCCATCACTCATGAATCATCACGTCTGCCTGCTGATTCCTCATGATTAGCTAAAAGTGCGGTGGGCGATGTCAACATCAGCACCAGCACTCTGCAGTGTGTTTAGTAACGTCATGATGACTGATTGTATGCAGTATACATGCACACATGGGTTTTGTTTAACCAATTAGCCTATGCAATTTAGATATTTGAAAACTGCCAAACTGACCGGAAACCACCCCAAATTTTGTCCACCCACCAAAACCAATTTTTACTGACACAATCAAATTCAAAACTGCCCAATTGGGAGGAAACCCACCCATTTTGGCAACACTGCCAATAGGCTTGTTCGACTTGATGCAGCACTGCACGGACCAATCGGTGGCTGATTTGAAGCAGTGCATGCCGGTAAGAAATTTTGTCCTAATTGAGACAGCGCCGACGCCATGTGACTGTGACGAACGGCTTCAAAGTACCAGGAGAGCGATTCGAGAGCAGTCGGATGAGTCAGCCAGTGCAGTTTCTCAAGAGCGGCTGTACGAGCTCTGATGACGACACAGCTGTTTCATGATTGGCCGGATTCACCGCATGACAACAATCACGTTTTTTTCGTCTTTATTCTGAAAACTTTAGTTCCACTAATGCTCACAAATCTGTATTTTTATAACATTTAAAGCTCTTTTCATGTAGTCGCAATGTTGTATTGTGTCATGTTTATCAAAATAAAACTGATAAAAAAAAGTAGACTCCACTACATTGGTATTTAAATAATATATGCTTATGTTGAACTTTATTCTTGTAAAAACAGACGCTGTAAGCAGTACATAATGTATTGAATGAAAATATCTCTGAAACATCTGTGTATTAGTCAAATGTTGCATTTATTTCACTTCAGCTGTGATAAAGTATGCAAACGCAGCGCGAACGTCACTACGAGAATCAGAAAGTGTCCGACTTCACGTCTCCATTTTCAGCTCCTCCCCGCCTGCACGTGGCTACTCTCGCCGATCGGTTGCATCCAGCCACAGCCGATGTCGAACGCACCTAATGGATATCAGTCATGTGATCAGCTGCGGTCCAATCACAGCCATCGTACTGATATTCAGATCAACAGCACTCTTTCTCATGAAATATGGATTAAATATTGGAAACATGATGGAGGTAGGAAGATTCAGATGTACAGGAGTGAGGTTTACTGACTATTGACCGGTAAGATCCTCAGAGAGGGAAAATCATAACAACAGAAGAATGGAAAGAGTGTGTGAGTGAAGGTGGTTGTATATGTGTGTAGATGTGTGTTAGTTACAGGATCAGAGAATGACACCGTTCCTCCATCATAGTCCAGATACACTCTCACACGATCAAGCTCCTCTTTAACAAGAAAACCAGAACTTAAAGACAGTCCGTACTAATAATAATCCACACTCCAGACATCATCAGTGTTGAAGAAAACACCTCCCTTCCTCTGGTTTGATGCTGTAGTTACTCCAAGTCTCCAGACTGAACTGTCTTTAACCTCCACATCCCAGCAGTGTGTTCCTGAGTTAAAACCCTCTGAACCCAGAACACAGTGATCACAGTCAAATCTCTCTGGATTATCAGGAAGAGGTTGATTGATCTCGCCGTATCTCACACTGGTCAGATCATCGCATCAGTGCGAGACGTGGATGAGCCGTGTTTGGATCCAGAATCACTGGAGCTGATGAGACACAATCAACAGATGCTTTTATTATAATTTTCTTATAATGATCAAAAGTGAACCAAACGCAGATTATCATGAATTATGACACTCGTCATGTTGATCAAACACATCAGACATGTTCCTCTGATCTCTGTCAGTGCTGTTATTAGTTTCACACTTATTTTTTATTATGAACTACAAACATTAAATATGAGATTGAGACATTTGTGTCCATCAAGAGAAACTGATACTTTGGGAAAGTTAAAATAACAATAAATCAATGAGATCTGTTGAGATTTTTTGCTGTAGATGAAAATCTGTAAGTGTGTGTCTGATCTTCAGCAGCATCTGATCATCTTCATTTTATTGCCTCTTATAGTCTGTGTATTGCTTTAAAATAATTTCTTCTTACTGTTTGTGTTTGACTTATTAACTATGTTGGCTTGAGAAATTATTATTATTATTATGAGACTATATTTTCTCATCGTAACTCATCATAACCACGAATCTCGGCTCAGATCTTCAGACTGTTCTGACTTGGGTTGCTTTATCTTTTATAACTAATCAGACTCACGGTTTTCCTAAAATGATGATCAAAACTCTTAATCAATCAATCAATCTGTCTATCTATCAGTTTGTGTGATGAAGCACCTTTAACTCTCCACCCATCCATCATTTCCAGTGTATGTGTGAGAGCTCAGATCTTCTGCAGTCAGACTCACTGTTTTGGATGATGTCCTCCATCTTCTTCCAGACTCTGAACAGCAGGTTGCCTAAGTAACGTGGCACATGAATCAAAGCTCCAGAAGGCATCTGTGGATCCGGCTGTGAGATCTGGACTCTGGAAGAACATTCAGGAGTCAGAACTGTAGTGGCTTTGGATCAGAACCAGAGAGACCAGAGACAGGAGCAGATCACTCACCTTTTCATTGAGACTGGAAACTTCTGCAGAACAAACACACCATTTATCATCAAGAACTCAATCAATGAACCAATGATCAACCAATGATCTGAAATCAGACCTTCAGAAAGCAGACATCACTGGCTTTCATCATCTCCTCCATGTCTTTGATTGTGTGTGAAAGAGCTGAGATGTGTCTGTTCATCTCCTCCAGCTTCTCCTTCATCATCTGCTTCTTCTGCTCCTCTTCCTCCCTCAGTGCAGTGATTGTAGCTTCTTCTTCATCTCTGAGAAACTGATGAAGCTTCTCAAACTGCTGTTTAATCTGACGCTCTGTGTGCTCAGCTTGGGACTGAAATCAAAATACATTCACTTTAATCATCGCAAAGACAACTGATTCTGAAGCAGCATGAAGAGTGAGTGGGTAAATGTTGGTTAGTCAAATTTAATTCTCTGAATTACTAGTACTGTAGCAGTAGGTGTTCTGTGTCTATATGCAAATATAAATCTCATCAGCCTCTTCGCAAAAACACAGTTTTAAATGGCTTATAAATGATATTTATATGTGATATTCGTAAGCATAACAACTGAACTTTTAAGAAATGTGAGCCGATAAAGCATTTTTATTTCATGATTATTGGTCATTCGGTGTGAAAAAAGACTAACAATAATGAAGTTTGAGATTAAAACTTGCTAAAAGTTACTTGTAAATATAAAATATTTTCACTTGTTTAACAACAATAACTTACTATAGTCAAAGATGACTTCTCTCATTGATCACGTCTTGCACATTGCAATCACCAGTTGGGCTTATGAATATCAATCATGTTCTCATATCATCTCAGTACACAATAGAGCCCATCCCCATATCTGTCATCTCACTGTACTGAAGACATTGGAGGGCCCATGACCCAGTGCAAGGGGATCCATATACCTTATATGAAGCCACTATGTTAGATTTAATGCACCCTTAAAGGTGGCCTAGAAAAAACTCCTCAAAATGGGCTTATGGCCCAACAGGCGGATCATGTGCGCGAATCATTGTGTGCTGTCTTATAATTTCTTTAGAGCATTACCCTTAAACAACAACAGGAAACAATGGCTAGGAAAAGCAGAGCTAACACATACAAGACTTAGCGATGAATAACTGAGAAACCAGGCTTTAAATAGGGTGACACTGACAAGGTAATGCGATGCATCTGAAAATAATCATGGGTGAGTAGACCGGGCAGTGAGTTATGGGTAATGTAGTCCATGATAGTGTAGTGATCAGCAGGCAGACATGAGGGAAGACTCCCCTCATCACCTCATCTGCCATGATGAAAAGCACAGGACTCCAAAACACATCTCCAGGAGAAGCAAACAAGGAAATAGGTAGGCTAGCAGATAAGCCTATCAAGACAATCACCCTGACCATTTGTGCAAAGGAAGAATTAAGCAGGCTAATCCTATCACAATTTTCCCCATTGTTCACCCCAGATCCTCAGTCCTAAGACCTGAGGTGTGAACTGAACTCCACTCACCAAACAAGTTTGCCATGTGGCTCGAAGTCACAAAGGACACAAAATAGACACACAGTGGACAAAATGGAGCAAATCTTCTCCATTTCTATTATCAGAACTCTATATACATAATGAGTGTTGTTTGTGTACTTGCAAAATATACAAACTTGCCTATTAAGGTATACATGAATGCATAGGTAGTTCAACATAACCCAATGATGTTTGGACTTTATGTTTTCAGCACGATGCCTAGGTTAATCTGAAATTGGTTTGGAAAGTGAATTATGCATAGGAAAAACCTTAAGGACATTGTTCTAAACATGAACTTTAAGCTATGCAAATGAACCTCATGCAAGAGGGGGGCCATTCAGTGGCCACCTCTGACAGCATCAGCCAATCAAAACACTGGATCTGAAAGGTGCCAATTTGCATTTCCCTCCTTCTCGGGACAGGTTAAAAGACTTGTTTCTGAGACAGAGAACTGTTCCAGTTTGTCGGGTTGCTGCAGTATCCTGTTCTGGTTCCAGGCTCCAGTTCCTGTTCCAGTCCCCGTTCAAGGTTCCGGTCCCAAGATGTGCTAAGCTAAGTCCAACTCTACAGAGTTGTGAAGTTGCTCTCTAAAGCTCTAAAGAGAGAAACAAGGAAGTTCTGCAAGAAGTGAATTTGAGGAGTTTGAAAACTGCACCAGAGACAACAACTACAAGCTTAACCCCCCATCTTCAAAATATCTTCTGCACCAACTTCAAAATCCTCTCATCAGAGATCCTCCAGATTTGCGTGTTCCAGACTGCACGGATCTGCACTGACTTCAGAATCTAAAGATCCTTCCGTCGGCATGTTCCAGAGAACAAGGATCGTCTGCACAGACATCAGAACCTTCAAGGCTTCTTCTTCTGCGTGTTCCAGGAAAAGGCTCTTCTCTGTGCTTCAGGAGTTCAACGTTCACAAGTACTTCGTGTTCAAGGCTGTAAAACAGATTTTCAACTCCTTTCTTCCCACTGCAACACTGTCCAGCTCAACAAGTGGAAGACGTCACCGCTCGGATTCAGCACGACCAGGCAGACGTAAATATCACTTACCAAACCTCTTTCTAGAGACCTTGGCATTAGTATATATTGTCAGTATATGATTATCTAATTTACATTAGATTTTGCATAGCTGATATCAGTTAATGACAAATAATCTCTTTATTTGTTGAAATCAGAATAAGGTTTACCTTATTTCTTCTAGAGAAACTATATCTTTCCATAAGATTAACTTGTAACTGCCATAGTAACATCCTACTCATTCACTTGCATTTATTAATCTTTCTGCACTTTATCCATAGTTGTTAGTTACTCTTGTCTATACTTTTGTTAATAAAATTCATTTATTACGCTTGTGTCTTCCTTGTGTTAATAATACAGTAAGAGGCTCTACAAGTTAACGATATCTCACAAATCCTTCAGATTGGTCAGATGATGAACTTCCTCCAATTTATATCATTGTAAATCAGTCAACAATCTTCCATGATTGTTCTTTATTGTCAAGGTGAGACTTGGCTGGTGCCCCGAAAATATTGCAAGGAATCAATATTAATATTAATACAAAATATTAATATTAATATTTAAAACCATAAACCACTAAATTTGTGGTACCCTCAAGTGAGCCTCGTCCAAAATCACTACAATAGAATGGGGTGGAGTGTCCTCTGGTGGCAATCAAAGGCACTCCAGCTGGTGATCGTAACAGTTACAGCCAATAAACATGTAGTTATGTCAGACAAATCAATCATCTGTTCTAATTAAATGCGTAAATGTAAAATAATCAGTCCTCACCTTGATGTGTTGAACTGTTTTCTCAAACTTTCCTTTAATGTTTTTATTGTGTTGAAGTTTTTTCTGTGAGGACTTCAGTGCTGTATTCAGCTCCTCCTAGAATTTACAGTGAAAATCTATAAGACACCAGAGATTTCTCTAATATGTTCATGTATGTAATATGAGCAACATGGTACTAAGAAATTTATTTATGACAAGCTTTAGTCTTCAAATATAAATATGTCTTACCTTATATGATGAAACCACTTCACTGATGGGTCTGAATTTATTATTGCCGTGTTGTTGTGAAGTAAAGCACACTACACACACAGGCTGTTTGTCCTCTAGACAGAAGAGTTTGAGTTTCTCCCTGTGAAAACTGCAGATCTCCTCTGATCCCGATGAATACCTCTCATTTCTCTCCTTCAGGAACAACTCACACAAGTTTTTTAACGCAAGATTAAGAGGAGGATCTTCTTTTGAGGATCTTCTACTGCAGACAGGACACTTCTGAGTTTTCTTGGTTCTACAGAACTGTTGAAGACACTCTTTACAGACACTGTGACTGCATGATAAAACAACAGGATCCTTGAAGATTTCACAGCACACCGGACAGGAAAGTTCTTCTGCAGATACATTTAGTGAAGCCATTTTCACTGTTTGAGCTCCAGCAATCTAAACTTTACTTTCACTTTCTGGATGGTTTCAAAAATGAATCACCACGAGAATCACAAAGATCTGCTGTCTGTTCAGAAACAAACTTCTCAAAAATCCTTCTGTCAAGTGTTTCTCTACGTTCTCCACTGATTGCTGATTCTTTATTGCTTTTGTCAAGACAAAGTCAGTATGACAGAAAGGAGAAATAACAAGTCAGTCTCTTCCTGGTTGTGATGCTCTACAAGAACAGAAAAAAAGAGAAGAGATGAGCAGAAACACAAAAGAACTACAACTGACTTCCAGGTACAGCCTTAGATGAAATCAACTGACGATAAAAGAAGACATTAAATCTCTCAAGATCTCAGCAGAGGAGGATTAAACAACTCTACAAACAGCATTAACATCTATTTTATTGTTAAGAAATGCTTTAATCTATTACAGATCTTCTGTATTGAATGCTTGTGCATGTGTTTGGATCAGTTAGTGTTGTACTGAACTCTGTTACACTGACGACTGAACTGATATTGAGTCAACGCAACACTTATTTATATTATTTGGCATTACTGAATACAAATGATGAGAGAATGTTCAGGATGACTGTCCCTTTAAGAGCTAAAGCAGTAAGCTCCACCTACACTTTAACCAGGTTAAACTCGCTGCATGACAAACTATACAGAAGCACTTTACTGATGATCATTTATTGACACGTGCCTACGGGTATGTGATTATTTTTCCTCTGATTTTTTTAGAAGACATTTTCCTCACTGGAAATGGGTTTATTGTGACTGTTTTCTCTGAATTATTCATTCCTGTGGCCTGTTGCATTAAGCTAGTTGAACAAACTCTGAGTTTCAGAGTAGGTTTAAGCCAAGTTTATACTACAGGACTTTAAACATTGGCAGATCGCTGTGCTGTTCAGACTAAATGACTTGCTTTGGAGTCTTGAAGTCCTTGTGGTGTTCACACTACGTGACACTACGTAAATGATCTGGAAATGTCTTTTATGTGTTGTTCATTTATTAAATATTTACATTGCATATTATTAATCAAATACAATATGTACATTGTTAAATTAGACGTACAAAATGTGTATGCATAAGTAATTTATCTTTTTCATAGAAGATTGACAAATTGATACTTACCTGGTATTTCCCATGATGGTTTCACCCAAGTGGGCGGGGCCTATAGTATATAAGAGCAGCGCTCTTTCATGAGGAGAGGTGGAGGGGTGAAACTGTAGAAAATTTTCAGTAGAAGGAAATTCAGTCAAGAGCTCAGTGTGTATATATATATATATATATATATATATATATATATATATATATATATATATATGAGCAATATTACACAAGTAGCCGTGCGATATGGCTGTATATCAGCACGGCTGTGATTCGTCTGTAGGCACGAGGCCGCAGGTAATCACAGCATGCTGATATACAGCCATATCGCACGGCTACTTGTGTAATAACATTCATTCATATATATATATATATATATATATATATATATACAGGTCCGTAGCCAGCCTATTGAAAGGGGGGGTTCTTTTTTTCAAAAAATGGACCTTTTTGCAGTTTTTCTCCTCCTTTTGTATTTAATTATGAGGTTCAAATACTTCATTTTGGTTATCTTTTATGCACTAATTTGTGCTGGATTGGCTTGTCTGCTGGTAAACACCTTTTTTTGAAGCTTTGTCAATGACTAAACACTCCAATTTCATTCATTAGATGTATGTACATCCAAGTTCACTCAACTAGTACATACTCGTGACGTCATACATCCTCACACTATCAGTGAATCGGTGCAAAATAAACTCATAACAGTTAATAAATAAAAGATAACATGACACGCATAAAAAACACTCGTAAATCGTAAATCAATTAATCGTAAATCAATTAATATACTAATCATTCCAGATAATTTACCTCAAGCGGTCTGCTTTGAAGTTCTCAGAGGAATAAGACGCGCACCGAAGGAGAAACATTTCCATTGGCTCCAGTCTGCCGGTATTGGCCAATTACAAAAGTCGATATTGCACAGCCAATATCACTGAATATCCCACTATGTTTTATTATTATAATTACGCTACGTTTATATGGTTATTATATTGTAGACTATTGAGTGGATAAAATATAGAAATCCCCTATATATATATAACCCCTCCCCCCATCATTCAGAGGCGATGCTTCTTCACCGTTGCTTTGAAAAGTGTATTGCGAGAACTCTCTCTGAACTGCACGCGCGGCACACACACACGTCCAGCTACAATAATGTATCATATTAATTTGAAACAGCAACCCAGAATATTTGTCACAAGCATTGATTAAAACAATGATGACAATAATCACAAAAAAAAAAACAAAAAAAAAAACGACTTCAATTCTGGACCTTTGGCAGTGAGGGGGGGGGGTGGGCCCGAACCCCCCCCCCCCCCGCCTACGGGCATGATATATATATATTATATGATATATCTCCATTATAAAAGTCCGTTTGAATGTCTGCTGAGGAAAGCGATCTTGTATTTGTCCTTTTTACAGCTAAGGGAATTTTCCATAAGATACAGCGCAAAGCGTAAAGTTTTGCCGCCATCTAATGGCGTATTAATGTAACTTTCACTCAATCCATATTACGCACTAATGGACCCTTTCTCAATACCAAATACATTATTAAGTGTGCCAAAACCTCGTAACTCCATTGGTTCCTCAAACTGTCAGTCAAGCCTCATAAATCCGCCCCACCTCTATGAAGTGCCGCACGCGGTTTGGAGATCTCTGCTTCTTTGCAATGCAAAGGTAAATAAAGATCTGATGTTTGAAAAATTAAAAAAATATATAAAGCGTTTTCTTTGCTCAAGAAACACTGTGTCTATAAAGGCAATGTTTTGTGTATTTGAAGAGCGGAGGACAGCTTTGTCTGATATTTCCCGTCTAGCTGTAGCCAATATGCTATGCTATATAACGTTAGAGGATGTAAGTTGAATATAGCCTTATATTAAATTATCAGATTTAACATAGCACAACAAAATGAGAGCTTGTGCTGCACTGACTTACAGCTTCAGTAAGAGAGGGAAAGCGCGGTTTCTGTTTAATTCAAGCACAAGAAAAGTTATTGTTTTTCATGAGACTTTGTGAGTACTTTATACTTCACCTTGACAACATTTATTTTTAAAACTATTAATTTTATAATTAATATTTATTCAAAAGCGATACGTGTGGAAAAAACATTACAGGAAATGTCTAATATGAGCCAATAAATGCTCCTCTGCCGCCATCTGCTGGTTAAAGTGGTAATTAATGTGCTCTTTATTTTTAAATGATAGTGTTTTCTATTAAATGTTGGATTTCCTACATCTTGAAAAGTTCGGTTTTACAAATGGAGACAGTCTCAGATGGGTGAACAAATATTTTTGGTCATCACATTTAAAAATAACATTTGAAGCGCTGCAAAAATGTTGCGTATGCGTGTCCAAATACAGACACCATGTTTCTTATTCAAACGTTCCCATTAGCTTCATCTTTATTGCAGTCAATAAAACTGGTTTATTGGCAAATTAGGTAAGTGTGATAACTGCATTAAAATATAAATACAACATTAAAAAAGGCAACCATTGATGATGGTTTTGTGTCGATGTACAGCGAGTACAGAATGACAGCTAACAGTTCACCAGAAATGCCCAAGCTGCAACCAGGAAGTAACCGTGCATATGGTCAATTGAGCATCATTTAAACACCACAGTCGACCTGAGTATTGTTGCTGACCATGTCCATCCCTTTATGACCACATTACTATCTTTTAATGGCTACTTCCAGCTGGATAACGCACCATGTCACAAAGCTCAAATCATCTCAAACTGGTTTCTTGAACATGACAGTGAGTTCACTAAACTCAAATGAGCTCCACAGTCAACGGAACAGGTGAGTGTGAAAGAGTTCGTGAGATGATCATGTGTCTGTTGTCAGTTTATGATATTAAATGTACTGTTGTTTAATCTTTTTAGGAGTTTGTTAACAGGATTTCTGGTTATGAACAAGTCTGGATTGGTCTGAGTAAAGTGGACGGCATATGGAAATGGGTTGATGGCAGCGCACTGAACTATGGGTGAGAAATCACTGAACTGATTATTATCTAATAAATGATTCTCACAGTCAGTATCGTTTCACACAGAAAGTAGCGTCTAATAATGTAAAGTATTTTCAGGTCCTGGGTGTCTCCAGATGGACAGAACTGTATTCGAAGTTATTACTCACTCTGGTATTATGATTTATGTGATAATGTTTATAGATGGATCTGTAAGAAGAGTATTTTTCTCAATGTACTGCCCTAGAAACATAATACACTTTTTTAAAATTCAAATTTAACATTACAATAATTTCTTGAATTGGTGATGAAATGTACATATATTTCTATAAATACCTGAATAGTACTTTACAAACACAATTAATTGGCCTATTGTTGGACAGCTGTTAGTTTATTACAGAATAAACATAAAACAATCTTTAAACTAACACAACTCTTTGTTTTGAATACACTTATTTTTTATTATTAATTCTACAATATTCTCTTTCTCGATATATATATATAAGAAAATCTTGTTTACTGTAAGGGTGTCACATGTCTGTCTGTTTTTGCACCATGTTCAGTTTGTCTCATGTTCTCCTTTGTTCAGTTTCCCGCCTTTAGTTTGTGTCCTTGGTTACTCATTTGATTAATTTCCTTGTTTCAGGTGTGTCTTGTTCATTATCTCTTTAGTTCCCTCATTAGTTCCTGTATAAGTTCTCCTTGGTTTGTTCACTTTTTGTCCTGTCACTGTTGGATGTGTCTACCTGACTTTTGAAGTATTATTAGGAATAATGTCCTGGCAAAAATGTATTGGTTTTATTATTAATGTCCTTCAACCTTAAAAAACAATGCAATGAGTAGTTAAAATATATGGGTAAAACACCTGTGAAAATCAAAACAGAACATTTTGTTAATTAGGGTAATGTTTTATATTAATGATATATGACATGTTCATATTTTATGCTCATATTTTATTCTAAAAAAAAAATCATAATCAAAAACAACCAGCTGCTACAGCTGTTGGCAAAGTAATTCTGTGTTTGGGGCTGTTCTGTGTTCTTCTGCTGGTGACCGTCACGGTGCTGGAAATAATGTTCAGAAAATAACTCTTTCAGAATGGTTTTAAACCAGACAATCTGTTGGCTAAGTCTGAGTAAAAACTTGACAGAAGCAAGAGAGCAGTTAGGGAAAGACTTGGTGAAACTCCAGGCCAGGAGACTTTCAGACAAATACAATCGGAGATATATTTAAAAATGTCCTGGCTCTCCAAAGATTTATGTTTTGAAGCCCAAAAAAATGCATCTATCCATCATAAAAATAATCCACACGGCTCCAGGGGGTTAATAAAGGCCTTCTGAAGTGAAGCGATGGGTTTTTGTAAGAAAAATATCCATATTTAAAACTTCATAATCTAAAATAACTAGCTTCCTGCAGACGACCGTACAAATACTACGCAAGTCGCCAAATGAGTAACCCGTGACGTGATGTATGACACAGGATGTAGGAGTAGCGTAAGCTTAGACGCCTCTCATGGTTCAAACACATAGGACTGTTCAACAAACTCAAGCTCCTCTTCTCTTATATTGAAATCCTCCAACATTTCTCTTTATAATTTCTTGTTTTAGACTTCTAATTCATGACCTGTGTTTTGTTTTGTTCTCTCCTCTGTGCTTCCACATTTGTCATTACGTCCTGCATCAGGTCAAAGTTCACTCTTCCGCTGCAAAACGATGCGTATGGCCGTCTGCCGAAAGCTAGTTAGTTTACTTTATAAAGTTTTAAATATGGATATTTCTCTTACAAACCCCATCGCCGCGCTTCAGAAGGCCTTTATTAAACCCCTGGAACCGTATGGATTATTTTGGAAACGGTGGTGCGTTGAACACCCTGTTCTGATGACGCAAGAGTTGCAACTATGGCAGCTGAGAAGGCCATTCTTTGTGTGAGGAATTGATATGCTATATTTTACTATAAAACTCTTACAACAAATATGTATTCTAATATCTTCAATTGTTGCGTATACCGAGCTGCAGCGGACACATTTGTAAAGGACTTTACTTGGACCCATTGTGTGAGCTGTCTCTTTAATACCGCATGGTTTGTATACATGTTCCTGCTGATTGGGCATTTTGACACAGCCACCAAACAAGAGAAAAGGGATCTCAAACCCCGTTGCACACCGTTTCCAGGAAACATGTTGTTCAACCTGGAAACTGTAGTAAAACGTTCTGCACCGGTTTGAGCTTGAACATGCCCCACCTTTTAGCTAGCTAGGCCCACCCGTAGCTCTGCCCCTGCACACAAGTTTACTTATTTTGTCTGTCAGCTCCTAGTTGTGTTAGTCGAGTCAAATATGTGTTATTTGTGATGATTAGATGAAGAGTGTGTTTATTGGCCTGCTTGTAAACTCCAAACTTCTGTTTATTTCATTTAAGACTTGAATCAACATCGAGGCACTGTGTTCTGACCAGCCTTTTGGTCGTGTTTGTCCCAGGTATGTTTTACTCGGTTTTGTCATGTTCTGTGTTAAATTAATATCAGCCCTAGCTGAGTGTTAGCTATTAGCGCATGTGCTGAAGTGTGTAACTGCGCCGTTTTAGGGCTGCATTCTTCTCTATGTATTTCATGTATACAAAATATTTGTCACTTGAGTTTAGTATCTCTGTATTTATGTGAATTGATGAGCTTTATTTTCTTTAATGTATGCTTTATTTAGAATTTTGTTCACTACATTCACGATCACTCTAAAAAATGTTTAGCCAGCAGAGTCTAATCCCTGATAGCACACGTACATCTCGGAGACGTCTATTTGATGTCTGTGTTTACGTCTGGAAGACGTATTTTTTAGGGTGTTTGCTCATCTGCATTACGTCTATAGGACGTTTCCTGTCTGATGTCAAATAGACATTTAGAAGATGTCTTTAAGATGTTTATGATTTAGAATGTATGTAAAACTGACATCTTAAAGATGTCTATCAGATGTTTGTAAACAGCAGATGCTTTCCAGATGAAGTGATCTTTAACAGACATCTTGCAGACGTACGTGTGCTATCCTGCTGACTTAAATCAAGATCGATGCACTGTATTCTAACCACTCTTTTGGTGCTGTTTGTCCCAGTCTTGTGGGTTTTTTTTTTTTCTTTTTTCCCCCCACACAGTCACATATATATAAACATCAACATAAGCACACAAAGATTACGCTAAGGATCACACGCTGCTTATGGACGTAGGTTCATGCCGCTTCAGCCCCAGTAGCCAATCCTCGCTGCTCAGAGTGGTTTGCGTCTGTGACTCCATATAGCTTTGTTTTGAATCTCTTACTTTTGTTCATTGTTGCTTATATTATCATTACCTTATATAATACCTTATATAATATTACCTACCACATTAATCTGACGTCGCTAGCTTGTAATCTTTGAATCTAAATCGCTGTTACAACGCGTTTTTATCTCGCTAGCTTGTTAACTTGTCATCAGTCTCTCGCGCGCTCCTTTTTCAACGCGTTCATCAAACAGCTGTGGTAACTCGGATCAGTCTACAAACACGGTGAGTCATGTCATCCTTTCCCTGTATCGTGTCGTGTTCCATATGCAACATGTTCAGTATAGCTCTCTCTGTCAGCGATGAGGGATTTACATGTCATAAATGTAGGGAAATAGTCAGGCTGACAGAGAGAATCTCAGAATTAGAGACACGCATCCAAACTTTAATCGAGGATAGTAAGAATGCAAGGGCTTCAGATACTGTTTTGGATGCGACTAGCTTAGTGAACTCTGTACATTGTTCGGTTCCAGCTGTAGAGCCCGCGCAGCAGGGCAATTGGGTAACGGTGAGGCGGCCTAGCCGCGGAAAACACCACTCTTCCGTTCCAATTAGAACATCAAACAGGTTCTCCCCACTCAGTGACGCACCCACTGAGAATCCTGTTGAAAGTGCCCTAGTTATTGGCGATTCTATTACACTGAATGTGAAAATAGAGACACCAGCCACCATAGTCACATGTTTGCCGGGAGCCAGAGCACCTGACATCAAAGCAAATTTAAAAGTGCTGGCTAATGCTAATCGTAAATACACTAAAATTGTTATTCACGTCGGCACTAATGATGTTCGACTTCGGCAGTCGGAGATCACTAAAATTAACATTAAAGAGGTTTGTGAACTCGCAAGTACAATGTCAGAAGAAGTAATTTGCTCTGGCCCTCTTCCTGTTCGTCGGAGTGATGAGATAGTTAGCAGATTATCATCACTCAATGGCTGGCTGTCTAAGTGGTGTCCGCAGAATAATATAGGTTTCATAGACAATTGGAAAAGTTTTTGGGGCAGACCTGACCTGTTGAAAAGAGATGGTATTCATCCCTCCCGGGATGGTGCTGCTCTTCTCTCTAGTAATATGGTACATAGGCTTAGAACTAAAACATGACAAACTGGGGTCCAGGTCAGGAAAAAGCAGCAGACAGACTGGCTAAACCGACCGTCTGCTAGCTGCCTCACGTTACAGAAGTCAGATAATTCCCAACACCTAGAAACTCTTACACCTAGATATTATCACATAGAGACTGTGTCTGTACCCCGAATTAGCAAAAACAAAAAACTTCCAAACCCATTCAATGGTAAAAATTTTATTGATGTTCAACAAATAAAAAATAGAGATAAAAATGATAAACAAATGATAAAGCTTGGGTTGTTAAATATTAGATCCCTTTCTTCCAAAGCACTTATTGTAAATGATATTATCACAGACAATAATCTAGATGTGCTGTGTTTGACAGAAACTTGGCTAAAACCAGATGATTACATTACTTTAAATGAGTCTAGCCCTCAAGGTTATGATTATCGACACAATCCTCGTCAGAAAGGCAAAGGGGGAGGTGTTGCTGTAATTTATAGTAATATTTACAGTATTAGTCAAAAGTCTTCCAAATATAATTCCTTCGAAGTGATGGTGCTTTATGTAACATTATGTAAGTTGACATTTGTGCTGGCTACTGTATACAGGCCACCAGGACACCATACAGACTTTATCAAAGAATTTGCTGCTTTTCTTTCAGAGTTAGTACTAACTGCAGATAAAGTCCTTGTTGTTGGTGATTTTAATATCCATGTAGATAATAAAAAAGACTCATTGGGATTGGCATTTACAGACATTCTAAACTCTATTGGTGTTAGACAACACGTGTCAGGACCCACTCATTGTCATAATCATACTTTAGATCTAATATTGTCACATGGAATCGATATTGATGCCTTTGAAATTCTGCAGCAGAGTGACGACATCTCAGATCATTATTTAGTCTTGTGTATACTACATTTAGTCAAGGCAGCTAAACTGCCTCCCTGCCATAAATATGGTAGAACCATTTTTCAAAACTTTTAGAAGAAAATAAGCACAACCCTAGGTATTTATTTGATACAGTGGCTAAATTAACAAGAAATAAAGCTTCAACTTCTGATGTTTCCAAAGAGCACAGCAGTAATGACTTTATGAACTTCTTTACTTGTAAGATTGATAATATTAGAGAAAAAATTATAACCATGCAACCGTCTACTACAGTATCGCGTCAGACAGTGCATTGTAGTGTCCCTGAGGAAAAATTCAATTCACTTACTGCTTTAGGAAAGGAAGAATTGTCTAAACTTATTAAATCATCAAAATCAACAACATGTATGTTAGACCCTATACTGACTAAACTATTGAAAGAGATGCTTCCAGAGGTCATAGATCCTCTTCTTAATATCATTAATTCATCTTTATCACTAGGATACGTACCAAAAAGTTTTAAGCTGGCTATTATTAAACCTCTTATTAAAAAACCACAACTTGATCCTAGAGAATTAGTCAATTACAGGCCGATCTCAAATCTCACTTTTCTGTCAAAAATACTAGAAAAGGCAGTATCATCACAACTATGTTCCTTTTTAGACAGAAATAGTATCTGTGAGGATTTCCAGTCAGGTTTTAGACCGTACCATAGTACTGAGACTGCTCTCATTAGAGTTACTAATGATTTGCTCTTATCATCAGATCGTGGTTGTATCTCTCTATTAGTGTTACTGGATCTTAGTGCTGCATTTGACACTATCGATCACAACATTCTTTTAAATAGACTCGAAAATTATGTTGGCATTAGTGGAATTGCATTGTCGTGGTTCAAATCATACTTATCTGACCGTTATCAGTTTGTAGTAGTAAACGAAGAGAGGTCATATCGATCACAGGTTCAATATGGAGTACCGCAAGGCTCAGTACTAGGACCGTTGCTTTTCACTCTGTACATGCTACCCTTGGGAGATATCATTAGGAAGCATGGCGTTAGTTTTCACTGTTACGCTGATGATACTCAGCTCTATATTTCTTCGCGCCCTGACGAAACTTACCAACTCACAAAATTAACAGAATGCATAGCTGATATAAAAAATTGGATGACCAGTAATTTCCTACTTCTAAATTCAGAAAAAACAGAGATTCTAATTTTTGGACCAAAAACCTCTTCACGTAATAACCTAGAATACTGTCTAACACTTGATGGCTGCTCTGTTAAGTCTTCGTCGTCCGTTAGGAACCTGGGTGTGCTCTTTGATACCAATCTTTCATTTGAAAGTCATGTTTCTAGCATCTGTAAAACCACATTCTTCCATCTTAAAAATATATCTAAACTATGACATATGCTCTCAATGAAAAATGCAGAACAGTTCATGCGTTCATGACCTCAAGGCTAGATTACTGTAATGCTCTACTGGGTGGTTGTTCCGCTCACCTGATAAATAAACTACAGCTCGTACAAAATGCAGCAGCTAAAGTTCTTACTAGAACTAGGAAGTATGACCATATTAGCCCAGTTCTGTCAACACTGCATTGGCTTCCTGTTAAACATCGTATAGATTTTAAAATCTTGCTAATTACTTACAAAGCACTAAATGGTTTAGCTCCCCAGTACCTGAGCGAGCTCTTAAAGCATTATAGTCCTTCACGTCTATTGCGATCTCAGAATTCAGGCCAGCTGATAATACCTAGAATATCAAAATCAACCGCAGGCGGTAGATCCTTCTCCTATCTGGCACCTAAACTCTGGAACAATCTTCCTAGCATTGTTCGGGAAGCAGACACACTCTGTCAGTTTAAATCTAGACTAAAAACGCATCTCTTTAACCTGGCATACACATAACACATTATCAATTTATATTTTCAAATCCGTTAAAGGATTATTAGGCTGCATAAACTAGGTCAGCCGGAACCGGGAACACTTCCTATAACACCAGATGTACTCGTTACATCAGAAGAAGAATGGCATCTACGCTAATATTAGTCTTTCTGTTTATCCCGAGGTCTACCGTAGTCAACCAGATCCGGGCCGTATCCAGGTGAGACCGAGGACCGGCGCCTTGACATGACCACAACGCAGCCCTGAAGTATCAGCAGAGATTGAGCCAACTAGATCATCCATTGTGAAGGCCTCATCGACACGACAGCCAGTGCCACAGCTCCTCAACAAACCGTCCATACCGGTGTGATGAATACGATCCTCAACTGGACTGAACTGGAATAAATACTTTGAATGTTGCGATCCTATCAGACATAAGATAGCAACCTGAATCGTAACAAAGCACTGTTCGCCAGAGGAGAACTGGCCCCCCGACTAAGCCTGGTTTCTCCCAAGGTTTTTTTCTCCATTTTAACACAGAAGTCTATTTGCCACCTGTTTGCCATCTGATGTCACCTGTTGGAGTTTGGGTTCCTTGCCGCTGTCGCCTTTGGCTTGCTTAGTTGGGGACACTTGACATTTGATATTCAACAGTGCTTTGATCTGCCGGCATTGACATAATTTTCTTTTCTGTGCAGCCAAAATTATATACCAGTTATCACTGTAAAGCTGCTTTGACACAATCTGCATTGTAAAAAGTGCTATATAAATAAAGGTGACTTGACTTGACTTGACTTGACTTGACTAATCATTTCAGTTTATTTTGTATATATAGATACCAATGGTGAAACTGTTAATAATGTAGACAGGCAGATTTCATTCAGTATCAGTGATGTGTGGTGAAATAATTCATTAGGCAATTTAATAAAAGCTCTACTGAAAAAAAAATAAAACATGGAAAGCTCAAAAAGCAAACACAGTACTTCATGGCTTTCAGAACTACATTTATGGAATTATTCCTGATGTACGCAGAATCAGCAGAAATTAAAATGCACATTAAAATAAGCAGTTGATAAAATAAGTAAAGAGTTTAATCAATATCATTGAAGCCAGTGCAAATTACACAATGGCATTCAAGGGGGGCAGTGATACACATATAGCCCTTTATATATAGTTTACATATGTGACTACAACCATTTTTACCTTTGTAGACTGCAGTTTTTATAATTACCTTATTAAAATCTACTTAAATATATGTATCTGTGTTGTTCAAGTATTGTTACATCAAGCAATCACAATTCTACAGACTGTTACTATTTTTTTTTTACCATCAATTAAAGCATTTTTTTACACTGCCAGGGTGGAACAGAAGCTGCAGCTAGTGATGGGGAGTCGATTCCTCGAACTCTGAATAGACAGAGTCAAAATTACACGTCAAATAAACAGTCAAATTACACGTCAAAATATTTTTTTCCAAAGATGGTTTCTGTCATTTTAGGCAGTTTTTAATCACTCTGGTGTTATTTAAAGTGTTCTTTCTTTAGATATGTTTGTTATTGATGCTATAAAAATGCGGATTTTGACGTCATGATTGACAGCTGAGATTGACAGTTTCTCTTAGCAAAGTAGTCACTGAAGCACCTACAGACTTTTTTTCTGGATATTTGGGAGGAAATTAGAACTTTAACTTTAATTTCCAGAACTGTTTATTTCACACCAAAATAAAGAGTCGGTCTGATTTTGCGGGAGCATGGGCGGGACTTTGAAATCGCAGCTCTACTTCGTGCTCACTACTGCGCAGACTCGACGTTCACTATGCGCAGACTCGAGACTCAAGATGTCAGCGCCATATTGACACACTGGCGGCTATAGTTACTACAATGGAAGGGAGTGAAGGTGCATAACTTTCCCTTGAAAACTTTCCCTCCCCGAACAAATTCCCGAAGAAAAGTTTCGCTACATTAGCGTTATATTCCCATAACTTGTGAACAATATAGGAACAAAATTTTGTGAAGTTCATTTACCCATTCTTATTACAAAACATAGGAAAATATAAAGCATTAATAAACCAATTTAAGAGAAGGAAAAAGAATAATAATACAAATACAGAAGGAAATAAAGTCAGACTGAATCAATGAATTTTTCACACCAGTTACAAATGGCATTGATTCTGCTTGTCAGGTGTTTATCAGTGTCTGAATTCATTCACTTCTTTTCACTCTTTCTCTCAAGTGGACAGTGTTAGTGAACTAATGTAGGGAATAGTGAATGAGGGTATAGGGTGTGATTTGGGACAGCCTCTGAAGGTGATGATACACGGGGCAACTTTTTGAGCAATGTTGCTGGGCAATGTTGTCATCAACGGGCAACCTGGTGAGACACAGGGCAACTAATTAGGGCAACGGACAGCAACCAATCAAAGAGGAGCAAATCTATTGCCAACCCAATAAATACGGTAAAGACTAGAAGGGATACAGCTACGGCCACTGGACATTTTTAATATTTATTTATTTAATTTAATAACTGTATTTGCAGTATTGTAAAGGTAGGTTTAGGGTTGGGGGTAGGTGTAGTCGTTAATAAAATACAATCTGATAAGTAGCAAATTAATTTACTGTTATTTTATTATGAAATTTTGCCTCACTTCCAGCCGTTGCTGTATCCCTTCTACACACAACCAATAAATACTTTATTATAAACACTTGTTAGGCATTTTAACTTTCCAAATATTTTCTTTTTTTTATTAAATATAAATGATTTCTGATCTGATTTGTGAGAGGAAAAGGGAGAAGTGCGAGTTTGGCAAAAGGCAGATTCGAACCTGCGTCGATCGCGTCAAAAGCCCTACAGCCTACGCCACTACAGATGTTAAACAGAATGCGTCTTTTTAGTATTTAACTGAAAACATTGATGGCTAAATTTCAGCCTACACACATTAAATTGGACATCTGTTGGCATTTTAAGCATTAAATGAGGTAAATTCCCTGTTTTCGGTTAACACATGACAACTTACCAGCATAAAACTTTCCTATAGCTCAGTGGTTAGAGCATGGCACTAGCAATGCCAAGGTCGTGGGTTCGATCCCAGGGATTGCACATACTCAGATACAAATGTATAGTATAATGCAATGTAAGTCGCTTTGGATAAAAGCGTCTGCCAAATGCATAAATGTAAATGTAAATGTAAATAAAAAGATTCACACTCCTTTTCTTCGCTCCACTGCCTCTGAGAGGCCGTCATCTTGTTTTTTTTTTTTTTTAAATCTCCAAGCCGGTCACGTGATCAGCTGCTATCTATCTGGATACTTTAGATCGGTCGTGGGCAATTTTTTGCGATCCTCCAATCAGAATGAAATGTGTTGCTCATTCTCAATGGGAAAGTGCCCAAGCAACATTGTTTAAAAAGTTCCCCTGTGTATCATCACCTTGAGTGTCGACTTTGATTGTTCTTCTATTATATTGTCTTTCTTTCTTTCTTTCTTTCTTTCAGTTTTATGGTTATTTGGTGATCTGTGTCTTCAGTGTTTTGGCAATTGTCTTCGCGGGCATTTATGACTGTTTCATAACTGGAATGTACTGAAGTTTTGTAAATATCTGTAACTACATGCAGGATGTTTAACTGTCATCACACTTGTTCTTTATATTTATGTAATAGTAGTTTGCTTTAATAACTAATTCTAGCTGTAAACCAACTTCAACAGTAAATGGACACTCCTTCAAGTGTTATAATCTTAACTGTAAGAATCGATTGAGGTTTGAGTCTCAGTTCAGGATCATGATGTCAGTAAATGTTCAGTTCTGGGTCTCTTACACCCTTCAGAAACAGTGAGACTGAATATTCACACCTTCAGATGGCAGCTCAGATCCTTCATATCATTTCAAAACTCCTCTGAGTTTTTGTTACCGTTTCCACCCAGAACGAGTCCAAACACAGAGTCTTACAAGCACATGATCAGCCATTCTCCTCCATAATACTGAGTCTGGAAAGCAGATCAAGAAATTCAAGTTTCAAATTTACTTTATTTATATAGCACATTTAAAACAGCCACAAGACTGACCAAAGTGCTTCACAGAAGAAACAGCATCATAAGAGTTATAAGAGCACACAAAACAGACTAAACAAAGAACCAGAATAAAATAAAACACAAATAGAAAATCTAAAAGAAATCTAGAGGCAGCATTTTGGACCAGTTGAAGACAGGCAATTTGAGCTTTAGAAATGCCACAGTATAATGAGTTACAGTAATCGAGATGTGACGTAATAAAAGCATGCACCGCCATCTCCAGAGTCTTATCAGTGAGGAAATGTTTAATTTTTGCAAGTATATGGAGCTGATCTAAAATAACACCCAGATTCCATACCTGTGAAGACCTAAAAGCCAATAGGGATCAGGTAGGTTTAAATTAAATGCTTTCATATTTTCTGAAGGGCCAAAAACAATGATTTCAGTTTTCTCCTTATTTAAGGATAAAAGATTTTGAGATAACCAGGATTTAACCTCCTCTTGACAGGATAAAAGAGCAGTCATGGCCAGTGGATCATTTTTCCTAAAAGGTAAATAGATTTGAGTATCATCGGCATAAAAGTGAAACGACACCACGTGTTTTCTAAAAATAGAGGTAACATATATAATGAAAATAGGGAGGGGGCCAAAATAGAGCCTTGCGGAAGGCCACAGGAGAGCGAAGCAGTGGAAGATACAAATTCTCCTAGCCTAACCACATATTTCCTGTCAGATAAAAATGACTGGAACCACTTTAGAACTGTGCCAGAGAGACCCACCCAAGATTTCAGTCTATTAATTAATACAGAATGGTCAATAGTGTCGAAAGCAGCTGATAAATCTAAGAGAACGAGGACCACAGAGTCACTCATATCAGTGGCTAAAAAGATGTTGTTTAACACTCTCAAAAGAGCAGATTCAGTACTGTGGGCAGCATTAAAACCAGACTGAAAGTGCTCAAACAGATTATTTACAGCAAGGAAAGATTGAAGATGAGAGACACCAGACCCAACAATGCAGAAGAGCTGAAGGCCGCTATCAAAGCAACCTGGGCTCTTATAACACCTGAGAAGAGCCACAGGCTGATCGACTCCATGCCACGCCCAACCGAGTATTGAGTGCATAGAAATGAACATACTTTTTTTTTTTATTGATCTTATGAAGTATTGTAATTTATTGAGATTAAATTGAGCCAAAATCATCACAATTAAAAGAACCAAAGACTTAAAGTACTTCAGTCTGTGTGGATTGAATTTATTTAATACACGAATTCCACAATTTGAGTTGAATTACTGAAATGAACTTTTCCACGACATTCTAATTTATTGAGATGCACCTGTATATTCACATAGAAAACAGTTCTTTTAAATGATAATATTAAACACTATTAAGGTTTTTTTTGTTGTTGTTTTTTTTCTCTGTATTTTTGATCAAATAAGTGCAGGCTTGATGAGCATAAAAGACTTATTTATTTAAATATAATATAATATATATATATATATATATATATATATATATATATATATATATATATATATATTACATTGCCCCCTTTGAGCCCTTGTCCCTAAGGAACTCTCTGCATGTTTCCTGCAGTGATTGTGATTATTGTTGAGATAGCAGTGTTTGCTGCTCCTACTGTGATTCTTCTTCAGATCATCATCAAGAAGTGCTGGTGAGTTTTGATTCATGAGTATGAATTTGAATTCAACTTGCGCTTTACTTGCGATTTCCAAAACCAATTTAAGTTTTATTTTCTAATACCCAAAACCATTAAACTCTCCTTTTAATTAAAATTGTGACTGATATCCAAAACTAGTCATCAGCTAACATTTTCCATTAGCATAATAGACAGACAGAGATGATGTGATGTTAAAAATGAGTTTATTGAATAATCTTAGCTGTTTCTGTTATATGGCCAGCACAAATTCAACAAGTGTTAATATAGTTAAGTAAAGAAATTTACTGCTGCACAATATCATACCATGACATTAAAAACCATGAAATGGAGACACTCCCTGATCGCTAACTTCCTTTTATAGACAATACAGCATACAACACAAAATTAAGCATCAATAGGTAAATGATATAAAATCGAAAAGGAGTAAATCTGAATATGTAGCGATTGGATAGATATCAGATTACTCTTGGTTGTAACACAGAAACATGCATTTTCTGTAAAACTACTTTGTGAAAAGCAATACAAATAAACATGAATTGAAATGAATAGATATAGATCAAACGAAATTGTATACATTTTGAATTATTACTGTATTTTAGACTCTACAGCACGGCTTTAGTAAAGTCAGGATGTTATGGTTGATCCCAGGGTAATGGAAGAACATATTGCAGAGCCGTTTCAGATCATTTTGGTGCACTGAGTGAATTTCTCTCTCGGTGGGGTTGTGTCGATGTCCCCACAGCAGATAGAACCCTGAGTGAATTTCTGAGTAAATTTCTCTGTCGGTGTGATAGACTCTGTGTCTCATCTGATGTTGCACAAAGCACCGTCTTAAAATCCACTCTGACTGATGGGATCTATACCTTGAATGCGATGTAAGTAGCTTTTGATGAATGCATCTGCAAAATGCATTATTGTTAAATGCTGTTGTTTTATGTTTCTCCACTTGATTAGTGAAGAAAGCACAGTTCAGGTCACTTCTTACTCCAGTGCTTTCCAATATGTACACAGTTTCACACCAGAGATCTTTATGATCTGTTCTAGTCTTGACATCAATGACATTAAACTTCTCATACGGAGGAATCAACACCTCTTCCTCATCAGGAAAACAAGAATATTTTGTCAGATTAACACCTTCACAAGTTCTGATTTCAAAACAAGATTTATTTCCAAATACTTCTGCTGTTGTACGATCAAGAGAGGATGAAGCAAACTGGCCGAAACGAACCTGTTTGTTCAGAACATCCTCATTAAATTTAACATTTGTTCCACGATAAGTTAACTTGCATCCATTTTGTGTTTCCTTCAGAATCTGTATCGCTTCTGTCAGCAAAAACTGAAGTGAATACCATGTGAATGTCTTGTCTTTGTAATTTTGTTTATCAGTACGAACAGCATTATTAAAATCCTGATATAGATTGTAACGTGAGTTAGTGTATACATAAATGGCAACTGAATGATTCTCTGTCAAGTTATCACTTGGGATCGTGGCATTTTTTATACCAATCTCCCAGACTGTTTTAAATTCAGCTGAGTTATTGAGTTCCTCATCTAACAATTCTGTCTCCACCCGGTCTGCCATGCTCTTTTTGCAACCGACATAAAGGTCATCAACCGAATTCTCCGCCATATCCAACAGGAATATTTCTCCATCAGCAGCATTTCTGTGATCCTGCAGCAAGAGGAATTATAATGATCAATGATCAGTGTTCATGTCTGTAATCTGTAATTCATGCTAGATCACAATCTCACCTGTCCTAGGGCAACTGAAATGAGAAGAAGAACTTCAATGATCAGCAGCATCTTGATTCAGTCGAATTCCTCAGATGGTCCAGTATATCTAGTGAAGCACAGATGCTGAAAGACAACAAGAAATCTGAGACATAACAGGCATAACAATCCTAACAAAACATCAAAAAAATAAAGGAAGGGGAAAACGACTGCACTGTACTGTTCACTGATGTGTATCACTTATGTTAATCTTTTACTTTACCTCCTAACCTGTGATTTTGTGGTCCTTTTGTGAGGTTCTTCAGGAGCTCAGGAGCAATGATGAGAGGAGAAGATCAGAAACGGCATCAAGCCAGATGACAACAGCAGTATTTAAACCAATAGATGAGGAAGTGTGCTTTTTTATGTCACAAAAAAAAAAAAATTAAAAAAAAAATTAATAATGCAGTCAGATATACTGTCTTTAAGTTTTCTTAGAATCTTTGCATCAGGATATGAAACTGCGTTTATGCATATTCTTAAATAAGCGTTTGTTCCGTAGGCTCTTTACTCATGATGTGCATGCGTCATGCCTTGATTCAGTCATGCAGGGCATGTTATTTGCCTTCATCATAATGAAGGCAAATAACTTTGAAACAAATCAAATAACTTTGAAACAAAGTTTTCTGAAACTTTGGGTCCTCATGTTCAAATCATGTTCAACAATAGCTGGGATGATACTTGAGAGTCAAGTCCTAAAAGATGTATGAACACTTTATTCAGCTGTAATTTTAATGAAAGAAAAAAAAAGTTAGTTTTATAAATTCTAGTTGGTCTCTAGAGCTGTAAAGGCTGGGATACACTACACGACTTTAAACATTTGATCAGATTATAAAACACTAGACATTGGCAACTTTGTAAATTGTATCAAAATTTTCTTTGTTTAGTGAGCTCAAATGAAATAATTTCACATTAAAAATGTACACACATTACTAACACTATAAATATTAGTTTTTTAACAAATGGTTTGAGGCAATTTGCAGTGAAATTACACATTATCTTTTTAATCTGACAGTACTTTTCTGTTTTTTTAAGACATTCTCTGGTGTACAAAGGATTTAGTTCTTATTCTGTTCATTTTCTTTGCAGCATCTTGTTTGAGACAATGTACACTGTAAAAAAAATTATGTTAAAAAGGGTGAAATGCATGGCATTAAAGATCATTTAAAAACATTAAAAAAAAAAAAAAAAAAACTGTCAAAAGCAGCTACCAAACAAAATCTGTAAAATGAAAGAAAAATATACTCATTTATATTCTAATTTTCCGTAAATGTCTCAAAACAAACAACCATAATTTACAGATATCCCTTGGATTATTTTTGTGAAGTGTTTTTTATAAAATGTAAATCTTTTGTAAATAACCATTAACAGCACACATGCATGAGCTAATGTCACCACTGTATCACTGCATCAACAGCTACACAGTTACTGCCTTTAAATAAAAGAACAAGCAGCATAACATCAGTGGCTCAACAGGCTCTACTCTTCAGCACAATGATAACCTCACCAAACTCAGATAACAGAAACAGAACATTAAACACTAACAGATCTCTCTAGTTTTTCTCTGGCTGCTGTAATTGTGTTTTCTGAAGCACATTTGTTATAGCAAAAGTTGTGAGAAAAAAAATCTGATCAGATGATGTTGGTCACTTATTGGTGATGATTCAATCATCATGTCATTATGCCTGATCTCATTCAGAGTGTAATCTGTGAATGCATTATTTAGATTTCTTAATTGTCCATTATTGTAGCCCGAGATAATACTGCATAAAATCCTGTCCTGCTTTAATATTTTGAAAGGATCATGTAGACACACACAGACATCAATATTCAGTGTATGAACCTCAACAATGGAGTCACAAAAAAGCTTTTTGTTGATTGTCACCATTGTTGAGGTTCATACACTGATTTATGATGTTTGTGCGAGTCAAAATAACACAGCTCAAAACACTTTCTGTATAATGAATTTTTTTTTTTTTTTTTAAAGGTCAGAATATCTGATATTGTATCTGATCCTTTCATAATATCACAAGGCTGATGTAAAAAATGCAAAACTTACAGCTGATATACTCAGAGATCAGACTCTGGATGAGATCAGTGAATCAAGCCACTCCATGATGATTGTATCATCATCAATGAGTAAACAACTTCTTCTGACCAGAATTTCTCTTGCAGTTTTTGCTACTACAAATGTACTTCAGAAACAGGCCTACAACAGCCAAAAGACATACTGAAGTTAAAAAAGTCAAGGGTCAAGAGCCCAACTAAAATGCTCACCTCCATAATGGTGACTTCTTTATTATTTCCCATTATTACGCGGCTCTGTGGAATACTTGATTCTGATTGGTCAATGGCGCCATCCAGCGGTATGTTATTCCCAGATAACAACCGCTGAAAACAGATATCACAGGCTCATCCGGGTTACTGAAGTCAGCAGTGCTATACGATTGCTAGTTGAACGTTTTTTCTTAATTAAATAAATGTACACAAAATTTGATTATGTCATCCAGTATCTCTCTCTCTCTCTCGCTCTCTCTTGTTCCATGTAAACGCAGCTGCTGCCATTGCGACTATTGTTTTATACACTGTTGGATTATAACAAATATGTACAATTTTAAAACAGTTCCATCTCAGATCAATATCTCTTATCCCCATAATGATTTATGTGGCGAAATGCCACACTCCTGCCTGTAGTTTCCTAGTAATTCCTGGGACTTTGCCCACCCCGTAAGCATACAATGCTTTTGGGAAATGCAGCCCTGGAAAAGATTTTCCATGTGAAAGAAGTGCACACCTACCTTAATGGCCACAGACCAATGACAGTAAGAAGATGTTCACTTTGGCAAGCTGTTTCGAACTTCCAAAACAAACTCCAAACAAAACTCATTTCGGGCTGATTTTGTTTGAACACATTTCATTTGAAGTATCTCGTGGCCTCACGCATTTCAAACTTCATTTTACCCCGAAACAAAGAATGAAAAAGAACTTCGCTTGAAGTATATCTGGGCCTTTAAGAAGTTTTGTATGAAAAGAAATAGTCAAATAAGAGTGGTATTGGTGGGTTTCCACAGGAAATTCAAACATGCCGCCATTCATCTTTGTATCATTATGTCACGTCTGTAAACAGAAAGAAGGAGTCCCAGCTAGTAGCTATTATGTGAGGATGCTGCCTGTCATGGGTCATTTATAGCCTTTTCTCACAGCAGCTGAAATAATTAAACTTTTCATTTTGATGGCAGATTGTAATCCAGAAAGATCCAAATGACAATCTTGTGACAACTGGAGATTCACCCGTAGATATAAGCAAAAGACTTCGGACTGCGGAGTGGCTACAGAAATTGAAATCTACAGTTAATGCACACTAATTACACAAAGTCATGCAATGCTGATGTTGTTAACATTAACAATTTGAGAACAAAGTATAACAATAATAATAATTTGCACAGTTTGACGTGATCCGAGCTAAGTGATGGTTAGATTTAATCATACTTGGCAGCATGATTTATTGCAATGCTTTTTTCCTCAGTTGGTCAAAACAAAAGTGGAAGATTTATTACTTACTTGTTCAGATGACATTTTCCAGTGAAAATTCTTATTTTGGTCATACTTCCAAGTCGTAGAATTTGTGATTCCGAAGTACAGTATCAACAACGATGTGGTGACTGACAGCAAACATTAGATTCATCCGCGCTGAGGAGCCGTGCTGATACACAACCCACGTGAAGATGATAATTCTGCAAATAACTGCAATTGCAGGTTTCAAACAAAGATGGCGACAAAGAGGCAAAACTTCGGTACTGTAGCTTTAAGCTGGACAATGACAATATTTTCTTCTAGAGCTGCTGTACAGTCCAAACAAACTTTCTTGCATAATTTTCCTGTTGCTGCTTTAAAACAATCTGTATTGTAAAAAGCACTAGAATTGACTTGATTAGAAATCTCTGAACAACAAGCAGCAGGAATTGAACAAAATGCAGTGGCTGCTGTCAAAGCACTGCATCACAACCAAAAGCAGCAGAGTGAATTTAAAAAACCAACAGATGAACATTTAACACCCAATGCAGGAACTGTGGAGGAAAATATCCACATCAAGGTGTTTGTCCTGCAAAAGGGAAAGAGTGCAGAGCCTACAGAAAGTTAAGGAGTGCCCTTTAGGCGGGCGTCTAAATAAAACATTACAGAAAAAAAAAGTTCTATACAAAGTAAATAACATTTTTGTTAACCTCTTGAGAACATTATTAAAGACCAGATAACTTTGAACAAGCATTCTATGTTACTGGAAGAACTGTTCATTATCTGTAAATGTTTATTCTGACTAAACCTCTTCATGTCATTATACTTTTTTATATTATTCTTAAATTTAACTATATGTCTTGTATATTTATATACATGATGCACTGGAAGCTTCAAACCAAGGTAAATGTCTTGTGTGTTTAAGCACACTTGGCAATAAAGCTCTTTCTGATTCTGATTCCTGTCACTGTTGATGGACAGATATCTCCACTGGATATGGTTGAATTCTGTTGATGATACATATATGAGAGATCATGACACACCCAAAGGAAATAATACATTTCTGAAGAAGGAAATATCTACATTTTTTTTTTAGAAAAGATATGTAAACAATGCCAAGAAACCAGAAGATAACTTGATGAATGTGAATTCAATTGCCATTTATTTGTACACTGATGAGCTGAAAAAACATCCACAACATGTTGAATCCAGATATGAAGCATGCTAATCATGAGTACAGAGCCTCAGGGGAATAACATGCTGCTTTATTAAGAACATGCATAAGTGCAGTTTCATATCCTGATGCAGAATTCTAAGAAAATCTAAATATTATGCAATCGCCCTCTCATCACAACTCCTGAAGAACCTCACAAAAACACAACAATAATGCCAGATTATTAGTAAAGTAAAGTAAATGGTGAATATAACCTTTCTTACAAACCCAATACAAGATAAAAATGTGTAGCAAAGAAAATGGTACCCACCTTAGTGCTTCTACTCTCAATAACAATAAAGCTTCAACATAAAGCTCCAGAGTGACAGAGTTTTTTTTTTTAATTATTATTTTAATTTTTTTAACACAATATACAGTCAAACCAAAAATTATTCAGACTCTTTTTATATGTTTTTACTAGTGGGTGCAGGACACTATAGTTCATGTATGTAAGTGAGGATAGCAAAATAAAGTAAACTGTGACATATTATACCCAAAAATTCTTCATACAGTGGACTACCAGTAAAACTGATACAAATTTGGAACCAAAAATTCAGACACTTTGACCATGTTTTGTTTAAGTGTGATCTGACATAATTAAGATTAATTATTTCTGACACAGTTTAACTCTGAGATCTTGTCATATTTTATTACCATTTTTTAAACTATAGTGAATAAACTGTATTAATGAATGAAATGAAGTGTCTGAATAAATTTTGGTTTGACTGTAGTTCAGAACACACACCCAACTATTCAGCACACTATGCAGTCTGGGACAGTAGATACATGTAAATATGCACTAATTCCTGTCACAGCAGCAATCGTTCTCCTCTCTGTTTATAAATACACTATTTCAAAGTATAAATGCAAAAAATGCCATTTTTCAAGTGGTAACTGTACCGTATCCATTAAATGTCTGTCTAGTTTGAACATCTCAGTAACATGCAGATCATTTCTGATTGGCTGACACACATCTTACGTAACATGAGTACACTTATTTAAGCCCACAACTTAGTGGAAAAAGAATACATCAAAAGAGTTCAAGAAAACAAGACATCTCAGATATACTATCCATCAGAAACACTCAGTTTGCTGTTCTGAACACAGATTTACTCAGGTTTGACTTTTCTACATTTACATTTATTTCACTTTTAGCCTAATAAAACCCATTTAATCATTTTTGATTCATGGGATGTTCTGGGAATGTTAGTTCTGTTGGAACATTCCCAGAACAAAGCTTAGATTTTTTTTTTTTTTTTTTTTCTTTTTTTGGTTATTCAGAATGCAGCCTATGTTTTATGTTGTTCGGTGAATTAATGATTCTAAGATGCTCAATGCAGAAGCGCTTAACATGTTTTAATGCATTAGACAGTAGCTAATGTTGGAGGATACACCTCATCGATCATGCAAGCAGATGAGCCCAGAAAGTATGGAGCTAGAATTATGACAATACTATTTGAATTTGAATTGTGTAAATTTGAATTATAGACAAGTGTAATTTAATAAAATTGTATACTATGTGGTATTTAAAATAGTTCTGAATTTGATTTTTTAAAACTTGACTATTAAACATTTGAAATTGAACACAACTGAAATGTTTTAATGGCAGAAACTTATAGGCATGTATTTTCAAACAGCAGATTTTTCGTTCCAAAATTTTAGACTGCAAATATCCAGTTTTTAAAAATACAGCTTCAAGTTTTCAAGATGAAGAAGAAATTCAGAACATCAAATTCAATATTGTAAATTCAAAGCGCAGAAATTCAGATCGTACAGAAAGTAGGTCAGAGGCCATCCGCAGGGAAGAGTAGAGGGTCTCAGAAAAGTCGATCGGAGCATTTCGGCCAATTACAGAGCTGCAGTTGTTTTTCTGGG